>CM057459.1:1317625000-1318240000 GCA_016271365.2 Neoceratodus forsteri
TAATGGAACTCCAAGCCTGGAGATAATAAGCCAGCCTGCCCCCTACTGGGAGTGGGGAAGCAACATTGGCAGACCCCCTCAAAGGGTCTGCTTTGCTTGTGCACTTGGCTGGGGATTCTGCCCCTGCCTCTAAAGTACCCTTTCTGTGGCTGATAGGCTGGGAGAGCCTGAGCCTGGAAAAATGGTCTGTAGTGGGTTCTACCCCTACCCCCCTTACTCTGGTACTTCTGAGGTGTTGCTGCCTTTTCCTTAGCAGCAGCGCTCTTGTAAGCCACCTTGTATTTATCCATCTTTTTCATGTAGGTCTCTGTCTGCTCACCAAAGAGAGATGTGAGTTCATAAGGAAAATCCAAGGCCTTCCCTTGCGTGTCCTGGGATAGATTAGTGGCCCTTAGCCAAGCAAACCTCCGCAGGGACACTGAAGTTGCCATTAGTCTAACTGCAATGTCACTGGCATTCACTGCCATCCGAAATTGGTATTTAGAGGCTTCTATGCCCCTTTTCGCAGCCTCAGCTAGGTCAGATGTCATGAAAGCAGGATAGGTCTTAGCAATCTCCAAAACTGTATTCCAGGGACTTTTCTGGTATCTGGAAACATAGACCATGTAAGTGGCCTTCCTGATGGCCAGAGAAGAACCCAAATAAGATTTCTTGGCCATACAGTCCATTTTCCTAGAATCTTTATCAGGCGGATGTAATGCTAGAGGAATGCCTGCCTTATCACATGCAGCAGCCTGCAGCACCCCTTCATGACTGGGAGGCCCAAAAAGGAATTCAACTCCTGCCTTGGCCATCTAGTATTTCCTATTCATCTTCTTGTCCACTGGGAGAACAGAAGTGGGGGTTTGCAAAATCCTAGTGGTTTGTCTCTTTAGGGACTCGTGGATGGGTAGTAGCAACCTCTTAGTTGCTGGTACATCCATCATTTCCATGTAATCTGGTTCCTCCTCCTCCTCCTCCTCTGTAGATTCCTGAGTGGAGAGGTCCAGAGACTGTGCCACTTGCTTCACGAAAACGAAACGTATGGTAAAATCCTCAGGTCGCTTATCAGGGGAATCAGGGCACTGAGGATCAGGGGAGACATCCAGTTTAGGGGGCTCCTCAAAGTCCTCATCATCATCCCCACCATAAATTTCAGAGTAATGTTCAAAGGAACTGGGGACCGAGGAAGAACCCGAAGTTTGAACCGATGGATGATGTGAACTGAGTTGAGGAACTGGAACCGAGGTACCAGTTTGCAGTGACTGAATTATTCTAACGGTGTTAGTAATCTTTTCAGCAGTAGGAACTGATGAGGTCTGTCGGTTGCTATTCCTTCCCCTGAGTGCTTTCTCTTCTTCTTCTTCTTTTTAGCAGATGTTGCCGGTTCAGCAGCAGTCTCTGCGGTTCGCTTCCTTCCTAGGAACCTTCACCCTTGTCAGAGAGCTGTTCGTCTGGTTCCTTGAGTTTTTCTTTAGTGTGAGAAGGAGTCGGTTTATCTGAGGCCAGGTCAGATGCCTTATCGAACATCTTTTCCCTCTGTCGGTTCAATCGACTATCAAGCATCGACTGGGGAAAATTTTTACAGATTTCACAATCTGCATTCAGGTGGTCAAACCCTAGCCAGAAAATGCAAATTAAGTGTGGATCAGCTTTAGGAAATGGTTCATTACACCGTACAATGCTGGAAACCCGTAGGGCTTGTTCTTTTCTTGGGTTGTGACAAAACATAAGAAAAAAAAAAAAAAAACATCAACTGTGTTTCTCTGAGTCAGATACACACACAAATAAAATAAGACTTCTCTGGTTCATTTTTTTTTTGTGGTCGGTTAAGCGACTGAAGCAAGAAATGGAAATGACATACCTACAGTAATTCTTGATCTTCTTGGAAGAAGTCTCCACCACTCATTCACACTAATGGGACTATGCTGATGGCACTAGGACCCAGCGCGAGCCAAAAATCTTCAGGAGGGACGGCACCTAGGGCTGCGAGGAAGTAACACCGGCAGCTTGGCTCACGCCGTATAGACTACCTTGGTGTTGACCCTCCATCTGCCTCAGTACCTTTTTTACTGAGGAGGTGCAGCGTAAACTAACCTAGTGAAACTAACCTATATCGGACATAAGATAGTCCGAATGACCCGTGTAAGAAGGGTCAACTCAACAAAGTCTTTGCAGCCCAACAATGAGGGGGTGAAGACCAGAACAGGATGAGTGAGCTCGGGGGATGGTGGGTGGGCGTGTGAATGAGTGGTGGAGACTTCGTCCAAGAAGATCAAGAAATACGGTATGTAATTTCCATATCTTCCTGGACATAAAGTCTCCACCACTCATTCACACTAATGGGAGAAGACCGAGCTAGAATAATCCCCTGACACAGGCGTCAGGAGAGAGCAGCTCACTTTAGGACAGATGTCCATTAAGGAGTGTCCTGCCAAAGGACTGATGCTGCCTGGCATGGACATCCAAAGTGTAGTGCTTTATGAAAGTGTGCATGGAACTCCAAGTGGCTGCATTGCAGATGTCCGCAATGGGCACGTTCTGAATTTCTGCCAGAGATGCAGCAACTGCTCTGGTAGAATGAGCGTACACTCTGCCTTCCAGTTTGACCTGTGCCATGGAGTAGCATTGGCGAAGGCATGCCACTAGCCATGCTGAAATGCATCTGATAGCAACAGGCTGACCCAGCCGGGCCACACTGAAGGAGACAAACAACTGTTTTGATGTGCGGATTTCTTTTGTTCTGTCTAAATCGAACCGCAAAACTCTCTTCACAGCCAGAGAATGCAGAGTATGCTCCGCCTCATTCTGGAAGTTCACAAAGTATGTTGGAAGGACCAAGGGCTGATTCAGATGAAATTCTGAGACAACCTTGGGTAGAAACTTAGGGTGGGTCCTAAAAACCACCTTGTCTTTGTGAAATACAGTATACGGAGGGTCTGTGACTAAAGCATATATTTCAGACACTCTGCGAGCAGAAATGATGGCTACAAGGAAGGCGGTCTTCCAAGTCAGAAATTTCAGCTCACAAGTAGCTAGGGGCTCGAAAGGTTCATGGGTGAGCATGTCTAGCAGAAGGTTAATGTCCCAGGAGGCTACCGGTCGTCTGACTAGTATGCAGAATGCCCTTAAGAAACCTCTTGACCACAGGTAGCTGAGCCAGAGACACAGAGTGTACGTGCTCATGGTACACTGAGATTGCGAAAAGGTGAATCCTCACAGTTGAGTATTGCAGGCCTGTGTTCGAGAGATCTAGAAGATACTCTAGGACCTTGTTTGGTAGGCAGGAAAACAGATTCCAGGAGGATTTTGCACACCACATGGAGAACTGCTTCCATTTAGCCATGTAAGTTTTTCAGGCAGCTGGCTTGCATGCAGCTAACAGAATATCTGAGACCCTACGTGAAACGTTAAACCTGTTCACCTCTATTTCTTCAGGAGCCACGCAAGGAGGTGAAGGGACTTCAGGTTGGGATGGACCACAGGGCTCTGGGTCAGTAGGTTCATAAGAAGTGGGAGCTGTCTCGGAGAAGTTTCTGATAATCTGTTGATTGATGGAAACCATATCTGACAAGGCCAGAATGGGGCGATGAGGATCATTCTGTCCCCCTATGCCTCTAGTTTGAGCAGCACCCTCTGAACTAGGGGAAAAGGAGGAAATGCGTATAGAAAGCGTCTTGTCCACTGCAGTCTGAATGCATCCTGACAAAAAATGCCAGGTCCTGGATTTCTGGAGCAGAAGAGAGGCAGTTTTGCATTGTGCGGGGACACAAAAAGGGCCAGGTCTGGAATTCTCCACTCTTCGAAGAGTGATTGCACGACGTTTGTGTCGAGAGACCACTCGTGGGGGTCTGTGTCTGTTCTGCTGAGACGATCCGCCAGACTGTTCTGTACTCCTGGCAAACAGACCACCTGGATCAGTGCTTTGTGCTCCAGGCAGCATTTCTACACTCTCATCTCTTCCCTGCATATGTGGTAAGAGTGTGCTCCGCCCTGCTTGTTGATGTAGTACATCACTGCTTTGTTGTCCTTTTGAAGGAGAATGATCTTGTGACAGAGTATGTCCTTTAAGGCTCGGCTTGCATACAGGACAGCTCTTATTTCTAGAATATTTATGTGAAGCTGAGACTCGTCCTGACTCCATCGACCCTGGGTGTGGAGATCCTGGCAGTGAGCTCCCCATCCCAGTAAGGACGCATCCGTGGTGATGGAGATCTGGGATTCTAGAAGGGCAAAGGGATAACCTTGCCGAAGGTTGTCCTCCTGAGTCCACCAGGTGAGTGATCATTTCAGAGGTTCCGTCACCTTGATGTAGAAGGACTGTGTGTGCGTGGTCAGTGACCACTGAGAGCTGAGCATTCACGGAGTAGTCCTTTTGTGATGATGAGCCAGCAGCACCGTGAAAACTGAGGATGCCATAAGAGCGCTGATAGGCATCCTGCTTGTCCAGGGAGGCTAGCAAATCGTTTTGATGAATCGGGGTAAGAGTGTACTGAGTGATATCATCTTGAACTTTTCCTTGTAAAGGAATCTGTTTAACTTCCTGAGATCGAGAACTGGGCGCATGCCGCCTGTTTTCTTTGGAACTAGGAAGCAATGGGAGTAGAAACCTGTGTTCTGTTGATCCAGCGGGACTACTTCTACTGCCCTGTTGTTTAGAAGGCTTTGAATCTTGGGCTGTCGCTTGCATGGGTAATCTGAAGCGGTTTCTGAAAGATTTAGAGAATACCCCTCACGGGTTATCCTGAGTACCCACTTGTCTGATGTGATTGACTCCCACTGGTCGTAAAACTGAGTCAAATGCCCTCCTACTGCCAAGGAACAGTACCCCTCGGACAGCTGAGGTGGGACTTGGGACAAAGTCTCAGAGGGTGGCACTAGGCGCTTTGGGGCCCTGTGCCTTCTGTTGCATTTTCTTTTGTGGCTGAAGGGTTTGGTTTCTGTTGAAGCCCCCTCTGCCTTTGCCACGAAAGGGCTGACAGTTATGAAACTGATGCCGATTCCAGACTCTCGGTCTGGCCATTTTTTTTTTTTTTTACTTTCTTTTTACCCCTCCTACTCTCCCCAGACCCCGCTCTTCCGGAAGTCCCCACTGGAGTCTTGCCCCTGCTTCAGCCACCTACCTGTGCTGTCCGGGAATCCTCCATGTAACCTCGTTCTACTCCCTGGGAGGGGATGAGGTGGGGCAGCTAGACCCCGAGTTTCTTTGTCTGCGTCAGGATCCGAGACCGGCCAGGCAACTGGGAGCCATTGGGTGTCTGCTCCAGTGCTCTGTCTACCCGGAGCCTGGAGAGTGACTGTCCGGTGTTCTGTTGGGTGTTGCGGGAACCCCTGACATCAAGGTGCATAGCGCCGATGCCCACCCCACTGCTTCTGTCTCGGTGCTTGCTGTGCCCCAGACCTCCGCCTGGGGGCCAGTCATGTACCGGGATGTTACCCCCCTCCCTCCCTGGAGAAGACGAGCTGTCCTTAGGATGCTCAAGCCTTCTCCCCCAGCAGGCCCTCCAGCTCCCTGGGCTCATTCCGGAACCCGGGTTGCTGGCGTCGCAAGCAGAAATCCAACCGCTGTGTGGCCTCCAGCGCCTGCTCGATCTGAGGACCAAACAAGTACATGCTATCAAAGGGCAAAGCCATAACTCTCTGCTGGGCATCATTTGTGAATCCCAACATGCACAATCTAGAGTGGCGCTGGGTGCATATACCGGCCACTGCTGCTCTGGAGGCAGTGTCAAAGGCATCCATGGCAGCTTTGAGCTGCTGGTTATTAGATTCAATGCCTAGTGGTTTGAAGAAGCTCCGAGTTAACTTTCGAATTTGGGAGAGCTTGTACTGTGGCCTTGAGCGAATGCCAGAGTGTACAGTATACTCATACTGAGAGAAGTAGCCCTGGTAGCTAGCAATGCGCATGCCCAGGGTGGATGCAGCAAAGACTAGCTTTCCCAAAGTGTCAATTTTGCAAGATTCCTTGTTTATCAGACGTGCCAATGATTCTTGCAGAAGAACTGCCTTGTAATTCTCTGCCAGGACAACCATGGCATCAGCAAAGACTTGCATGGCCAGAATGGGACGATCCTTGGGAGGTACATATTTCCTGTCTATGGACTTAGCCATGGAGGAAATAAGTGCCAGATTATCCCACACTATTTGAGAGAGAGAGTCTCAAAAGAGGGTTGCATGGGGGGAGTCAACATCCGGAACGTGCAGGTACTGCAGATGCAGCAATTTCCCAGGATCAATCTCCAAAGTCTGAAGAGAGAGTGGTGTTCATGTTTCTAAGCAGGGACTTAAATGAAAGGTCTTTATCCAGAGGCTCTGCCGTACGAAAAGGTTTGTTCACCACCCCTATGGAGGAATCGTTGTCAAAGTTGTACCCCAATCAAAGATCAGGATTAGGCTCAATATCATCTCCTGCTAGTCCCAAAGAGACTGTATAGATAGGAAAGGGAGGAAAAGAAAGAGGAGGAGGAGCACTGCAAATCGGAGACAAAAACCCCGGTGTCGCATGTGGCACTGCGAGTGCGCCCGGTGCCAGAAGAGAAGGTAGCACCGAAAACACTAGTGGCACCGGCACAGGATGCGGCGCCAGGCACGGCACTGGAGGAGTTGGCACTGGAGCCGGTGGCGCCAAACCAGAGGTCTTCAACCCCCAATTCACTGAGGAAAGTCGAAGAAATTCAGTAGGAGATAAAGGCACTGGTGTAGACCCCTGCACCACAGCCGTATGAGGGGGAAAAACACCAGAGCACGGCGTCGACAGCACTGGAGGTGCCACGTGACTAGGAAGCCCCAACCACCCTGCCCGCAGGAGCAAAACCGAAAGGCCCAAAGGCCCCGGTGATGGACTTGCTGGCTCGGGCAGATGGGACAACCGCTGAACCCATTGCTCCAAAAGAGCGGCCCAATGGTGAAATTGCTCACCAGAGGATCCCCCAGAGGGAGGGGAGGGGAGGGACTCCGGAGTCGAAGATGCCGGTCACCAGGAACAGATACTGGAGAAGACCCTGGAAGGGATGGAGTTGGGCCTCTGCCGCTGGTAACCGACAATCAACATGCAGACGTGCCAGAATGCAACCTCAAGCGGTGCCATTTCTTTTTCGAATGGGAGGCCAAAGAAGAACTCGAGGCAGAGCGGTGCCAAGTCCTCGACAAGGATCGAGAATGGGACCGCTTCTTTTTGTGGTTTTGGGAGGACCACCAATCCTCCTGAGCACTGGACTGCCTATAGTCAGACCCCCCCCCTTCATAGAGGGCAGCAGACGAGACCCAGCCCTGCTGACAACACAGCTTTCATAATGTAAATTCTCACCGCTACCTGCCCTCGTTTGAAGGAGTTTAATTCACGTAAGTAGGGCTAAAGACTTCTTCTGATGAAAATTCACTTACTAATTTTACTTATTTATTTTTCCTTAAACTGATAATAAAATAATAAAACCAATCAAAACTAAAAAGACTAATGCTGCTGTTCTATAGACGTGAAGTTTTGACTCCTGGTGAGCAAGCGACATTGTCACTGAAGTGCACTCGACGGCGGAAAGATAAGGAACTGAGGCAATTGGAGGGTTGACGCCAAGGCAGCCTATACGGTGCGAGCCGAGCTTGCGGTGCTGCTTCCTCACAGCCCTACCTAGGCGCCGGCCCTCCTGAAGATGTTTGGCTCCCGCTGAGTTGTAGCGCCTCTGGCGTAGTCACATTAGTGTGAATGAGTGGTGGAGACTTTATGTAGAGCAAGATCTGAGAGTTACTCCGGTTAACAGCACAAATTAAATGTAAATAAGAAACCAGTCACCAGAGAAGTCAATTTTTAAGAAATTTTACCTAAAAGATATAAATTAAAAATCTGGTTTCTTCCCGGTTGCGAGGAACTGGCAAGGAACCAAAAAATTTACTGAAACAACACTAAATCTAGACTAATCTACCTGTAATACCAAGGACAGTGCTTTAAAAATGAAAAGAAATAAACTGTACTTTAAAAAACTGAGAAAATAAAATCTTCAAGAAAGATGAAGGAGAGCTCTCCAAGGCATCCTACTTCGGCAAGCGAAGTAAAGAATCTGATGGTTTCAGGATGTATCCAGGGCCAGTGGTTTAAAAAATGAGCTCCAGCCTAGTATTCCATCATTAGCATAGGTTCTATTAACCATTTCGGCTCGGGGGCAGTCCTATGGTGAGACCATACTGCATATGTCAGAATACAGTAATATTTCCTGGGGTTTGAAAGTACTGTACCTAGACAGGGCAGGGAAAACATTCTGTTAACGGCCAAATTCTATAACCTCTTCAAGGGCAGTATATTTGTGTTGAACAAAATGTTTGAAATTTATTGTGCTGCTGACATGATGCAAACTCGGTTTCCCTACCTTTTACAACTAAGCCCAGGTTACATTTTAATGGGGAAGCAGAACTGGAATAATAACCTCCCTGTTGCTCTCTGAACTCTCTTCAAAGGTCTTCTCCATGACATCTCCACTCACATATGCCACTGAAGGTTGTACTCTCCCTTCCCCTTTATTTCTGACATTCTAGGAGCTTGGCCCTTCTGGTTATACACTACAGTAACACCTTACTTGCCTTCATGCACTTTTACCCAAAGACACATTGCTATGTTGCGTATTCATCTTCTGCACATATTTATTAGCGTATTTTAGCTAATTTACTTTGTACACAATTTTGAACTGTATAAGATTTGTGCATTGTACTTTTTGCTGTGTTTTGCTTTTCTTGTACATGTCAATCACTGAATATATTTTTCTACTTATACGGTATATCCACCAATCAATTTTACTGTATTCACTCTGGACTTTGACTTTATTCTCCCACCCCACCCCCACCCCAGTTCACACCTCGAAAATAGCTTTGGCTTAGTGTACATCTCCCAGTCAACAAAATACAAATCAATAAAACCTTACCTTGCACTACTTACTGCACATGTCCATGTTAAAGAAAGCATATATTTAAAAATACAAGATATTCGCTTCCCATTTCAGAATCATGTCAATATGAAACATGGTGAAGCAGATGTATGGCTAGTTTTACCACTGCTACCTCCCACCCTCCCTGACATGCATACAACACAAGCATGTACACACACTTTTCTTTGGGAGCTTCAGAGGCTACACAGACAGGGTAGCCAAGAAGCTGTCTTGGCCGTCTTAGTAGTGATCACCAGTTCTGCTCTGTGGCTGGTCAGTACAGGGTATGTGTGCCCCGCCCCAGGATACCAAGCACATTTATTCCATGATACACTCTGCCTCCATCAACACAGGTTCTGAGATCCCTAGCCTACTCTAGAACCCAAGTTTCTTAGGTGGCAACACAGAAGCCAAATACAAACTTAGCTGATCAACCTCTGTTCAGTCACAAACCTTTAGTCACTTTTCTAATTAGGGGTGCAACTGGTTATGGCAGAAATCAGTTAAAACAAAGGATTCAGTGCACACCCTTTCCCAATACCCATGGCAAGTTTTTCAAACTTTACAATTTTCTTTGTGCCTGAAAAGGCTACTTACTTATTTTATCTCAAAGGTGTGTGGGGGTGTCTTGGTGTTCATTTAAGAGCACTACAGCTGCAGTAATATAACTTTTGTAAATAAACAACCTTCATGTAATACAGTGGCACGTAAATACAGGTTACTCACCTGTAACAGGAGTTCTAGAAGTGGTATACAGTGTATATTGTTCATCCACACTTATTGGCAGGTTCCTTGCCACTTTAAATCTTGCTGGAAGATCTTCAAGCTGGCTCCTCCCACCCACCCAGGTGATAAAACTCTCGGCTCCGCCCCATGACGCCAGATCTAGCCCGCTGGAAGCCAGGTTGTGCATCAAAGCCGGGGAGGTCGGATGGGTTGTGTGGATGAACAACATATACCACCTAGAAAGTACAGTTATGTAAGAACTTACTGTAACAGTAGATCTTGAGAGAGGCTCTTGCAGTAGGTGATTACATATGGGACTGACGTCTCGGCAGGCGGAGGACCCCCGGAAAATTCAGCTAGCAGTCCCGGCTAGGACCGCCATCATTAGGGTGACCGGCGTCAGGAGACGTCGGTATAAAGGCGCGGTCACTGACGCCTGCCTTCCAGTTCTTTCCCGCCACAGGCCAAGAGAGGCCGGACAAGAGAGGAGTGGATATTTCCATCACTGGAAAAGGAGCTGAAAAAGCCTAGGGGGATGGAGGGCGGGAAGGTATTACCTACTGTAAAAGCCTCTCTCGAAGATCTACTGTTACGGTAAGTTCTTACGTAACTGTACTATCTTACTTTGGGAGGGCTCTTGCAGTAGGTAATTACATATACTGTAGGACTGAATCCCAAGCAGTCTGGAACAAAGAGAGGCACCGGGAGGAGGAAAACTACTCCAAGAAGCAGTTCTAGCTGTACAAGTCTCAAGATAAGAGGCCTTGCAGAACAGCCAGCCCGAAGCCTGCTCTACAGAGAGAGGCAATATCCAAACTACAGCGTTTAGTAAAGGTACGGACGGAAGTCCAGGTGGCGGCAGCACAGATATCTGCCGCTGACACATTCTTGAAACAAGCCGCTGAGGCAGCTACTCCTCAGGTGGAGTGGCCTCTTACTTGACCCGGGAGGGTCTTGTTGTATTTGTCATAACAGAAAGTGATGCAATGAGCCAACCACTTAGACAGGCATTGCTTAGAAACAGCATTGCCTTCCCGTTTATGAGCAAAAGAGACAAATAGTTGATCAGTCTTTCTGAGATCCTTCGTCCTGTTGGTGTAGTGTCTCAGAATCCGGTGAACATCCATAGTATGGAGTAAATACTCCCCTTGATTAGAGTACTGCGTGAAAAAGGCGGGTAACTCTATGGACTGATTTAGAGTAGACTCCGCTACTACTTTAGGGAGAAAATACAGGTTACTCACCTGTAACAGAAGTTCTAGGAATGGTATATGTTGTTCATCCACACTGTCTGGCAGGTATCCTTGCCGCTTTAAATCTTGCCGGAAGGTCTTCAAGCAGGCTCCTCCCACCCACCCGGGTGGTAAAACTCTTGGCTCCACCCCATGACGCCAGATCTGGCCCGCTGGAAGCTCAGGTTGTGCGTCGAAGCCGGGGAGGTCGGGTGGGTCGTGTGGATGAACAACATATACCCTTCCTAGAACTCCTGTTACAGGTGAGTAACCTGTATTTATAGGGACATGGATATGTTGTTCATCCACACTGTCTGGCAGACTCCTAGCAGTTCTCCGGGAGGAGGGAGGCAAGGCGCACACCCCCTACTTAGGGAATAGAGACTGGAGAACCGAGGCCCCAAAACCAGCATCCCGGCGTGACTCAAGGTCGATGTGGTAGTGGGTGATGAAGGTGTGTGCTGACTTCCAGGTAGCAGCCCTGCAGATTTCCTGGATAGGGACATCCCTGGAAGCAGCCACTGATGCAGCAGTATGGCGGGGTAGAATGAGCTCTTATCCTCTGGAGGCTCCATGCCCGCCAACTTATAGCAGAGATCTATGCAGGAGGTGACCCACCTGCCTATAGTCCGCTTGGCTGCAGGTCTGCCAGGTGCTGACTTCAGCGTGGGTGACAAACAGCTGGCTAACCTCTCCCTAATTTCAGGCGTATGCTCCTTATAAAAGCGAGCGCCCTTCTAGGTCCAGAGATGTGAGCCCATATTCGGCCTCCAAGGTGTGATTGGGGTAGAACACCGGCAGAGTCAACACCTGGTTAAGGTGAAACTCCAACACCACCTTCGGAAGGAATTTCGGGTGGGGGCGCAGGACAACCGTGTCCCTGTGGAAGACCAGGTAAGGAGACTCGATGGAGAGCGCCTGGAGTTCTCCCATCCTTCTGGCTGACGTAATAGCCACCAAGAAGGCGGTCTTCCACGACAGGTGAGAGAGATCACACCTGTGCATTGGTTCGAATGGCTTGCCCATGAGCTTTGCCAGTACCAGCAGTAGATCCCACGGAGGTGGAGGTTCTCACACCGGAGGGGAAATGTGATCAAGGCCTTTGAAAAAGCGCCCGACCACTTTTTCCTGCGCCATCGACTGCTTCCCGGCCCACGCCCGGTAAGCAGAGATGGCTGCCAGGTGCACCTTAAGGGTCGTCGACCGAAGCCCTTGCTGAGAAAGGGACCATACTGTAGGTAGTCCAAAATGCTCGCCAAGGAACAGGAGGAAGGGTCCAGGCCCTTGCCCTGACACCAAATGGAAAATCTCTGCCATTTGAAGGGGTAGCATTTTCTGGTCGACTCCTTACGGGACGCCTCAACTACATTGAGGACCTCGTCGGAAAGACCCAAGGCCTGGAACTCTAGCCGCTCAGGAACCAGGCCATCAGGTGCAGGGATTGAAGGTCCGGATGCAACACCTTCCCCTGGTTGACTGAAAGCAGGTCCGGGCGAGCTGGAAGCTGCCTCGGGAGCCTGGAGCTGAGGCTGAGGAGATCTGGGTACCAGTACTGGCAGGGCCAGTCTGGGGCTATCAGAATCACCTGCGCCTTGTCCCTCCTTGCTTTGAGAAGCACCTTGTGAATCAAGGGGAATGGGGAAAGGCGTAGAAGAGGCCCGGGGTCCATGGCCTCAAGAAGGCATCCCCTGCAGCGAGCCCTGCTGAGGGGCCGGGCATGGAACAGCCTCAGCTCATGCTCCCTGAGGCAAACAGGTCCACCTGAGGTGTACCCCAATGGGAGAACAGATCTTGTACTCACTCCGGCAGGAGAGACCACTGTGGGACACAGCCCCTATCCGGCTTAGGGCATCGGCCAGGGTATTGGAGGCTCCTGCCACATGAATGGCTAGGAGATCCGCCTCCAGGCTGCGCACAAGTGACCAAATGCGGAGAGCTTCCTTGCACAGAAACATGGAGTGCGTCCCGCCCTGGCGGTTTAGGTAGTACATGGTCGTGGTATTGTCCGACTGGACCTGAACCACTTGACCCTGAAGAAACGGAGCGAAGGCGGTGACAGCTAGGCGGACCGCTCGGAGCTCCAGCAGGTTGATATGGCATCGGGACTCCCGCGGGGACCAGAGGCCGTGCGCTCGGTGTTCCCCTAGATGGGCACCCCAACCCATCAGAGAGGCATCGGTCGATAGAGAGACCGTCGGCTCGGGGCGGACAAATGGGATGCCCTCCTGCAGATGAGCTGGAGCGATCCACCACTGGAGAGCGTTCCACATCCCCTGGGTCACCGTCACTAGCTGGTCCAATGTACGGCAGCGTTGAGACCACTGGCTGGCCAGTCCCCACTGAAGGGGGCGCAGGAAGTCCTGGGCAGGTCGCGATTGCCCAACCAGAAATGATTGGGCAAAGGAGGAAAGAACCTCGGCCCTGTCCGCCGGGAGCCGTGCTCTGGCTCGAAGAGAGTCGAGCTCTGCCCCGATGAAGAGAATCACCTGCTTTGGTTCAAGTTCCGACTTGGCCTCGTTGATGAGGAGGCCGACTTGAGAGCAAACCTGAGGGCCAGATCCCAGATCGCCCACCTCCTGCCTGGAGGCTGCCACAGCCAATCATCCAGGTAAGGGCACACCTGACCCTCTGGCCAAGAGGGAATGCTGTCACCACTGCCATGCATTTGGTGAAGACCCTGGGAGCAGGAGACAAGCCAAGGGCATGGCTCGAATCGAAAAGGGATCCTTCCGCCGAAAGCTAAGGAATCTCTGATGTGACGGACGGATAGGGACGGAAAGAACGCATCCTGCAGGTCCAGAGAGCAGAACCACACGCCACGCTCCAAGGATGGTATTATCTGAGCCAGAGTGACCATCCCAAGGTCCGAGACCTTAGGAACTTGTTTAGTCGTGCAGGCTCGAGAATGGGGCACCAGCCTCCGTCTGCTTCTGGAACCAGGAAGTACCTGGACACAAACCCCGGTCTGAAGGAGGATCCGCCACCTCTCTGATCACCTCCTTCTCGAGGAGGATAGCGAGCGTCGCTCGGCGAGCTGACAGCGAGGCTGCGGACCCCGAGGCCCCCGAGGTGCGATGGTTTGAAGGGCGGGCCTGCTCAACTCCAGAGGTAGACCTTCCCACCACTCTCCAACACCCACCGTCTGTGGGCACAGACCAGGCAGAAAGAAAGTGGCGGAGCCGCCTCTTGGAGGGGAACCTGGGGTGAGGCAACAAGGTTGGAGGCGACACCCCTCAACCCGTCACTGGGCAGGCTTGGAGGGGGGACCGGCCGAGGGACCTCCCGGGCCTATACCCCCCTGCTTCCTGGAGGAGGAAGTTGCGGGCTTGGGTTTGGGATGCCAAGCGTGAGCCTGCTGGCCCTGACGTTGCTGGGCCGGACGTGCCGCGGGCGCAGACGGACTATAGGGCTTAGGCTGTGGTCTGCGGCCCTTGTCCCTCTGAGCGGATGAGACAGAGTCCAAAGTGGCATTGGACTTCTCGATCCTCTGGAGGTGGCCTTCCACCCCAGGGCCGAAGAGGTCGGTCCCCAAGAAGGGACATCCGCCAACTTGTGCTGGGCATCCGGCGTGAAGTGGATATCCTCAGCCATGCCCGACGGCAAGACAGCCACCGGCGGCCACATGACCTGGCGATGAGTCTCCAATGTCCAGAGCTAGTCTGAAGCTGCTGCTTGGCCACTGCTCCTGCCCTGGTCCTGCACCTGCCTAACCGTGGTCTGCAGGTCAGCCGGAGATGAGGGACTACCTCGCCCAGGAGCCCAACAGGCATGCGAAATGTAACTACGTAACGGCCGAGCTGGCCTGACGAAGGCCAAGGGAGGACGCAGTGTAGACTTTTCGCCCGGCATAGTCCAATTTCTTGGACTCCTTGTCGGGAGGTTTGTCCACATTCCTAGCATTTCCGGCACGACGGAAAACGCTGTTGGTAACTAACCCCTCGGCTGAGGGATGTTCCGAGAAACCGGACAGGGAACCGGTAGGGACCACATACTTCTTGACCATCCTGGCCGAAGGCGCAGGGCAGGAAGCAGGGCGCTGCCAGAGCTCCAAGACCGGGCCCACAATGGCCTCGGCCACAGGAAAGGCCTCCGTAGGGGAATCCCCTCAGTCCAATATCTCCGTGAGGGGATACTTGGCCCACTTGGATACGGGCTCATGCTGCATCCCGGTGGACTCCGAGATTAGCCTAAGCAAACCCAGGAAGGACGAAGGGCTATCATCCAGCGACTGACCTCCAGAGGACTCCAAGTCCACTCGCCTGGAGAAAAGGGAGGAATCGTCGTCGGACTCAGAAAAGTCCACAAAGAGCTGCCTTGGGCCTGAGCCACCTTCCACCTGCCGAGGGCGATCGGGAGTGAGGGTGACAGACAGCCTATGGGGTAGACCCTGAGCCGACAGAGTTCTTGGTCGGAGCCCCAAACAACGGCTGTGGAGGTGGAGGTTCCGCACCAGAATCGTGGAGCAGCTGGTTTTGGCTGAGCAACAGGCCAGAACAGGCGCCGCTAAAGCGAGGTTGCTTCGCCGCCCGTGACAGTTACCTTAATGGCCGGGAAGGCGACAATGTCGGGCTTGTTCGCTGTCCAGCCAGCTGTTGCCACATAAGGTCTCAGCTGGTCGACGAATTTGCGCCGGGCCTCCCTCATCCGGAGGACGAGGACGAGCAGCGCGCCTGCCCACGGTGCCGAGACCGAGACCGCCCATGGTGGCGGGATTGGCTGGACCGCGAAGAAGTCCAAGATCGAGACCGCAACCTCGGCTTTTCCGAGGAGGAAGCGGGAGGGCGGGAAACACGCCCTCGGCTCGGAGGGGTCACCCGAGGGCTCCGGAACCGGAGGCATTGGCAAGCCCATGGGATCTCAACCACCACCGGGGAACCGGGAGAGGATTTTGCTCGTTGTCGACAACCCGGCCCAACAGGTCGAGAAAGATCTCGTCGAGGCCGACGGGAGTCTCGGTCAACTGACCTGGACGGGACATCATGAAGCCAGTGGTCAAGCCGGTGGGATCACCAAAGTCGGCTGGTCAACCACTCAGGAGGGGGACCTCCGCCCCAAGAGCGCCGACGGAGGGACTCCCACCTTGTCCTTCTTTGGACCGAGAGGAAGGTCCAGCAGATGTTGGCCTTCCCTTAGTGGAGAGAGACAGGCAAAGCTCCATAAAGGAAGCAGAATATGAGGATCCCAGGGAGAGCGGGATAAATGCCGCGGCCGAGGAAGATGCGGCCCGCGCCGCCTCCTTTTCGAGGGCGATCATCTGCTCTAGCTGTTCCACCGAGCCCGCCACTGTGGAAACCGCCAACCGGGCCTCCTTCGACTTTACCGGAGGGTATCGCTTTTCGAGTCGCCCAAGTTGCAGACAGGCAGCGCGGTCTTCCAGGACATAGGCCGATAGTAGAGCACAGGCGCAAGCTCGCGGGTCGTGCTCAAGGCCCAAGCAGCAGACGCACGGAGTGCGGATCCGTCTGAGACATCTTTCTGGCCCGCATGGGCATCTCCGGAAACCAGGAGTCGACGGTCCATCGCAGCCGCGTAGGGAAATAGTGACCAAGTCTAGAAAACCTTAAAGTTTAATTTGAAAACCAAAGAGTTAGGAACCAGTCTTATATGCAGAGCTAAGGAGGGAACCTGAGCTTCAAGCGGAGGAAGATCTAGCGTCATGGGGCGGAGCCGAGAGTTTTACCACCCGGGTAGGTGGGAGGAGCCAGCTTGAAGACCTTCCGGCAAGATTTAAAGCGGCAAGGATACCTGCCAGACAGTGTGGATGAACAACATATCCATGTCCCTAGAACTTAGGGTTCGTGCGAAGAGCAACACCTTCCTTGTGAAAAATCAAGTATGGAATTTTACACATCAGGACCTGGAGCTCGGAAATTCTTTGAGCGGAAGTAATGGCCACCAAGAAGAGTCTCCTCCACGAAAGGAACTTCAATTCTTCGGAAGCTGGCGGTTCAAAGGGGGGCAGAGTAAGTTTCTCGAGAACAAAGTTCAAGTCCCAAGGGGGAGCAGGAGTACTGTACGTATAGGGGGACTCAGATGGAGGACCCCTCTGAGAAAGGACTTAGAGACCTTCAATTGAGCGAATGTCTTGTCTGCAAAGGGGACATGATAGGCCGAGATGGCTGCCATGTGGACTTTCAGAGAAGAATGACTGAGACCCAGGTCAAACAGATGACGTAGGTACTCCAGCAGAAGCCCCGCTGAACAGGAGAAGGGTTCCACGTTCTTGGAAGCAGCCCAGATAGTGAATCTATTCCATTTCATGGCGTAGGTGGATCTAGTGGAGGATTTTCTAGCCTCCACTAAAATCTCCGCCACTTGAGGAGAAACCCCAAAACGGGATTGAGCTAAGTCTGCAGAAGCCATGCGTGCAGCTGAAGAGATTTGAGGCCTGGATGGAGCAGGGTCCCCTGATCCTGGGTCAGTAAACCCTTTAGATAGAGGAAGAGGAAGAGATGATCCTCTGAGTATTGTTGTAGAAGAGAGAACCAAACTTGTCTGGGCAGAAAGGAGCAATCAGAATCATTCGTGCTCCTTCTGAAGCTAGTTTCTGCAAGACTCGTGGGATAAGTGGAATTGGAGGAAAGGCATAGCCGAATCTGTCCTTCCAGTCTAGAGACAGAGCGTCTCTCCAGAAAGTGCCTCGCTCTGGAACGAGCGAGCAGAAGACAGGAAGCTTTGCGTTTAGAGGGGATGCGAACAGGTCGACCTGTGGTGTTCCCCAAAGTCGGAAGATATTGTCTAGGATCCCTTGGTCCAGCTCCCACTTGTGAGTCAGAGCAGAAGAGTGATTTAGCTAGTCTGCCAGGGTGTTGTCGACTCCCGGAACATGAATTGCTGTGAGGTGAAGGTCGTGTTGTGTTGCCCAATCCCAGACCCTCATTGCTTCCCTGCAAAGAGGGTAGGACCGAGTCCCTCCTTGTTTGTTGATGTACCAAACCACATACATGTTGTCCATCTGGACAGCTAGGTGGCTGGGAAGGATGTATTGGTAAAGGGCTTGGAGAGCGTACAACACTGCCCGAAGCTCGAGCACACTGATGTGGAGTGTTTGCTCGAGTTTGGACCAGGAGCCCTGGGTTCAATGGGGACCTAGATGGGCTCCTCAACCTTCGTCCGAGGCGTCTGTGGTTAGAGTCTGGAAGGGGGGAGGACGAAAGAAAGGAACTCCCCGAAACAGGTTCTCAAGAACCACCCACCATTGCAGAAGTCTCAAGCATGGCGAGGAGACTAGAACTGGGTGATCTAAGTCGCCTAATTAACTGACCTATTGTATAGAGAATCCACTGAGATACCCGTGGAGTCGGCCCAAGGAAGTGTCGGGATAGGAGCCGCCATGAACCTGAGAAGGCGAAGGACTGACCTTGCACTGACCAGCCTGCAGCCGGACAACAGACTTATCTGAGTCTGGAGGGTGGACGCCCTGTTCGGTGGCAGGAAGGCCCTGCCAATGGTCGTGTTTAAAATTGCCCCGATGAACTGTAGTCTCTGGGATGGGATCAAGTGAGACTTGGAACGGTTGATGGTAATACCCAGGAAAGGAAAAAACCTGCTGGGTAAGGGTGAGACAGCGCAGGAGCTCCTCCCTGGACGAGGCCGCCAGGAGCCAATCGACCAGGTACGGGAAAACCTGCACCCCCCTGGTACGCAGGTAGGCCGCCACCACTGCCAGGCATTTGGTAAACACTCGGGGCGCCGAGGATAGGCCAAACAGAAGTGCCTTGAACTGGTAGTGGTCCCCCTGGAACGCAAAATGAAGATATTTGTGGTGAGATGGGCGAATGGAAATGTGCAGGTAAGCATCCTGCATATCCAGGACACACAGCCATTGACCTGACCGGAGAGGGGGCAGAAGGCTCTGCAACGAGTGCATTCTGAACCTTTTGTACTCCACAAAAAGATTCAGGGAACTGAGATCCAGAATTGGTGTGAGATCTCCTGTCTTCTTTGGGACCAGGAAGAAATGGGAATAGTAAACCGTCCCTTGAAGATGAAGGGGGATGGGTTCTATTGCCTGTTTCAGAAGTAGAGCTGAAATCTCCTCCTGGACCAAAAGAAGGTGTTCTCTTGAATACGATTTATTTTAGAGGGGGTGGCGGTGGTTTCTGTAGAAACCTTATCACAGTGTCTCTCTCAAGCGTATCAGCTGAGCACCCAATAATCTGATGTTATCCTCTCCATCCCGGAAGGTGGAGGGAAAACTCCTCCTACCAGTTCCTCTGGGGAGTCCGGAGGCTGTTGGAGAGGAAGGAGTCAGGTGGTGGGGCAGCTCCCAGCTGAAGCACCCGCCTGCTTTTTGGGAGGGGGCTTAGCTGGGGCCGACGCTTGTGGCCCGGGCTCCTGTGGTTTCACTTTGGCCGATTCCGCTTTATGAAGGGACGGCTGGTGGGGCGGTACATGAGTCAATAGACTTCAGTGCCATCCTCCTGCAAAATCGATGATGATGTCAAGAAAAGCACCGACTCTCGGAAGGGCGCCTGGATTGCGGATTGCACCTCGGGACCAACTCTGACACGCCGGAGCCGAAGCATGACGACCTGAGTCTACGGTGCAAAGCTGAGTCTGGCCCAGCATTGTCCACTGCACTTGGGGCGCATCAGGCATGTGTCACTGGCCAATGTGAGAGCTAACAAGATCAGCCAACTCCTGCTTGACTTGGGAGTCTGGCAAGGAGTCCACTTTGTTCCATCTGAGTAAGAATGCCCTTCTGGTAGTCCCCCACATGGCTGACATAGTTCAGGGCCCTAATCCCCAGCGTGGAGGAAGCAAAGATCTTTCCATACTGGTCCAGTAGGCGGATTCTTTGTCAGGTGGCGTATTAGCGCTAAGATAGCCGGTTGGCCGATCGCCATGAGCGGCGCGTAATCACGATCGGAAATGGGCACGAGGGTGAGAATTCAAAAATCAACACCGCGGAGCCTGGTACAGCCTATCTGGACTCCGTGGAAGTGTGCCAGAGACTATGGCTGCTTTCAGATGGTGGTGACAAGGTTGGCATGGGGCTCATCCAGGGTGGCACCAAAGTAGGAGCTGTCACGGGCAGATCCAGATGCTCGCCAGTTTCAAACGCTGAGGGTCTGGTTCTAAAAGAGCACTGATGAACCTCCTGGATTTTCCTTAGCAACTCTGTAAAAGAAGGATCTTCTTGATGAGACTGGAGGAGTCCTGGCCTGGGTTTCGACGGAGAGCGGGTCTGTCGTTCTTTGAGCAAACCATCGGAGGAATCCGAGGAGTCCGAGGGTGAAGGTGAAGAGGAAGAGGAAAGACCTTTCCCGCCGGGAGGAACGGACCTCTTGGGAAGCACCCGGGAAGCGTGTTCTGCCCCTCTCTGACCCAGACGTGATAGCCCTGGAGTCCGGAGGTAGGAGGGAGGTGCCACCGGATGCTGACGGGAACCTGAGATGGCACCAGAGACTGTAGGCTCTCGCCTCCCCTGGTGAGCTTAGCCTTGGCCTCAGCCCACCAGGAGGCCAGAGTCTCCTGCAAGTCCACTGGTGGCTGTGGGGCAGTGGAGGAGGAGGAGGAGGAGGCGGGGATAAGGACACGGGTTAAATCTATATGGAGAGTATCCAAACCCGGCGGCGGGGTAGCCCAGTTGCCGGGTATTGTGGCGCCGGCATTGCAGCGCTGGAAAGACCGCGCCGGGTACTGCGGGCGTTGATACTGTGGTCCCGGCCGCGGCGCCAGATAGGACGGAGGGTACCCGGGAGCCGGAGGAGCTGCTGAGCAGGCGGTCGGCCGTGGCCTCGCTGGGCGGATCCAGTTGGAGGGTCTGAGGCGGAGGGCTCGGCGTGGGGCTACATCCGAAGCGGGATGTCGGCCGGAGTCGGTAAACCTGGCATGGGGCCCCGCATCAGAGGGACCGTGTCCGGGCCGCGTCCGGGAGCTAATGCCGATCCGGCGCGCTACAGGAGGACAGTCCGATGGAGGAAGGTCCCCAGCGCCCGGGATAGAGGAAAACTCGGGTCGGGGCTGGGGGACTCTGTCCTGGATTGCAGCTAAGGCTGCGGAGAACCGGGACGGGGACGAGGTAGGTCCGGCTATCGACCGTCGCCGAACGGACGCCGGACGAACCGACGGCGGTTTGACGGGCGAACTTCCAGCGGGCGCTGGAGGAGCCGTGTCCGACTTGTGGGAGCTTTCACTGAGGCAGACCGAGAGAATGATCGGGTCACAGGGAGAGGCCAGGAGCGGCCCCAAAGGGCTGTGCGCGCTTACCGCTTTCTCGCGCTGACGCCGGAGGAGCCAACGCCGCTTACCAGAGTCGCCACGCCAGTAGGACGTGGAACTCTGCGGCCGAACTGGGGTGGAGGCCCCACTCCCGGAGGCGCCCTGAATGACCCGAGAGAGCGAGCCAGACGGGCGGGCTGACACCCTTGGAAACCTCCGGTAGGGTTGTCGAGGAGCGTGTGGTCTCGAGGGGACGTTACCTGACACCCGCGGTCCTTTAGGAGACGTGGTAGAGGAGCCCTTGTCCCGTGCCTCCTTTCTTTCTTATTCATGGTCTTCGGGAAGTGGATGCCTGCCTCAGTTTTTGAGCTCCTTCATCGAACTCATCTTTTCTTCAAAATGGGCTTCCAGGATTGCTGCCAATTTTTCTGGGTAGCCACGCCTGAAGCTGAGGCAGTGCTTGCAGTTCTCGACCGGGTGATCGGGGCCTAGACAGAACAGGCACAGGGCCATTGCCAAGCAGCGGAGTTGCTCGCATTTCAGTCATACTTTATTTTTGTGCCTCAAGGGTGTAGGGACGGATGACACCGACGGCTGACCTGACGCTGTCAGAAAAAAAATCAAAATACTCCGTAAAAACGATGAAGGAGGCTGACGGCAACAAACTTTTCAGGAGGCGCCGCACGAGCTAACGGGCGGAAAGAACTTGAAGGCGGCATCAGACCGTCCTTTATACCGACATCTCCTGACGCCGGGTCACCTGACGTGAAGGCAGTCCTCCCAGGGACCTGCTAGCTAGAATTTTTCCATGGGGTCCTGCTGCCCGCCGACATCAGTCCTATGTAATTGCTCACTGCAAGAGCCCTCTAAGTAAGATCTCCTGCTAGGTGAGTAACCTGTATTTAGGACGGATATGTTGTTCAATCCACACTTACTGGCAGACTCCCAGCAGTTCTCCAGGAGGAGGGAGGCAAGGCGTACACCCCTATACTTACTTGGGAAATAAGGACTGGAGAACCGAGGTCCAAACCAGCATCCCGGGCGTGACTCTAGGTCAATGTGTAGTGGGTAATGAAGGTGTGTGCTGACCTACAGGTAGCAGCCCTGTAGATTTCCTGGATATGGATGTTCCTGGAAGCAGCGACCGATGCAGCGGTATGGCGGGTAGAATGAGCTCTTATCCCTTTGGGAGGCTCCATGCCTGCCAACCTGTAGCAGAGATCTATGCAGGAGGTGACACACCTGCATATTGTCCGCTTGGCAGCAGGTCTGCCAGGTGCGGCTTCAGCGTAGGTGACAAACAGCTGGCGAACCTTTCCCCAAACTTCAGCCGTCCCCTCCTTGTAATAAGAGAGTGCTCTTCTAGGGGTCCAAAGTATGGAGCCTATATGTCCTCCAAGGTGTGATTGGGGTAGAACACCGCAGAGTCAACACCTGGTTAAGGTGAAATTCGACACCACCTTGAAGGAATTTCAGGTGGGGGCGAAGGACAACCTTGTCCCTGTGGAAGACCAGATAAGGAGACTCAATGCAAAGCACCTGGAGCTCTTCCATCCTTCTGGCTGACGTGACAGCCACCAAGAAGGCGGTCTTCCACGAAAGGTGGGAGATATCGCACCTGCGCATCGGTTCTAATGGCTTACCCATGAGCTTAGCCAGTACCAGCAGTAGATCCCACGGAGGTGGAGGTTCTCGCACTGAAGGGGATATGTGATCAAGGCCTTGGAAAAAGCGCCTGACCACCTTTTCCTGCGCCACCGACTGCTTTCCCGCCCACGCCCGCAAGCAGAGATGACTGCCAGGTGCACCTTATGGGTCATCGACCGCGCCTCAGCTGAGAAGGGGACCACAGGTAGTCCAGAATGCTGGCTGGAAGGAACAGGAGTAAGGGTCCAACCCTTTATCCTGACACCAAAATGGAGAATCTTCCATTTGAACGCATAGTATTTTCTGGTCGACTCCTTACAGGATTGCCTCAACTACGTTGAGGACCTCGTCAGAAAGACCCAAGGCCTGGAACTCTAGCCACTCAGGAACCAGGCTGTCAGGTGCAGGGGCTGAAGGTCTGTGTGGAGTACCTTCCCCTGGTTGACTGAGATCAGGTCTGGGCAGGCTGGAAGCCGCCTTGGGAGCCTGGAGCTTAGGCTCAGGAGATCTGGATACCAGAACTGGTGGGGCCAGTTTGGGGCTACCAGAATCACCTGCGTCTTGTCCCTCCTTGCCTTGAGAAGCACCTTGTGGATCAAGGGAAATGGGGGAAAGGCGTAGAAGAAAAAATTACTCACCTTAGTAATGTTGTTTCTTCTAATGGAGTCTAGCTATATTATGACATATGCAGTGAGTCCCAACCTTCGAACTGCTCCAGAGGTGAAAGAGTTAACTTTCTATGCCAGGCATGGAACCTTGAGTGCGAGCTCGGTTGAAAACTCTGTCTGTTGTTCTTCAAACTGAAATTGTCAGATCTTTACGAGCAAAACTCACTAAGGTTCTGTGTGGAAACCGTAAACCTACACTAGCCAACTGGCTACTAAATATAAGAACACATTTTCCTTGGTCCCCAAAACAAAGACTCAAGTCAGGGGATCCAAAAGATTAAAACACAACACCCAAACACCCCAAAAAAAGGAGGGGTGAAAAAATAAGGTGGGCATCTAAGTTCCAACACTGCCCTGCCCACCCACATCCCGAGAGTATAGGTTCTGAGAGGGCCAGGCGGGGGGGAGGTCATAATATAGCAAGACTCCATTAGAAGAAACAACATTACTAAGGTGAGTAATTTTTTCTTCAAACAACATGAAGTCTTGCTATATTATTACATATGCAGACTACACAGCAGTACCTCCATGGAGGAGGGAAGAACCACTTAGAAATAGGCCCTGAAGCAATAGTGATGTGTAAAACCGAGCATCACTCCCAGCCTGGATGTCCAGGAGTAATGCTTGCAAAGGTGAACTGCTTTCCAGGTAGCTGCTTGACATATCTCAAGGATAGAATGTCCCTGCAGCAGCCAGAGACGCAGCTGTACCTCTGGTAGAGTGAGCCTCAGGCCTGAGGGAGGAACCTACCCAGTTTTTCATAGCAAAATTGGATCAAGAGACAATCCACCTGGCAATGGGTCTTTAGTGGCAGGTTTCCTTACCAACCTCACCATAAGTGAAGAACAGCTGGGAGGAGTCAAACCCAGACCTTGGTAAGCTCAATGTAGTAACTAGGGCTCTTTTGACATCTAATTGTGCAGCCTCTCACCAGAGGAGGAATGGTCAATGAAGTACTACAGGAGAGACTTGCAGATTGATTAAGGTGGAAATCTGAAACCACCTTAGGCAAGAACTTCTGTTAGTCCTGAGGACCACCTTATCTCTATGAAAGGAGATAAAATCGGCCCACTGACAATGCTTGTAATTCACTTGCGCGCCTGGCAGAAGTGAAGCTACCAAAACACAGTTTTCCAAGTCAAGTACTTAAGCCTTGCTGAGGACAAGTGGCTCAAAATGAGGTTGCATAAGCTGTGCAATGCAAATATTAAGATCCTAGGCAGTGCAGGTCCCTGAATGGAGGGTTGGTGAAGGAACCCCTAAAAAACTTGGAGAATACAGGATGAGCTGAAAGAGAAGAGGGTTTACCTGTGATAAAAAGCAGACACAGCTGCCAGGTGCACTTTTAGGTAGCTGGTCTCAGCCCCAAAGCACTTAAATGCACCATATAATCCAGGACTGTGGGTAAGTCAGCAGTTTCTGGGAAATATGCTGCCAGAGCACCATATGGAAAATCTCTTCCATTTGGAATTATAAGAAGTTTGGTAGAAGGCTTCCTAGAAGCCTTCAGGATATCCAATACACCTTGGGAGAGATGTAGTCACAAACTCTAACCTTCAAGAGCCAGGCCTTGAGATTGAGAGATTTGAGGTTCGATACTAAACTCTCCCTGCAAGGCTAAGTTAACAGGTTGTGATCCCTGGGGAGACACAGGGAAGATGGACCGCTAAGGACATAAGGAGGATACCAGGCTGTCTGGCTCCAGTCTGGAGCAATCAGGATCATCTTGCAGGGTTGAGATCTGATTTTGACTAGCACTTTGAACAGGAGAGGAAGGGGGAAAGTAGAGAAACTTCCTTCCAATTGAGAACTAAGGCATCCAGAGGGACTGAGCCCAACACTGGGGCCTGCAGCAAAGGGGAAGTTGGTGACTGTCTGGGGCTGCAAAAAGATCTATTCATGGGTGCCCCATCTGGCAAATACTACCTCCAGTACCTAGAGGATCCAGTGACCATTCATGATGGCCCTGGGAAATCCTGCTGAGAGCATCTGCCAGGACATTGTCCTTGCCTGGGAGGTGAACTGCCGTAGGGAGGTGTTCAGGAACAAGCCAGAGACCACAACTCATTGTTTCGTGCACAAGGCCGCATAATCGAAAGTGCCCCTTGCTTGTTAATGTACCACATTGTAGTGGTGTTGTCTGTTCTGACTCTGTACAACTTTGTTCTGAAATAGATGTGAGAGAAACTTGAAGTGCTAGAAAAACTGCTCTGAGTTCCAGCAGGTTGATGTGGAGCAGAGATTCCTGTGGGGACCATAATCCCTTGGGCAGTGAGGTCTCATGTGAGCTCCCCACCCCAAAAGGGATGCATCTGTAGTCAGGATTAAGGAGTGAGACTGAGGGGTGAAGGGACCCCTGTCTCAGATTGCTCTGGTCCTGCCACCACTGAAGGGCTTGGATCAGGTTCGAGTCACTGGGATCAATTTGGTTAGAGGGTCTCCTTGAGACCAAAAGGCTCTCAAATGGAACTGGATGTCCCTCATCTGAAATCTTGCCCCTGCACTACTGCTGTAGAAGCAGCCATGTGCCCCAGGAGCTGCAGAAAATGCCTTGCTGGTCTGAGACCTGTACGGTGAAAGAGGAGGCCAGAGAGACCAAGGTCCTTGCTCTTCCAGAGGAAGGAAGACTTGGCCTTCTTTTGTGTTCAGTTCTGCACCTATGAAGGTGAGAAGCTGGACAGGCTCTAGAACTGACTTTGAAGATTGAGAAGGAAACCTAGAGATGGAGCAGTTGCTGGTACCTGAAGGTGTAGTCTGACTTGTTCTGAGACTGGCCTACTATGAGCCAGTCGCTCAGGGTAAGGAAAGATGGCAATCTTTGCCTTCTTAAGTGAGCTACTGCCAGGCATTTTGTGAATACCTCGCAGAGGTGAGGCTAAAGGCATTGCTCTGAACTGGTAATGGCCTGAGGGCAGTTCGAATCTGAGGTACTTTCAGGGAGTTTGATAAGAACATGGAAGTAGGCATCCTTGAGGTCCAGGGACGCGACCAGTCCCCTGGCCTTAGAGAGGGTAAAATAATCCAAAGTCACCATTTTGAATTTTGGTTTTAAAAGGAGCTTGTTTAGGTATCTGAGATCCAGGATGGGCCGCCATTCTCCTGTCTTTTTTGGGGTAAGGAAGTACCTGGAGTACAACCCTTTGCCCTGGTGAAGGGGTGGAACCCTTTCCACAGCTCTGAGAGCCAGGAGGGTAGAAACTTCTGTTTCTAGGGCAAGTGCCTCTGATGGATTTGCAGGTGAAAGGACCTGGTTCTCATCTTTGGAAATTTTTTGAAGCTGAGAACCAGTCCCTGGCTTACTACTTCCAGGACCCACTTGTCTGATGTTAAAGACTTCCAGTCCTGGACAAAGTAAGCCAGCCTGCCCCCTACAGGTAGTGGAGAATCGGCCCTGGCCACCCCATCAGAGTGCCTGCTTGGCAGGGGCTTTGGGCTGAGGGGTGGAAGCAGGCTTGCTTGTACCCCATCTGCCTCTCCCTCTAAAGAACCCCCTCTAGGCAAAAGCAGAAGATGAGGCCTGGACTTGGTAAAAAGGCCTATGAAAAGGCCTGCCCCTGCCCCTGGGATGCTGCCTTTGAGAAGTAGCCTGCCTTTCCTTGGCCTGAGCACTCCTATAAGTGGTTCTATGTTCATCCATTTTCTTCATGTAATTCTCTGTCTGTTCCCCAAACAGAGAATTGCCCACAACAGGAAAATCCATGGCCTTAGACTGGGTATCCTGACAGGTAGTACATCTGAGCCAGCCATTCTGCATAAGTGCCACAGATGTAGCCATGACCCTAGATGACACATCATTAGAGTCTACTGCATGAAATTGCACCCTGATGCCCCAATACCATCCGCAGCCAACTGAATGCCCATCTCCCTGGCAAGCTGGTCAGGACCTGTTTTGCCAGGGCCAGCACAACTCCCATCTGATTTCTGGGTACCCAGCAGCATAAGCCATATAATTTGCCTGTCGAGTCCCAAAGATGCTGCCATGTACTGTTTCTTTACCATGGCATCAATCCTCCTGGAGTCCTTTTCAGGGGGATGCGAAGCTAGAGGAATATTTGCCTTGTCACAGGCTGCAGCCTGCACTACCCCCACATGGCTGCATTGTTGTGTGAGGAACTCTGTATCTGAGCCTGATAATGTATACCTCTTGTCCATCCTTTTATCAACAGGAGGTATAGTGTGAGGAGTTTTTAGAATACTTACTGTCTGTCTCTGAAAAGATTTATGCAGAGGAATAGACAGTCTCCTAGACTCTGGAATATCTATCATTTCTACGTAATCAGGCTCCTCTTGGTCATCAACAGCTTCCTCAACAGGGAGCTGGAGAGTTTCAGCAACTTTCTTATAGAACATAAAATGAGAAGAGGACTCAGATAGCCTAGGGAGAAACCCTGATAGTCTGTCTGGAGATGTCCGTTCAATGGGCACATCCAGACTCTCAAAACCACATTCACTCTCCTCATACCTCCTCCCCTCCTCCGTCTACTAAAATCCTCAAAATCATAATCTTGAACCGTGGAACCGGCCGAACCGAGCTCTTCCTGATGGTGTCGGTTCGGTCCGAACCGGGAAAGTGACTGACAATTTGAATTGCTTTAGCTATTTCCTCAGCGGTTGGAGAAAAACTTTTGGCACACTAGCTGACTCCTAGTCCTTTAGTTGGAACCGGCTCCTAAGAGCTGGCTCTTCGCTTGCCTGAGGAAGTGCATTGCCCTGGTCAGAGGAGGAGACCTTCCGGTTCGCTGGAACCGAACCGGCTGGCCATCCGGTCAGCAGACTTTTGGCCTCCCTTTCCTGAGCCTACCAACTCTTTTCTATGGTGGCGCAGGAAATTACTACATAACTGGCAGTCTGCATTAAGGTGGTCAAACCCCAGACAATACACAGTTGGTGTGTGGGTCAGCCTTAGCAAAGGCTTCCCACAAACACTACAGTGCTGAAACCCAGTGGGCCCGGTTTTTCTTTTGGTTTCAGACATAGTGCCAGCTCTAACCAAACTTGCCTGTTTATGGCAATCTGCCAAGCAAGACTCTTATCGGTTCCCAACCGTGTCATCGGGTCGTGGAAAAAACGTAATGAAACTGCTTTTTAGAACCGATAAGAACCGGAACTGCACTCTAAATAAGGACTAGTGAAGTTTTAAAATAACCTGATCGGTTCAAACCGAACTGAAAGACGGGTTGCGTTTAATTTCAGTCAAAACCGAAAAAATAATACTTTAACCGACTAAATGAACCGAGCAGAAGGAGAAATCTCCAGAGGGACTGTTCAGTGAGGCGGAGTAAAGAATCTGACAGTTTCAGTTTGAAGAACAACAGACAGAGTTTTCAACCGAGCTCGCGCTCAAGGTTCCATGCCTGGCATGGAAAGTTAACTCTTTCACCTCCAGAGCAGTTCGAAGGTTGGGACTCACTGCATATGTCATAATATAGCAAGACTTCATGTTGTTTGAAGAGGCCCGGGGTCCACGGCCTCGAGAAGGCACCCCCCTGCAGTGAGCCCTGCTGAGAGGGGCGGGCATGAAACAGCCTCAGATTCGCATTCTCCTTGGAGGCAAACAGGTCCACCTGAGGTGTGCCCAAGTGGGAGAACAGATCGTGTACTACCTCCGGCAGGAGAGACCACTCGTGAGATGCAGCACCTATCCGGCTTAGCACATTGGCCAGAGTGTTGGAGGCTCCTGTCACATGGATGGCTAGGAGATCCGCCTCCAGTCTGCTGATGAGAGACCAAGTGTGGAGAGCCTCCTTGCACAGAGGCAAGGAGTGTGTCCCACCCTGGTGGTTTAGGTAGTACATGGTCGTGATGTTGTCCGTCTGGACCTGGACCACTTGACCCCGTACAAACGGAGCGAAGGCGGTGAGGGCTAGTCGGACCGCTCAAAGCTCCAGCAGGTTGCTGTAGCATCGAGACTCCTCAGAGGACCAGAGGCCATGTACTCTGAGCTCCCCCAGATGGGCACCCCAACCCATCAGAGAGGCGTCGGTTGTCAGAGTGACCGTTGGTTCTGGGCGGACAAACGGGATTCCCTCCTGCAGATGAGCCGGAACGATCCACCACTGGAGAGCGTTCCACATCTCCTGGGTCACTATCACTGGCTGGTCCAGAGGACTGGAGCACTGTGACCACTGGCGGGCCAGCCCCCATTGCAGGGGATGCATATGCCAGCGGGCCCAACGAACCATGCTGGTGCAGGCTGCCATGAGGCCCAGGAGGCGCAGGAAGTCCTAGACAGGATGCAATTGCCCAATCAGAAATGACTGGGCAAAGGAGGAAAGAACCTCGGCCCTGTCTGCTGGGAGCCGTGCTCTGGCTCGAAGAGAGTTGAGCTCTGCCCCTATGGACTGAATCACCTGCATTGGCACGAGTTCCGATTTGGCCTCGCTGATGAGGAGGCCAATCTGAGAGCAGACCTGGAGGGCCAGATCCCTGGACCACTCCACCTCCAGCCTGAAGGGGGCTACAATCAGCCAGTCATCCAGGTAAGGGTACATCCGGACCCTTCAGCACTGCAGGAATGCTGTCACCATTGCCATGCATTTGGTGAAGACCCTGGGAGCTAGAGAGAGGCTGAAGGGCATGGCCCGGAACTTGTTAAAGGATTCCTCTGCCCTGAAGCGGAGGAATCGCTGGTGAGACGGACGAATTGGGACGTGAAAGAATGCGTCCTGGAGGTCCAGAGAGCAGAACCACAAGCCTCGTTCCAAGGATGGAATGATCAGAGCCAGAGTGACCATCCTGAAGGTATGAGACCTTAGGAACTTGTTTAGGTCGTGTAGGTCTAGAATGGGGCGCCAGCCCCCTGTCCGTTTTGGGACCAGGAAGTACCTGGACACAAACCCTGGGTCTGGTGGAGGATCCGCCACCTCCCTGATCACTTCCTTCTGGAGGAGCAGGCCAATGTTGGCTCGACGAGCCGACAGAGAGGCTGCGGACCTCATAGCACCCCGTGGGGCGACGGCTCGATAGGGTGGGGACTGCTCGAATTCCAGAGGCAGACCCTTTCCTACCACTTCCAGCACCCAGCGTCCGGTGATATCGGACCAGGTGGAAAGGAAGTGGCAGAGCCGCTCTCACGGGGGAACTCTGGGGAGGAGGACGAGGTTGGGGCACACCTCAACCTGTCACTGGACAGGCTTGGAGGAAGGGCCGGCCGAGGGGCCTCCTGGACCTTTCCCTCCCGGTTTCCTGCTGGAGGAAGCTGCAGGCCTGGCTTTGGGGTGCCAAGTGCGAGCCTGCTGGCCCTGATGCTGGTGTTGCTGGGCTGGACATGCCGCAGGGACTGAAGACCGAAAGGGCTTACGCTGCTGCTGGTGGCCTTTGTCCTTCTGGACAGATGTGACTGAGTCCAAGGTGGCATTGGACTTCTCTATCCTTTGCAGATGACCTTCCACCCTAGGACCGAACAAGTCGGTACCCAAGAAGGGAACGTCTGCCAGCTTGTGCTGGGTATCCACTGTAAAAGTGGAGATCCGCAGCCAAGCTCTGCGGCGCATGGCCACTGCGGCCGCTACTGACCGGGCACATGAGTCAGCTATGTCCAAGGAAGTCTGGAGTTGCTATTTGGCCACCGCTATTCCCTGATCCCACACCTGCTTGACCGCTGTCTGGAGGTCAGCCGGGAGATGAGGAATCACCTTATCCAGGGGCCCAAAAGGGCGTGCGAAAAGTGTGCCATCAGAACGGCCGAGCTGGCCTGACGAAGGCCTAGGGAGGAAGCAGCATAGACTTTCCGCCCGGAGTAGTCCAGTTTCTTGAACGCTTTATCAGGTGGCTTGTCCACATCCCGAGCATTTCTGGAGCGCCAGAAAACACTGTCGGTCACTAGCCCCTCAGCGGAGGGGTGCTCCGAGAAACCGGAGAGTGAACCAGTGGGAACGGCATACTTTCGAGCCATCCTGGCCAAAGGTGCTGGACAAGAAGATGGCTGCTGCCATAGCTCCAGGGCCGGCCAACAAGGGCTTCAGCCACCGGGAAGGCCTCTGTGGAGGAATCCCCTCGGTCCACTATCTCCATGAGGGGATACTTGGCCCACTTTGAAACGGGTTCGAGCTTCATCCCAGTGGACTCTGAGATGAGCTAAAGCATTCCAAGGAACGAGGATGGGCTCTCGTCCACTGACTGACCCCCAGTAGACTCCAGGTCGAGGGGCCTGGAGAACAGGGAAGAGTCATCGTCAGACTCCGAGGAGTCTGCAAACAGCTGTCAAGGGCCTGAGCCACCCTCCACCTGCCGAGGCCGATTGGGAGTGAGGGTGACCGACAACCAATGGGACAAGTCCTGACCCGACTGAGAATCCTTGGTCGGGGCCCAATTTTAGGTTGTGGAGGCGGGCACTACAATGGTGGCGGTCGGGTTTGCCTGAACAACCCAGCCGCTCGCTCCTCGACATAATGAGGGGTTGTTTCAGTACTTCACTTCCCAATTCAGAATCAGGGCGTCCAGGGGGACTGAACCTAAGACTGGAGGTCTGCAACAAAAGAGAAGGAGTTGGTGATTGTCTGGGGCTGCAAAGAGATATATATCTGGAGTGCCCCACCTTGAAAAAATCACTTTCAACACCTGAGAGTCCAGGGACCATTTGTGATGGCCCTGAGAGATCCTGCTCATTGCATCTGCTAGCACATTGTCCTTCCCTGGATGGTGAACTGCTACCAGAGAGGTTTGCAGGGAATAAGCCAGGGACCACAACTTCATGGCTTCTGTGCACAGGGCCATAGACCAAGTGCCTCCCTGCTTGTTGATGTACCACATGGTGGTGGTGTTGTCTGTTCTGACCTGAAACACCTTGTTCTGTACTGACTGAGAGAAAGCTTTTAGGGCCAGAAAAACTGCCCTAAGCTCTAGGAGACTGATATGGAGAAGGGATTCTTGGGGGGACCACAGCCCCTGGGCAGTGAGGGACCCCAGATGGGCTCCCCAGCCCAGAAGAGAAGCGTCCGTGGTAAAGACCACTGAACAAGGCTGAGTAGCAAAAGGAACACCTTGTCTTAAATTTTCCTGATCCTGCCACCATTGGAGGGCTTGGAACAAGGTCAGAGCCACTGGGATTAGTTTGGTAAGGGAATCCTTCCTCTGAGACCAAAAAGCTCTCAGGTGGAACTGAATATTCCTCATCTGGAATCTTGCCCCTTGGACCACTGCTGTTGAAGCTGCCATGTGGCCCAAGAGCTGGAGGAAAAGCCTTGCTGGTCGAGATACCTGAAGGCTGAAGGAAGAGGCTAGTTCCATAAGAACCCTTGCCTTTCTAGGGGAAGAAAGGCTCTTGCTTTGAGTGTGTCCAGTTCTGCCCTTGAAGGTAAGAAGCTGGACTGGTTCGAGAACTGACTTGGGAAGGCTGAGAAGAAATCCTTGAGAAGTGAGCACTTGCTGGGTCACTTGCAGGTGAGACTTGACTTGGTCTGGAGACTGGCCCACTATTAGCCAATCGTCCAGATATGGAAAAATGTAAATATTTTGCCTTCTTAGAAAGGCAACTACTACTGCCAGGCACTTTGTAAACCCTTGGGGCTGAGGTTAGGTCAAAGGGCATTGCTCTGAACTGATAGTGGCCTGAGGGCAACTCGAACCTGAGGTACTTTCCATGGGAGCACCTGATGGGAATGTGAAAGTAGGCATCTTTGAGGTCCAGGGAGGCTAGCCAGTCCCCTGGCCTTAGAGAGGGCAGAATTATTCCCCGAGTCACCATTTTGAATTTTGGCTTTAAAAGGTGCTTGTTTAGATATCTCAGATTCAGGATGGGCCACCATTCTCCTGTCTTTTTGGGGGTTAGGAAGTACCTGAAGTACAATCCTTTGCCCCTGTGTAGGGTAGGAACCCTTTCTATGGCTCTGAAAGCCAAGAGGGAAGAAACCTCTGCCTCTAGGGCAAGGGCCTCTGAAGGATTTGCAGGTGGAAAGGATCCATCTTTTTGGGGGTCAGGAAGAACCTGGAGTACAGTCCTTTGCCCCAGTGTAGGGTAGGTATTCTCTCTATGGCTCTTAAGGCTAGAAGAGAAAAAAACCTCTGCCTCTAGGGCAAGGGTTTCTGAGAGATTTGCAGGTGGAAAAGATCGGGCTCTCATCTTGGAAATTTTTGAAGCTGAGAACCAGTCCTTTACTTTACTATCCAGGACCCACTTGTCTGATGTAATAGACATCCAGTCCTGGACAAAGTAAGCCAGCCTGCCCCTACTGGAATAGGAGAGTCGACCGGGCAGGCCCATCAGGATGTCTGCTTGGCAGGGGCTTTAGATCTGAGGAGTGGATGCAGCCCTGCTCATCCCCTTCTGCCTCTCCCTCTGAAGAACCCCCTCTGAGAAAAGGAAGAGGCCTGTGCTTGGTAAAAAGGCCTTTGAAAAGGCCTGCCCCTAGACTGCTGCCTCTGAGGAGTTGCCTGCCTTTCCTTGGCCTGGGCACTCCTGTAAGTGGTCCTGTACTCATCCGTTTTCTTCATGCAATTCTCTGTCTGCTCCCCAAACAGAGAATTACCCACTACAGGAAAATCCATGGCCTTAGCCTGGGTGTCCTGCAAGAGGCAAGTACATCTGAGCCAAGCCATCCTCCGAAGAGCCACAGATGTAGCCATGACTCTTGATGACACATCATTAAAGTCCACAGCAGCATGAAACTGAACCTTAGATGCCTCAATCCCATCTGCAGCCACTGCCTCCAGCTCCTTGACTAACTGGGGGAAGGCCTGTTTAGCCAGTGCCAGTACAGTGTCCCACCTGGACTTCTGGTACCTGGCTGTATGAGGCTATGTAATTCCCGACTGAAGTCCCAAAGAAGACAGGTACTGCTTCTTTGCCATGGCATCAGTCTTCCTGGAGTCCTTGTCAGGGGTGGGCCAAGGAATATTTGCCTTGTCACAGGCAGCAGCCTGCACTACCCTACATGGCTGCATTGTTGATATAAGAACTCCGTGTCTGAGCCTGAAAATGTATACCTCTTGTCCATTCTTCTATCCACAGGAGGTATAGGGGTAGGAGAGTTTAAGACTTTTTTGTGTCTGTTTACTAAAAGATTTATGGAGGGGAACAGACAGTCTCCTGGACTCTGGGATGTCCATCATCTCTACATAATCAGGCTCCTCTTGATCTTCCACAGCCTCCTCCATCGGAAGCTGGAGGGTTTCAGCCACCTTTCTGTAAAATATAAAGTGAGAAGGGGACTCAGAAAGCCTAGGAGGGGAAACACCTGAAGGTCTGTCTGGGGAGATGTCCGGTTCCACAGGCACATCCAGACATTCACTTACATCATCATCCTCAAATTCCCCTTCCTCTTCAAATTCCGGTTCATAAAAATCTTCAAGGGTATAATCTTGAACTGGGGGAAGCAACCGACCCGAACCCCTGCCAGAAGGAGCCGGATCGGTCGGAAACGGACGGAGTGAGTCCACAATCTGAATCACTCTGGCTATCTCTTCAGCGGTTGGAACACGAACCTCTGGATCCGAATCGGTCGATTTATCTTTGTGTTTTCTTTTTGTCGGAACCGATCCCTCGGAATTGGCTCTCCTTTTGCCCGAAGAAGTATCGCCTGGTCAGAGGGTATCTCCTTCTGTTCGGTCCAAACCGAACCGGCTGGCCATCCGGTCAGCGGACTTCTCTCTGCCTCCTTTTCCTCAGTCTACCTAATCTCTTCTCAAGGGTAGATTTGGGAAGTTTACATATTTGGCAGTTGAATCTAGGTGGTCAAACCTCAGACAGTAAACACAGGTGGTGTGGGATCGGCCTTAGCAAAGACCTCCCCACACTCACTGCAGTGTTGAAACCCAGTGGGCCCTGTTTTTTCTTGGGTTTCTGTGACATGGCCAACCTAACCAACTTAATCTCCTTTTTTCGGCAACCGCCAGGCAAGACTCCTTTATCGGTTCCTAACCGGTTACAGGTATTGAAAAACGCTTTCAAAACATGTTTTTAGAACCGATAAGAACCGGTAACCACACACTAAGTAAAACACACAAATTTCACTATCAAATGGCCTCAGCTGAACCGAGCTGCACTTTTACAAGTTCCACACAGAAAAAACAACAATTCCTATCTAGTACTCACGGCACCACAGACAGAGACTGAACCGACTATGCGGATACTTTTTTGGTTTGAAAACCAAGGAAAACTGAAACTTTAACCGACTTCCAAACCGAGCTGATGGAGAAATCTCTGCAGTGACCGTTCAGTGAGGCAGAGTAAAGAATCTGACGGTTTAGGTTTGAGTCACTCCAGATAGAGACTTCAACCGAGCTCGAGCTCAGCATTCTATGCCCTGCATAGAAAGTTAACTCTTTGTTCTCCGGGGCAGTTCAAAGGTTGGGAATCACTGCAATTGTCAGAATACAGCAAGACTTCATGTTGTTTGAAAGACAGTCACTCCCTATCTTCTTAGATATGCCACTACAGCAACTAAGCACTTTGTGAATACCCTTGGTGCTGAGGAGAGACCGAAAGGAAGAGTTGAAAACTGACAGTGGCCTGAAAGGAGTCTGAATCTCAGATATTTTCTGTAAGATTCCTTTATGGGGATGTGGAAATAGGTGTCTTTCAAGTCCAGTGATGCCAACCAGTCCCCTTTTTGGATTGTTGGCAATATTCGAGCCAAAGTTACCATTTTGAACTTTGTTTTTTTCAGATGCTTGTTCAAAGCTCTGAGATCCAGTATTGGCCGCCACTCCCCACTTTTCTTTGTTGTTAGGAAGTATCTGGAGTAAAAACCCTTTCCTCTCAGGGTGGTAGGGACTAATTCCACTGCTCTGAGATGCAACAATTTCTGAACCTCTGCTTCTAATAGTGTTCCCTCTGCTAGATGAGGTGAGTAGTAAACCCTGGTCTTTTGTGAAGGAGAAGATTTGAAATCCAGAGACAGACCCTGACCCACTACCTCCAGCACCCACTTGTCTATGGTGATGCTTAGCCAAGCCTGGAGGTAGTGGGAGATTCTGCTTCTGACAGGGAGGAAGGGAGGAAGCGGCCTGAGCCTCAGGGATTTTGCTTTGGATGGGGCTGAAGTTGGGCTTGAGCGCCCCTCCTAGAGCCCCTTCTACCCCTACCCCTAGAGCATCCCTGCTGTGGATACTGCTGGTACTGGAGCATGGCTACTGACTGGAAGAAGGGTCTGGTCATAGAAGACCTTCCTCTGCCCCCCCCTCCATAGGGCCTAGTGGATGGAGAAGCACGCTCCTTAGCAGAGTTGCTTCTATAGGTTGCCTTATACTCATCCACTTTTTTCATGTAAGCAACCGTGGATTCCCCAAAAAGAGAGTTTCCCTCTAAAGGAAAAACCAGGGCCTTGGATTGAGTATCCTGAGTAATGTTAGTGGCCCTGAGCCAAGCAAACCTTCTCTGTGCCACGGTGTTAGCCATCCATCTGACTGCAATGTCATTAGAATCAGCAGCCATCTAGAACTGGTACTTAGCCGCCTCCAGCCCAAACCTGGCAGTTTCAGCCAGGTCTTCAGACAAGGGTGAGGGGCTTTCATGGACATGTCCAGCACCCCACTAACACAGGGATTTTTGATACTGGGCATAAGCTTGAAAGTAGTTTCGTCTCATGGCCAAAGAGGCTGATAAGTAGCCTTTTTTGGCCATGCTATCCATTTTTCTGGAGTTCTTGTCCGGAGGGTGGGAGGACAGGGGGACTCTGGCTTTGTCGCAGGCTGCCTGCTGTATAACCCCTTGATGGTCAGGATGGAAGAAAAGGAAATCAGCTCCCGTCCTGTCCAACTAATACTTTTTATCTATTCTCCTATCAATAGGAGTAACAGAATTAGGGGTCTGCAGAAGTTTTAGGGTGTGTTTTTAAAAAATGTGTATACTGGCAAGAGGAGGGCTTTTGTGGGTGTCAAACCCATCATATTTAAATATTCAATTTCCTCATCCTCATTCTGCTCTGTAGTAGCAATATCCAGAGCATCTGCCATTCTCCTTACAAATCTAAAATGTAAGGAGCAATCCTCTGACACCCTGGGAGGAGAACCAAAATCCTGCTCAGGAGAAACCTCTGGAGGAATTGGTTCATCATCCTGAAAAGGATCATCTTCCTCTGCATAATATTGCTCCTCCTGTAAAGAGGGCAACATGCCACTGCTGGCCTGGGGACCTTGTGTAGGGGCAGGCTGCTGGGGAACAATGTTTTGCAGTGCCTGGATAATTTTAAAAGCCTGGGCTATCTCTTGAGCTGATGAACATAGCAGGGATCTACGCAGAAGTCCCTGGTTTAGCAGGGGAGGATTCTGCATTCTTTTTTTTTGAGTTTCTTTGAGGGAACCGGGGAGTCAGCCGGTTCTTTCCCTCTTGTTGCCCCTTTTTCGCCCATATCAGGGGCAGGGGTAAGCAAACTTGTGGGTTCAGCCACAGACCGGGTGTCAGCTGGTCAGAGCCGAGGGCCTCTAGGAAATTTTTTGTTTAGCCGCCAAGGCGCTTACCATGTTTTTCCGGGAAAGTTTTATAGACTCTTACAATCCTGATCCAGATGTTCAAATCCCAGACAAGCCAAACATAAGGTGTGCTTGTCTGCTTTAGCAAATACATCTCCACATTTTAAACAATTCTTGAAACCGGGTTCTCCGGTTCTCTTTTTGGGTTTCTCTGACATGGTAATGTCTAAAACGAGAAAAAACACTAACCGCTAAATAAAGAATAAAGTGTGGTTATTTAAAAGTTATATATATATATATTTTTTTTTTGTTGCAGTCAGTTTCGGAACCAAACCCAGGAGATGACAGGTGAACAGGATCAGCGGTTCTGTAACTGATAAGAAAAAATTACTCACCTTAGTAATTGTGTTTCTTCTAATGGAGTCTTGCTGTATTCTGACTATATGCAGTTAGCCCCAGCACTTGAACTGCTCCGGAGAGGAAAGAGTTATCTCTATGCCAAGGCATAGAACGTTGAGCTCGAGCTCGGTTTTCAAACCTCTGTCCCAGGTACTCTTCAGTGTAACCATCAGATTCTTACAAGCCCTATACTAAGCAACCAACAACCCAGAAATTGTTTTAAAACTTTGAGCCAAAGGGCAAAGATATCAATTGTAGGGTCCAAAGACTCAAGTCGAGACCCCCAAAAAGAATCCAAGTAGGTAATAAAACAAAGGAACAAGAAACAATTCTTTACTCAAGAAGAGGCACCTAGGTATACCCCTGAGTGCAACACTGCACCTACCCACCCACATCCCAAAAGATACTAGGTTCCAGCAGGGGAGGCAGGAGGATCAGAATACAGCAAGACTCCATTAAAAGAAACACAATCACTAAGGTGAGTACTTTTTTCCTTGAAACAACATGAAGTCTTGCTGTATTCTGACTATATGCAGACTACCAAGCAGTACCTTCTAAGGGAGGAGGGAACTACAGAACCTATTTTGGGAACAGGCTCTGCAGTACCAAACCTAGCATCACTTCTAGCCTGAAAGTCCAGGGAGTAATGCTTGGTGAATATGTGAACAGTCTTCCAGGTGGCTGCTTTACAGATTTCCACTAAAGGTATGTCTCTAGCTGCTGTGACCGAAGCAACTGTACCTCTGGTGGAGTGAGCCCTCAGGCCTGAGGGTGGCTCTTTCCCCAATTTTGAACAGCAGAACTGTATGCAGGAGACAATCCACCTAGCAATAGTTCTCCTGGTGGCAGGCTTGCCTTTACTCACCTCCCCATAAGTGAGAAACAGCTGGGAGCAGTCATTTCTATGGGGCTTAGTGGATTCTAAGTAGTAACTTAGAACCCTCTTTACATCGAGACTGCGTAATCTCCTCTCTCCAGAGGAGGAGTGATCAGTGAAAAATACAGGCAATGTCATAGATTGGTTCAGATGGAAGTCTGATACCACTTTAGGGAGGAATTTCCTATTTGTACGAAGGACCACTTTATCCCTATGGAATGAGATGAAGTCAGGTTCCACTGATAGAGCCTGTAACTCACTGATTCTCCTGGCAGAGGTAATAGCAGCCAGGAATACAGTTTTCCAAGTCAGATACTTGAGCTCAGCTGAGCAAAGGGGTTCAAAGGGAGGCTGCATCAGTTGTGCAAGTCAGGTCCCACAAGGGAGTAGGATCCCTGAAAGGAGGACTGATGTGAACCAAACCTTTAAAGAATTTCTTGAAAACTGGGTGGGAAGCTAGAGAAGAGCCCTTCCCAGCTGAAAGAAAAGCAGAAATAGCTGCCAAATGCACCTTGAGAGAGGTAGGCTGAAGGCCTAAACTGTTAAGATATACCAGATAATCTAGGACAGTGGCAATATCAGCTGAATGTGACAGGATGTGCCTCTGGGAACACCAAAACCCAAACCTCTTCCATTTAGAATCGTAAGTTTTCCTAGTAGAAGGTTTCCTACTGGCCTTAAGGTTATCCAGAGCTGACTGTGAGAGACACAGATCTGCATATTCTAGCTCCTCAAGAACCAAGCCTTGAACCTGAGATTGTGAAGGCTGGGGTATAATATCATCCCCTGAGCTGAGGTGAGGGGGTTGAACTGTCTGGGAAGGAACAGGAGGATTGTCACTATAGTAGAGGATGCCAAGGTTGTCTGGCCCAATCCGGGGCTATCAGAATCACAATGCAGGGTTGGGACCTGATCTTGACTAGAACCCTGAATATCAAAGGAAAGGGAGGAAAAGCATAGAGAAACCTGTTGGTCCAATCCAACAGGAGGGCATCTAGAGGAAGAGACCCCCACAGAGGGAGCCTGCAGCAGAACAGAGGGAGCTGATGGTTGTCCGGGGCTGCAAAGAGATCCATCTCTGGTGTGCCCCATCTCTTGAAAATGGTCTGAAGGATGAGAGGATTCAGGGACCATTCATGGTGACCTTGAGAAATCCTTCTGAGAGCATCTGCAAGTACAATGCACAGCAATCAGGCAAGCCTACAGGGAATAAGCTAGTGACCATATTTTCATGGCCTCGGTGCACAAGGCCGATGACCGAGTGCCCCCCCCCGCTTGTTGATGTACCACATGACTGTGGTGTTGTCTTTCCTGATCTGCACCACTTTCCCTTGAATTAGAGTTGAAAATGTCAGAAGGGCCAAAAAGACAGCCCTGAGTTCGAGAAGATTTATGTGAAGGAGAGACTCCTGATGGGACCAAGTTCCCTGAGCAGTATGCTGATCCATGTGGGTTCCCCATCCCAACAGAGAAGCATCTGTGGTGAGAGTCACTGTGGGAGCCTGACTGAGAAAAGGAACCCCTTGCCTCAAATTGTCCTCTTCCAGCCACCACTGGAGGGCCTGAACCAAAGTTAGAGACACTGTAACCAACTTGGAGAGGTAATCTTTTTTCTGAGACCAAAAAGCTCTTAGGTGAAATTGGATGTCCCTCATTTGAAACCTTGCCCTTTGCACTACTGCAGTGCAGGCTGCCATGTGGCCTAGTAAATGCAAGAAATGTCTGGCTGGCCGAGACACCAGTGGACGAAAAAAGGAAGCCAGAGAAGTGAGGGAATGGACCCTTGATAGAGGAAGGAAGGAAGGCCCTGGCCTGAACAGTGTCCAGCTCCACTCCTATAAATGTGAGAAGCTGAACTGGCTCCAGAACAAACTTCTCCAGATTTAGGATGAATCCTAGGGAGTACAGAAGATTTTGAGTGACCCCTACAGCTGATCTGACTTGGTCTGGTGACTGATCTACTAAGAGCCAGTCATCCAGGTAAGGGAACAGAAGGATGCCTTGTCTTCTGAAGAAGGCTACCACTACTGCTAGGCATTTGGTGAATACTCTTGGGGCAGATGTGAGGCCGAAAGGCATTGCTCTGAACTGGTAATGGCCTGAGGGCAGTTCGAACTGGAGGTACTTTCTGTGGGACTGCCTGAAAGGTATGTGGAAATAGGCATCCTTGAGATCCAGAGAGGCTAGCCAGTCTCCTGGTCTCAGAGAGGGAAGAATAATTCCCAGAGTCACCATCTTGAACTTTGGCTTTAGTATGTGTTTGTTTAGGGACCATAGATCCAGGATGGGTCGCTATTCCCCTGTCTTTTTTAGAGTAAGGAAGTACCTGGAGTGCAATCCTTTTCCCCTCTGAATGAGAGGTACGCTCTCCACTGCCTGCAGAAGCAGTAGAGAAGAAACCTCTGTTTCCAAGTCCTGTGTTTCCTCTGCCAAGGAAGGACAGAAAGCCTTTGCTCTCAACTTTGGGAACCTGCTGAAGCTGAGAGCAAGACCCTGGCTCACTACTTCCAGGACCCACTTGTCTGAAGTGACAGACTTCCAGGCCTGGAAAAGTAGGCCAGTCTGGGGAATTGGGGAGAGGCGACCTGGCTGACACATCAGGGTGTCTGTTTGGCAGGGGCTTAGACTGAGAGGAGGATGCCACCCTTGTCATCCCCCTGCCTCTTCCTTAAAGAACTCCTCTGCTGAAAGAAGAGAGGCCTGGGCCTGGTAGAAAGGCCTGTGAAAAGGCCTGCCCCTGCCAGCCCTGGATTGCTGTCTCTGAGTAGTAGTCCGCTTTGCTTTCGCTGCAGCACTCCTGTATGTGGTCCTGTATTCGTCCATCTTTTTCAAGTACATCTCTGTTTATTCCCCAAACAGAGAGTTACTAGTGACAGGAAAATCCATGGCCTTGGTCTGGGTATCCCGAGATAAACTGGTACACCTAAGCCAGGCAAATATCCTCATAGAAACAGATGTAGCCATGACCCTAGAATGAACATCATTTGAGTCCACAGCAGCATGAAACTGGACCTTAGAAGCTTCAATGCCATCCACAGCCACCTGCTCCAGCTCCATGGCCAGGTGGGGAGGGGCATTCGTAGCCAGCTCCAGAACTGTATCCCACCTGGACTTCTGGTATCTGGCTGTATATGCCATATAATTGGATTGCCTGAGTCCCAAAGAGGATGCCAAGTACTTCTACTTTGCCATGGCATCCACTTTCCTGTAATCCTTATCTGGGAGGTGAGATGCCAGGGGGATGTTAGCCTTGTCACAGGCTGCAGCTTGCACTACCCCAACATGGCTGCAATGGTTAATAAGGAAATCAGTACCCGGGCCTGACAGAGCATACCTCCTGTCCATTTTCTTATCCACAGGAGGTAAGGATGTTGGAAACTGTAATATTTTTGGGGTCTGTTTCCCCAGGGACTTGTGCAGAGGGATAGACACCCTTTTCAACTCTGGGACATCCATCATTTCAACATAGTCAGGCTCCTCCTGATCCTGTTCAGCATCTTCCACTGGAAGCTGAAGAGTCTCAGCCACCTTCTTGTAAAACAAGAAGTGGGAGGGGGACTCAGAAAGTCTGGGAGGAGACACATTAGAAGGCCTGTCTGGGGAGATGTCAGGCTCAACAGGCTCATCTAGGTCTTCATAATATTCATCTTCAATATCTTCGTCTCCTTCCCACTAGCCTCATAAAATGCTTCAGGGTCACACTCAGAAGCAGACAAGTCCGACCGAACTGACCGTTTCTGTGTCAGTGTCGGCTGGTCGGAACCAGGTGAAGCGACTGCACAATAGCGATCGCTTTGGCCATCTGATCAGCGGTCGGACCATGGGAGCCGGGATCCGAACCGGCTGACTTAACACTTTCTTTTTGCAGGGACCGATTCCACGGAATCGGCTCTCCTTTTGCCCGAGGAGGTATCACCCAGGTCAGTGGGCACCCCCTCAGGTTCAGTTGGAACCGAACCGGGCTGGCCATTCGGGTCAGCGGATTTTTCGGCCTCCCTTTCCAACAGCCTACTTAAACATTTTTCAACAGTGGCCTTAGGAAAGTACCTGCAGATTTGGCAGTCTTCTTTGAGGTGGTCAAACCCCAGACAACACACACAGATGAGGTGGGGATCAGCCTTGGCGAAAGCCTCCACACACTCAGTGCAGTGTTAAAACCCAGTGGGCCCGGTTTTCTTTTTGGGTTTCTCAGACATGCCTTTAAACATAAAGTCACCCTTACCAGCGTTCAAGCCAGACAACTACCAAATCTATCGGTTCCAACCATGACATGGGTCGGATGAAAGAACTGGAGAAATCTACGTTTTTTTCAGGAACCGATAGATACTGGAAAACCACACTAAAACACCTGTGAAAAAACAGACAACAAATTGCTTTGGTTCCCAACCGGACTGACTGGCAAGAAACCGAAAAACAAAAACAATTTCTTTACAAACCACACTACTACCTACTAATACACTTACTGTACCGGGACAGAGATGTAAAGACCGAAAAAATAAAGAAGCGGTTTATTAAACCGAACGATTTTACCACAACCAAACTGAAGTGAAGGACAGAATCTCCGGAGCGACTTCACAGTAAGGCGGAGTAAAGAATCTGATGGTTACACTGAAGAGTACCTGGGACAGAGGTTTGAAAACCGAGCTCGAGCTCAACGTTCTATGCCCTGGCATAGAGTTAACTCTTTCCTCTCCGGAGCAGTTCAAGTGCTGGGGCTAACTGCATATAGTCAGAATACAGCAAGACTTTATGTTGTTTGAAAAAGCGGTTACAAAAACAATACAATAGACTAAAAAACTAAACTAATAAAAGACCAAAACAAGGCTCTTTAATCAGAGAACCCCGATAACTTAAAACTACTAACCCGGTTCCCCCATGGTTATGCCGAACCATGAGAAACCGGAAAAAATATGTAATTTAAGCAATAAACAAGACTTACACTAACAATTAGTAGAGGCAATAAAAGAAATAGAAAATACTTATGTTTTTTAAGGTTTTGAATCTTCTTTCATGCGAAAGATAAGATGACCACTCCAAGCGGTCAGACTTTCAGGCGGAGAGAAAAATCTGAAGAGGTTAGAACACCACAGTTGGTAGAGGCAGTATTTGAAAGATGCTCACGTGTAAAAAAATTCTGCTCATTTGCATGTGTTCTATCTCTCCGGGCAGTCCAACCCTCTAGGCTTACTACATAAAGTTAAGAATATCCTGAGCATTACTGGGGTTAGAAACATCCCCTTCTCCAACGAACTCCAGACTATCTCAGCTAAGACAGGTCTGGTGACTTCCACACACTCCACCAGGAGGTAGGTTGGACCAGTTCCAAACTACAGTAAGTCGGTTGCATACCCTGGACAATCTTCACAATATCGGCAATCACCAGCTGTTCAAAGTCAGACCAGACAATCCGGGTGCTAGTGACCTCCCACCGACTGCCCCTCTGCTCACTGAAGCGTGCTGAGCGAATCTCCGACCTGATGGAGGCAACCTTATCTGCAAAAAATTGAGCAAACTCCTCACACTTACCTTGTGAAAAAGCTCTCAGATTCTGAAGGTAGGTTGGATTGCACAACCTGTCCACAGTTCGGAAGAGCTAAGTCAGTCGATTCCTTGCAGCGGCAATCTCCCTGGACAGCAACTCTGCCTTCTTACGGGAGACGTACAGTTCATAGTCCCTATAGTGGGACATCAATCTAAGTTTGTCATCCTCCAGGCCAGATTTCCACTTGGAACGCTCCAGCCTTCCTCCTACTTGTCTCAACTCCTTCACGGTCCCATCGAACCAAGGGGACCGAGGATGAAGAGTGAGTGCTTTGCAGTACTACATTCACAGAGTGAACCTAGAATGAAGTGACATGAATGACGACATCACATGCTGGGTGACGTGCACTCTAGCGTCAAGAGCATGACAGTTTGAGTTCAATGCCAAAAATTACAAAATCATGCACCTAGGGTATAGGTCCCAGGAGCTGAGTAAAAGAGGTACTGATAAACCACTATGCAGGAAAGGGACCTTGAAGTCATCATATCTGATGACCTCAAAGTGGCAGGGAAGTATCATAAAGCAATGGGTAGAGCCAGTGGGATGCATAGGGAGAGGTATCTCCAGCAGTAGGAAGGAGGTGGTGTTGCCACTATATTGTTTGCTGGTGAGACCCCACCTGGAGTACTACATCCAGTTTTGGAGGCCACACCTCAAAAAGGATATAGACAGGGTGGAGGTAGTACAGAGGAAGGTAACTGAAATGGTGCAGGGGTTGCTCCAAAAGCCCTATGAGGTGAGACTGAGGGAGCTCAACAGATACCTCCTGGAAGAGAAAAGAGTAAGAAGGGACAAGACAGAGACCTACAAGTACTTCACAGGGTAAACAAGGTGAAAGAGGGGAGTCTCTTTCTTTGAGAAAGAGCACCAGGACCAGAAGGCATACAATGAAGATGGGTGGGGGATTTTAAGAGGGATATGAGGAAGTTCGACTGCACTGAAAGAGCTGTAGATGCCTGGAACAAACTGCCAGTGGAAGTGGTGAAGGCAAATACCGTAGGGGGCATCAAGCATTCATGGGGCAGACATAGGGGGATTGGGGTCGAAATTAACATATACAGCCTATTCCATTTGCAAGCAGGGACAGGCTAGATCATGTAATTTTCTCCCCTGCATGCACCTTAGTGCATGTAGTTTGGTACTTGGTTTTCTGGCTGCAATAATAACAGGTGCCACAACTTTTTTTTGTTCCCCCATCGGACATCAGCGCCACGTGATTTTTTCCAATCAGACGTCAGCACTGCACAGCCATGCACAAACTGCTGAGGATAGCCAACAAAGTCTGACTTCGAGAAGACAACTGGCTGTGGCAGCAAGGTGAAGAGAATGAAAGGTGGAACAAAAGACATTCAGAAAGGCAGGACAGAAGGCATTCAGTAAGGCAGGCTCGATGTCTCCAGGTTGTAGACTGCAGTGGTGACTGCTGCTGAAGGTACTGGGGGTGGAGTTCTTTCAGTAATTGCCAGCTGGGCACCTAGTGGCAGTGCCAATCATGTGGTGGTTTCCTAGAGGGGTGGCAGGGGTTGTGAGTTCACAAAGGAGGACAGTGACAGACAGACAGACTGACTGCTATCTTCTCCAATGCTATCTTAACGTTACTGAACCACACCGTGTGTCACCCTCATGGTACAGTAACGCTGAGATAGGCATGTGCATGTTTGAGAACTAGGCAGTTACTGAAGTGGCAGAAGTGATCAGAAGTGTAGTGGGAAGCTCCTCTGAGTTTACAGAGTCTCCACTTCGTCCTCTTACTGAAAATAGTTTATTTAAGCAGGCGGGTCAGTGTTGTTCATGCAGTTCAAGCCTGCATTTAAACCATTTACTTAAGATTTATTTATTTTTGTTGTTGTATTTGCTGTAAACTGGGCCAATTGGAGACTTAAAGCAGCAGACCCAGCAGCAAGCAAATTGAGTAGGGGGTTCCAATTCAACCCTCTCCAAGGGGATTTTGAGAGAGACTTTGTGACAGAGAATGATAAAAAAAAAATAATAATAATTTATAAATTACAGAATAGTAGTTGCTGGATACTTTTAATTTTGTAATTTTTTTGTTTCCCAGTACAGGTAACCTGACTCTGGTGCATGTAACTTTTGCCGCCACATGCACCTTGGTGCAGGTACTGTAAAAAAGTTAGTTTCTACCCCCCAGTGAGGGTGGAGGGTCGCTGGAGACCAGTTAGGGCCTACAGAGACAGATGAGGCAGGGACCATGTGTGCAGATTGGGTGGTCCAAGTGCTCCTTTTCTGCCAACAAATTCTATGTTTCTAACTCAGTATATGAGGTGAATCCTATATATAAATAATGTTTTCATTAATTTTGTTTACATTATTATACTATACTTATCAAGATTAATGCCAACCTTAACTAGCCTCCCAGTCCTATAGACCAGATCACACAAAACCTCTACACTAAGGCCACACTACTGTGCTGGAGGAATTGGTGGAGCTCCAGACAAGCCACTGCATATAGGCACTTCCTATATTCCTTCCCTTACCTGGAATCATTTGCCCAGGTGAAACTGGATCACAGATTTCAGAACTGGCTGAAGATGGGGATAGGAACCTTACTGAATTTCTATAAAAAGGGCTCTGTGAAATCCTTTGAGGAGGTGAAGCGACAATACGGGTTCCTCCCCAGGGATTTATTTTAGATATATGCAAGTAATAAATCTCCTCAGATCCCTCCTGGCTTCTCTTATGGTGGGAGAGGACCACCCTCCCATCCTGGAATTATATGAGCAAGCCATACAAGGCGGTGCCCCTCCGAACCACGTGGTTTCCCATATTTATAAAGCGACTCTTTTAAATACATAGCTCACTGAGCGGGTTTGCCATGCATGGGGAAGGGATACTGGGACTGAAGTGAATCCCCAGGTATGGGGAACCCGTCTTCGGTTTCTCCGCTTGGGAACAGCTTCCCTTGGTTGGAAGGAGTTCGCATGGAAGTCAGTTATGCGTTATTTTAGAAATCCGGCAGTTCAGGCCAAAATCGATCCAGGGAGGGGAGTTTTCTGTTGGAAGGGTTGTGGACACACCTCTGCTACATCATTTCACATCTTCTGGGACTGCCCAATGATTAGGCCTTTCATGAAGACACTTCAGCTTGCCCTGGGGGAGCTTCTGGGAACTCCGATGCATGTAACTACGGAGCATTTTTTCTTTCAGGACTTGGATCAGAGCCTGAGGGACATCTCCACCAGAAAACTAGCACAGGTATGCCTGCTATCAGCCAAAAAAAAAAATTGATCACTAGACGATGGCTTACCCCAGTCCCCCTATCATTAAGGAGTGGCAAGACATTATGATTCAAATTTCTGGGATGGAGAGGCTTATAGTCTCAACCTATCATCAGATAAGAGAAATTTGAAATACTCTGGAGGAAATGGGTGATATATATATATTGAGACATAGGCCAGAATTTGTCCCATGGGGGTATTGTACACTTGATTAGCTAGAACATCCTGATACCTACTCCCAGAATGTTTCTGCTCTCTTGTTCAGGCATTTGCCCTGACTGTGATACTACTAGGGGTCCTGAACTGTATTTACTTGTATAAAATGCTTAGCACATAGCCTTGGTGCCTCTGTACTTATTTTATATTTGACTGTGCCATTTGTGCAATTATGTTATTACTGTGTATGTTATGCTTCTCCTGACTTCTGTGCATCTGCCTTAACTGTGTCATGTTGTACAATATATTGAACACATAATTCCTGTACTCTCCCAGGTCGTACCTGAAAATAGGCATATGTTTTGTCTAGTGTACTTACCTGGTTAACAAAAGCTAAATAAGTAAGTGGAAGAGATAAGGAAAAAAGGAGGACTAATGGAATAGAAATTATTAATATATAATATAAATAAAAGAAATTATAAACCTAGAAAAGAGCTGTCAAAGCATATGAATTAGAGAGTGAAGACCCTATACTTAAACACAGAAAGTTATTTACTAGCTCCTTTTTTTTTTTTACATAGTTATACTCCCCTTGAAATGATAGTTTTTATGAGGTGAAACTAAATAATTTGTTGTGACTAGGAATTAATTTTTTATACAAGTCAGACATTTCTGTCTATATCAAGATGTAAATCGGCTTTGCTGTGATATGTTGTTTTGTTACGTATTTACATGTTGATCTTTGGAAAATCTTTAATAAATAAAAGTTAAAAAAAAAAAAAAAAGATTTAAGGCCAGCCTTAATGGCATGCACAATTTACCTACGACAGGTCCATTCAAAACTGCAGCACTTACTGGTACCTCTAGTCCCAAGGAGCAGCTACCTACCCAACACTCCAATGGTTCCCCACTGTCTGCCCACCTCCCCTCCCCACAGGAACCCTCTCCCCCCACTATCCCCCCTCCATGTTCAGCGTTATCTGTAATCTTCACAGTCTCCAATCTCCCCTGTCTGTTCTAACCCACTTATACAGGCATACATTGTACAATGCTGTAGCTGTGACTGTTACACTCACTGTTTCTTTTCACCCCCAAGTGTGTATAACTCACTGAAGCAGGCATCCATTGTACAATGCCATAGCTGTGTCTAAATGTGTAAACCACTTGCAAATAACTGTACCTTCACTGTAAACGCATTGTTTTGTTTAGTACCGTGACTATTAGCGCATTGTTTTGTTTAGTACCGTGACTATTAACGCATTTTTTGTTTAGTACCATGATTATTAACGCATTGTTTTGTATCTACTCTATATTATGTAAACAGACGTGGAACCTACAAAAGAGCATCCGCTCAAAGGTGTTTCTCCTAAACCTCAATAAATAAAGAAATAAAAGACTTTACGTTGTTCTACAGTAAAAAACAGACAATAGCTTGGTTCCTTTATAAGTTCTGGTTACGTCAATATTGCTAGTATACAATTTTATTATTAGAAGATTTGGTAATTGAATAGTTTATTAATTTTTAGACAATGATTAGACACCTTGAAAAAGGGGTCTATTTTGCCCCAAAACATTGGTGATATTGGTGAAATCTAGAATTATTATGACAATAACATTTGATTTTAAAGCATTTGGTGAGTGAGCCAGCCTGTCCAATCTGCATGCAATTAACTCAACACAACCCACATCCCATTGTGTCACTGAACACATATGTGGCTGTGGAAAGAGGGTAATGTCCATTTTTTTGTTTCTTACCTGGTTGCAATGTCATCATCCTCTCCACCCCATCCCCAGTAGGTATTAGGAAAGCCATTTATCTTCATGTACTGCCGAGGAGTCATGGCCGCTACACCACCAAAATAAGACTTGTATGGCAACCTGGAATAAAAGACAGGGACAGCTTTATACTTCCACACACATGCTGTCAGCCCACCTGCTTGCACGGCCATTGGCCATTCTAGATGAGTCACATCTGCAGTCCCTCAGCCCACTCATCTAGAGACTCAATGGACCTTCGAATACCTTTTACTGGACCAACACAGAATCTATAGGCAACTTTTAGGGCACACAAATAACAAGCTACCTGATGAAGGGACAGCGTGGACCTGAAAATGTCTGTACTGAAATATCTTTCAGTTAAAGTAGAGAAGACCAACTTGGAGATGCTGTTTTAATGAATAGTCTTTGACCTTTGGACATTTCAGGGTCCTGTTCCCAGTTTTTAGTTATGTAAGTAAAATATCATCACATGGATAGCCCTTTACTGGTGCAGAATCTAGTCAGCAAAAAGATCCCGGGGTAAGAAAAGGACAGTAGTCAAATTCCTAAGGTTATCAAGTTAATATAAAGTTAACAGATCAGCACAGCTGATGACAAACTTGCTCTGACCTATAACCATGTCACTTTTAGAGTAATTTACAGCCACATGCATTACACCGCCCTGGCTTAAGTGGTCAGCAGCTGAACTGTCCAATCGAATGCAAACCCTAACAATGTGCATGACTTCACCTCTACCATGCAGTTCCCTCCAACTGTCCCAATTTTTTTCCACTGGAAGGAGAAGCACTTACAAATATCTTAACAACAGCTCAATAAAACAAACTCTGGTCAGAGTTGATATGATTGTGGATAGCTTTTAGGATGCTTTTACCTATTATTTCTAATGAATTTGCACAATGCAGATCTGCTGAGAGGCAGTTTCAATGTGGTCTTCCTTTTACACATTTTTACAATGTGTCTTCCTGAATATGCCTACTGATTGCTATATATTTAGCCTGGACAGTTCCCAGAAGACATGGCATCTTATTTTCAGTGGGGCCCTACATCTACACAATATTATGCTGCATTGCGTAAAATCAGAACACACTGAAAACAATATTTTACGTCTGGACTAAGCTACCCTGAATAAATACATTATAAAAATGGTAAATCATTACCCCACTGAAAAACAATATATTGCATCTAATCTGGGACATCCTGAGTAAATACAGTGCAAAAATGTGTAAAATGAAGATCCCTATGACAATGAGATATAGCATCTCCCTTGCGCTATCCAGGATACAAAATATAGGATAAGAAATATTTAAAGGAAATTTACTGTAAACTGAACTTCACTGGGTTCACTGACATAAATAAGCAGTTTCTTTATTGTTTTATAACATATTAGATTGCAGTATTTATTTCGAATGTTGTGGCCATTAGGATGGGTGTGTGTGTGTGTGTGTGTGGGGTTGCTGTAGCTCAACACATTTTTTTTCCAAAAGGCATAGTACAAAATGCCTACTAACTGCTATATATTTAGCCTGGATAGTTCACAGAAGACCTGGCATATGTCTGAGACAGTGTTTATCAGATAGTGCCTTAAGTGGTTAAAAAAACAGTGTAGGTCTTTTTTAGATTCATTGCTGGGAAAGGATGACATTTATGAAGTATGAATCTTTCTTGAAAGACAATAAAGACAATACCTGCCCAACTGAAGCTAGTAAAAAGAAATATTTAAATTGCAAGTATTTAAATGAGCAAGTTGTTGCATTTCAAAGGGGGTAAACAAATCGCCAGTTCAATAGGCAACCAATATTTAACAAGTTGTTTCAGTTTCCTAATGGCCATCTGATAAGTAGCTTGGAGTTCTGTCTCCATTATTCTAAACAGAAAGAAGGGAGTATTTTATTTCAAGTGGTACAGTGATTTGTAGGTGTGGAAGGATATGCTGAAAACTCCAAAAATGTGTTGCACTGTATTCCATTTTTCCAGCAACACACAGCAAGATGGCTGTAGGCTCTGCCCACAGCCATAAATAAACAGCATACCCAAATGTAAAGCACAGTAAGATAATGTTGTACATCCAACTCAAAATAGGTACTGCTTTCACAAAAAACAAAATTCTTCAATATGTACATGAAAATGCAATGCACTCAGCTGCAGGTAAAAATAAATCCAATTATTGTGCAGACATGTTTGGAAGCTTGGATTAATGGCTCCCCTGAGCTTTGAGATACTTAATTCATTCTTCAAGGGAATGGAGTTACAGATTGCACTAATGTTTTTTATACACATGATTTTAAAGTTATACTCTACAAGTTCTTTTTTTTTAATTATTTCTAGTACAGATACATTTAAAAGTGCAGGGTGCTTATAATGCTGATAAAACTGTAACCTCCAGTTAATTTCATATAACACCAATAGATTACAAACACATCCCAAAATGTGTACACCTAAATTTTTAATAGAAAAGGTGGGAGACAACTACGGAGCATAACTGCAGCAAAAGTATGTTTAACAGAAAGTGCAAATACAAAACATTACTCACCATCGTAATGATGTTTCTTCTAGAAGGTGCAAATAAGTCATAAAAATCGCAGCATCTTAGCCCTGAAGTGTTGCCCCAGAGATAGAACGTTAAAATGGTAAAATCCAAACGCTGCAGTATGCTCTTGCTCTCCTTAATATCTGAATGGTGGATTTATAGCTGGAGAGCAGTGATCATTCAAGTAACCTATGCTTCGTATTAAGAAATGTAAATGCTAGCTGGCCCATTGGTGGGTTGACTTGAGACGCCAGATGCCACACCACAGGGGAAGAAACAGCTTGATTAAAACAGAAGAAAAAGAGAAATGAAAACGCAATCAGAAATGCCAAATCACCATATGAAAAAAAAAACTGTAAGAACTGCAAAGTTGTAAAATACTCAGGCAAGAAAACCTTAAAACAAGCATTTGTCAATGCCAAATGTCTGCTTGCTGGTATTGGCATTGGTAGTGCAGGAGTAAGAGAGATGCATAATAGGAATGACAGTGAAGTATTAAACTAACGCCAACCCTCACCCCCACCCTGCAGAAACTGACAGGCATTTGGAGGTGTGCCTTTGGGTTGTCGACAATAATGCTCACGCCATTCCACCTCACTCCTCCCTGCAAACACCGACATGTGTTACGGTGCGCCCATGGGTCTTGACCCTTCGCTCACCCATTCCATAAGGAAATAGCGGAGATGGGTGCGGTAGGGAGAATGGGGTGAACGTTAGGGCCGACGACCCCAAGTCACACCCCCGATGTCTGTCAGTCTCAACAGAGTGGGGCATTACTGCTGAAAACCCTAAAGCCCCAGGCATTTGTTGGTATTTTCGTTCCAAATTTTCAACATGGACATTTTGGGACCCCACCTCATGAACAGTGGCACTATCATTTCATTACTCAATCCTGAAAGGTGATTTCGCACGGCAACTGCGCCATTCGGTGTCACAGGTGGAAAAACATTTTGGGCAGGATGTGAAAAATGACAGCTGTACTGTTCATGAAGAGGTGTAAAAAATTGGCAATGCTAAGAATCTGGAGTGAAAATATGAAAAATAGGACGTTACGAGCGGCATAGCAAACTGCGCAAATGCACAGCCATGAACGCATGTATTTCATACGGTTTATGGTTTGGGACCCACCCTCATGAACAGTGGCACAGTTGTTTCATGAATTGGTCCCTAAAGGTGATTCTGCACAGCAACCGCGAAATCATCTTTCGGGACAGAGTAACCAAATGACAGTGACAGTGTTCACGAGGTGGGGTCCCAAGAACCCCATGTTGAAAATTTGGGGCCAAAATTCCTAAAAATGGCTGAGATATCAACCTAAGTTGAACCTCCACCCCTTGACTCCCATTATACAGCTTATCGTCATTTCTTCAGTTTGCCGGTCGTCTTTGAAGTGTGCAGACATGTCACGGTCCATAGAAGATTGCTGCTCCCGACCTCTGGAGGTAAGTATGAGATAAGCGGGGTAAGGGGAGATGGGTCTGCAGAGGGATGGGGAGACAACGAGGGACCGTTCCAAAACTATTTAGACACACTGGGGTGGGCTCTCTGTGTGCCACAACAGTGTGTGTGTGTGTGTGTGTGTGTGTGTGTGTGGGGGGGATGCTGACATGGGGACTGGGCATCCCAATGTCAGCACCTGAAATGTTCAGATGGGTGGGAGGGGGTCATCTGACACCGGGAGTGGGAATCCCGGTGTTGGAAACATAAATAAAAAATTTTATTTTGGTAAACTAGGGTGGGCACCAGTGTGTCACATTAATGGGGGAGGGGGGAATGCATGCCGACATGGAGATTGGGAACCCCGATGTCGGTTTTCCGGGGAGTGTGTGGCAGGCGGCAGGAGCTGCCAATGTAGAAAGCCGCACCATGGCTCATTTATTTATTTATTGAAATAGTTCACTAGGAAAGGCACACCGAACAAACAAGGTGCTCAGTGGCAGGAGCCGACAAGAACCATTACTCCAGCCATGCGTATACTGTGCACTGTAATGCGCATGGCTGGAGTCTTGTCAGCTGCTGCCAACAGAGAGAAGGTATGTCTGTGTGCCTGGTTGCGAGGGAGGGGGAAGGTCCTGCTGCAGTGAGGAAACTGTCCCTCACTGTAGCGGCAGATTTCTTTCAAGTGTGGTCCTCTCTCTCAAACTGATGTCATAGACAGCTCGCCGATTCATATGTGCCTGAGGGACGAGCCCCATAAAGCGTCAACTGCATTGCGCAGAAACTCACACACCTCTAAAATGTAGTACTGTCCCAAGATGTTTCTTGCTCATGCGCGGAAGCAAACATAAAAATTGATCTAACTTGAACTAAAAAAATATTTAATTTTTGCTGTTTGGGAAAGAAGGATTAGGCAATTCTGCTTATTTTCAGCATCACTCCTGGGGTAACAGATGAAAACCAGCAGAAATTGAACCAGATCAAGCTGTTGCTGGTATTTTAGTGAATGGGCAAAATCTAGCAAGGATGACACCAGGGAAATTTCCATACTCCTCCAGGGGCTTGCAATTGAGCATGTCAAGCACAAGACTGATATCGCAGGAAGCCACTAGCTTCTGAGTTGGGTGCCTCTTGTGTAGAATGCCCCTGAGGAACCTCCTGAATAGTGCCAGCTGAGCCAGAGAGAGAGGGAACCTACAGGTATGTGGTATACTGATATAACAGACAGGTGGACCTTGACAGTGGAATACTGCAGGCCTGCATCAGAGAAGTCTGGTAAATATTCCAAAATCTTCTCAACTGAATACTTACAGGGGCCAGTGGGGGTTCGGAACACCAGCGGGAAAAGATGTTCCACTTCGCTGTGTATGTTTTCCTGGTGGAAGGTCTAGGAGTAGCCAACAGTATAGTATTTCAGAGACACTCTGAGATATCTTGAATCTGTTCCCTTCTATCTCTTCAGGTGCCAAGCCTGAAGATGAAGGGAGCACAGGCTGGAATGGAATAGACAGCCCAGAACTTGGGACAGTAAGTTCATCTGGAGTGGCAGAGTTCTCAGTTTGCGGTCTGACTGCTGATTTAACAGAGGAAACCATATCTGCCGAGACCAGCAAGGGACCAGCAGAATGCCGGCCCATCGGCACAGAGGTTGGATTTCCATCTGCGACCTTAGCGGACCGGGTTGGGGAATAGGCCGGCTTGCCGACAAGGGCCAGCCAGGGAGAAGGATAAACATCCAGCGACAGCCCGCCTCTGGGGGAAGGTGGGGATGCAGCCCAGCACCTGCTGGCCCTTGGCAGAGGCCAGGAGCACAGCAGGACGTCAGGTCACAGATGACTGGGAGTGACTGACGTCAGCGTATGCCTAGCCTAGCAGCGCCTAGCACGCCACTCCCTGGGGAGAAAAGTGGAAATGGTGCCCTGGCTGATCGGGTGACAGCCTCCCCAGACCCTTGTCATTGAGCTCCTGGACCTCCATTCGCCATCTCAGCAGAACCCAGGATCGTTGGTATGGCTGGAGAAGCTAATCCCCTAAGAAGGTAAGGGACCCTCCTGATGAAGGTATACATCGGGGTTAGCTGGGCTGGCTGCGATGTGGGGCGGTGGGGTCGGGAGCAGTCGGGTGAGCAGGTCCATGTGAGACCTGAAAGAGGGACTGGACAGGGGTGCGAGGGGGGGGGCACATTAAAAAAAAAAAAAAAAAGGACCAGTAGAAGTTTCTTGCTACCTTGAGCCTCCAATCTGAACAATACTCTGAATAAGAGGAATTTAAGGAAATACACACTGAAACAGACACTGCCACTGCAGTCTGAATGCACCTGACAGAGAATGCCAGGTCCTGGATTTCTGGAGCAGAATCATACAGGGACACTGGTTTATCATGATTGAGAAAGGGCAAATTCCATTTTGCAGACTGAAAAACCCGGTATTGTCACTGGTGCCCTCAAAGCCAAAATTCATTTTCACCAGTGTTTTGTTTTGTGAGCTTTATTTAACAATTTTTTTCCCTGCTTCCATGCATTTCAGCAGTTTTGAATTCCACTATTGTACATCCCTTCTTGTACCTATTAAAAGTCATTATTTTAATTTTTATCATGTTTCCCCCTACTGCCGGCTTGTATCTTCAGGAGAGCGTCCCCAGGGCTTGACCCCCCAGTGAGGGTCGGCAGGGGTCCCGGACTCCCCACTGAAGATCGGATTTAGCTGGCCAGCGCCATGGCTAGCCGGGGTGGAGCTCATGGAGCGCCCACCATCCTCACATGGCAGTGTTCTTTTTCTCCTGTTCCTCCCAGGAATTGGGACTCTGCAATGATGTCAGAGGAGGGAGCCAGCACATCTGCACGCCTCCCTCCAGACGTCTGGCCCAACTCCTCTACTTGTGGTACAGCGCTCTGTCCCCAGCCTCCGCTGGGGAAAACAAGCACTGACCACCGGGATCCCCTCCCGGAGGAAGGAGAGCAGTCCTTGGATGCTCAATCCTTCTCCTCCCTGCCAACCCCGACGGCCTGTGCTTGTTCCTGAACACAGGTCGCTAGCGTAGCATGAGGTACGGCGTCAGTGCCTCAGTGCCACCGAACTGGCTATTAAAAGTTATTTTAATACATACAAGATGTGATGGCAGCAGACGCACTAAAGCCTCCATCCCTACTGTATGACAGCAGCAGCACTACAAACCCCACTATGGCCCCCATCCCTCAGGCGTGATGGCAGCAAAACTATGGCCCCTCCATCCCCAAGGTGAGAAAAAAACAAAACATACTTGCCGAAGAGGACCCAAGTGTTGCATACTTTGGTAACAATTATAAGCTAAAAATAACCTTTCACCCACAGTTTCAATTGCCAACATTCATGGCCAGGTCCCCACACCTGGCTCCTCCCCAATACCACCACAGCCCCAAGCATATGACTGGCCCCACCCACTGCCAACATGGTAAGCTCCCCACAAATACACCCAGCCCCTCCCACCACAGCCAGCAGCCCCCCTCAAGACACACACACAGCCATCACCACCTAACCCACACAAACTAATAAGATCCACCCCACAAACACAAAGAAAAGAATGCAGACAATGAGTCCCCTTCCCCAGTGAGTTCACATAGATTCCCCTGCACTGGCATGCCCAATACCCCCTTCCCAAAACTTAAGACAGCCCCCAAACCCAAGCAAACTCAGAAAGACCCAGTACCAACATGGCCAGTCACCCCACCAATCAAACTGCCAGCCTTGGCTCGAACACTGCCAGCCCCCCACACAAGCTAACAGACAACACCAGCACCAACACTGTCAGCCCCTACAAACACAGTCCATCCCTCCATACCACTCAAGTGAACACAGTCAGCAGCCCCATCCCCCAACATGACAAGCCTCCACCCAAATGAACATGGCCAGCAACCCATCAGAACCCTACCAACATTGCCAGCACTACACCATATTGTGTATACAGCCCCAACACACAAAGCTCCCCACCACATGGCCAGCCACCTACACCAATGTCCCCATCCAAATGCATCTAGTCCCCCACCACACCCAAACAGACAAGGCTGGCTCCCACACATCACCAGCAGTACGAGCATTTATTTATTTATCAAAATGTTTCACCAGGAAGGCACACTGAGCAGCAAGTCGCTCATCTCCCAGAGCGACCTGGAGGAAGGGGTACAACTGGAATGAGACATTAAACATTCAAGTTACAAGATCAACACTAACATGCAGTTGTAAGGCAGGTGTTATAAACAGTGTTACAACAGTGTTGCACATAAGATGCAGAAAGAGTGGACAATAATAAGTGCCGGGTTAATAGGTAAACAAGTGATACGTGAAAGAAAAAGAGGGAAATGGGAGGGAGGGGTGAGGTGAGGGAAGGGGGAAGAGTCGTGTCCCTGGAGACCCCTTCAGGATGCGAGTAACCCTGCAAGGGGACCAGAGAGAAGGGGATAAGGCAGTGTCCCAGACAGACCCCTTGAGATGGTGGGGGAAGGGAGTAGATGAGAGATACAAGCTCCTTAGGGGGTAGGAGAGGGACCCATGGAGAGCATTTGGGTCCTTTACATTCTGTGAGAGATCAAAGGAGGCCAGTAAGGGGGAGCAATTTGGGGGAAGGGGAGGAGGGCTAGAGATTGGGGTGGGTGTGTGTGTGCACAGGGTAAAATGAAGGTGAGGGGTAGAGGAGTATGGTTTGTCTAGGGCTTAGAGGAGGGAATCAGGAAGAGACATGGCAGGAGCAGCTAGGTGCAAGGTAATTACTGAGGGCAGAGCTGATGGAGTAGGCAGAGGATGAGTGCCGGATTTGAGGGGGAAGGGAAGAAAAAATTACTCACCTTAGTAATTATGTTTCTTCTAGTGGAGTCTTGCTGTATTCTGACTATTGCAGTTAGGTCCTGCCTTTCAACTTCCCTGGAGAACAAAGGGTTACTTTTCTATGCCTTGCATAGAACGTTCATCACGAGCACGGTTGAAACCCTGTCTGTTGTTGTTCAAACTGCAACCGTCAGATCTTTACGAGCAAAAACTCACTAGGTGTCCTGTGTGGAAACTGTAAAATTTTTACTAGCCAACTGTCAAATATATATATAATGATTTTGGTTTCAAAGGAAGACTCAAGTCAGGAAACCCAGAAACAAAAACATATCCAAAACACAACATTCCACCCAAACAAAAAAGAGGGTGTAAAAAGGACACCCCTAGGGTGCCAACACTGCTCCTGCCCACCCACGTCCCAAAAGCTAGGTTCTGAGAGGGGAGGCAGTGGGGGAGGTCAGAATACAGCAAGACTCCACTAGAAGAAACATAATTACTACGGTGAGTAATTGTTTCTTCAAACAACATAAAGTCTTGCTGTATTCTGACTATTGCAGACTACCAAGCAGTACCTCCATGGAGGAGGGACAGAACCTACTTGGGAATAGGCTCTGAAGTACTGCTGTGCTAACTCAGCATCACTCCTAGCCTGGATATCCAGAGAGTAATGCTTGGTGAAAGTATGGATTGTTTTCCAGGTGGCTGCTTGACAAATTTCTAAGAGAGGAATATCCCTGGCAGTAGCCAGGGAAGCAGCTGTACCTCTTGAGGAATGAGCCCTCAGGCCCGAGGATGGAGTTCTACCCAGCTTTTCATAGCATAATTGTATACAAGAAACAATCCACCTGGCAAAAGATCTCTTAGTTGTAGGTTTGCCTTTACCAACTTCTCCATAAGTGAGGAACAACTCGAGGGATTCAAACCTGTGACCCTTGGTACGCTCTATGTAGTAGCTAAGGGTTCTTTTAACATCCAAACTATGTAGCCTCCTCTCTCCCGAGGAGGAATGGTCAGTGAAGAAAACAGGGAGAGATATAGACTGGTTGAGGTGGAACTCTCAAACCACTTTAGGTAAGACCTTTCTGTTAGTTCTAAGGACCACTTTACCTCTGTGAAAAGAGATGAAATCAGATTCCACTGACAGGGCTTGCAATTCACTGATACACCTGGCAGAAGTAATGGCTACCAAAAACACAGTTTTCCAAGTCAAGTACTTAAGCTCTGCTGAGGACAACGGCTCAAAGGGGGGGTTGCATAAGCTGAGCAATACAAACAGTAAGGTCCCAAGCAGGATCCCTAAAGGGATTGTGGAAGCAATCCTTTGAAAACTACAGAATACAGGATGAGATGACAGAGAGGAAGACTTGCTCTACTGGACAGGAAAGCAGAAACAGCTGTCAAGTGTACCTTGAGGTAGCTGATCTGAGGCCTAGGCCATTAAGATGGACCATAATCCAGAACTGTAGACAATTCAGCAGAGTCTGGAGAAATATTCTTCTTAGAACATCAAATGCTGAATCTTTTCCATTTGGAGTAAGTCTTTCTGGTGGAAGCGCTGAAGAAGCCTTAAGGATATCCAGAACCCTTGGGAAAGATGCAGATCTGCAAACTCTAACTCTTCAAGAGCCAAGCCTTGAGATTGAGAGACTGAAGATTCGGGTACCAAATCCTCCCTGAGAGGATGCGTTAACAGGCTGTAATTCCTGGGAAGAGACAGGGGAAGGTGGACTGTTAGGGACAGCAACAAGGGATACCATGGCTGTCTGGCCCAGTCTGGAGCAATCAGAATCACTTTGCATGGTTGTGACCTTATCTTGACTAACACCCTGAACAGGAGAGGGAAGGGGGGAAAAGCATACAAAAGTTTCCTTCCCAGTTCAGAATCAGAGCATCCAGGGGGACTGAGCCCAAGACTGGGGGTCTGCAATAAAAGAGAGGAAGTTGGTGATTGTCTGGGGCTGCAAAAAGATCTATCTCTGGAGTGCCCCACCTCGAGAAAATCACTTCCAAAACCAGAGGATCCAGGGCCCATTCGTGATGGCCCTGGGATATTCTGTTCAGTGCATCTGCTAGGACATTGTCCTTCCCTGGGAGGTGAACTGCTATCAGAGAGGTTTGCAGGGAATAGGCCAGGGACCACAACTTATTGTTGCTGTGCACAAGGCCACAGACCGAGTGCCTCCTTGTTGTTGATGTACCATATGTGGTGGTGCTGTTGTCTGTTCTAACCTGAACCACCTTGTTCTGTAGTTGTATTTTGAAAAGCTTGGTGCCAGAAACACTGCTCTGAGTTCCAAGAGTTTGATGTGAAGCAGAGATTCCTGAGGTGACCACAGTCCTTGGGTGGTAAGATCCCCAAATGGGCCCCCAGCCCAGCAGGGAAGCATCTGTGGTGAGTATCACTGAATGAGACTGAGTGACAAATGGAACCCTTTGTCTCAAATTGTCCTGATCCTCAGCACCATTGCAAGGCTTGATCAGGGTTCAAGTCATCAGATTAGTTAGGTAGGAATCCTTTCTTGGGACCAAAAGGCTCTTAAGTGAACTGAATGTACCCTCATTTGAATCTTGCTCCCTGGACCACTGCTGTGGAGGCTGCCATGTGGCCCAGTAGCTGAAGGAAATGCCTTGTTGGTCGAGACACCTGAAGGGTGAATGAAGAGGTCAGTTCCATAAGGGTCCTTGCCCTTTCCAGGGGAAGGAAGGCTCTTGCCTTTACCGTATCCAGTTCTGCACCTATGAAGGTAAGGAGCTGCACTGGTTCGAGAACTGACTTTGGTAGGTTGAGAAGGAATCCTAAGGAAGTGAGCACTTGCTGGTTCACTTGTAGATGTGACTTGACTTGGTCTGGAGACTGACCTACTATGAGCCAGTCGTCCATGTACGGGAAAATGGAGATCTTTTGTCTTCTTAGGAAGGTAACAACTACTGCCAGGCACTTTGTGAAGACCCTTGGGGCTGACGTTAGGCCAAAGGAAATTGCTTTGAACTGACAGTGACCTGAGGGCAACTCGAACCTGAGGTACTTTCTGTGGGAGCACCTGATGGGAATGTGAAAGTAGGTATCTTTGAGGTCCAGGGAGGCTAGCCAGTCCCCTGGCCTTAGAGAGGGAAGGATAATTCCCAGAGTTACCATTTTGAACTTTTGGCTTTAAAGATGTTTGTTCAGATATCTTAGGTCCAGGATGGGTCCACCTCCTGTCTTTTGGGGTTAAAGTACCTGGAGTACAATCCTTTGCTCCTGTGTAGGGTGGGAATCCCTCACTATACGCTTAAGAGAGAAGAAACCTGCCTCTAGGGCAAGTTTTGAGAGAGATTGGTGGAAAAGATCTGGCCTCATCTTGGGAAATTTTTGAAGCTGAGAACCAATCCTGGCTTACTACTTCCAGGACCCACTTGTCTGATGTAAGAGACATCCAGTCCTGGACAAAGCAAGCCAGTCTGCCCCCTACTGGTATAGGAGAATCGAACCGGGCAGACCCATCAGGGTGTCTGCTTGGCAGGGGCTTTAGGCTAAGGGGTGGATGCAGGCCTGCTCATCCCCCTTCTGCCTCTCCCTCTAAAGAACCCCCTCTGTGAAAAGGAAGAAGAGGAGGCCTGAGCTTGGTAAAAAGGCCTTTGGAAAGGCCTGCCCCTGCCCCTGGACTGCTGCCTTTGAGGAGTTGCTTGCCTTTGGCCTGAGCACTCCTGTAAGTGGTCCTCTATTCATCCATTTTACTGTAATTCTCTGTCTGCTCCCCAAACAGAGACCATTTACAGTGAAAATCCATGGCCTTAGCCTGGGTATCCTGTGAGAGGCTAGTACATCTGAGCCAAGCCATCCTCCTGGAGCCACAGATGTAGCCATGACTCTTGATGATACATCACTGGAGTCCACAGCAGCATGAAACTGTACTGATGCCTCAATCCCATCTGCAGCCACCTGCTCCAGCTCCTGGCAGCTGGGGGAGCCTGTTTAGCTAGTGCCAGTACAGTGTCCCACCTGGACTTCTGGTACCTGGCTGTATAGGCCATATAGTTAGCCTGCCTGAGTCCCAAAGATGCTGCCATGTATTGTTTCTTTGCCATGGCATCAATCTTCCTGGAGTCCTTGTCTGGCGGGTGTGATGCCAAGGGAATGTTTGCCTTATCACGGGCAGCAGCCTGTACAACCCCAACATGGCTGCATTGCTGAAAAAGGAACTCCGTGTCTAAGCCTGAGAGAGTGTACCTCTTGTCCATTCGTCTGTCCACAGGAGGTATAGAATTAGGAGACTTAAGAATTTTTTATGTCCGTTTCCCAAAGGATTTGTGGAGGAGGACAGACAATCTCCTGGACTCTGGGATGTCCATCATCTCAACATAATCAGGCTCTTCCTGATCCTCTACTGCTTCCTCCACAGGAAGCTGGAGGGTATCAGCCACCTTTCTGTAGAACATGTAGTGTGAAGGGGACTCAGAAAGCCTAGGAGGAGAAACACCTGAAGGTCTGTCTGAGGAGATGTCCGGGTCAATAGGCACATCCAGACTTTCACCATCACCATATCCATCCTCATACTTTCCCTCCTCCTCAAACTCCGGTTCATAAAATTCTTCCAAAGTATAATCCGGAACTGGGGGAACCGACCGAACCGAGCCCCTGCCAGATGGTGCCGGTTCAGTTGGAACCGAACTAAGCGATTGCACAATCCTAATCGCCTTGGCTATCTCATCGGCAGTCGGAGTATGAGATTCTAGGTCCGAACCGGTCGATTTGTCTTTTCTTTTCGTCGGAACAGACTCCTCGGAATTGGCTCTCCTTTTGCCCGAAGAAGTGTCGCCCTGGTCAGAGGGCACTCCTTCTGGTTCGGTCAGAACCAAACTGGGCTGGCCATCCGGGTCAGCGGACTTCTTGGCCTCCCTTTCCCTCAGTCTACCTAATCTCTTTTCCAGGGTAGATTTGGGAAAATTCGTGCAAATTTAGCAGTCTGAATCAAGGTGGTCAAACCCCAGACAATAAACACTGGTGGTGTTGGGGTCAGCCTTAGCAAAGACCTCCCCACACACACTACAGTATTGAAACTCAGTTGGCCTGTTTTTTTTCTTGGGTTTCTCAGACATGGCCAACCTAACCAAAAACTTACCCTTTTTTCGGCAATCCGCCAGGCAAGACTCCCCTATCGGTTCCTGACCGTCACGGGTCTTGGAAAAACCATTAAAATCCGTTTTTTTTTTTTAGAACTGATACGGACTGGTAACCATACTCTAAAGTAAAGCACAAGTTTTTACCTCAAATTGATCGGTTCAACCAAACCGATCCACAGTTTACAAGTTCCACACAGAAAACAGTACAAAAACCTATGTAGTATTCACGGTACCACAGACAGAGACTTGAACCGACTATGCGGAAACAACAATTCGGTAGAAACTGACTGAAAACCGACACTTCAACCGACTTTTGAACCGAGCAGCAGGAGAAATCTCCAGAGCGACTGTTCAGTGAGGCGGAGTAAAGAATTTGACAGTTGCAGTTTAAACAACAACAGACAGGGGCTTCAACCAGGCTCGTGATGAATGTTTTATGCAAGGCATAGAAAAGTTAACTCTTTGTTCTCCGGGGCAGTTGAAAGGCAGGACCTAACTGCAATAGTCAGAATACAGCAAGACTTCATGTTGTTTGAATTTCAGATTTTCGGGAGGCAGTGAGAGTAACCGGATTTGCCGATTTAGGTGGAGTAGTACCCACCGAACTAACACAGCTGGCTCCTCCATCCCACCATATAACACACCCCCTCTACACACACACACACACACACACTTCTGGACAGCCCCTGTAAGCATTGCAAGTGCCCCCCTCCCCTACCAACCCAAACAGTCAACCCCCACACCCAACACAGCCCGCCTCCCACCCCGTCCACCACAACAAACACAGGTCTCTCCCCTTCACCAAAGTGCCCTGTCCCCTACCCCACTCAAGCAGATAAGGCCAGCTCCCAACACACACATGGATGCAAAAATAAATGAGAAAAAACAAATAAACTTACTATTTTTAGGATGGAGAGCTGGTACAGCTGAGGAGTGGAGAGGACTGAGTGATGTCGGGGTCAGAGGCTCATTTTTTTATTTCAATTGTTTAACCAGGAGTAGCACACTAAGCTGAAAGCTTGTTTACAGGTGCAACCTGGGAGCACAGGGAAGTTAAGTGACTTGCTCAGGATCACACAGTATGCAAGTGGGGGCTGTGGGATTCAAACCCAGGTCTCCAGTTTTTGCAGCTCAGAGCCTTAAACCACTGCACTTTACTGCCTCCCTACTTTGGGGATGGGTCAGTAGCTCAGTTTATCTGGACTCTCCAGGCAGCCGTCTCTCTCTCTCACTCCCCCCCCCCGACACACACACGCGCGAATATCAAACTTAAGTACTGCTCAGTCCCCCTTTCACATGAATACGGTCCCTCCAAGTAACCAGTCCGCCCCCCACTCCCACACACAAACACTCACCGATGCCAGAATTAAGGAGATGGATGCCTTTTTTTTGTTTATTATACATATCATATGGAAATTGGTATATCAGAGGGAGTGGAGAGGGTTGAGTGAACTGATGATGGCTTGGTCAGCAGCTTGGTTCAGGGATGGTCTGTAGCTCAGTTCATTCGGACTGTTTCTCCCCCACACCAATACCAAAATTAAGCAGTAATCGGAGCCCTTTTTAAACAAATATGGTCATCTGACTGAGTTCATCGGGAACCTCCAGGTAGCCAGTCTCTCCCACTCCTGCCTAACACAGACACATTTGTAAGCAGCCAGTGTTCCCACTCCCCAACACAGAGCCTGTGTCCCCTCTCCCCAACACAGAGCCAGCGTCCTCTCACATCAACACAGAGCCAGCGTCCCCACTCCTAGACAGAGTCAGCATCCCCACTCCCCAACAGAGCAAGCATTCCCACTCAACAGAACCAGCGTCCCCACTCCTAGACACAGAGCCAGCATCCCCACTCCTGACACAGACTCAGCATCCCTACTCCCAACATAGAGCCAGCATCCCCACTCCCAGCACATAGCCAGTGTTCCCACTCCCCAACACAGGGCCAGCACCCCTCTCCCCAATAAAGAGCCAGCACCCCTCTTCTCAACACAGAGCCAGGGTCCCCTCTCCCCAACACAGAGTCAGCATGCATCGATTAGCTGTGACTGAGCTGTGTACCTGGAGAGTGTGTCCTGGGGCACAAATGCCGCTCCGGAGAAGGTAGGAGGAGGGGAGGATCGAGTCAGTCTGTCCGCATCCCAGGAGACCTGAAATGAGGAGAACAAGCAAAAGGCAAGCAATTAGGCACAGGGGGCCAGTTTTACACAAAAGGACTGTAGGGGGTCAAGGCAGGAAATGGGACAGTAAGCTAGAGGGAAGGGAGTTGGAGCAACAGCACGAGAGAAGGCAGGGATTACATTCTAAAAAGCATGTCAGCTTGTTTAAAATTACCTGTATGCTTGCAAATTCATGTTAACATTGCTGAACAACATATATTGACATTGCTGAAACATAACCCACACTGAGCACCGGCTGAACCCGCTGAGGGGTATTAAAGTAAGGAGCACACCAAAACCAGCAGTGCTACTACGTAAATAGACAGGCACAGTACAGAGGTAAGAAAAAAATGACTCACCTTTGTAATCTTGTTTCTTCCAATGTATTCTTCCATATTCATAACTCTCTGCAGTTAGCCTGCTCAGTAAAACTGCCCGGAGAATGGAACTATATGCTAATGATGGAATCATTGGCACATGACAATTATTCAAACTGCTGCCCTCATATGCTGCACATTCTATCAACGTCTCAGATTTTGAGGAAGCCCACAAGGCAATCTATAAAAATACTCAAGTTGACACACTGCTTGATACAAACAACTATAGTCTATACCTACACACTACAGCAGATACTAATGATTATGGTATCAGATCTACCTCAAAATGACCAGAATCACCTGGGAAAAAGAAAGGTAAAATAAAACCCCACAGGATTAACGTAAGTGTGCCTGTGTTTGGGACTGTCAGGTAAGAAGACCATTCAGAGGCTCTGGTTCTGGAAGGGGAGGTAGGGAGGTTCTGGAAGGGGAGGTAGGGAGGGAGAGTTATGAATATGGAAGAATACATTGGAAGAAACAAGATTACTAAGGTGAATAATTTTTTCTTCTAACCCCATGTATTCTTCTCATATTCATAACTCTCTGCAGACTTCAAAGCAGTGCCTTTGGAGGTGGGCAAAGAACCTATTTAGGAAAGAGGCTCTGTAGAACTGCTGTGCGAAACCTGGCGTCACTCCTGGACTTCCAAGTCCAAACCATAATGTTTAGTAAAGGTGAGTACTGTTTTCCAGGTAGCTGCTTTACAGCTCTCCACTAAAGGGATATCTCTAGAAGCTGCTATAGAAGCAGCTGTGCTCCTAGTAGAGTGTGCCCTGAGGCCTGCTGGGGCTTGCTTTCCATATTTTGTGTAACAAAATTGAATGCATTGTACTATCTAGTGAGAGACTGATCTCTTGAAGGCTGGGGTGCCCTTTCCCACATCCCCATAAGTGAGAAAAAGTTGTTGTTTATCCCTCCTGTGATACCTGGTGTGGGTCAGATAGTAACCCAGTGCCCTTTTTACATCCAGACTATGGAGTCTGCGCTCTCCTGAACTGGCATTTTCTGGCAGTGTCATGGACTGATTCAAGTGGAAATCAGAAACCACCTTAGGAAGAAACCTCCTATTAGTTTGAAGTACTACTTTATCATTATGGAAAGATAAATAATCCTTTTCCACACATAATGTTTGCAATTCACTTATTCTCCTAGCAGAAGTGATTGCTACCAAAAAAAACAGTTTTCCATATGATATATTGCAAGTGTGCAGAGGACATTGGTTAGAATGGAGGTTTCATGAGCTGAGCAATGCAAATGTTCAGATCCCATACTGGAACTGGTTCCATAGCAGGAGGGTACAAGTGACACAGCCCTTTAAAGAACTTCTTGAAAATGGGATTAGATGCAAGGGAAACAGTTTTCCCTACAGAAATAAAAGCTGAAATTGATGTCAAATTCACCTTCAGAGATGTATGTTTCAAACCCTGTGAGTGCAAATCAGTAAGATATTCTAACAGCACTGGGATTTCTGCCGGGAGGAGGGAGAAATATGTTTGGTATCACACCAAATAGAAATTTTCCATTTTGCATTATAGGTTTTCTTAGTAGATGGTTTTCTATATCCTTTTAGGATGTCCAGAACAGCTTGGGAAAGTTGTAAGTTTGCAAACTCTAAGTCCTCAAGAGCCATGCCCTGAGCCTGAGAGACCTGAGATTCGGATACAGGATCTTCCCTTCATGGGAAGTTAAAAGATTGTGCCTCCTGGGTAGAAGGATTGGTGCAGACACTGACATTGACAGCATAAGGGGATACCATGGCTGCTGGCCCACTCTGGTGCTATCAGTATCATGGACGCAGGCTGTGACCCGAGTTTGAGTAGCATCCTGAAGATGAGAGGGAAGGCATACAGATGTTTTCTTGACCAGTCCAGGACTAAGGCGTCCAGGGGAACTGTACCCCTGACTGGTGGCCTGCAACAAAATAGGGGCAACATGTGATTCTCGTGAGAGGCAAAGAGATCTACCTCTGGAGTGCCCCGTTGTCTGAACAGTGAGTCCAGTACCTGTCCGTCCAGAGACCATTCGTGATGTGCTTGGTTGATCCTGCTTAAGGCAGGGTATTGTCCTTGGAAAACCAAAAAAGCAGCTCCACGCTGGAGCTGTGCAAGCCCAAATTAGTCTCAGTCAAATCCAAAAAAAGGGCAGCACCAGCTGCCTGTTAAGAAGCAGTGGCAATAAAGGCAGACTCACAAGCCCCGACCTATTATATGCCTTTATTGCCACTGCTTCTTTACAGGCATGTAATACAATAAATGTTGTTTTCATAAATTGAGACGGATGCTGGTGCTGCCCTTTTTTTGGATTTGACCAGGGTATTGTCCTTGCCTGGTGCATGAATGGCTTGCAAGGAAGCTTTTAGAGAGCAAGCCAGTTTCCAGATTTTCATGGCCTCTGTGCTCAGGGTATCTGACCTTGTTCCCCCCTTGTTTGTTTATGTAAAACACTGTAGTGGTGTTGTCTGTTCTGACCTGCACCACCTTGCCCTGTATTAACTGGGAAAAACTTTTTAGAGCCAGAAATACTGCTCAGAGCTCTAGCAGATTTATGTGGAGGAGAGACTCCACACTTGACCAAGTGCCATGGGTAGTTTGCTTTCCTATATGAGCACCCCACTCTAACAGAGAAGCATCTGTTGCAAGAATGACTGAGGGATTTTCCCTCTCAAATGGAACTCCAGCCCTTAGATTGTGGACATCTGTCCACCACTGTAGGGACTGGATCACAAATTTTGTTACAGGAATCAATTTTGACATATGGTCTTTTCTTTGGCACTAGTGTGTCTGTAGATGAAACTGGATGTCTCTCATTCAAAGTCTTGTTCCCAAGACCACTCCTGTTGCTGCAGCCATGTGTCCCAGTATTTGCAAGTATCTTCTTGCAGGACATGGCTTTCCCAACTCGAATGAGGCAATCAGTTGCAGTATAGACTGAACTCTGTCCTCTGGAAGAAAAGCTCTTCCTTTTAAGGTATTCAGTTCTGTTCCAATGAAATGCAGGACCTGAACTGGTGTAAGAATGGACTTTTCCTGCTTTAGCAGGAAGCCCAGAAAATGTAACAGATTTTTTATTATTTCCAGGTGTGCTTGCACCTGCTGAAATGACTTTCCCACTACTAGCCAGTCGTCGAGATACGGAAAAACTGTAATTCCTAGTTCTTGTAGGAATGCTATTATCACTGCCAGGCATTTTGTAAACATCCTTGGTGCTGAGGTGAGACCAAAGGGCAGGGCTGAGAACTGGCAATGACCTGCAGGCAGTCTGAACCTGAGATATTTTTTGTGAGACTTCTTTATGGGGATGTGGAAACAGGCATCTTTTAAATCTAGAGATGCCAGCAAATCTCCCTGCTGGATGACAGGTAAAATTATGGATTGGGTCACCATCCTGAACTTTGGCTTTGCCAGGTATATGTTCAGATGCCTTAGGTCCAGAATAGGCCACCACTCCCCATTTTTCTTTGTGGTAAGAAAATACCGGGAGTAAAATCCTCTGCCCCTCTGAAGGGTTGGCACCTGCTCCACTGCTTTTATGCCGAGCAGGGTTTGAACCTCCTTTTCCAGGAGCTGTTCTTCGAGAAGGGAGGCTGGTTTGAATAGCCTTGACTTCAGAGGCGGAGGAAGAACTTGAAATTCAGAGAGAGTCCCTGGCTCACTAATTCCAATACCCACTTGTCTGTGGTTATGGCCTACCAGGCCTGAAAGAAGCGAGCCAGTCTGCCCCCTACTGGTGGCCTTGGCAAAGAAGTCAGGGATTTTGTTTTGGTGGGGCCTGAGCAGATTGGAAACCCCTCCTGGAGCCCCTCCTACTTCTGGCCCTGTAATACCCAGTCTTCTGTGGGTATAGCTGAAGCTGTAAAACAGCTTGAGGCTGATAGAAGGGCCTACCATAGGACCTTCCCTCTACCTCCCCTTCCATAAGGCCTATAAGAAGTAGAAGGCCTGTCTTTGGATGAATTTACTCTTCTAGGTGGTTTTGTATTCATCCACCTTTTTCATATATCCTTCGGTCCATTAGAGGGAATGATCTTGTACAGGAAAGTCCATGGCCTTAGCCTGGGTGTCCTGTGTTAAATTTGTAGCCTTTAGCCAAGCAAACCTTCTCAGGGCTACAGTCAGAGCCATAATCCTAGCATCATTATCACTGGCATCTGCTGCCATCTGGAACTGGTATTTGGATGCTTCCAGTCCAAAATTAGCTGTTTCTGCTAGGTTCTCAGAGATAGGAGAGGGAACCTTCTCTGACATTGCCAAAACAGACCGCTGCAGTGTATTTTGATACTGTGCAGCGTAGGCCTGGTAATTAGCTTGTCTGACCCACAGAGAGGCAGCTAAATACCCTTTCTTCAACATACTGTCCATTTTCCTTGAATCCTTCTCAGGTGGATGAGAGGATAAAGGAACCCTCGCCTTTTCACAGGCTGTCTGCTGGACTATACCTTGATGATCAGGGTGAGAATAGAGGAATTCAGCCCCTTTCCTGTCCAGTTGGTACTTCTTGTCAGCCTTCTTATCCAGAGGCATGACAGAATTATGGTTACATAGAAACATAGACTTTGACGGTAGATAAGGACCACTTGGCCCACCCAGTCTGCCCATTTCCCTACCTACTGGATAAGCTGCAGATTCTAGTTAACCAACAGCCTACTTCCTGCCACCCCCACTACAATTGCCTTGTGTCTGTCCCATGCATGTTTGAATTCCCCCACTATTTTAGCCCCAACAACCTCCCCAGGAAGGCAGTTCCACGCATCCACCACTCTCTCTGTGAAAAAAGATTTCCTCACATTACCCCTGAGCCAACCCCCCTCTATCTTTAAATTGTGTCCCCTTGTTCTTACACATATTTCTGAAAGATGCTACCCTCCTGGACTTTGTTGATTCCCTTGAGGTACTTGAACGTTTCTATCATGTCCCCCCGTCCCTCCTTTCATCAAGGGTATACATATTAAGCTCTCTCAGTCTCTCTTCATATGATTTCTGATGCAGATCCTGCACCATTTTAGTTGCCCTCCTCTGGACTGCTTCCACCCTGTCTATGTAGAAGACTTGGTTTGCTGGCCAAGGCACCTAGCTTCACCTGAGCTCTTTCCTTCTAAGACTGCTTGAAAGGCAGAGTAGAGAAACTTACCAGAGCAAGGGAAAAGGATTAAGACTTAGTTTGGCTAAGCAGATTTACTGTGTGGTGGTGTTTTTATTTTTTACTCACAGGGATTGCTACTGTTTGTTGCTAACATTTTATTGCTTTATTTTTTCTCTGATTCAAATTGTTGTTGCTGGTATACCTTCTTCTGCATTATTACAAGGTGTGCCTACAGGTGTGCTAACAGATTACTCCTGTAATCTTCTGATTCAAATTGTCTTTGCAAGGTATATCTTCTGTTACTGCTTTATTTTCTCTGGAGCAAAGTGTTTCTTACAGGGTATATCTTCTCTGAAATTACTGTATTACAGGTGGAGCTTACATTTTGTGACTTTTTATCATTGGGCTAAGCAAAATTACTGTTTGACACTGTGTTTTATTTTATTCTTGTTTGTTGAAAAGGTTTGTTGTTTCAGAGGTGTTTCAGTCTCCTTCTCACATTGAAGGAGCTAATTGCTTTTCCTCCCACAGCTCTTCCAAAGGATTAGGTGTGTATGTCGGGGGTGGAGCTGGCAAACTGTCAGTAATTTCCAACAGAAAGAAGGGTCAAAAAGTCAGGTTAGTTGATATCTTGGAGGTAGAAGACTTGGTTTGCTGGCCAAGGCACCTAGCTTCACCTGAGCTCTTTCCTTCTAAGACTGCTTGAAAGGCAGAGTAGAGAAACTTACCAGAGAAAGGGAAAAGGATTAAGACTTAGTTTGGCTAAGCAGATTTACTGTGTGGTGGTGTTTTAATTTTTTACTCACAGGGATTGCTACTGTTTGTTGCTAACATTTCATTGCTTTATTTTTTTTCTGATTCAAATTGTTGTTGCTGGTATACCTTCTTCTGCATTATTACAAGGTGTGCCTACAGGTGTGTGCTAACAGATTACTCCTGTAATCTTCTGAGTCAAATTGTCTTTTGCAAGGTATATCTTCTGTTACTGCTTTATTTTTCTCTGGAGCAAAGTGTTTCTTACAGCGTATATCTTCTCTGAAATTATTACAGGTGGTGCTTTACAGGTTTTACAGTTTTATCTAACATTAGGATAAGCTTTCAGGGTTACTGCATTTGTTATTGACTGATTGTTTCTGCTCTTACCTCCTGTTCTTTCTCGTCCTGGTTGTTCTTTTAGGCAGGGGAAGAGCCCAGCCACCCACCCCATCCCCAACCACCCCACGCTACACTCCTTTTATAGGGTACCACAGTTGTGACATTTCCTGTGGCAGAGCAGGAAGGGGCGGATCAGTGGGGCCTCCACAAGGTGATCTAATTTACAGGACACTAGTAATTTAACTTGTTATAACAAGTTAAACAAAGCACAATTAAACCATTACTTGCATTTTTTTCCTTTTTTTCTCCTTCTAATTACTCTGACTAGGTTACAAACCCAGCAACTTATTTGGAATGGATTTCATTAACTGCAGGTACTGTGGAACAATTTTCAGAAGGACAGTCTTACAGGATTTAGGACACTGTCCTACATGCTGGGCCTTTGAGATCTTAGGGCTCAGCTCCGGCATGGGCAGAGAATGCACGCCTCAAATTTCATATTGAAGAAGATACATTATAAGAACCACCCATTTCCCCAGCATCCAACAGAAAAACCTCGACCGCAGAGGGTAGTTGGTCCAGGAGGTTGGCAGGTGGTTAGGAGGAGCAAATCAGGTGCCCCATCACTCTCTGCTCTCCAACACATTACCTCCAAAACCATATAAACATTCAAACAGGTATCTGCCTCTATCTCTGAAATCAAATAAAGAGGCAGAAGACACTGCAGAGCAGGACACTGCAGCACAGGAGCTAGCACAACAAAACTCACCCAAATCAGGAACCAAAACAAAACAAGCACAAAGGAAATCCAAAAACTTCTGATCATAGGAGACTCCATGATTCGGGAGTTGATACCCATCTCCAGCTAGGGTGATGGTCAGATGTCTCCCAGGTACATCAGCATGGAGAGACACTGACCGCATTGCTAAAATTGTTCACAAAGCAGGAGAAAACATTGATGTCCTAGTACACATAGGGACTAATATCTGCCAGCCAGTCAGTTGTGGAGACCAAGGAACACCTGACTAGGCTGGTGACAAACTATCATCTATTTCATCCGGCATCTCCTTCTCTGAGATCCTGCCAGTCTGGGAGAGGGGAGCAGATGGACGGAAGGTCAGAGAAGGGGAGATAGGGAGCTAAACACGTGGCTCAAGGGCTGGTGCTAGGAAAAGGACACAGATTTGTAGGAACTGGCAACAGTTCTGGGAGCGAAAGTTCTTTAAATTTGATGGACTGCATCTGACTAAAGAGGAGTCAGTGCATTGGGGCAGAAGTTTGACGCCTTTGCAGAATATTTAAACTAGCAAATGGGGAGAGGTGCAGCATCCCATCGCGAATGGGAAGAACACCCTCCCCCTCAGCTAGTGGTCAAACAGGAATTCAGCATGTTTGCCATTCATTTGCATCACCAGGTAAGAAAAAAGGTTTGTCTCCCCATACGACGCACAGGGGTAATGCCAAACTTCACCCAACAACTAATACACCAAAATCTGGCCAATGGAAAATCATGTACACAAATGCTCACAGCCTGGGAAATAAGATCCCAGACCTGCAGGCAATAATGTCAGAGGCTAAACTGGACATAGTAGCAATTAGTGAGACGTGGTTTACCAGTAACCACACTTGGGAGACTTCAGTACCTGGCTATGTATTGTTCAGAAGAGATCGAGGTGCAAAAAGAGGGGGAGGAGAGGCCCTGTATGTTAAATGAAAATATCAAAGCTATAGAAATTCAGAATACACATAAGGAGCAGAAGAACTGTGGGTCACCCTGAAACAGGAAATGGGACAGCCATAAGAACTGGGGTTGTCTACAGGCCCCCAGACCAGAGGAGGACATAGGCACATTACTGTTAGAAGATATACAAAACATGACAGCTAAAGGGAGGTTCTGATAATGGGAGACTTCAACATGCAGGATACAGATTGGTCAATACCAGCAGGAACATCTGCCAGAACTAGACTCATAGTGGATTCCCTGCAGGGGAGGGCCTCAAACAACTGGACACAGCAACCCACAAGAGACAGGGCTATCCTAGATCTAGTACTGACTAACAAAGAAGGGATCACAGATCTCCAGGTAGGAGGTCACCAGATAAAGTGACCATCACATGGTATGGTCCAATTTGGCTACTACATCTAAATCATCCCATTCCAAGGCAAAATATGGGACTTCAGAGGAGCTGACTTTGATAAGATGGCCAACAGAGTTAAGCTAGCCCTGGCAAAAAGAAACACAGGTGAGGGGGTACAGGCAAAGTGGGCAAGCATTAAGGATGCAATACTTGAAGCAACATCCCATTGTGTTAGACAGAAAAGGAAGTGCAAAAGAAGAAGGAACCACTTTGGTTCTCAAATACAGTAGCAGAAAAGGTCAGAGCCAAAAGGCTGGCCTTCAGGAAATATAAGGGAACACAGCGGGATGAAGATAGGGAGGCATACCAAACTGCCCTAAGGGAAGCAGGTAAGGCAGTAAGGCAAAGTCCCAAACTGAGGAAACACTAGCACCTAACAGTAAAAGAAGGTGTCAAGACTTCTATAGATACATTAGTGAAAGGAGAAAGTCCAGAGGGGGTATTGCTAAGCTTAATGGAGAAAAGGAGCATGTGAGGAGGAGGACCCTGTAAAGGCATCTATCCTAAATAGATACTTTTGCTCAGTATTTACTGAAGAGAAGGTAGGGCAGGGCCCACAGCTCAGCATCATGGACACAGGGGAGGGAGGTGAGCACTACTCCCTTCAAAAAGAAAGGGTCCTACAAGAGCTTGCTAAGCTCAGGGTGGATAAGGCAATGGGACCTGATGGCATACATCCCAGGGTACTTAAGGAGCTAAAGGAGGAACTAGCAGAGCCATTAGCAGAATTGTTTAGTGAGTCTCTGAGCACAGGAGAGGTCCCAGAAGACTGGAGAAGGGCTCATGTGATCCCGCCCCACAAGAGTGGTAGCAGGAGGAGGCGGAACTACAGACCGTCAGTCTCACCTCAGTAGTGGCAAGATTATGGAGGCACTCCTTAAGGAAAGGATAGTGCAACACCTGGAATCCATAGGGGCATAGGATCCAAGACAGCATGGGTTTACAAAGGAAGGTCCTGTCAAACTAATCTCATAGATTTCTTTGACTGGGTAACCAGAGGGTGGACCAGGGGAGCAGTTGATGTCGCCACCTTGACTTCAGCAAAGCTTTTGACACTGTTCCACATAGAAGATTGATAAATAAGCTGGGTAGGCTCCGGGTGGGTCAGAAGTTGGTCAACTGGGTGGCAAACTGGTTGATGGGCAGAAAACAGAGAGTGGTGGTAAATGGTATACAGTCAGAAGAGATGCAAGTCACAAGTGGGGTACCTCAGGGATCAGTCCTGGGGCCAGTCCTCTTCAACATCTTCATTAGTGACCTTGCAGATGGACTAGAGGGTAAGGCTTGTCTGTTTGCAGATGACACCAAGATCTGCAACAGAGTAGATGATCCAGATGGGGTGGGCAGAATGAGAAGAGATCTGGATAAACTAGCAGAATGGTCAGAAGAGTGGCAACTGGGATTTAATGCAAAGAAGTGCAAAATCATGCACATAGGGAAGAGAAACCCTGAAGCCACCTATAGGCTAGGAGGGGAGTTGCTAGCAGTCACAAAGGAAGAAAGAGACTTGGGCATCATCATCACTGAGGACCTAAAATCATCCAAGCAGACCTCTAAAGCAGTAGGTAAGGCTAGGGGGGTGTTAGGGTGTATTAGTAGGGTATCATGTCGTGAGAGGGAGGTAATCAATCCCTCTGTACAAGACACTGGTTAGGCCCCATCTGAGTACGCGCAGTATTAGGAGGCCACACCTTCACAAGGACATTAACTAAAATTGAGGCAGTCCAGAGAAGGGCAACCAAAATGGTGCAGGGACTGCATCAGATGACATATGAGGACAGATTAACGGAGCTCAATATGTATACCCTTGAGCAAAGGGAGGAGAGAGGTGATATGATCGAGGCATTCAAACACCTTAAGGGCATAAACAAGGTGAAAGAGTTCAACATGTTTAAATATAAGAAAAATAGCAGGACAAGAGGACACAGCATGAGATTAGAGGAGGCCGATTAAGGGGGAATGTGAGGAAATTCTTTTCACAGAAAGGGTGGTGGATGCATGGAATGGCTTACTACAAGAAGTGGTGGCTATGAATACAGTGCAGGGCTTCAAACAGGCATGGGATAGGCATAAGGGAGCAATACAAATGACTATGAATAGGTAGGCCACTGACAGAGCAAAGGCCGATGGCACATTTATAAGGTAGAAAAAGAAATGGGCAGACTGGATGGGCCTTGCGGTCCTTATCTGCCGTCAACTTCTATGTTTCTATGTATGTCCTTGCGTAGATGAGGTCTCCAAAACTGCACACAGTACTCCAGATGGGGTCTCACAAACTGTCTGTACAGAGGGATAACCACTTCCCTTTTTCTACTTGTGATGCCCCTTCCTATGAATCCCAGTATCCCCTTGGCTCTCCTTACTGACTTCTCACATTGCTTACCCACCTTTAGATCATCTGATATGACTACCCCAGGTCCCGTTCCATTTTTGTTGTTGTTAGTACCTCCCCTGCTATTGTGTACTCTTCTCCTGGGTTTTTGTTTCCCAGGTGCATTACTTTGCACTTCTTTGCATTGAATCTAAGTGGTCATATGTCTGACCATTCCTCCAACCTTGCCAAGTCCCTTCTCATCCTCTCTACACCCTCTTGTGTATCAACTCTGTTACAGATTTTTGTATCATCTGCAAAGAGGCATACCTTTCCCTCTAGACCCTCTGCAATGTCACCTATAAAGATGTTAAAGAGGACTGGACCCAGTACTGAGCCCTGAGGTACTCCACTAGTGACCCCCCTTTCTTCGGTATGTGTTCCACTCACTATTACCCTCTGTGTCCTGTTGTGCAGCCAGTTTGCAACCCAGGCTACCACCCTGGGACCCACTCCCAGGCTGGCTAACTTGATTATTAATGTTTTGTGTGGGACTTCTGCAGGACTGTGAATAAATCCTTAAACAATTTATTGATAGGCAGAAAAATCTTCTTAGTGGGTGTTAACCCCATCATTTGCATATATTCTGCCTCCTCCTCGTCTCCTATGACCTTGGTGGTTGCCAGATCAAGGACATCTACTATTTTCCTCACAAAGGAAAAGTGAGAGGAAAAATCCTCAGGCCTAGGAGGAGAGCCAAAGTCCTGGTCTGGTGAGATTTCCAGTTCAACAGGCTCACCATCATCATCCTCTGGTATGTCATACTCCCCAGTATCTATTTCCTGAGACTGGGGATCCGAGGAGGGAGTAATCTCCTGAACCCTTGGAGGAGGAGGGGTTGGAGAAGGTATGAGCCCCTGAATTGTCTCAATGACTTTAATAGCTCTGGCAATTTCCTCACCAGTAGGCAGACTGTGAGGCACAGAAGAAGCCCCTGTAGATTTTGCATGGGGTTCGACGTGCTTGGTCTTTGACATTTTGAAGGGGACCGGAGAGTCAGCTGGCCCACTCAAGTCTTTTTAAAGAGGTTGATTCACCCTTATCAGGGGTGGTAAAGGAGGAAACTACGTTTTCACCCACTGATTTTGAAGATGTTGGCTGGTTAGAGCCTGAAGCACCTCCTAACTTTTTATTCAGCCTCTCCATTCTTTTTTCCACAGTTTTCTGTGGAAATGACTTACAGATTTCACAGTCATAATTTAAATGTTCGGTTTCCAGACAGAACACACAGCTCTCATGCTTGTCTGCTCTGGTGAACACTTCCCCACACTTGACACAGTTTTTTAAAACCTGGGGACCAGTCTTTTTTTAGGTTTTTCAGTATGCTCCATTTTCAGGAGAAAACCCTCAACTGCAAAAGAATTTCTGTTTTCTTTTTTTTCCCAGTTGGTTCAGGAACCGAACAGGCCCCAAAAGAACCGATGAATTTTGATAGTTGGAACCGGGTCAGCGGTTCTCGGAACTGATACAACGGTTCACAGTAACCGATACAACGGTTCACAGTAACCGGATTAGCGGTTTCAGCAAGTAAAATAAAACTCTACACAATGACATTTTAAACAGAATATACAGAAAATAAAGCGGAAAAAGATTCGCGACTAATATAAAATTACTTGGTTCCCCCAACGGTTATACCAAACCATGAGGAAATGAGAAATAAACACTAAATCTAACTAAACTTAAATAAACTAGATGTTAGAATAAAAATTAATAAATGAAGGCAGCAGAAAGAAAATGATGTATAATTAAACTACTATACTTCACAATAAGCCAACAATGACCTGAGGAATCTCCTGGGTGTCTAGACTTGTGAGGTGGAGTAAGAAATCTGAGATGTTGATAGAATGTGCAGCAGATGAGGGCAGCAGTTTGAATAATTGTCATGTGCCAATGATTCCATCATTAGCATATAGTTCCATTCTCCAGGCAGTTCTACTGAGCAGGCTAACTGCAGAGAGTTATGAATATAAGAAGAATACATGGGATTAGAAACAACTGTATCGCAGATTGAGACACCCAAACAGCTGATACAGTGGCACTTTCAATTAAAGTAACACAGGTTTGCAGTATTTCAGAAACAAAACGGCAGCAATGCAGGGCTGAAGATTACTATCAGCATACATAGCTCTGCATACTGAATGACCGCTCTGCTAGTGCACCGGTTAGCTGGGACTGAACTGTGTACCTGGAGAGAGTGTCCTAGGGCTCCCGGGTAGCACAAACGCCGCTCCGGAGAAGGAAGCAGATGGGGAGGGCTGAGTCAGTCTGCCCGTAGCCCTGGAGACCTAAAGAGAGTGTCCTGGGGCTCCCATGGAACACAAATGCTGCTACGGAGAAGGTGGGAGAAGGGGAGGGCCGAATCAGTCTGCCGCATCCTTGGAGAACTGGAGAGTGTGTACTGGGGCTCCCATAGAGCACAAATGCCTCTCTGGAGAAAGTAGGAAAAGGGGAGGGCCGAGACAGTCTGCCTGCAACCCTGGAAACCATAACCAGCAGTGCTACTAGGCAAATAGACAGGCACAGTACAGAGGCAAATAAACAACACACGTCCTGTAGACTGAGACACCCAAACAGCAGATAGAACAGCACTTCCAATTAAAGTAACACAAGGTTTGCAGTATTTCGGAAACAAAATGCCAGCAATGCATGGCTGAAGATTACTATCAGCATACACAGCTCTGCCGCTGAATGTTCGCTCCACTTAGCTCATCAAACTTTGGCTTTTGCTTACAAAATCCCACAGCCATTTGTCCCCGCAAAATATTTATTTTATTTATTAAAGATGGCAGCGTGAAAAATGTAGGTATACAAAATAAAAATACATTTAAGAAGTCCAGCACTGTTCTCAGGATGCCAACTTAGTGTTCATGTATCCCAACCATGTCCTGAGAACTGTGAGTGCTGTTAATCATTTTGTTCATTAAAAATGAACAGTATCCGACTGTTTAACTTCCAGATGGACAGTTCTCACCTAACATAAGAACGTTTCAACAGCAGCACAGCAGCAATGAACAGAGGCACAGATTCCAGAACCAACAAGTATGAAGCCGCAGAAAGAACAAGAAGGCAGTATACAGGCTGTGTGTGTTCCTAATAAGGGCTGCAGATTACGGAGCACAGGAGAACAAAGGGTAGTTCCGTTTTGGCGCTGAACTTCTGCAAACCAATCAGGATTCCGTTTTTCTCTCCACATTTCCGTGAATGCGGAAAACCAGTGTCCCGGAGAATTGAGGCAGTCTGGTGTTGAATGTGGACACAAAAAGATCCACATGTGAGTTCTCCACTCCTCAAATAGCAATTTCACAACATTTGGTGCTAGAGACCAATCTTGAGGATCTGCTACCATTCGACTGAGTTCGGCTGCCAGAGTATTCTGGAATTACAGCAGATGAATGGCTTGAAGCAAGATCCCCTACTTCAGGCACCATTCCTATACTCTCACTGCTTCCCTGCAGAGGGAGTAAGAGTGTGCTCCTCCTTGTTTGTTGACATACTGCATAACAGATTTGCTGTCGGTCTAGAGAACTGTCTTTTGTCCGACAAGTTCCGATAGGGTATGCAGGCCTTAAACAGCTGCATGCATCTCCAGCACATTTATGCGGAGACGCATCTCAGAAGTGTCCTAGACCCTTTTCATATGAAGACCCTAACACAGGGCTCCCCACCCCACCAAGGAGCCATCCATGGTGTCAGTCACCTCTGGCTCCTGGAGGAATAAGGGGAAGCCCTGCAGGAGGTTTTCCTCCACAGACTACCTTAACAGGGAAATTAATAAGGGTTCTGTTACCTAAATGGAGTAGTTCTAAGGGAGTAATGCCTGATACTACTGAGCACTGAGTATTTACGGAGTTGTTCTCATGTTCAATCTTGCCAGAAGGACTGTGAAAATCCAGGGTACTATGAATCCCAGCATGCAGTGCATGGACTGAGCTGGCAATGACCTGTGTTCCATGATAATACATGACATCTGCAAGACTGACCGTACTCTGCTGTCTGCAAGGAAGCCCCAGGACTAGGTCATGTTCAGGACAGCTCCTATGGAGAAGAGTATTTAGAACAGCTTTATCTGAGATTTGGAGGGGTTCAGCAGAACTCTCATGGATGCTAGAAACACAGAAACATAGAATTTGCCAGCAGATAAGGCCCACTGGGTCCACGTAGTCTGCCCATTTTATTTTATCCCTGCCTTTAGTATCACCACAGATCATACCTGATCTCCAGTCAGTTATCCCTCACCACTTTCCTTACCCCTAAGATACCCTTGTGCCTATCTTATGCATTCTTGAACTCCACCACTGTTTTCACCCCTCCACCTCTGCTTGGAAGGCTGTCCCAAGAATCCAGCACTCTTTCTGTTAAGAAGTACTTCCTCACATCCCTCCTGCATTTATCCCCCTTCAGCTTCATATCATGTCCCCTAATTCCTGCACACTTTTTTTTCTGAAAAACACTTCCCTTCTGTACCTTGTGTACCCTCATGAGGTGTTTAAGGTTTCTATCATGTCCACTCCTCTCTTCCAGGGTGTACATATTCAGGTCCTGCAGTCTCTCCTTGTAGAAGTTCTGATGCAGACCCTGCATCATTTTAGCTGTCTTCCTCTGGACCACCTCTATTCTGTCTATATCTCTCCAGAAATGTGGTCTTCAGAACTGGACACAGTACTCTAGGTGGGTTCTTAACAGCGATCTATACAGAGACAAAACCACTTCCTTCTTTCTGCTGGTGATACATCTCCCTATGCACCCTAGCATTCTACTAGCCCTCCTAACTGCCTTGTTGCCCTGCCTGGCTACTTTTAGGTCATCCAATATGATTACCTCAAAGTCTCTTTCCTGTCTGGTAGTCATCAGTGATACCCCACCCATTTTGTACTCCGGCCCCGAGCTTCTGTCCTCCAAGTGCATTATTTTGTAATTTTTTGCATTGAAGCCCAGCTACCATACCCTTTACCACTCCTTGAATCTTCTCAGGTCACTGCTCATCCTGTCCACCTCCCTGGAGAGTCCACCCTACTGCAGATTTTGGTGTCATCTGCAAAAAGGCAGATTGTCCCTTCCAGCTCTTTTGCAATGTCACCTAAAGACATTAAAGAGGACCAGTCACAGCATTGATCCCACTGTTGGTCACTCTCCCTTCCTCTGATTCAACTCCATTTACCATCACCCACTGTAGCCTATCCCCGAACCAATTTCTTACATAGCACCACATCTGGACCCACTCCTAAGCTACCCAGATTGTTTAGGAGTCTCCTACGTGGAACGGTGTTGAATACCTTACTGAAATCTAGGTAGGCTATGTCCACTGCTCCACCCTGATCTAATTTCTTGGTCACCCAGTCAAAGAACTCTATCAGATTAGACTGAGAAGGCCCCCCCACCAATGAATCGAAGATACCTCGGTTCCTGTAACCCACTGGATTCAAGATATTCCACAATCCTTTCCTTCAGCAGTGATTCCAGTACCTTTCTTACCACTGATGTCAGGGTGACTGGCCTATAATTGCCAGCCCAATCCCTGCTACCACTTTTGTGTAGTAAGACTACATCTGCCCTACTCCAATCCTCTGGAATCACTCCCATTTCCAATGAGCCGTTAAACAGGAACATCAGAGGTGCAGCCATTACTGCCCTGAGTTTCCTCAATACAGTACAATTAAGTAAGAACTTACCGTAACAGCAGATCTTCGAGAGAGGTTCTTGCAGTAGGTACTGACATACAGGACTGACCCGCGAGGTGTCAGGACCCAACGGAAAAATTTACAGCTAGCAATCTCAGGGGGGGACCCCTCTGTCAGGTGACCAGCCGCCATACATCGCCAGCACAAGGGTCCCCTGCACCTGCCTTTCCAGTTCTTTCCCGCCAACCGCCAAAAGAGGCAAGGCGAGAGGAAAATACAGGTTACTCACCTGTAACAGGAGTTCTAGGAGTGGTATATGTTGTTCATCCACACTTACTGGCAGGTTCCTTGCCGCTTTAAATCTTGCCGGAAAGTCTTCAAGCTGGCTCCTCCCACCCACCCAGGTGATAAAACTCTTGGCTCCGCCCCATGACACCAGATCTAGCCCACTGGAAGCCAGGTTACGCGTCGAAGCTGGGGAGGTCGGGTGGGTTGTGTGGATGAACAACATATACCACTCCTAGAACTCCTGTTACAGGTGAGTAACCTGTATTTCTAGGGATGTTGATATGTTGTTCAATCCACACACTTACTGGCAGACTCCTAGCAGTTCTCCGGTAGGATGGAGGCAAGGTGCGGACCTCCTACTTGGGAAATAAGGACTGGAGAACCGAGGTCCCAAACCCAGCATCCCGGCGCGACTCCAGGTCGATGTGGTAGTGGGTAATGAAGGTGTGTGCTGACTTTCAGGTAGCAGCCCTGCAGATTTCCTGGATAGGGGACATCCCTGAAAGCAGCGGTATGGCAGGCAGAATGAGCTCTTATCCCTTTGGGAGGCTCCATGCCCGCCAACCTATAGCAGAGATCTATGCTGGTGGTGACCCACCTGCCTATCGTCTGCTTGGCTGCAGGTCTGCCAGGTGCGGCTTCAGCGTAGGTGACAAACAGTTGGCGAACCTCTCCCCGACCTTCAGCCGTCCGCTCCTTGTAATAAGAGAGCGCTCTTCCAGGGTCCAAAGTATGGAGCCTATATTCGGCCTCCGAGGTGTGATTGGGATAGAACACCGGCAGAGTTAACAACTGGTTAAACTCCGACACTACCTTCAGAAGTAATTTCGGGTGGAGGCGCAGGACAACCTTGTCCCTGTGGAAGACCAGATAAGGAGACGCGATGGAAAGCGCCTGCAGCTCTCCCATCTTTCTGGCTGACGTGATAGGCACCAAGAAGGCGGTCTTCCACGACAGGTGAGATATATCACACCTGTGCATCAGTTCGAATGGCTTGCCCATGAGCTTAGCCAATACCAGCAGTAGATCCCACGGAGCTGGAGAGTCTCACACCGGAGGGGATATGTGATCAAGGCCTTTGAAAAAGTGCCCGACCACCTTCTCCTGCGCCACTGACTGCTTTCTGGCCCGCGCCTGGTAAGCAGAGATGGCTGCCAGGTGCACCTTAAGGGTCGTCGACCGAAACCCTAGCTGAGAAAGGGACCACAGGTAGTCCAGAATGCTAGCCAAAGAACAGGAGGAAGGGTCCAACCCCTTATCCTGACACCAAATGGAGAATCTTTTCCATTTGAACGCATAGCATTTTCTGGTTGACTCCTTACAGGATGCCTCAACAATGTTGACGACTTCGTCGGAAAGACCCAAGGCCTGAAACTCTAGCCGCTCAGGAACCAGGCCGTCAGGTGTAGGGATTGAAGGTCCGGGTGGAGTACCTTCCCCTTGTTGACTTGAGATCAGGTCCGGCCGGGCTGAAAACCGCCTTGGGAGCCTGGGGCTGAGACTGAGGAGATCTGGATACCAGAACTGGCGGGGCCAGTCTGGGGCTACCAGAATCACCTGCGCCTTGTCCCTCTTTGCCTTGAGAAGCACCTTGTGGATCAAGGGAAATGGAGGGAAGGTGTAGAAGAGGCTAGGAGCCCATGGCCTCAAGAAGACATCCCCTGCAGCGAGCTCTGCTGAGGGGGGCAGGCATGGAACAGCCTCAGTTTCGCATTCTGCCTGGAGGCAAACAGATTCACCTGAGGAGTGCCCCAGTGGGAGAACAGATCTTGTACTACCTCCGGCAGGAGAGACCCCTCGTGAGATGCAGCACCCATCTGGCTTAGGGCATCAGCCAGAGTGTTGGAGGCTTCTGCCACATGGATGGCTAGGAGATCCGCCTCTGGTATGCTCACAAGAGACCAAGTGCGGAGAACCTCCTTGCACAGAGGCAAGGAGTGCGTCCCGCCCTGGCGGTTTAGGTAGTACATAGTCGTGGTGTTGTCCGTCTGGACCTGGACTACTTGACCCCGTACAAACAGAGCGAAGGCAGTGAGGGCTAGTTGGACCACTCGAAGCTCCAGCAGGTTGATGTGGCATCGAGACTCCTGAGGGGACCAGAGGCCGTGTGCTCTGAGCTCCCCCTCATGGGCACCCCAACCCATCAGAGAGGCGTCGGTCGTCAGAGTGATCGTCGGCTCTAGGTGGACAAATGGGATATCCTTCTGCAGATGAGCTGGGATGAGTCACCACTGGAGGCCATTCCACATCTCCTGGGTTACTGTCATTGGCTGGTCCAGAGGACCGGAGCGCTGTGACCATTGGCGGGCCAGCCCCCATTGCAGGGGACGCATGTGCCAGCGGGCCCAACGGACCATGCTGGTGCAGGCTGCCATGAGGCCCAGGAGGCACAGGAAGTCCCGGGCAGGGCGCAATTGTCCAACCAGAAATGATTGGGCAAAGGTGGAAAGGACCTCGGCTCTGTCCGCCGGGAGCCATGCTCTGGCTCGAAGAGAGTTGAGCTCTGCCCCGATGAACTGAATCACCTGCACTGGCACAAGTTCCGATTTGGCCTCGTAGATGAGGAGGCCAATCTGAGAGCAGACCTGGAGGGCCAGATCCCTGGACCGCTCCACCTCCAGTTTGGAGGGGGCTGCAATCAGCCAGTTGTCCAGGTTAAGGGTACACCTGGACCCTTTGGAGCCACAGGAATGCTGTCAACTACTGCCATGCATTTGGTGAAGACCCTGGGAGCTGGAGAGAGGCCGAAGGGCATGGCCCGGAACTCGTAAAGGGATCCTACTGCTCTGAAGTGGAGGAATCGCTGGTGAGATGGATAGACTGGGACGTGAAAGAACGCGTCCTGGAGGTCCAGAGAACAGAACCACACGCCTCATTCCAACGATGGAATGATCTGAGCCAGAGGGACCATCCTGAAGGTACGAGAACTTAGGAACTTGTTCAGGTCATGTAGGTCTAGAATGGGGCGCCAGCCCCCCTTCCATTTTGGGACCAGGAAGTACCTGGACACAAATCCTGGGTCTGGTGGAGGATCCGCCACCTCCCTGGTCACCTACTTCTGGAGAGATCCAGAAGCAAATGATTTGATACCTTTTAATGGACCAACATAGATGTAACAACAAGAACAAAGTGCTCTAGCTTTCGGACCAACCAGTCCTTCTTCAGAAGCTTCTGGAGAAGCAGGGCAATGTCGGCTTGACGAGCCGACAGAGAGGCTGCGGACCCCATAGCCCCCCCGTGGGACGACGGCTCGATAGGGTAGGGACTGCTCAAATTCCAGAGGCAGACCCTTTCCAACCACTTCCAACACCCAGCTGTCAGTGGTGATATCGGACCAGGCAGAAAGGAAGTGGCGGAGCCGTCCCCCCACGGGGGAAACCCAGATAGGAGTGATGAGGCTGGGGGTGACACCCCTCAACCAGTCACTGGGCAGACTTGGAGGAAGGGCTGGCCGAGGAGCTGCCTGGACCTTTTTCTCCCGGCGTCCTTCTGGAGGAAGCAGCAGGCTTGGCTTTGGGGTGCCAAGTGCGAGCCTGCTGGCCCTGATGCTGGTGTTGCTGGGCCGGACATACCGCAGGGGCAGAAGGATGAAAGGGCTTACGCTGCTGGTGGCGGCCTTTGTTCTTCTGGGCAGATGTGACTGAGTCCAAGGTGGCGCTGGACTTCTCGATCCGTTGCAGATGACCCTCCACCCCGGGACTGAACAAGTCGGTGCCCAAGAAGGGAACGTTTGCCAGCTTGTGCTGGGTATCCACCGTAAAGGTGGAGATCCGCAGCCAAGCTCTGCGGCGCATGGCCACTGCAACCACTACTGACCGGACACACGAGTCAGCAATGTCCTGGGAAGTCTGGAGCTGCTGTTTGGCCACCGCCCTTCCCTGATCCTGCACCTGCTTGACCGTGGTTTGGAGGTCAACCGGAAGATGAGGAATCACCTTATCCAGGGAGCCCAAAAGGGAGTGTGGAAAGTGTGCCATCAGGATGGCCGAGCTGGCCTGACAAAGGCCTAGGGAGGAAGCAGCATAAACTTTCTGCCCGGAGTAGTCCAATTTCTTGTCGGGAGGCTTGTCCACATCCCGAGCGTTCCCGGAACGCCAGAAAACACTGTCGGTCACTAGCCACTCCGCAGAGGGGTGCTCCGAGAAACTGGAGAGTGAACCGTTGGGAACAGCATACCTCCGAGCCATCATGGCCGAAGGTGCTGGACAAGAAGTTGGTCACTGCCATAGCTCCAGGGCCGGGCCAACAATGGTTTCGGCTACCGGGAAAGCCTCCGTAGGGGAATCCCCTCGGTCCAGTATCTCCGTGAGGGGATACTTGGCCCGTTTTGAAACAGGTTTGAGCTTCATCCCAGTGGACTCTGAGATGAGTCGAAGCATTCCAAGGAACGAGGATGGGCTCTCGTCAACCGACTGACCCCCAGTGGACTCCAGGTTAAGCGGCCTGGAGAACAAGGAGGAGTCGTCGTCAGACTCTGCGGAGTCTGCGAACAGTTGCCGAGCACCTGAGCCACCCTCCACCTGCCGAGGTCGATCGGGAGTGAGGGTGACTGACAACTGATGGGGCAGGCCCTGACCTGACCGAGAATCCTTGGTCGGGGCCCCAGTTTTAGGTTGTGGAGGTGGGGGTTCCACCACAATGGGTGGCACAGCCAGTTTCGGCCGAACAACCAGTGCCAGCTTTGGCTCCTCGACTACTATGAGGGGTTGTTTCGGCCGCTCTGGTGACAGCCACTTAATGGCCGGGGAAGGCAACGGAGTCAGCTTATTCCCGGACAAAAGGAGCTGCTGCTACATTAGATCCTTGTAGCACTGACGCAATTTGCGCTGGAGCCTATCCTCTGAAGAGGACAAAGACAAGGATGAGCGGCGCCGCCGGTTTCCTTGGTGCCGAGACCGAGACCACCAATGTTGGCGGGATTGGCTGGACCTGGAAGAGGTCCGAGACCGACACCTTCGGGATTCGAAGGTGGGTCTGAGGGGGCGGGGAAACCCGTCCTCCCTTAGTTCAGGACCTTAACCGGGACCGCACAGGAAAGTCTCGGTTTCCACCGGCGGAACCGGTGAAGAAGGGTTGTCGGCTTCTCCAGTCGATAGACCGTCCGACAGGTCGAGAAAAATTTCGACTGCGTCGACGGGTGTCTCAGCCGACTGACCTGACAAGGACACCGTGAAGCCAGCGGCCTTAGCCGCAACCTCGACCGAGGTCGAGTTTCGACTATCCGGGGAAGGGGATCTCTCCCGCTCCCACGAATGTCGACGGTGGCACTTACCTTTAGAGTCCTTCTTTTTGGACTGAGAGGAATGTCCCGAAGGCCCTTCTCCCTTGGTGGTGAGGGATTAGCAAAGCTCCTTAAACGAAGCCGTGTAGGAGGAGCCCAAGGAGAGCGGGATAAATGCCGCGACCGAGGATGATGATTTTGCGGCCTGGACCGCCTCCTCCTCCTAGAGGGCGATTATCTGTTCAAGCTGTTCAGCCGAGCCCGCAGTCGCGGAGACCGCCCAATGGGCCTCCTTCGACTTGACCGGAGGATAACATTTCTTGGGGCGCCCAAGTTGTAATCTGGCAGCGCGATCCTCTAAGACCGTAGCCGAAAAGGACTTGTACAAGTCGCAGGCCTGCGAATCGTGGCCAAGCCCCAAGCAGTAAATGCACGGAGTGCAGATCGGTCCGGGACATCTTCTGATTAAGGGCACCGCCAAAACCGGGAATCGACGGTCCATCGGATGCCGAGGGAAGACAAAGACCAAAGTCTTTTAAATTTTAAATTAGTTTCGGGTTAACCGAACAGTTTGGATCCAGGCCTAAAACGCAGAGCACTAAGGAGGGAACCTGAGCTTCCAAGTGGTAAGGAAGATCTGGCATCATGGGGCGGAGCTGAGAGTTTTATCACCCGGGTGGGTGGGAAGAGCCAGCTTGAAGACCTTCCGGCAAGATTTAAAGCGGCAAGGAACCTGCCAGTAAGTGTAGATTGAACAACATATTCACGTCCCTAGAAAGGATATTCCCCCCATGGAAATGGAGCCAAAAAAAGCTTAGGGGGATGGAGAGTGGGAAGGCAATACCTACAGCAAGAGCCTCTCTCGAAGATCTACTACTACGGTAAGTTCTTATGTAACTATACTATATTACTTTGAGAGGGCTCTTGCAGTAGGTATTCACATATAGGACTGAGTCCCAAACAGTCTGGAACAAGGAAAAGCACTCGGGAGGAGGATTGTTATCCATAGCATGTAACCTCAGGCTGAACGGGTCTCATGAAAGAAGACCCTGTAGCACAGCCAACCCGAAGCCTGCTCTACGGCGAGAGGCAATGTCCAAACTGTAATGATCTGTAAAGGTATGGACAAAAGTCCAAGTTGCAGCTGCACAGATGTCTGCCACGGACGCATTCTTGAAACACGCAGAGGCAGCTACTCCTCTAGTGGAGTGACCTCTGACTTGACCCGGCAGGGTCTTGTTGTACTTGTCGTAACAGAAAGAGATACAATGAGCCAACCATTTTGATAGGCATTGCCTAGAAACAGCATTGCCTTCTCTTTTGTGAGCAAAAGAGACAAAAAGCTGATCAGTCTTCCTGAGATCCTTAGTCCGAGTGGTGTAGTAGTAGTAGATTTTATTGTCGTTTAGTATAAAAACTATTATAACATCAGAAAAAATTACAAACACAAAGGCACTCCCTAACTAGAAGTACCCACATTCGTTAAAAATACAGCATTATAAATCCACAAAATTGTAGCGTAAATAATAAACAAGGAAAATTCTAAATACCACATTAAGGCAATAACTGATTGCCGGCAGATTCGGCTCCGAGGCCTGGAGTTCCAACACAAAAGTTTGGCCATTAAGCAGATGGGAGGCTCTGTATATTCAGGAGTCGAATTGTTAAGTAAAAACCATCAGGCTCCATCTATACTCAGGAGTCCCTTAATGATTAATAAGAGCTGAAATCCACAGCTCTGCCCCAGGTATCGCGTAGTCCACCTACATTGTCCATCTGCCTCATTTTCCACCAACTGCAGGTGCTACATCTTTACATCTGAGATTGTTGTATACAAAACTAAAACTCCATGATAAGAGTTCTAATTAAATTATCTAACAGTTTTTAAAAAACCCATCTTTCTTAATGGGGATAGTAGTACCCCGTAATACATCTTCATGGGTCACTCAAAATAACACTTTATCAAGAAGCACATGGTCTTATAATTTAATAGTCAATGCCACAGCTTCATAACTCCAACCCCACTGGTGTCTTTTTACTTTTCTGCCTCGTTTCTTCTCCAAAATCGGATCAGAGGGATTTATCAAATTCTGACCATGTATGAAAAATATAAAAACAGTATCTTTTCCAGATGGAGTTCCATCAATGATTCACCAACTTTGCCAGCTTAGTTTCAGCAATCTATGGCATACACTAACTGGCTTTTCACTGCTGGCAAACCTTCAATTAAGTTCAGCAGGCTGTCTCCTTCCTCCTGCTTAATTATATCAACAGACGTTTGAAGCTTCCCTGCCTGCCCAGCCACACCTGAACAGGAGAAGAAAACATAGAAATGCTCCAAGTGTAATAACTTCAACTCTGAGTACAAAAATTCACAGTAATCCCCCCCAGGCAACGATATCATACCTTTTATATATTTAAGACCAACATTTCAGCACTCATCTGTGCTTCGAGGCAGCTGCTACAGAAGTCTCCGACAAATCCTCAGTCTCGATTCCCTAATCCTACATTCATTCGTGCAGCTTCAACTGCCCAATTCTCATGATGTCCGAACTCTCCAGGCATTCCAGTGAACAAATTATTTACAAATTATAAGATTAAGGTACTGTAGTAAAATAGTACATTTTCATTCGGCATTCCAGCAGCCCAAATACCCAGCAGAACACCTAAAAGGAAACTACCAGCTTTCAGCCAAATGCAGAAAAATTTATCTTTTCCTGCCCATTCTCTTCACAGTTCAGCTGTTACTCCAGAATTGCCGAAATAAACGAGCAGCCAATTCAGAAACTTTACAGCATAATAATTTTATCTATAAAAGCACCAGTACAGGTCATAGTCTGAAATACTTGCGGAACGCTGAAAACCAAGGGCTGTCCGCGTATTACAAATCAATGTATGCATACATGCCTTGCTGGTGGCCTCCGGATAAAACGTAACTTATTTTCAGTTGTTTAGCAAGAAACGATCGAAGTCTCATTCATGAGACAGAATAAAACAAACGTTAAATCCTGTGTCCACAAAGCAAAAACAATCATACTGTGGAAAGCATGTTATGAGGAGCAGAGCAGCATAATGTCCATCTTGCTGCTCTGCTCCCGAGTGGTGTAGTATCTCGGTATTCTGTGAACATCCAAAGTATGCAAGAGGTACTCCCCTTGATCGGAGTGTTGCATAAAGAAAGTGGGTAGCTCAATGGATTGATTCAGCGTAGATTCAGCCACCACCTTAGGGAGAAACTTAGGGTTGGTGCGTAGAGCCACACGTCCCATGTGGAAAATCAAGTATGGGATTTTGCACATCAAGGCCTGAAGCTTGGAAATACGCCGAGCAGAAGTAATGGCCACTAGTAAGAGCATCCTCCAAGTAAGGAACTTTAAATCTGCTGTAGCTGCCGGCTCGACGGGAGGCAGGGTAAGCTTCTCCAGAATTAAATTCAAGTCCCAAGGAGGGGCAGGAATGCGGATGGGGAGTCTCAAATGGAGAACCCTTCTGAAGGTGGTCTTGGAGACTTCCAACTGAGCAAAGTCCTGTCCCCGAAGGGAGTATGGTAGGCTAAAATAGCAGCCATGTGGACCTTTAATGAGGAATGGCTGAGACCCAGATCAAAGAGGTGACGCATGTAGCGCCAGGACTTTATTGGCTGGGCATGAAAAAGGTTCGAAGTCTTCCGAAGTGGCCAAATTAAAAAAAACATTTCCACTCCATGGCGTAGGTGGACCTGGTGGAAGGCTTTCTGGCTTCTACCAAAATGTCCACTATGAGCAGAGAAACTCTGAAGTGGGCTTTTGCTACATCTGTAGGAGTCACGCATATAAATGAAGGTATTTGAGACCTGGATGAACAAGGGTCCCCTGATCTTGGGTCAACAATTGTTGCAACAGAGGAAGAGGAATTGGAGGTTCCTCTGAAAACTGTTGCAGAAGAGAGAATCAAACTTGCCTAGGCCGGACGGAAGCAGACAGGAGCAATGAGAATTATTCGAGCTCCCTCTGATCTGAATTTGTTCGGGACCCTCGGAATTAAAGGAATGGGAGGGAAGATATAAACGAATCTGTCCCTCCAAGCGAGAGACAGAGCGTCCTGCCAAAAAATGTCTCGCCTTGGAGCGAGCGAGTAGAAGGCAGGAAGTTTTGTGTTTTGGGGAGAAGCGAAGAGGTCTATCTGAGGTGTTCCCCACTGCTGAAAGAGGTCGTTTATGACTTCTTGATCCAGTTCCCATTCGTGGGACCTGACTGAGGACCGACTGAGTTGGTCCGCCAGTGTATTTTCTACTCCCGGAAAGTGAACCACAGTCAAGAGAAGGTGATGTTGGGTTGCCCAAAGCCAGACTCTCATCGCTTCCCGGCACAGAGGGTAGAAACATGTTCCTCCCTGCTTGTTGAGATACCAGACTACGCACATGTTGTCTGATTGTATGAGGAGATGACTGGGAAGGATAAGGGAGTGTAGAGCCTGAAGGGCATAAAGGACTGCTCTCAGTTCAAGCACATTTATGTGCAGGTGTTGCTCGACCGTGGACCAGCTGCCCTGAGTCCTGTGAGACCCTAGATGGGCACCCCAGCCTTCTCCTGATGCATCTGTTGTCAACATCTGAGAAGGGGGTTCGATACTGAAGTGAACTCCCAGGCATAGGTTCTCCTGCACCATCCACCATTGCAAATCCCTGATCACGGGATCTAGTCTAGATTGTCCAGGGTCTGGTCCCATTACGACAGAAGCATCCACTGAGAGATCCTCATATGGAGCCGAGCGAGCGGGACTGTCAGAAAGGCAGCCACCATTAGCCCAAGGAGGAGGAGAACTGACCTGGCTCTGACCCTCCTGCAACTGGACAGAAGACGGGCCTGAGTCTGAAGGGTGTCTACCCTGTCCGGAGGCAAAAAGGCTTTGCCAGTAGTCGTGTCCAGAATTACCCCTATAAATTGGAGGCATTGGCAAGAGACCAAATGGGACTTTGCTCGGTTGATGGTGATACCCAGACTGGTGAAAACCTGCAGGGTAAGGGAAAGGGAGTGCATGCGTTCCTCCCTGGACGGGGCTGCCAGGAGCCAATCATCAAGGTACGGGAATACCTGAACTCCCTGGCTACGCAGGTAGGCTGCTATCACAGATAGGCATTTGGTAAATATTCGGGGTGCAGAGGACAAACCAAATGGAAGGGCCTTGAATTGATAATGGTCCCCCTGAAAGCAAAAATGAAGGAATTTGTGGTGGGAAGGGCATATGGGGAGACCGTCCAGAGCGCATAGCCACTGTCACTGCTAAAGAAGTGGTAGAAGGCTCTGCAAAGAGAGCATTCTGAAGGGTTTGTACTCCACAAACATGTTCAGGGAGCTGAGATCTAGGAAAAGCCTCACATCTCCAGTCTTCTTTGGAACTAGGAAGAAATGGGAATAGTAACCTGTCCCCCAAAGATGATTGGGAATTGGTTCTACCGCTGCCTTCGAGAGAAGACAAGATGATTTCCTCTAGGACCAGAGGAAGATGTTGCAGGGAGTAAGATGACTGTGGGGGTGGTCTTCGAGCTGGTTTCTGTAGAAACTCTATTGAGTGTCCTGCCGATAACAACTGGAGCACCTAAGCATCTGACGTTATCTTCTCCCAACCCGGCAGATGAAAGGAGAATCTCCCCCTAGGTTCCTCTGGAACCTCAGAGAATGATCTGAAGTAAAGGGCAAGGTAATGAGACAGCGCGCAGTCAGGCTCCTCGCGGCTTTTTGCTGGGAGTCTTGGTGCTTGAGGAGCCCGTTTGTTAGCCTGTTTGCCATGTGGTTTTTGCCTTTGTTGATTCTGTCTGCGATAAGGACACCGCTGCCCTCGAGGGGGCCTGTACACAGAGTTGACAGACTTGAGTGCAGTGCCCTTCTCCTGCAGTTCAGTAATGATGTCCTTGACATCACGCCCAAACAGCACCGAACCCAAGAAGGAAGCATCCTGGATAGCGGATTGCACTTCAGGGACCAAACCTGACATGCGGAGTCAGGCGTGATACCGTAGGCCTACGGCGAAAGCTGAGCTCCTTCTAGCTGTGTCCACTGCGTCGTAAGTGGCATGAAGCATGTGCTGACTGGCTGAACGAGCAGAACGGACAAGACCCTCCACTTCCTGCTTAGTCTGAGACTCAGGAAGGGAGTCTAATTTGGATTCTACCTGACTAAGGATGGTCTTCTGGAAATCCCCCATATATGCCACATAATTCAGGGCCCTAATACCCAGGGTAGAAGAGGAATAGATCTTCTCGTTTTGGTCCAGAAGCCAGATTCATTATCAGGTGGAGACGAGCTGAGGTGTTTAGGATTTGCGGAGCAGCCATAAGCGGCACTGATGACGACCTAGTCCACCTTGGGGTGTAGGTTAAGGAAATCTACACCCTCAGGCGCCTGATATAGCCTGTCCCTCAGGCGCCTGATATAGCCTGTCCGCCATCCTCGAAGGGGGGCTAATGCAGAAGGTTGCTTCCAAATGGTAGAAACAAGATCCACGTGAGGCTCTATCCAGGGTGGAATCAGCGTAGGAGCGGTCTCGGGCAGATCCAGATGAACAGCGAGTTTCTTATGCTGCGGGTCTGGCTCCAGTGATTGCCACTGATGGACTTCCTGGATTTTCCTCAATAACTCCAGAAAGGAGGGATCCTCCAGAGGAGACTTCGGGGGGTCCTAGGCCTGGGGCGATATGGAGTACATGGCTCGTCTTCGGGATCAGAGCGTCCCATCTCTGAGTTCGAGTCAGACGTGTCTGATGATGGGAGGAAGACTCCTCCCTATGAGGGAGGATGGCCCCTTAAGGAGTTCCTAGAACATCCTCCTCTCCGGTGCCAAAGTTCTCCTCTGGTGTCGGGAAGGGAGGGGAGTCTCCGTCTCCGACATAAGCGGATCCTGTACAGGGTCCGCGTCCAGTAGATGAGTCTCAACCTCACGAGTGAGCGGAGCCTTGGCCTCAGCCCACCAGGAGGCCAGTGTCTCCTTCAGATCAGCTGGCGGCTGGGGAGTGGGTGGCAGAGGAGGAGGAGGGGGATATGGATATTGAGGATATCCGTAGAAGGAGTATCTGTAACCTGATGGCCGGTAGCCCACGTTGGGTACTGAGGCACCGGATACTGTGGAGTTGGGTACTGTGGCACCAGATATTGCGGTGTCGGATACCTGGGTGCCAGGGGCTCTGATGGAGTAGAGGGGCCTGGCAGAGGACCAGCTGGTGGGCCAGGCGGTGGTAATGCTGGCCCCGTAGGCGTCTGGCCCAGCATGGGTATGCCTTCAACAGGGTCCGAAGAACATAATGGTAAGGGGACGCCAGATGGCGTCAGGTATGCCGGCGTCGGGACCAGCGTCAAGGTATCAGGTCCCCAAAGGAGGGTTCCGACAGCAGCGTCTCAGTATCCCCCGTGACGATCGGGAAGGAGAATTATAATCCCCGGGGGTCAGCTGAGGAGACGCGAGGACCTCAGAAGGCAACTTAGCAAGTTGCAGAGAGCTCGGGGCGTCGGACTATTCCGTAGGGTCTGGCGCAGGCTTCTTGATTGGGTGGGCGTCAGTGGAACCGGCGTCTGACTTATCGGTTGAATCCGGGCGGGTGTCGGAGGAGCCGACGTCCAATTTATCAGTTTCCCTGCTTGAGGAAAGCCATGCTGGAGATGCGGCCTTGTCGGGTGGAGGTTTGGCTGGGCACTCCCCCGAAGGGGTAAGCGCCTTAGCAGCCTTGTCCGGGCGGGCATCGGTGGAACCAACGTCCAACTTACCGGACCCGCTCTGACCAAAGGCTGCGTGGTAGAAGCGGCCTTCACGGAAGCGGAGGCCTCCTTTGCCCCGGAGGCTCCCTAAGGGCCAGAGCGTGAGCCAGACGGGAGGGGCAACTCCTTCTTGGTCACCACCAAGAGGGCCATCGTGGAGTGATCCCCGAGGGGACGTTATTAAGTGCCGCACCCCGGCCGGAGTTACAGCTGTGAAGCTGCTCTCACTCCCAGTGCTTCTCCTCAGGACCTTCAGAAGTGGATGCCTGCCTGAGTTTCTTTAACTCTTTTTCCATGGAGGCCATTTTCTTCTTTAGGATATGGGCTTCCAGGGACTGCTGCCTTCTTTTCGGCTGCGAGTTAAATTTCTGGCAGTGCTGGCACTTCTCCACGGGGTGGTCTGGGGCCCAGACAGAAGAGGCACAAGCATGGCTGTCCTTGTGTGGAAGTTGGGAACCGCACGAGTCGCACTAATTTTTATGTGATTCGGAGGGCATTCGGGACGACATACACAGCGAATCGAGATTAAATTAGTAAAAACAGAGAAATTAGGTCGAAAAGTTTGAAAACTAATGGACCGATGAAAGACTGACAAACGTTAATTCTACCACGAGGAACTTTCACAAGCCGACGGCAGGAAAGAACTGGAAGACGGGCGCGGGGGACCGCCCCTTTATACTGACGTTTAAATGACGCCGGTCACCTGACGTGGGGGCAGTCCTCCGCAACAGACTGCTAGCTAGAAATTTTTCTGTGGGGTCCTGACGCCTGGCAGGTCAGTCCTGTATATGAATACCTACTGCAACAGCCCTCTCGGAATAAGATCCTTGGATACACCACATCCTGCCCCATCACTTTATTCACTTTGAGATTACTGAATCCCTTCAGAACTCTCAGATTACTGAATCCCTTCAGAACTTTCTAATCTCCTTCCCTCCAATACTCCTATTACTTTTTTGTAGCCCTTCCCCTTCCTCTGTCAACATCGAACAAAAGTATGTGTTCAGGATTTCTGCCTTTTCCTGCCCCCCCCTCTACTGTACACAACCCCCCTTTCCCTTTTAACCTTATAATCCTATCTCTGCCTTTTCCTAGTCCCCCTCTGCACAGCCCCACCTTCCCTCTTTAAATTTACAATCCCACCCCTGGTCTTCCTCTTTTCGCTTACATACCTAAAAGATTTCTTGTCCCCTTTCGTTACTGACTGGGCCGTTCTCTTTTTTGTTTGCACCTTTGCACTCTTTACTGTTCTCCCTGCTTCCTGCTGTTTCCCCATATACACTCCTTATCCTTTTCCCTCTGCGTTTCTTTAGACCTTCTGAATGCCACCCTCTTAGCTTTTACCTTTTTTGCACCTCTTCTGAGAACAACAGTGGTCTCTTTTCCCCTCTTGCTTTTGCTCACTTGCTTGATGCAGAGATTTGTTGCCCTCATTATGGCCCCTTTTATTTTCGTCCACTGTTCCTCTACCCCATCCGGCAGTCACCCCCACCAACCAGGCCATCCCCAAGGCAGTTACTTATCTTTATAAAATCTGCCCTCCTGAAGTCCAGGACCCTTACTCTTGTGTAGTTTGACTACACAGCTGTCCTTATATTGAACCACTCCATACAGTGATTGCTGGTACCCATATGGCCTCCCACCCTGACATCTGCATCACTGCCTCTGTTAGTGAGCATTAGGTCAAGCATTGCCCCACCGTGAGTGGGTTCACTGACTAGTTGCCACAGGAAACCCCCCTGCAGGGAGTCCAGGATGTCCCTGCTCCTAGCTGAAGCCGCAACTGGAAGGCTCGAATCTACATCTGGCAGACTGAAGCCCCCACCAGCAGCATCTCCCTGTTCTCTGCCATTTTGCCAATATCTTCTACCAATACCTTATCTAAGTCCCCCCCCCCCCACTGGAGGTCTGCAGATCACACCAGTGTGAATAGCAGCTCCGTTCCCTGTCTCCTGGGTAGTCCACAGTACCTCTGCCCCGTTCTCGTATTCCCCATATCTCTGACGCTTTTATGCTTTCCCTCACATAAAGTGCCACACCCCCTCCTTTCCTTTCCACCCTGTCTTTCCTAAACAAAGTGTAGGGCAGTGTGAGGCAGTGGCCACTGCATGCTCTGTCTAATGTCTGGACAAGCCTGTCAGGAGAAAGCAGTCCAGAAACAGGAGGACTTGCAGTCCTAGTTGTTTAGGTGTGCAGCAAGAAAGAACAGTTATTTAAGAACTTACCGTAACAACATCTTCGAGGAAATATCAGTCATCAGGTCACACCAAAGGAACTTCACTGTTGGTGAAGCACGATCCACATGGAAGATTTTCAGCAGTACAGCTGGGGCTGCCCATGCCGTTGATGTCACCAACCCTATAAAGGTGTGAGCGGCCCCACTCCCTCCTCAGTTCTTACCCCAGAAACAAAGGGAGCATAACTCTAGCCATAGGGGACCGAGGAGACAGAGAGAGAGAGAGAGAGAGAGAGAGAGAGAGAACGAGAGCAAGGTGCCCAGACCTATCAAAAAGGTATGATACACCCAACAGCCAGTTCCTAGACAAAATTCCCAAGGAGGAGGATGGTGGGAGGAAAAGAAGACCTGATGACTGAGATGCCCTCGAAGACTCACTGTTACATTAAGTTCCTACGTAACTGTTCTATCTTCTTCGGGGGTTTCTCTGTCATCAGGTCACATCATAGGAACGAGTCCCAAGCAGTTACAGGTGCTAACAGACAGTCTGGGAGGAGGGCTCACCATACATTTAAGACAGGGGGCACTGCACCACAGCCCTGCCAAAACCTGCACAGGCTCTCGAGGCAATGTCCAGACTGTAGTGCTTGGTGAAAGTATGGACGATACTCCAGGTGGAAACCGCACAGATGTCTGAAGCTGAGACCCTTTGGAAACAAGACACAGAGGTAGTCATTAGCCATGCCTCTGGTGCAATAAGCTTAAACTGCTCCAGGCAAATCTTTGCCGTACTTGTTGTAGCAAAACACAATGCAATTTGGCAACCATTTGGATAAACACTGCTTAGAAACTGAAGCACATTCTCTACCTGGGGGGAAAGAAACAAACAACTGCTTCGACTTTCTGCATTCCTTAGTGCGAAGCAGGTAGTACTTCAAAGCTCTGCACACTCTAACATACGGAGCAGTGCTTCCTCTGGATTGGCATGCTCAGGAAAATAAACAGGAGGGTGGACAGACTGACTGAGTGTAAACTCGGAAACCACCTTAGGGATTTGTGAAAAATCAAATAAGGCTCCTCGCACCAGAGGGCCTGAAGCTCTGAAATTCTTCGAGCAGAAGTAATGGCAACTAAAAAGAATGCTTTCCAAGAGACAAAGCGTAGCTTGCAAGTCACGACTGGCTCAAAAGGAAACGGCCAATTTCTCTAAAACAAAATTTAAATCCCAAGCCAGGATGGAAAAAAAAGAATGGGGGTTTCAGATGCAGGATGCCCCTTAAAAAAGTACGCGAGACATCCATCTAGCTGAGCAATCGTGCAGTCACCCACGGGCTCAGGAAAAGCAGAAATAGCTGAAAGGTATGAACATACAAAATTGCCAGCAGAAACAGGCCATAATGGTCTATTGAGTCTGCTTGATTGCACAACTAGTTATACCAAGTAGCTGCCCCTTGCAATAGGTGCACTTTGAGGGAGGAATACTGGAGACCAGAGTCAGATGGAGAGATCGGGTAGTACAGAATGTGGTTCACTGGTACAGGTGAAAGGGTCCAGACTATACTTGGCAGCCCAGATTGCAAACTGCTTCCACTTCATGGCATAAATGGCGTGAGTGGAAGGCTTCCAGGCTGCCACTAGGACGTCCATCACTCTGTTAGAGACCCCAAATCTGGCTATGGCTATGTCCTCAGGAGCCAAGCATGCAGATGGAGGGACCTGACGTTAGGATGGACCCGAGTCCCCTGATCCTGGATCAGCAGGTTCCTGCAGAGAGGAAGAGGGACCCGAGGTTCCTCCGCCAACTGTTGTAGCACAGGAAATCATATCTGCTGAGGCCAGAAAGGAGCTACCAGAATCATGCTGGCCCCCTCCATCTGTAGTTGATAAGCACCCTCTGAATGAGAGGAAACGGAGGGAAGGCATAAAGGAACCTCCTGCTCCAAGAGAGGGACAAGCGTCTTGCCAGAAAACTCCAAGCCCCGGATCTAGCGAGCAGAAACTGAGCAGTTTTCTGTTGCTTGGGAATGCAAAAAGGTCCAGCTCTGGATGACCCTATCTGTCAAACAAGTCTTCTGTGATGGATGAGAGAAGTTAGAAGCTCCCATTCATGCATGCTGGACCGAGTCTGGCTGAGAATGTCAACCAGAGTGTTTAACACGCTTAGCATGTGAACCGCTGAGAGTGTCAGACTGTAACCCAACACCCAGTACCAGACTCTCATGGCCTCCCTGCATGGGGGTACGAATGAGCCCCCTCCCACTTGTTGATGTAGTATACTACACTTAGATTGTCTGACTGCACCGCCAGCTGACCAGCACAAGTTGTTCCTGAAAGGCCTGTATGGCATAGAGCACTGCCCTCATCTCCAGGACACTGATATGAAGGGAGATTTCCAATTGGGACCAAGAGCCCTGGGTTTGGAAGGGACCCAGGTGCACTCCCCAGCCCAAACTGGATGCATCAGTGGTGAGGATCTGCTATGGGGAAGAGATCTGGAATGAGACGTCTTGAAGCAGATTCAAGGGGACCATCCACCATTCCAGTACGTTGTGGACTAGAGAAGAGACCAGGACTGGATGATCTACCTTGTCTGTACACTGGTCCACTGTACCCGGAAGGTCCACTGGAGAATGTGCATATGAAGTCTGGCCAGTGGAGCAGTGGGTATGGCAGCTGCCATCAGGCTCAACATTCTCAGGTACACCCTGGCAGGAATACAGCAGCTTTCAACGACTTTGAGCTTGGGCTAAAAGGCACTCTGCCCTGTTCTGGGGCAGGAAGGCCTTTCCCTGTGCAGAGTCCAGAACCACCCCTATATATTGCAGTCTTTGGGACAGTACCGGAACCGACCTAGGCAAGTTGGCAGTAATGCTCAGGGAGCAAAACAGCTGGAGAGTTCTCTCCAGAGTTAACAGAAGCTGTTCCCTGGATGGGGCTTTTAGAAGCCAATCATCCAGATAACGGAAAAGAAAAAATTACTCACCTTAGTAATTATGTTTCTTCTAGTGGAGTCTTGCTGTATTCTGACTAGTGCAGTTAGCTCCAGCCTTTAAACTGCCCCAGAGAACAAAGGGTTAACTTTTCTATGCATGGCATAGAATGTTTATCTCGAGCTCGGTTGATGTCTCTGCCTGTTGTAATTCAAACTGCAACCATCAGATCTTTACGAGCAAAACTCACTAGTTGTTCTGTGTGGAAACTGTAAAATTTCTACTAGCCAACTGGCAGAAAAATAAAGTTTTGGGTTCCCAAGGAAGACTCAAATCAGGAAACCCAAACACAAAAAACCAATCAAATGAAATAATAACTCACCCCATGAGAAACAAAGGGTGTAAAGGGGGCACCCCTAAGGTGCCAACACTGCGCCTGCCCACCCACATCCCAAAAAATCTAGGTTCTGAGAGGGGAGGCGGAGGTCAGAATACAGCAAGACTCCACTAGAAGAAACATAATTACTAAGGTGAGTAATTTTTTCTTCAAACAACATGAAGTCTTGCTGTATTCTGACTAGTGCAGACTACCAAGCAGTACCTCCATGGAGGAGGGACAGAACCTACTTTGGGAATAGGCTCTGAAGTACTGCTGTGCCAAACTGAGCATCACTCCCATGGATATCCAGAGAGTAATACTTGCAAAATTATGGACTGTTTTCCAGGTGGCTGCTTGACAAATTTCTAAAAGAGGGATATCCCTGGCAGCAGCCAGGGAAGCAGCTGTACCTCTCGTGGAATGAGCCCTCAGGCCTGAGGGTGGAGTTTTACCCAGTTGTTCATAGCAGAACTGTATACAAGACACAATCCACCTGGCAATAGATCTCTTGGTGGCAGGTTTGCCCTTCCCCACTTCTCCATAAGTGAGGAACAACTGAAGGGAGTCAAACCTGTGACCCTTGGTACGCTCTATGTAGTAGCTAAGGGCTCTTTTAACATCCAAACTGTGTAGCCTCCTGTCTCCCAAGGAAGAATGATCAGTGAAGAAAACAGGGAGACATATAGACTGATTCAGGTGGAAATCTGAAACCACTTTAGGCAAGAACTTTCTGTTAGTTCTAAGGACCACTTTATCTCTGTGAAAAGAGATGAAATCAGGTTCCACTGACAGGGCTTGCAATTCACTGATACGTCTAGCAGAAGTAATGGCTACCAAAATCACAGTTTTCCAAGTCAAGTACTTAAGCTCTGCTGAGGACAAAGGTTCAAAAGGGGGTTGTATAAACTGAGCAATGCAAACATTAATATCCCAAGCAGGAGCAGGATCCCTAAAGGGGGGGATTGGTGTGAAGCAATCCCTTGAAAAACTTACAGAATACAGGTGGGATGACAGTGAGGAAGACTTGCCCACTGACAGGAAGGCAGAAACAGCTGACAAGTGAACCTTGAGAGTAGCTGGTCTAAGGCCTAGGCCATTGAGATGGACCATATAATCCAGAACCGTAGGCAATTCAGCAGTGTCTGAAGAAATATTCTTCTTAGAACACCAAATGCTGAATCTTTTCCATTTGGAGTTGTAAGTCTTTCTGGTGGAAGGCTTTCAAGAAGCCTTGAGGATATCCAGAACCCCATGAGAAAGATGCAGATCTGCAAACTCTTAACTCTTCAAGAGCCAAGCCTTGAGATTGAGAGACTGAAAACTGGGGCACCAAATCCTCCCCTGAGAGGATGTCAACAGGTTGTAATTCCTGGGAAGAGACAGGGGAAGATGGACTGCTAAGGACAGCAGCAAGGGATACCATGGCTGCCTGGCCCAGTCTGGAGCAATCAGAATCACTTTGCAAGGTTGTGACCTTATCTTGAATAACACTTTGAACAGGAGAGGGAAGGGGGGAAAAGAATATACAGGTTACTCACCTGTAACAGGAGTTCTAGGAATGGTATATGTTGTTCATCCACACTCATTGGCAGTATCCTTGCCGCTTTAAATCTTGCCGGAAGGTCTTCAAGCTTGCTCCTCCCACCCACCCGGGTGGTATAACTCTCGGCTCCGCCCCATGACGCCAGATCTGGCCCGCTGGAAGCTCAGGTTGTGCGCCGAAGCCGAGAACAGGGAATGGTAGGATGAACAACATATACCATTCCTAGAACTCCTGTTACAGGTGAGTAACCTGTATTTCTAGGACATGGATATGTTGTTCATCCACACTCATTGGGAGACTCTAGCAGTTCTCCGGGAGGAGGGAGGCAAGACGACACCCCAATACTTACTTGGGAAAGAGAGACTGAGAACCGAGGCCCCAAACCAGCATCCCGTGTGACTCAAGGTCGATGTGGTAGTGGGTAATGAAGGTGTTTGCTGACTTCCAGGTAGCAGCCCTGCAGATTTCCTGGATAGGGACGCCCTGGAAGCAGCCACGCAGAGCAGTATGGCGGGTAGAATGAGCTCTTATCCTCTGGGAGGCTCCATGCCCGCCAACTTATAGCAGAGATCTATGCAGGAGGTTACCCACCTGCTTATCGTCCGCTTGGCTGCAGGTCTGCCAGATGCGGCTTCAGCGTAGGTGACAAACAGCTGGCTAACCTCTCCGAATTTCAGCCGCGGCGCCTCTTATAATAAGCGAGCGCCTTCTAGGGTCCAGAGTATGGAGCCTATATTCGGCCTCCGAGGTGTGATTGGGGTAGAACACCAGCAGAGTCAACACCTGGTTAAGGTGAAACTCCGACACCACCTTCGGAAGGAATTTCGGTGGGGGCGAGGACAACCTTGTCCCTGTGGAAGACCAGGTAAGGAGACCTCGATGGAAAGCGCCTGGAGCTCTCCCATCCTTCTGGCTGACGTGATAGCCACCAAGAAGGCGGTCTTCCACGACAGGTGAGAGAGAGCACACCTGTGCATAGGTTCAATGGCTTGCCCATGAGCTTTGCCAGTACCAGCAGTAGATCCCACGGAGGTGGGGTTCCCTGACTGGAGGAAATGTGATCAAGGCCTTTGAAAAGCGCCAGACCACCTTCTCCTGCGCCATCGACTGCTTCCTGCCCGCGCCTGTAAGCAGAGATGGCTGCCAGGTGCACCCTTAGGGTCGCCGACCTAAGCCCTTGACTAGAAAGGGACCATAAATAGTCCAAGATGCTTGCCAAGGAACAGGAGGAAGGGTCCAAGCCCTTGTTCCTGACACCAAATGGAAAACCTTTTCCATTTGAAGGCATAGCATTTTCTGGTCGACTCCCACGGACGCCTCAACTACATTGAGGACCTCGTCGGAAAGACCCAAGGCCTGGAACTCTAGCCGCCAGGAACCAGGCCGTCAGGTGCAGAGTTGAAGGTCCGGATGGAACACCTTCCCTGATTGACTGAGAGCAGGTCCGGCGAGCTGGAAGCTGCGTGAGTCCTGGAGCTGAGACTGAGGAGATCTGGTACCAGAACTGGCGAGGCCAGTCTGGGGCTATCAGAATCACCTGCGCCTTGTCCCTCCTCGCCTTGAGAAGCACCTTGTGGATCAAGGGAAATGGGGAAAGGCGAAAGAGGCCGGGTCCATTGCCTGAGGAAGGCATCCCCTGCAGCGAGCCCTGCTGAGGGGCGGGCATGGAACAGACTCAGCTCATGCTCCATGGAGGCAAACAGGTCCACCTGAGGTGTGCCCCAAAGGGAGAACAGATGCTGTACTACCTCGCAGGAGAGACCACTGTGGGATGCAGCCCCTATCCGCCCAGGGCATCGGCCAGGGTGTTGGAGGCTCCTGCCATGTGAATGGCTGAGATCCGCCTCCAGGCTGCGCACGAGTGACCAAATGCGAGAGCTCTTGCATAGAAGCATGGAGCGGCCCCGCCTGGCGGTTCAGATAGTACATGGTCGTGGTATTGTCCGCCTGACCGGACCACTTGACCCCGGAGGAACGGAGCAAAGGCGGTGAGAGCTAGGCGGACCGCCGGAGCTCCAGCAGGTTGATGTGGCATCGACTCCCGCGGGGACCAGAGGCCATGAGCCCGGTTGGTTCCCCCAGATGGGCACCCCAACCCATCAGAGAGGCATCGGTCGACAGAGAGACCGTCGGCTCGGGGCGGACGAACGGGATGCCCTCCTGCAAATGATCTGGAACGGTCCACCACTGGAGAGCGTTCCACATCCCCTGTGTCACCGACACAAGCTGGTCCAAGGATCGCAGCTGCCAGACCACTGGCTGGCCAGTCCCCACTGAAGGGGACGATGTTCCAGCGGGCCCAACGGACCACGCTGGTGCAGGCCGCCATGAGACCCAGGAGGCGCAGGAAGTCCCGGGAGGGCGCACTGCCCAACCAGAAATGATCGGCAAGGAGGAAAGAACCTCGCCCTGTCCGCCTGAGCCGCCTGGCTCAAGAGAGTCGAGCTGCCTCGATGAATAGAATCACCTGCTTCGCCTCGAGTTCTGACTTGGCCTCGTTGATAAGGAGGCCCAGTTGAGAGCAGACCTGGAGGGCCAGATCTCTGACCACTCCGCCTCCTTCCTGAGGGAGCTGCTATCAGCCAGTCGTCCAGGTAAGGGTACACCGACCCCTCGGCGCCAGAGGGAATGCTGTCACCACTGCCATGCATTTGGTGAAGACCCTGGAGCTGGAGAAGCAAGGGCATGGCTTGAACTCAAGAGGGATCCTTCCGCTGAAGCGAAGGAATCTCTGGTGAGACGGATGGATAGGACGTGAAAAACGCTGGCCCTGCAAGTCCAGAGAGCAGAACCACACGCTGCTCCAAGGATGGTATTATCTGAGCCAGAGTGACCATCCTGAAGGTCTGAGACCTAGGAACTTGTTTAGGTCGTAGGTCGAGAATGGGCGCCAGCCCCGTCTGCTTCGAACCAGGAAGTACCTGGACACAAACCCTGGGTCTGAAGGAGGGTCCACCACCTTCTTACCACCTCCTTCTGGAGGAGGGAGAGCCGTGTCGGCTCGACGAGCCGCCAGTGAGGCTGGGGATCCCGAAGCCCCGGGCTGTCTGAAGGGTGGTGCTCTGCTCGGAATTCAGAGGCAGGCCTCCTTCCCACCACCTCCAAGACCCACCTGTCCGTGGTAACAGCGGACCAGGCGGAACGGAAGTGCTGGAGCCGCCTCACGGGGGGACCCAGGGTAAGGTGACGGGGTGGGGGACACCTCAGCCCGTCCACTGGGCAGGCTTGGAGGAGGGACCGCCGAGGGACCTCCTGGGCCCTTTCCCTCCTGCCTCCTGTTAGAGGAGGCCGGCGGCTTGGGTTTGGGATGCTACGTCGAGCCTGCTGGCCCTGACGTTGCTGGGCGCGCCGGGGCAGAAGGGACGAAAGGGCTTAGGCTGTGGTTTATGCCTTTGTCCTTCTGAGCGGAAGAGACCGAGTCCAAGGTGGCATTGGACTTCTCGATCCTCTGCAGGTGACCTTCCACCCAGGGTCGAGAGGTCAGTCCCCAAAAGGAACATCCGCCAACTTGTGCTGGGTATCCAAGTAAAGGTGGATATCCTCAGCCAAGCCACGCCGACGACTAGCCACTCGGCCGCCACCGATCTGGCACATGAGTCCCTATATCCAAAGCAGTCTGAGCTGCTGTTTGGCCACTGTTTGCTCCTGGTCCCGCACCTGCTTAACCGTAGTCTGCAGATCGGCGGAAGATGAGGGATGACCTCATCCAGGGAGCCCAACAGGGCATGAGAAAATGTGCCATGAGGACGCCGAACTGGCCTGACGGCGCAGAGAGAGGACGAGCGTGAGACTTTTCGCCCGACATAGTCCACTTCTTGGACCCTTGTCAGGAGGTTTGTCCATATCCCTGCGCTGCCGGGCGCGCCGAAAACGCTGTCGGTAACCAACCCTCAGCAGAGGGGTGTTCAAAACCGACAAGGAACCGGGGACCCATACTTTCCTGGCCATCCTGGCCAAGGCGAGGGCAGGAAGCAGGGCGCTGCCAAAGTTCCAGTGCCGGACCCACTATGGCCTCGGCCACCGGAAAGGCCTCCGTCGGAGAATCCCCTCGGTCCAGAATCTCCGTGAGGGGATACCTGGCCCGCTTGGAAACGGGTTCGAGCTCCATCCCGGTAGACTCCGAGATGAGCCGAAGCAGTCCTAGGAAGGACGACGGGCTATCGCCCATTGACTGACTCTCCTGAAGACTCCAAGTCCAGTCGCTTGGAGAAAAAGGAGGAATCATCTTCGACTCGAAGAGTCCTCAAGAGCTGCCTCTGGCCTGAGCCACCCTTCACCTGCCGAGGTCGGTCAGGAGTGAGGGTAACTGACAGCCGATGGGTAGACCCTCAGCCACCGAGAATTCTTGGTCGGAGCCCCACTAGTGGCTGTGGAGGCGAGGTTCCACCGAATCGTGGAGCAGCTGGTTTTGGCCGAACAACCGCCTGGGTATAGGCCTCGGATAAGTCGAGGGGTTGTCGGCCGCCCGTGACAGTTACTTAATGGCCGGGAAGCGACGGAGTCGGCTTATTCCCGCCAGGAGGAGCTGTTGCAACATAAGGTCTTGCACGTTCACGACGTATTACGCCGAAGCCTCCTCATCCGAGGAGGAGGATGAGGACGAGCGCGACGCCAGCTTACGCGCTGCCGAGACCGAGACCGCCATGACGGTGGGATCGGCTGGACCGCCGAAGAGGTCCGAGACCGAGACCGAGAGTCCCGGAATTTCCGAGGTCGGTGCGGGAGGTGTCGGCCGGAACCGCACTCCTTCGCTCGGATGGTCCATCCGAGGGCTCGGAACCGGAGGCACAGGCGAGCCCACGGGATCTCAACCCTCCCGGGAACCGGGAGAGGGAATCTCGGCTGCTAAAGGCGACAGCTCGTCAATGGGTCGAGAAAATCTCGACTTCATCGGTGGGAGTCTCGTCAACTGACCTGACGGGACACCGTGAGGCCAGTGGTCGAAGCCGAGCGGGTCGAATCGAAGCCGACGGTCGCACGGCCCGGGAGAGGGACCTTTCCCGCCTCCCAAGAGCGCCGACGGAGGGGATTCTACCCCTGTCCTCTTTTGGACCGAGAATAAGGTCCAGCAGACGCAGGCCCTTCTCCTTTAGTGGAGAGGGACAGACAAAGCTCCTTAAAAGAAGCCGTGTAGGAAGAACCCAGAGAGAGCGGGATAAATGCCGCGGCCGAGGAAGATACGGCCCGCGCCGCCTCCTCTTCGAGGGCGACCATCCGCTCGAGCTGATCCGCCGAGCCCGCCGCTGACACCGCCAACCGGCCTCCTTGACTTCACCGAGGGAAACGCTCGGGACGCCCAGTTGCAATCGGGCAGCACGGTTCGAGGACGAGGTCGGAAAGATGAGCACAGGTCGCAAGCCCGCGGGTCGTGCTCAAGGCCTAAGCAGTAGACACAGCGTGGAGTGGATCCGTCGAGACATCTTCTGCCCGCATGGGCATCTCCAAATCGAGTCGATTGTCCATCGCAGTCAGGGATAGAAGACTGAAGTCTTTTGCAAAATTTTATTTTTAAATCCGCAAACGGAGAAATAGGAACAGTCACAAACGCAGAGCGCTAAGGAGGGAACCTGAGCTTCCAAGCGGTAAGGAAGATCTGGCGTCATGGGGCGGAGCCGAGAGTTATACCACCCGGGTGGGTGGGAGGAGCAAGCTTGAAGACCTTCCGGCAAGATTTAAAGCGGCAAGGATACTGCCAATGAGTGTGGATGAACAACATATCCATGTCCCTAGAAACAGAAATTTCCCTTCCCAGTTCAAAATCAGAGCATCCAGGGGGACTGAGCCCAAGACTGGGGGTCTGTAACAAAAGAGAGGAAATTGGTGATTGTTTGGGGCTGCAAAAAGATCTATCTCTGGAGTGCCCCATCTCGAGAAAATCACCTTCAGTAACAGAGGATCCAGGGCCCATTCGTGATGGCCCGGAGATATTCTGCTCAGTGCATCTGCTAGGACATTGTCCTTCCCTGGAAGGTGAACTGCTATCAGAGAGGTTTGCAGGGAATAAGCCAGGGACCACAACTTCATTGCTTCTGTGCACAAGGCCGTAGACCAACTGCCTCCTTGCTTGTTGATGTACCACATGGTGGTGGTGTTGTATGCTCTGACCTGAACCACCTTGTTCTGTACTGATTTAGAAAAAGCTTGCAGTGCCAGAAACACTGCCCTGAGTTCCAAGAGTTTGATGTGTAGAAGAGATTCCTGAGGCGACCACAGTCCCTGGGTAGTGAGGTCCCCCAAATGGGCTCCCCAACCCAGCAGAGAAGCATCTGTGGTAAGGACCACTGAATGAGACTGTGTGGCAAATGGAACCCCTTGCCTCAAATTGTCCTGATCCTGCCACCATTGCAGGGCTTGGATCAGAGTTCGAGTCACTGGAATTAGTTTGGTAAGGGAATCCTTTCTTTGGGACCAAAAAACTCTTAAGTGGAACTGAATGTCCCTCACCTGGAATCTTGCCCCTTGGACCACTGCTGTAGAAGCTGCCATGTGGCCCAAGAGCTGAAGGAAATGCCTTGCTGGTAGAGACCCCTGAAGGCTGAATGAAGAGGCCAGCTCCATGAGACCTCTTGCCCTTTCCAGGGGAAGGAAGGCTCTTGCTTTTACCGTATCCAGCTCTGCCCCTATGAAGTTGAGGAGCTGCACTGGTTCGAGAACTGACTTTGGTAGGTTGAGAAGAAATCCTAAAGAAGTGAGCACTTGCTGGGTCACTTGTAGGTGTGACTTGACTTGGTCTGGGGACTGACCCACTATGAGCCAGTCGTCCAAATATGGAAAAATGGAAATCTTTTGTCTTCTTAGGAAGGCAACAACTACTGCCAGGCACTTTGTGAAGACACTTGGGGCTGAGGTTAGGCCAAAGGGCATTGCTCTGAACTGATAGTGGCCTGACGGCAACTCGAACCTGAGGTACGTTCTGTGGGAGCACCTGATGGGAATGTGAAAGTAGGCATCTTTGAGGTCCAGGGAGGCTAGCCAGTCACCTGGCCTTAGAGAGGGAAGGATAATTCCAGAGTTATCATCTTGAACTTTGGCTTTAAAAGATGTTTGTTCAGGTATCTTAAATCCAGGATGGGTCGCCACTCTCCTGTCTTTTTGGGGGTTAGGAAGTACCTGGAGTACAGTCCTTTGCCCCAGTGTAGGGTAGGTACTCTCTCTATAGCTCTTAGAGCTAGGAGAGAAGAAACTTCTGCCTCTAGGGCAAGGGTTTCTGAGAGATTTGCAGGTGGAAAATATCTGGTTCTCATCTTGGGAAATTTTTTGAAGCTGAGAACCAGTCCCTGGCTTACTACTTCCAGGACCCACTTGTCTGATGTAACAGACATCCAGTCCTGGACAAAGTAAGCCAGCCTGCCCCCTACTGGGATAGGAGAATCAACCTGGGCAGACCCATCAGGGTGTCTGCTTGGCAGGGGCTTTAGGCTAAGGGGTGGATGCAGGCCTGCTCATCCCTCTTCTGCCTCTCCCTCTGTGAAAAGAAAGAAGGGGCCTGTGCTTGGTAAAAAGGCCTTTGAAAAGGCCTGCTCCTGCCCCTAGACTGCTGCCTTTGAGGAGTTGCCTGCCTTTCCTTGGTCTGAGCACTCCTGTAAGTGGTCCTATATTCGTCCATTTTCTTCATGTAATTCTCTGTCTGCTCCCCAAACAGAGAATTACCCACCACAGGGAAATCCATGGCCTTAGCCTGGGTATCCTGTGAGAGGCTAGTACATCTGAGCCAAGCCATTCTCCAAAGAGCCACAGATGTAGCCATGACTCTTGATGATACATCACTGGAGTCCACAGCAGCGTGAAACTGAACTTTAGATGCCTCAATCCCATCTGCAGCCACCTGCTCCAGCCCCTTGGCAAGCTGGGGGGAAGCCTGTTTAGCCAGTGCCAGTACAGTGTCCCACCTGGACTTCTGGTACCTGGCTACACAGGCCATATAATTCGCCTGCCTGAGTCCCAAGGAAGATGCCATGTACTGCTTCTTTGCCATGGCATCAATCTTCCTGGAGTCCTTGTCTGGGGGGGTGTGATGCCAAGGGAATGCTTGCCTTATCACAGGCAGCAGCCTGTACAACCCCAACATGGCTGCATTGCTGATAAAGGAACTCCGTATCTGAGCCTGAAAGAGTATACCTCTTGTCCATTCTTTTATCCACAGGAGGTATAGAATTGGGAGACCTAAGAAGTTTTTGTGTCTGTTTCCCAAAAGATTTGTGGAGGGGAATAGACAGTCTCCTGGACTCTGGGATGTCCATCATCTCTACATAGTCAGGCTCCTCCTGATCCTCCACTGCCTCCTCCACAGGAAGTTGGAGGGTATCAGTCACCTTTCAGTAAAACATGAAGTGCGAAGGGGAATCAGAAAGCCTAGGAGGAGAAACACCTGAAGATCTGTCTGGGGAGATGTCCGGGTCAATAGGCACATCCAGACTTTCAACATCACCATAATCATCTAACTGCTGAAAAACTACTATATATTGTGTTCCTCGCTGTCTAGTGTAATGTACCTGTGCTGTATGCTACCTCATGTATTATTCCATGTAATTCCCCGGGTCACCCCTGAAAAAGGGACCTTCGGGGCCCAGCAGGCTTACCCGGTTATCAAAATTTAATAAATAAATCTTCCAACTCTCCTTCCTCCTCAATCTCCGGTTCATAAAATTCTTCCAGGGTATAATCTTGAATCGAGGGAACCGACTGAACTGAGCCCCTGCCAAAAGGTGCCGGATCAGTCCGAACGAGGCAAAGCGATTCCACAATACGAATCGCTTTGGCTATTTCTTCGGCAGTCGGAGTATGAGATTCTGGATCCGAACCGGTCGATTTGTCTTTGTGTTTTCTTTTTGTCAGAACTGATTTCTCGGAATCGGCTCCCCTTTTGCCTGAAGAAGTATCGCCATGGTCAGAGGGCACTCCTTCTGGTTCAGTCAGAACCGAACTGGGCTGGCCATCCGGGTCAGCGGACTTCTCGGCCTCCCTTTCCCTCAGTCTACCTAATCTCTTTTCAAGGGTAGATTTGGGAACATTTTTACAAATTTGGCAGTCTGAATCGAGGTGGTCAAACCCCAGACAATAAACACAGGTGGTGTGGGGATTGGCCTTAGCAAAGACCTCCCCACACACCCTGCAGTGTTGAAACCCAGTGGGCCGTTTTTGGGTTTCTCAGACATGGCCAACCTAACCAAACTTATCTTTTTCGCCACCGCCAGGCAAGACTCTATCAGTTCCCCGACCGCGGTCACAGGTCTTGGAAAAAAACATACTAAAACCCCCCTTTTTTTTTTTTTTTTTAGAACCGATACAGACCAGTAACCACACACTAAAGGAAAATACAAAATTTACCTAAATGATCGGTTCGGCACTTTTTACAAGTTCCATACAGAAAACAACAAAACCTATCTAGTACTCATGGTACCACAGACAGAGACTTGAACCAACTATGTGGAAACAACTTTTCGGTAGAAAACCGACCGAAAAACCGACACTTCAACCGACTTTGAACCGAGCAGCAGAAGAAATCTCCGGAGCGACTGTTCAGTGAGGCGGAGTAAAGAATCTGATGGTTGCAGTTTGAATTACAACAGGCAGAGACATCAACCGAGCTCGAGATAAACATTCTATGTCATGCATAGAAAAGTTAGCCCTTTGTTCTCCGGGGCAGTTTAAAGGCTGGGGCTAACTGCACTAGTCAGAATACAGCAAGACTTCATGTTGTTTGAATATACAGTCCCTCTCTTCTGAGAGCTGCTGCTACTGTGGCTTAGCACTTGGTAAAGACCCGCGGCACAGAGGAAAGTCAAAGGGCAGCACTTTGAGCTGATAATACTTGCCCTGAAATGCCAAACGGAGAAGCCTCCTGTGAGGAGGAAAGACTGATATGTGCAGGTAAACATCCTGCATGTCCAGTGAGCAAAGCTAGTCTCCTGCCTTGAGGAGAGGCAGCAAGTCTGGTAAAGTTACCATCTGGAACTTTTTCTACTGGGTATACAGTTTGAGGTCCTTTAGATCCAGAATGGACCTCAAGTCTCTGGTCTTTCTGGGAACCAGAAAAAAACTGGAATAAAACCCCTGGTTTCTCTGGTGCCTTGGTACTGGCTTGATGGCCTGCTTGTGCAGAAGGGACTGAACCCCCTTCTGGAGCACAGACAAGTGAGCTGGTCTGGTAACTGGAGGCCGGGGGAGGGGTTTCTGGAGGTTGCTCTATAAGCTCCAAGGTGTGACCCCTTTCTATGATCTTCAAATTCCAGACATCCAAAGTTCTGGTTCTCGATTGATTCAGGTGGAGGAAGAACCGACCTCTGACAACCACCTCTTGGCTGGGGACCAGAAGAGGGGGGTCTGGCAAGGAGTCAAGCAGAGGCGGAACCAGCCGCACGGCCAGTCCCTCACTTCTGGGATGCTTGGCCACAGCTCCAGCATTGGAGGGAGCAGGCAAGGCAGCCGGGGCTCGGCACTTTCCTTGGGGGTGAAAGGCTGTACTTGGTTTATTGGTCACTTTTCAAAAGAGGGGGTGCTGTCTACCTCTTGATTTAGTATGGTAGAGAGACTGGACAGACTTAAGCGCCCTGCCTGAATCCTGCAGATCGTTGATAATCTCTTGAACGTCAGGGCCAAACAGCTTAGTACCACTGAAAGGGGCATTAATTAAGAATGTTTTGCTGAACATCGGCAGCAAAACCTGATACCCTAGGCCAGGAGTGCCTACATAGGCATATGCCCATGGCCAGAGCCCTGGCAATAGTGTCAGCCATGCCACAGATGGCTCTGAGGAAGTGCTTGCCAATGTCCTGAGCTGCCTGAAGACACTGAAGAAGCTCCTGCTTCTGTGTACAATGCCAGAAGGCCTGGGTGGCAGCCTTGCCCTTCTTCCAATTGCCATTTTGATACTTTACCATACGAGACAGGTAGTTTGCAATCCTCAGACCCAGAGTGGAGGAGGCATATTCCCTCTTACCCCATAGGTCAATTCTACAAGACTCTTAATCGGGGGGGAGGGGGGACTAAGGTGCTTAGGTGCCTTATACCTATTCTGGGCTGCCTTAATGACCACTGAGTCTGTCTCAGGTTGGAAAGCATAGCAGGGGTGCATGGTAACGTCTGTCTGCCTGGTGGGACATAGCTGGTATCATGTCTGGTCTTTGCCAAGCTGCTGTGGCTGCATTTCTCAAGGCAGGCAGGATGGGAGGAATCATTTCGGGGGAAGATTCTAGGATCTCCAGGAAGTCCACCAGCTCTTTCCTGGTGGCATCCTCTTCCTCTGTGTGGAAGCACATGGCTGAGGACAGCTGCTTCATCACACTGAAAAATGTGGGGTCTTCAGGAAGAGACCTAGGGGTATGCTTAACCAAGTTCTAGCCGACAGACGAAGCGGTGGATCTGTCAGAGACCAGGATCTCTTCCTCCTCCTCCTCATCATCAGGAAGAATGAGGTCTGGATGGTACTCCACCTTGATGTTGACCGCCTACAAATCCAGGTCTGGCGTCAGATGCACTGATGATGGCTTGCGGGAGGCTTTCTGTGGCCAATATGTAGGCATTGATGGCGTCGGCAAAGAGGGAGTGTATGCGCCCAGCTGCTGCACAATCACCAAAGTGAATTTCGTCAAAATGTCATTTAGGGCTGGCCCAGTGGCATGGAGGGCTATCTATGCTTTACCTCCTGCCACGCCAGTGATCCATGTTCAGTGATGAACATGGGGTACTGGGGGCCGGCCGGGGGAGGAGTGTGCGGCCCCTTGGCAGCTCTCCTCTCCCGAATAGGGGAGGTTGGCTCGCCCAGCCTTAGATCACCACCATGTGGAGGTGTGATGGTGATGCAGGCACGATGGGGAGCCAGGCACTAGGCCAAGGGGTAGGCAGAGCGAAGTCAGCCAGGCCAAGGTGTGGGTGCACGCCTCCACGTGCATGTCTGACCTTGTCTGGGGCCCCAGGGTATAACAAGGGAGAATAGGTGAAAAACTGGGGGTTGCAGATGGATGAAGCCCTCTAGGCCAGCTCCAGTGGTTCTGCCAAGGCGGAGTGGAAGGTGGCCTCAAACAACAACGGAGATCGGTACAGACAGATGACACAAGTCGCCAGCCCGCCATGACAGATAAACACCTTTACAGAAAAAAAAATGTTGTTTAGGTCGACAACATTTTGAAATTTAATAAGCTTTATTGTGGTATTAGAGTCACAAATACAGTTATGGTATTGTATGCAAATCGACTTGTACAGACAGTTAAGTAAGCAGCAGTGGTACATAACAAGTCTTTGTAGGTCTTTAAAGAAAAGGAAAAAAGAAAAAAAAGGGGAAAACTCCCTTAATACATGAAATTGTAGGTATTTTAAAGGAAAATAAAAAGGAAAAATCACCTACGTGTAGTGTCATCCGACATTAAAATCTACGGCTAACTATCAGGAGTAATAATAGATTTATCTAGCAAACCTAACGAAATACCAAAACAGAATTGTAATACGGGAAAGTTAATAACAAGGTCGACAACATCTGTCGACAGAGGTGGGGTCGCCGGCACAGGTATGACGACCCACCTGATGGGCCCTGAGAATCTGAAGAGCCTGTAGCCCTGGAGGGAGAAGGGGCAGGCCTCAATGGAGGGGCCGTCGATGACAAGCTTGTCATCGACGGAGGGGCCTACGACCCAGAGGTTGACGGCTAGCCGCCCTGAGAATCAGGCAGGGACGCTGTTGGTATGGGACTGGAGAGCACAGAGACCTGGACAGCAGTTTTGTACACTGGTGCAGCTGCAGCCGACGAGGATCCCCCGGAGGAAGGAGAAGAGGCCATCAGGGAACAAGATTGCCGCCAGGGGTAATGGTCACGCCCTCAGTCTTTTTTATGACTTTTACCTGACAATGTATGTCAGGTCTTGGAGGCCTGGGAACTCAATGACCCCATAGGCGACTGAGAGGCTTGGATCCCGGAGGACCCCTGCCCATAACTGGCTACCTGTTGATCAGTCAGGAAATTTTTAAGAGCCTTTCTGCATCACCTGAGGGTAGTTTGGTTAAACTTCTAGCAGAGCTAACAGTCAGAAACTTTGTGGTCAGGCCCAACACAGCAGACACAGAGAGAATGTTCATATGTGGAAGCAAATCTTCTTTCTGCAGCGGCAGTGACAGAAGAGAGAAGTTGAAGGATTAACTCTCGACATAAACAAGTTGGAGGAATCTCTTTATTGATAGAGATTCTGAAAAATAGCAAAAGAAAAAGCTGTAGGCGAAAAAGGTGTGAATACTGCATTGGACCTTCCCTGGAGACCCATGCGAGTAAGTCGATGGTGGGAAAGAACTGAGGAAGAAGCGGGGTCGCTCATACCTTTATAGGGTTGGTGACATCCGACGGCGCAGGCAGCCCCAGTTATACTGCTGAAAATCTTCCGTGTAGATCCTGCTTCGCCAATGGTGAAGTTCCTACAGTGTGACCCGATAACTGAGATACCACAGAAGATCTACAAAACACTTTGTAAAAATTCACAAGAGTTGAGGAAAGGACTCTGAAATAGTAACCCTCCAAACACACACAGAACTGTAGGTACTTGTGGTGCACCGGTACAGTATGTGTTAGTATGCATTCTGCATATCCAGTGATGCTAACCAATACTGAGGCTTCCAGTATGAAAGCAGCGAAACATAGAACTTGCCTGCAAATAAGGACTGCTTGGTCCACCTAGTCTGTCCATTTTCTTCCATGCCTACAGTACAACTGCAGATCCTACTTGATCTCTGGCCGATCCCCAACCCCCACATTGCTTTATGCCTATCCCATGCACTCTTGAACACACCACTGTTTTCGCCCCCAACACCTCCGCTGGAAGACTGTTCCAGGAATCCATCTGTCATTCTGTGAAGAAGTACTTCCTCACAGCTCTCCTGATCTACCACATTCAGCTTCTTATCATGCCCCCTTGTCCTTGAGCACCTTTTTGTTATCTGAAAATACTTCCCTCTTGTAACTCGTTTACCCACATGAGGTATTTAGTCTTTATCAAAACCCCACTCTCTCTCCTCTCTTCCAGAGTCTACATATTTAGGCCTTTTAATCTCTACTCATAGGGTTTCTGACGCAGACCCTACATCATTTCAGTTGCCCTCCTCTAGATCACTTCAACTCTATGTCCTTCCTGAGATGTGGTCTCCAGAACTAGACACTACTGTAGGTGGGGTCTAACCAGCGATCTATACAGAGACAATACCTCACTCTTCATGCTGGTGATACCCATCCATATGCACCCCAGCATCTCACTTGCTCTTCCAACTGCCTTGTCACACTGCCTGGCTATCTTTAGGCCATCCTATATGATCACCCCCAGGTCTCTCTCCTACTTGGTGGTCATCAGTACCAAGCCCCACATTTTGTACTCCACTCATGGGTTTCAGTGCCCCAAGTGCATTATTTTGCACTATTTCACATTGTAATCCAGCTGCCATACCCTTGACCACTTCTCAAGTTTTCTCAGGTCACTGCTCATTCTTCCCACCCACCCCCAGGAGTGTCTACCCTATTGCAGAGTTTGGTATCACCCGAGGCAGACCTTCCCTTCCAGTTACTTTGCAATGTCACTTATAATGACTTTAAGGAGGACTGGTCCCAGCACTGAACCCTGAGGCACTCCGCTGGTTACCCTCCCTTCCTATGAGTGAACTCTGTTTACCACCACCCACTGTTGCCTATCCCGTAACCCATTTCTTACCCAGTTTACCACTTTTGGACACTCTCCTAAGCTACCCAGCTTGCTTACTTGTTTTCTATGTGAAATGGTGTCAAATGCCTTACTGAAATCTAGGTACACTATGTCTGTCTTCACCCTGATCTTGTTCCTAGGTTACCTAGTCAAAGAACTTTATCAGATTAATTTGACACGATCCCCCACTCCCGCCTTGTGAATCCTTGCTGCCTCATGTCTCCCACCCCGTGAATCCTTGCTGCCTCACATCTTGTAACCCACTGGATTCAAGATATTCCACAATCTTATTTCAGCATTGATTCCATTAACTTTCCCACCACTGAAATCAGGCTGACTGGCCTGTAATTGCCAGCCTCTTCCCTGTTTCCACTTTTGTAAAGTGGGACTAAATCTGCCCTTCTCCAGTCCTCTAGAACCACTCCTGTTTCCAATGAGCAGTTAAACAAGACCATCAGAGGTGTAGCAAGTACTTCCCTAAGCTCCCTCAATACCCTGTCCCCACTTCCTCTAAACTGGCACTCACCTCCCTGGACCACCAAGACTGAGATCCCCCACAGATTGCCCTCCCCACAAAGGTGTGGCCGGGAAGGGAAGGGCAATCCTCCCCCTACCCAGTGACTCATCCAGAATGGGATGGTGACCTGATAATGGCGCAGAATGGAGGTAAGCAGGCAGGGCTTCATGTAGCCTGTGCCGACCAATTTTCTGTTTTCTCCCTCAGTCCTCTGCCATGGTGGAACATAAACGTGTGCGTGTGGAGGCATGCACACATGCCACAGAACCACAGTCCCTCCAGTTGTGTGTCTCAACCTGCAAATGCTACTCCCAGGCCTCCCTCAAGGGCAGCTAATGGCTGAATCGGCAAGCCTTCTCACCCCAGCAGAGGAGAGTTGTCTACTGGACGCTAAATCCTCTGACTCCCGTCCAACACTCAGCAACCTGAGCTCATTCCAAAACCCGAGTAGCAGTCATGTTGAGAGGCAAGGCACACAGTGTCTCAGCCCTCTACACCACTGGGCTGCACTGATCTGGAACTCTTAAGGGTTGTTCTAGTCCCACTGGCCTTTTTAAGAGTCTGCTCCACCTGCTATCCAAACAGATAGGTGCCATCTAAGAGCATATTCATAATCTGTTGCTGGACATCTGGAGTGAAGCCAGCAGTCTACAACCAGGAATGCCTTCTGATGCAGATACATGCAGTTGCAGAGTGGGCTGCTGCATTAAAGGAATTCATACACGCCTTAAGCTGATGACTGTGTTGGGTTCAGTCCCTTGTTTAACAGTTAAGAGCACTTCCTTCTTAGCCGCTGTGGCTGGCAGACTCTTTGCCAGGGCTTTCGGCTAAGACCAAAGAGCATACTCATATTCTGAGAAGTGGCCCTGATAGCTAGCTGATTTTACGCCTGGAGTAGCTGAGGCATAGCCTCATTTTCCCATGGTGTCAACCTTGCAGGACTCTTTATTAGAGGGGTGTGTGGTGACCTCCTTGGGCAAAATAACAATGGCATCCATTACTGACTGAGTAAAATGGGTGGGCTTAGATTTAGGAGCGATGTATTTTCCATCCTCCTGTCTGAGGGACAGTGACCACAGTGGCGGGCCTCTTCCAAGCAGCCTCAGAAAGGACTTCTTGTACAGGCTGGATAGGAGGTTTGATAAAGACCGGTATATTAGGTACATTTAGAAACTCCAGCTCAAGATGCCTAGCCTGGTCTATAGCTACTGTCACAAACTGCATGGTACCATGCATATTTCTGAGCAGAGGTTGACCTCCAGACACACTGTTATTGGAGTTGGTTCAGGGTTTGCAATGCCAAAGATGATGTCATCATTTTCATTGGTCAAGACAGGGGTCCAGATCCAACTCATCTCCTTCTACCCATACAGGGTAGACTGAGGCCCTGAAGGGCGAAAAGTGCAGGCCTAAGCAACATTGGCCCCTAATCTGTGAATGGTCTGGGGAGCGGCAGTGTTGGTGGCACTGAGGAAAGCCCTGGAATTGACAGCATAGGAGTACGCCCTGGCACCAAGGTGCAAGATGGCATGGAAAGATGCACCAGTGTTGCTACCGAGGTAGGCCCCAAAGGGCCTGACCCCATATCCGGACACAGTCACTGATCCAATGGGTCCTGCGACCTCAAAGGATTCAGGAACAGTACTGTTGGCAATGCCAACCCAGAGGGGTCGGCAGAAACACCACAGAAGGAGTCGGCATAGGTGGCACAGACAACGACCTCGACATCAAGGCCTGCCCTGACAGTGTTGGAAACAACAGTGTCACCGAAGGTGGGACTGAAGTCAGAATCAGTGCACCTAAGTCCAATGATAAAGGTGGCTCCAGCAATGGTCCTGAAAGTCCAGAAACCTCCGGGGCCACAGCAGGCACCACCAACAGTGTCACTGAACTTAACACTGAAACTCTACTACATAAGAGCTGCCCAGCAGTCAAACTGCTCAACAGAAGACTCCCCAGAGGACAGGGAAAGACTCCAGGACAGTGACAATGGGCCTGCAGTCCTTGGGGAACCCAGTGTCATCAGGGATGATGGTGGGGACCCCTGGCTTACAGGTGTCAAATGTCTTTGAGAAGAATGCCCAGAGAATGGCCTTGACTAGTGCTTTTTCCTCTTTATGCTTTTTATAAGAAGGACTGTGTCTCTCCCGGCCCCTCCACACCACCAGGCGTCAAGACTGCCCATTAGCAGAGCTCTTGCTTAGAGGGGACTGGTGGCCAGACACAGCCCTGTTGCCAGAGCAACTAGCCTGCTCATGCTTCAATGGCATTGACCATTCTCAGAAGGTAGAAATGTGAGAAAACATTGTCATTTTTATTTTAAACTAAACTAACGAATTTTATACAATAACCACAGGACTCGACACTGTTTTTGTACAGGCAGTGAAGGTCTGGCTTCAGTGAGGGCAGCAAAGGAGAAGCTGCACTTTCCATGGTATGGAAAAATGGAACTGAGGTGGTTGGGGGCTGGTGTTGCTGTACATTTTGGGCAAGTGAGGGTCCTACTTACACCAACGGCTCCCACCAGAAAAGTTCTGGCTCTCATGGGGACCTATCATCTCTGGCTCAGACCCATAAATGGAATCTATGGAGAAGATTAATCCTTGGAAGATCTCTTTATATGTACTTTCTAAAAGGAGAGGTAGGGAGTGCTTGACTCATAACTACAACCTCTGGTAGAAATATCATTTCTACAGTGAGCATTTTTTTTCCTCCTAACAACAAGAGTGTATTTGTAATGTCATACAAATGGCAGACTCCAAGTATTACTTGGGAGGCAAGGTCTAGAGCTGTACGAAAGCTATCATCCCTTCTAGCCTGGATGTCCATACAGAAGTGAGTACTGAAGGTGTGTACTGTAGACCAAGTGGCTGCCTTGCACACCTCTAGCAAGGGAACACCCCTTTATGTGCCAATGTGGCAGATGTAGCTCTGGTGTCGTACGTCTTTAAACCCATTGCTGGTTCCTTTATCAGCCTTACCATGTCAGAACTCAATGCAAGAGACATACCAATGAGAAAGTGTCTTTTTCACAGCAGGCTTACCTTTTCCTACCTTGCCATAAGTGATAAACATTGCCTGTTTCAGTTCTGGACCGTTTAGTCCTTTGCATGTACAAAAAAAAAAGCCTTTCTTTTTTGTTACAGTTAATTTCCTTTATCCAAGATTGGGGCGATTAGCCAGTTTGGCCAATCGCTTCTCAACCACTCCAGCCCCATCACCCTGACTTTCTTTCACGACTTATGGCTGCATTTCCGCTGCATAGCCAGGGTGCTCATAGGGTGCAGGGTCTGCAAGTGGTTGGAGATGGCCAGTTGGCCAGGAAGAAAAAATTACTCACCTTAGTAATGTTGTTTCTTCTAATGGAGTCTTGCTGTGGTCTGACTATTGCAGTGATCTCCAACCTTTGAACTTCCCTGGAGAACAAAGAGTTAACTTTCCATGCAAGGCATGGAACGCTGAGCTCGAGCTCGGGTTGAAGCCTCTGTCTGCTGTTGCTTGAACCCCAACCGCCAGATCTTTACGAGCTATACTCACTGGGCGTTCTGTGTGGAAACTGTAAACTCACACTAGCCAACTGGCAACTAAATTTGATAAAAAGGGTTCTTTTGGTTTCAAAGCAAAGACTCAAGTCAGGAAACCCAAAAAACACACACCCAAATAAAGGAGGGTGAGAAAAAAGGGGCACCTCTAGGTGCCAACACTGCTCCTGCCCACCCACATCCCAAAAACCAGGTTCTGAGAGGGGAGGCGGGGGGGGGGAGGTCAGAATACAATAACACTCCATTAGAAGAAACAACATTATTAAGGTGAGTAATTTTTTCTTCAAACAACATGAAGTCTTGCTATATTCTGACTATTGCAGAATACCAAGCAGTACCTCCATGGAGGAGGGACAGAACCTACTTTGGGAATAGGCTCTGAAGTACTGCTGTGCCAAACCGAGCATCACTCCTAGCCTGGATATCCAGAGAGTAATGCTTGGTGAAAGTATGGATTGTTTTCCAGGTGGCTGCTTGACAAATTTCTAAGATAGGAATATCCCTGGCAGCAGCCAGGGAAGCAGCTGTACCTCTAGTAGAGTGAGCCTCAGGCCTGAGGGTGGATTCTCCCACCAATTTTTCGTAGCAGAATTGTATACAAGAAACAATCCACCTGGCAATAGATCTTTAGTGGCAGGTTTGCCTCACCACCTCTCCATAAGTGAGGAACAACTGAGGGACTCAAACCTGTGACCCTTGGTACGCTCTATATAGTAACTAAGGACTCTTTGACATCTAAACTATGCAATCTCCTCTCACCAGAGGAGGAATGGTCAGTGAAGTACACAGGAAGAGACATGGACTGATTGAGGTGGAAATCTGAAACCACCTTAGGCAAAAACTTCCTGTTAGTTCTTAGGACCACTTTATCTCTATGGAAAGAGATGAAATCAGGCTCCACTGACAGGGCTTGCAATTCACTGATGCGCCTGGCAGAGGTAATGGCTACCAAAAACACAATTTTCCAAGTCAAGTACTTAAGCTCTGCAGAGGACAAAGGCTCAAAAGAAAAAATTACTCACCTTAGTAATTGCTTTTCTTCTCATGGAGTCTTGCTGTATTAGGACTTAATGTAGTTAGCCACTGCACTCGAACTGCCCCGGAGAGGATAGGGTTAACTCCAGAGCAGTCTGGAGTTCCACAGCGAGGGCGCTGTTCAAAGTTTCCATCTGGCTAGTTTCAAATGAAACTGCCAGGTTCTTACGGCTAAACTAATATAGCAAGTCTGTGTGGAAAAAGCTCTACACTAGCCATTGGCTACCTACCAGTAGTAGAACAACAAAAACACAAAACAATCATAGAATAATAACAAAATCACCTGTTATTGTTAGAATCACCCATGACAAGCACTAATAGGCCTCCTCTCCCAAAAGACTCAAGTCCAGAGAGGGAGCCACCTATCACTTAACAAAAACAGAATCACCTAGTTCCTAACCCAAATGAACAAAAGGGGGGACTAGAGAGAAACTGAAATGGCATGACAGTGCTTGCACTAATTTGACAACCCCATACTCAAGTAGGAGTTCTGAGCGGGTAGGAGGGAGGGTTGTCCTAATACAGCAAACTCCATGAGAAGAAAAGCAATTACTAAGGTGAGCAATTTTTTCTTCAAACACCATGAAGTCTTGCTGCTATTAGGACTTAATGCAGATTATACAGCAGTACCTCCATGGAGGAGGGTCAGAACCTACTTGGGAATAGGCTCCGAGCACAGCTGTGCTAAACAGAGCATCTCTCCTGGACTGGACATCCAGGAATAATGCTTGGTAAAGGTGTGGACTGATTTCCAGGTAGCAGTGGCAAATTTCCAAAATGGGAATATCTCCAGCAGCCGCTAGAGATGCAGCTGTACTCTGGTGGAATGAGCCTCAGTCCTGAGGGAGGTCTCTACCTAGTTTTTGGTAACAGAACTGATACAAGAGACAATCCACCTTGCAATTGTCCTCTTAGTGGCAGGTCTCCCTTGTCAACTTCTCCAGGTAAGGAAGAGTTGAGGGATCTCAACCTGTGACCCTTGGTGCTCCAAATAGCAGCTTAGGGCTCTTTGACATCCAGACTGTGCAATCCCTCCCTGAGGAGGAATGCTCAGTTAAAATAATGGAAGAGAGATGGATTGGTTGAGATGAAAATCTGAAATCACTTTAGGTAAAACTTCTGTTAGTCCTAAGGACTACCTTATCTCTGTGAAAAGAAATAAAATCTTCTTCTACTGACAAGGCTTGTAATTCACTTATACTGCCTAGCAGAAGTGATCAGCCACTAGAAAACAGTCTTCCAAGTCAAAAACTTGAGGTCTGCCGAAGACAGAGGCTCAGAAGGGGGTTGCATTAGCTGAGCAATGCAAACATTCAGGTCCCATGCAGGAGCTGGTTCTCAAAGGGGGTTAGTGTGAAGTAACCCTTAAAAACTTGGAAAATACAGGGTGAGAAGAAAGGGAAGCAGGCTTCCCGCTGACACAAAAGCAGAGACAGCTGCCAGATGAACCTTTAAGGTAGCTGACCTAAGGCCTAAGGAATTTAAATGGACCAAATAGTCCAGTAAATGGCAGATTAGCAGATTCTGGGATAATCTGTTTCTCAGAACACCAAATGGAAAACCTCTTCCACTTAGAATTGTAAGTGGCTCTAGTGGAAGGTTTCCTGAAGCCTTTAAAATATCCAGGACACCTTGAGAAAGGTGTAAATCAGCAATTCTAGCTCCTCAAGAACCAGGCCTTGAGGTGGAGGGAATTGAGGTTCGGATACCACACCTCCCCTGTGCACAGGTCAACAGGTCGTGGGTCCTGGGCAAGCCTCAGGGAGGTGGAATGTCAGGGACAGGAGGAGAGGGTACCAGGGCTGTCTGGCCCAGTCTGGAGCAATCAGAATCACTCTGCAGGGCTGAGTTCTGATTTTTACTAGTACCCTGAAGAGGAGAGGGAAGGGGGGAAAAGCATACAAGAACTTCCCTTTCCAGTCCAACTGAAAGGCGTCCAGTGGGACTGATCCCAGAACTGGAGGCCTGCAACAAAACAGGGGAAGTTGGTTGTCTGGGGCTGCGAAAAGATTCATCTGAGGGGTGCCCCATCTAGCAAAGACTGACCCCAGCACCAGAGAATTCAGAGCCCATTCGTGATGGCCCTGAGAAATTCTGCTAAGGGCATCCGCCAGGACATTGTCCTTCCCTGGAAGGTGAACTGCTATCAGGGAGGTGTTCAGGAGTGAGCCAGAGACCACAACTTCATTGCTTCGTGCACAAGGCTGATGACCGAAAGTGCCCCTTGCTTGTTGATGTACCACATTGTTGTGGTGTTGTCTGTCCTGACTTGGACTACCTTGTTCTGGACAGTAGTCGAAAAAACCTGGAGAGCTAAGAGAACAGCTCTGAGTTCCAAAAGGTTGACGTGGAGCAGAGATTCCCGAGGGGACCACACTCCCTGAGTGGAAAGGTCGCCCAAATGTGCCCCCCACTCTAACAGGGAGGCATCCGTGGTGAGGGTGAGGGAATGAAGAACGGGTAAGAAGGGGACCCCCTGAGTTAAATTGCTTTGATCCTGCCACCACTGAAGGGCTAGGATCAGGGATTTGGTCACTGAGATTAACTTGGATAGGGGGTCCTTCCTTTGAGACCAGTAGGACCTCAAGTGGAACTGGATGTCTCTCATCTGAAATCTTGCTCCCTGCACGACAGCTGTGGAAGCAGCCATGTGTCCTAGGAGTTGCAAAAGTGCCTTGCTGGTCGAGAGACCCGAGGGTAAGGAGGATGCCAGGGCAATGAGTCTGTCCACTCTTTCGGAGGGAAGAAATGCCCTGGCTGACTTTGTGTTCAATTCTGCACCTATGAAAGTTAGTACCTGAACTGGTTCCAGAACTGACTTTGGAAAATTCAACAGGAATCCCAGAGTAGTGAAAAGTTGCTGGGAGACTTGCAAGTGGGATTTTACCTGATCTGGAGACTGGCCCACTATGAGCCAGTCGTCCAGGTAGGGAAACACAGCAACCCCTTGCCTTCTTAAATGAGCCACTACTACAGCTAAACATTTTGTGAAAACCTTGGAGCAGAGGTAAGGCCGAAGGGCATTGCTCTGAACTGGTAATGGCCAGAGGGTAGTTCGAACCTGAGGTACTTTCGGTGAGAAGGCCTGATTAAAATATGAAAATAAGCATCCTTGAGGTCCAGGAAAGCTAGCCAGTCCCCTGGCCTTAGGGAAGGCAGAATCATTGCCAGAGTTAACATTTTGAACTTTGGTTTCAAAAGATGCTTGTTCAGGAACCTTAAATCTAAGATGGGCCGCCACTCTGCTGTCTTTTGGGGTAAGGAAATCACTCAGTACAGACCCTTGCCCTGATGGCAAGGAGGAACTCTTTCCACTGCCTTGCAGCCCAGCAGAGAAGAAACCTCTGCTTCCAAAGCAAGGGCTTCTGAAGGATTTGCAGGTGGAAAATGTCTGGCTCTCATCTTTGGGAACTGTTTGAAACTGAGAACCAGACCTTGCTTACCACCTCCAGAACCCATTTGTCCGAAGTTAGGGACAACCAGTTCTGGCTGAAATAAGCCAACCTGCCCCCCACCGGTACAGGAGAATCGGCCCTGGGCACCCCATCAGGGTGCCTGCTTGGCAGCAGCTTTAGGCTGAGGAGAGGGAGATGGTCTGCCTGTGCCCCGTCTACCTCTGCCTCTGAAAAAAACCCTCTGTGCAAAGGCTGAAGAGGCTTGAACTTGATAAAAAGGCCTGTGGTAAGGCCTGCCACTACCCTGGGCATGCCTTTGTGGAGTGGCATGCCTCCTTAGCTTGGGCACTTTTGTAGGTAGTTCTGTATTCATCCATTTTTTCATGTAATTTTCTGTTTGATCCCAAACAGAGAGTTTCCTACTACAGGAAAATCTATAGCCTTTGCCTGAGTATCTTGGGACAGATTAGTGCATTTAAGCCATGCCAACCTACGGAGAGCTACAGAAGTGGCCATGACCCTAGAGGAAACATCATTAACATCAACGGCAGTATGAAATTGAACTTTAGAGGCTTCAATGCCATCAGCAGCCACTTGTTCCAACTCACTCAGCCAGCTGGCCCTGGGCCTGCTTGGCTAACTGCAATATAGTGTCCCATATAGATTTCTGATATCTAGCCACATAAGCCATATAATTAGCCTGCCTGAGTCCCAATGAAGCTGCCATATATTGCTTTTTTCGCCATGGCATCAATCTTCCTGGAATCCTTATCAGGAGGATGTGATGCCAGGGGAATATTAGCCTTGTCACAGGCTGCAGCTTGAACAACACCTACATGACTACACTGCTCGGTGAGGAAGTCTGTATCAGGGCCTGATAAAGTATACCTTCTGTCCATTTTTATCTACAGGAGGAACGGAATGAGGATTTTTAAAATCTTTGTTGTTTGCTTCCTAAATGACTTATGCAAAGGAATAGACAACCTTCTAGACTCTGGAATATCCATCATTTCTACATAATCAGGCTCCTCTTGCTCATCCACAGCCTCCTCTAAAGGGAGCTGGAGGGTTTCTGCCACCTTTTATAAAACATAAAATGAGAAGGGACCCAGACAGCAAAGGGGAGATTCTAAGGGTCTATCTGGAGAAATGCCGTTCAATGGCAGGCACGCTCCAGACCTTCCCAGTCACAAATACACTGATCAAATTCTCCTCCCTCCTGTGGTTCATAAACTCCTCAACATCATAATCCTGAACCACTGACCTGAACGAGCCACCCTTTTCCCAATTGAGGGGCTCGACAAGTCCCCGAGACAAAGACTGAACAATCTGAATGGCTTTTGCTATTTCTGCAGCAATTGGAGAGACAATTTTGGACTCCAGACCTGCTGATTTCTTTGTCTTTTTTGCAGGAGCTGGTTTCTCTGAACCAGCTTTTCTTTTGCCCGAGGAAGTCTCGCCCTGGTCAGAGGGCACTCCCTCTGGTCCAGTGGGTACTGGACCGGGCTGGCCATCCGGGTCAGTGGACTTTTTGGCCTCGCTCCTGAGCCGGCCCAATCTCTTTCCCAGGGTGGCTGCAGGGAAATTTTTACACACCTGGCAGTCTGACAGGAGGTGGTCAGCCCCCAGACAATAGACACAAGTGGTGTGTGGATCAGCCTTGGCAAAGGCTTCCCACAGACATCACAGTGTTGAAACCCAGTGGGCCCGGTTTTTCTTTTGGTTTCTCAGACATAATGCCAGCCTAACCAACAAACTTGCCCTTTAAACGTCGTCAAGGCAAGACACCTTTATCGGTTCCTAACCGTTCACGGGTATTGGAAAACCCCAAATAAAATTAAGGTTTTTAGAACCGATAAGAACTGGTACCGCACTTCTAAAGCCCAAAAATCGTAAAATAAGCCAACCGATCGGTTCAGACTGAACCAATAATGTATTTCCACACAGACTTTATTTTTAGTACTTACGGTTACCAGATAGAGCTTTTGCCGAAAAAGCGGTAATTTTTAAACACTTGCCAGTTCAAATGAACCGAGTAAACTCAGCTGAAGCGCTGAAATGAACCGAGCTGAAGCTGATCTCCGGAGCGACTGTTCAGTGAAAGCTGAGTAAGAATCTGGCAGTTTCATTTGAAACCAGCCAGATAGAGCTTTGAACAGCGCCCTCGCGCTGTGGAACTCCAGACTGCTCTGGAGTTAACCCTATCCTCTCCGGGGCAGTTCGAGTGCAGTGGCTAACTGCATTAAGTCCTAACAGCAGCAAGATTTCATGGTGTTTGAAGGGGGTTGCATAAGCTGAGCAATGTAAACATTAAGGTCCCAAGCAGGAGCAGGGTCCCTGAAGGGAGGATTGGTGTGCAACAGTCCCTTGAAGAATTTGCAAAATACAGGATGGGCTGAAAGAGAAGAGGACTTGCCTACTGACAAAAAAGCAGAAACAGCTGCTAAATGTACTTTGAGTGTAGCTGGTCTGAGTCCCAAGCCATTGAGATGAACCATATAGTCCAGGACTGTAGGCAACCCAGCAGATTCTGGAGAATTATGCTTACCAGAGCACCAAATAGTGAACCTTTTCCATTTGGAGTTGTAAGTCTTTCTGGTGGAAGGCTTTCGAGAAGCCTTTAGAATATCCAGAACACCGTGACAGAGGTGCAGATCAGCAAACTCTAACTCTTCAAGAGCCAGGCCTTGAGATTGAGAGATTTGAGATTCGGATACCAAACCCTCCCCTGAGAGGATGTCAACAGGTTATAATTCCTGGGAAGAGACAGGGGAAGTTGGACTGCTAAGGACAGCAACAGTGGGTACCAGGGCTGTCTGGCCCAGTCTGGAGCGATCAGAATCACTTTGCAGGGTTGAGACCTCATCTTGACTAGCACTTTGAACAGGAGAGGGAAGGGGGGGAAGCATACAGGAACTTCCCTTCCCAATTGAGAACCAGAGCATCCAGGGGAACTGAGCCCAATACTGGGGGTCTGCAGCAAAAGAGTGGAAGTTGGTGATTGTCTGGGGCTGCAAAAAGATCTATCTGTGGAGTGCCCATCTGGAGAAAATCACCTTCAAAATTAGCGGATCTAGGGACCATTCGTGGTGGCCCTGAGATATCCTGCTGAGAGCATCTGCCAGGACATTGTCCTTCCCTGGGAGGTGAACTGCTGTCAGGGAAGTTTGCAGGGAATAGGCCAGAGACCACAACTTCATTGCTTCTGTGCACAAGGCCGTAGACCGAGTGCCCCCTTGCTTGTTGATGTACCACATTGTGGTGGTATTGTCTGTTCTGATCTGGACTACTTTGTTCTGAACAGACTTGGAAAAGCTGTAGTGCCAGAAACACTGCTCTGAGTTCCAAGAGACTGATGTGAAGCAGAGATTCTTGAGGTGACCACAGCCCTTGGGTGGTAAGATCCCCCAAGTGGGCTCCCCAGCCCAAGAGGAAGGCGTCTGTGGTGAGGATTAGAGAATGAGACTAAGTGACAAAAGGAACTCCTTGCCTTAAATTGTCCTGATCCCACTACCATTGCAAAGCCTGGATCAGGGTTTGAGTTACTGGGACTAGTTTGGTCAGGGAATCCTTTCTCTGGGACCAGAAGGTCTCCAGTGGAACTGAATGTCCCTCATCTGAAATCTTGCCCCCTGGACCACTGCTGTAGAGGCTGCCATGTGGCCCAGGAGCTGCAAGAAGTGCCTTGCTGGTCGAGACACCTGAAGGGTGAAAGAAGAGGCTAGTTCTATTACTGTCCTTGCCCTGTCCAGGGGAAGGAAGGCCTTGGCTCTTATTGTATCCAGCTCCGCCCCTATAAAGGTGAGGAGCTGCACTGCCTCTAGAACTGACTTTGGAAGGTTTAGGAGGAATCCTAAGGAAGTGAGTAGTTGCTGAGTTATCTGAAGATGTAACTTGACTTGGTCTGGAGACTGACCCACTATGAGCCAGTCGTCCAGGTATGGAAAGATGGAGATCTTTTTTTCTCCTCAGGAAAAAAAAATGCTACTGCCAGGCACTTTGTGAACACCCTTGGGGCTGATGTTAGACCAAAGGGCATTGCTCTGAATTGATACTGGCCTGAGGGCAACGTGAACCTGAGGTACTTTCTGTGGAGCACCTGATGGGATGTGAAAATAGGCATCCTTGAGGTCCAGGGAGGCTAGCCAGTCCCCTGGCCTTAGAGAGGGCAGAATTATTCCCAGAGTCACCATTTTGAATTTTGGCTTTAAAAGGTGCTTGTTTAAATATCTCAGATCCAGGATGGGCCGCCATTCTCCTGTCTTTTTGGGGGTTAGGAAGTACCTGCAGTATAATCCTTTGCCCCTGTGTAGGGTAGGAACCCTTTCTATGGCTCTGAGAGCCAAGAGGGAAGAAACCTCTGCCTCTAGGGCAAGGGCCTCTGAAGGATTTGCAGGTGGAAAGGACCGGGTTCTCATCTTGGGAAATTTTTTGAAGCTGAGAACCAGTCCCTGGCTTACTACTTCCAGGACCCACTTGTCTGATGTTAAAGATTTCCAGTCCTGAACAAAGTAAGCCAGCCTGTCCCCTACAGGTAGTGCAGAATCGGCCCGGGCAGACCCATCAGGGTATCTGCTTGGCAGGGGCTTTAGGCTGGGGGTGGAAGCAGGCCTGCTCATACCCCGTCTGCCTCTCCCTCACAAGAACCCCCTCTGAGCAAAAGAGGAGGCCTGGGCTTGGTAAAAAGGCCTATGAAAGGGCCTGCCCCTGCCCCTGGAATGCTGCCTCTGAGGAGTGGCTTGCCTTTCTTTGGCCTGAGCACTCCTGTAGGTGGTCCTGTACTCGTCCATCTTCTTCATGTAGTTCTCTGTCTGCTCCCCAAACAGAGAATTACCAATGACAGGAAAATCCATGGCCTTAGCCTGGGTATCCTGTGACAGGCTAGTACATCTGAGCCAAGCCGTCCTCCGAAGGGCCACAGATGTAGCCATGACTCTAGATGAATCACTGGAGTCAACAGCAGCATGAAACTGCACCTTGGATGCCTCAATCCCATCCGCAGCCACCCGCTCCAGCTCCATGGCAAGCTGGTCAGGGGCCTGTTTAGCTAGAGCCATCACAGTGTCCCACCTGGACTTCTGGTATCTAGCTGTGTAGGCCATATAGTTAGCCTGCCTGAGTCCCAAAGATGCTGCCACATACTGTTTCTTTGCCATGGCATCAATCTTCCTGGAGTCCTTATCTGGGGGGTGTGAAGCCAAGGGAATATTTGCCTTATCACAGGCAGCAGCCTGCACTACCCCAACATGGCTGCATTGCTGGGAAAGGAACTCCGTGTTTGAGCCTGAAAGCCTGAAAGAGTATACCTCTTGTCCATTCTTCTATCCACAGGAGGTATGGAATTAGGAGTTTTTAGAATTTTAAATGTCTGTTTCCCGAAAGGCTTATGGAGGGGAATAGACAATCTCCTGGACTCTGGGATGTCCATCATCTCAACAAAATCAGGTTCCTCCTGATCCTCTACTGCTTCTTCCATAGGAAGCTGGAGGGTTTCAGCCACTTTCTTGTAAAACATAAAGTGGGAAGGAGACTCAGAAAGCCTAGGAGGAAAAACACCTGAAGGTCTGTCTGGGGAGATGTCCGGGTCAATAGGCACATCCAGACTTTCATAATCACCATCATCATCATTATCTTCATACTCCTCCTCCTCCTCCGGTTCATAAATTCTTCTAAAGTATAATCCGGAACCGGAGAACCGACCGAACCGAGCCCTGACCGATGGTGCTGGTTCGGTCGGAACTGGACGTTAGCGACTGAACTATCTTATCGCTCTTGGCTATCTCATCAGTGGTCGGAGAAAGAACTTGTGAATCCGAACCGGATGATTTATCCCTTCTTTTTCTTTTAACAGGAACCGACCCCTCAGAATCAGTTCTCCTTTTGCCCGAAGAAGTTTCGCCCTGGTCAGAGTGCACTCCTTCTGGTTCGGTCGGAACCGAACCGGACTGGCCATCTGGGTCAGCGGACTTCTCGGCCTCCCTTTCCCTCAGTCTACCTACTCTCTTAACCAGGGTAGCTTTGGGAAAACTTTTACAAATTTGGCAGTCTGAATTGAGGTGGTCAAACCGAGTGAAAACACGACACTTTAACCGACTTTTTTGAACCGAGCGAAGGAGAAATCTCCGGAGCGACTGTTCAGTGAGGCGGAGTAAAGAATCTGGCGGTTGGGGTTCAAACAACAGCAGACAGGGGCTTCAACTGAGCTCGAGCTCAGTGTTCTATGCCTTGCATGGAAAGTTAACTCTTTGTTCTCCGGGGCAGTTCAAAGGTTGGAGATCACCGCAACAGTCAGAATACAGCAAGACTTCATGTTGTTTGAACTGCTGTTTTCTCCTCCTAGGGGAAGGGGCATGCAATGCCACCCAAGATGGCCCTGAGCAGGACATCAGCAGTTGCCACTCCCCCTGTCCCCAGCGTAATGATCACTACCTGCCTTGTCTACAGCCATTGGTAGTGGCCAGGCTTGCACCGGATGCCATGTCCCCCCTCACCAGGATAGCACAGCTGTCCCTTGGACACTTTATCCTCTCCCTCCCTCCCTGGCCAGCCCCCAGCGACCCCAATCTGCTTCTGAACCAGGGTTGCCAGTATGGTGGCAGGTGTGGTGTGCAGCACCTCAACTCTCTGCACCACTGGACTGCCTTTACATTAAGCCTTCCTGATATACAGGCTGTAATGTTTCTCCTCTCCTATATCAAAGTGAGGCTTTGAAAAATAACACAGGCAATGTTACTGACTGAGTCATGCGAAATGAGGAAACCACTTTAGGCAGAAATTATATATTTCTCCTAAGCACCATCTTATTCCTATGGGCCACTGGACTGCCTTTACATAAAGCCTTCTTGATGTACAGACTGTGATGTTTTCCTCTCCTACATCAAAGTGAGGCTTATGAAAATAACACATGCAATGTTACTGACTGAGTCATGCGAAATGAGGAAATCACTTTAGGCAGAAATTATATATTTCTCCTAAGCACCATCTTATTCTTATAGAACACCATGAAATTAGGGTCCGTACAAAGTGCTTACAACTCACTGGCCCTTCTTGCAGAAGTAATGGCTATTAAAAATACTGTTTTCTGTGTTAAATATTTACACTCTGATGAAAATATAGGTTGAAAGGGAGGATTCAACAACTGTGAAAGAACCAAGTTTAAATCTCTTGATGGGACAGGTTCCCTCATAGTGGAATTTAGATGATTTAGGCCTGTGAAAAATCTTTTAAACACTGGGTGAACTGCAAGGGTGTTTTCCCTTCCTACAGATTTAAACACAGTGATATCTGCCAAATGCACCTTACGTGTAGATGGTTTTAAGCCTTGGAACTTTAGGGGCTCCAATCCCCATATTCAAAGGGTAGCACCGGCACTAACCTGGGATTGCGCTGGCACCCTGAGCAGGGGCATATTCAGAAGCCCCTGGAGCACTGCCTAAACCTGGTGGCACCAAGGTGTTACCTAAACCGCTCCACCTATGCAAATGAGGAGGTTTCTCATGCATACTGCTGCAGTGCTATATTCAAAGGTTTGTGGCAGTGCTAACCCCCACCCGCACATCCGCTGAGGACTCCCCTTCCGCACCTCCCTCATCCTGACTGTCACTCACCCTTCCATGAGTGGAGAGTGGCGGCCAGCACAGCCATCCGCTTACCTCCTTGATTGGCCGCTGTCTGATATTCATGGAGCACGATCCCATACTCTGAGGTTAATGGTAGCTTCAAAGTGGAACCCAAGGCATAAATGTGTCTACTGTTGTGCTTTTGCTGTTGTCATTAACATACCACACAAAAATAGCACCTTTTTACAGGGAGCACTGCTGCTTCACCACCGCTGAAAATACGGCCTCTATTGTAAAGCATTTTGTATCTCAATTGTCCTATTCTGCCTGAAGATTTTTAGCAAATTGTACAACTCGGAATGCATTCGTTTATTAATTTATTTATTTCAAAAGTTTCATCAGGAAAGACATACTGAGCTGCTAACAGCTCGTTTCCAGATGTGTCCTGGGGTAAAGGAATGTGGAAAACCAAATACACCCAATACAATATATCAAGAAGCATAATCAAAAAAATTGAAGAAAATCAGTAAAAGAGATACATGTAGTAGCAAAACAAGCATTTGTCAATGTGGAATGTTTGCTTGCTGGCATTAGTGTAGAAGTTACACAGCTGCATAATAGGAATGGCAGTGAAGTATTGAACTGAAGCCAACCCCACCACCACCCTGCAGAGAGTGACAGGCATTGGGGTGTGCCTTTGGGTCGTCAGGCATATCGGCCACGCCATTTCACCACACCCTACCCTGCAGACACTGACAAGGTCACGGGTGTGCCTTGGGGGTCTTTGGTTCTTTAGGCGCTAATTCCATTCCATCAGGAAATACGTGAGATGGGTGCGTATAGGAGAATGGGGTGAACTTTGGGGCCGAAGAGTCCAAGGCATACCTCGATGCCTCTCACTGGCTGCCAGGTTTGTAATGGTATGAGCATTACAGGCAAGAATCCCAAGTCACACCCCTGATACCTGTCATTCTCTACAGGGTGGGGCGTTATGGTTGGAAACCCTAACACCTCAGGCATTCGTTGGTATTTTCACTCCAAATTTTCAACATGGTGTTTCTGTGACCCCCACCTCATGAACAGTGGCAATATCAGTTTGTTAGCCGAAAGCTGCTTATGCACAGCGACTACGGCATTTAGCACCACAGGTGCAAAAAAACACATTCCGAACAGGATGTGAAAAATGACAGCTGTACTGTTCATGGGGAGGTGTAAAAAATGGCAATGTTGCAAATCTGCAGTAAAAATATTAAAAAAACTGGTGAAGTCACGCAGCGTGCATAGAAACTGTGCAACGCACACCCGTAATGTAATTAGTTTGGGGATTTTTTAACAGCAGATTGTCAACACAGGCATTCTGGGACCTCCGATCATGAACAGTGTCACTGTGATTTTCTTTATCTGTCCCGAACAATGATTTCCCACAGCGACCACGCATCTCTCTGCTGAAAGTGTGAAAACACATTTCGGCCATGTTGTGAAAAAATGACAGCTGTACATATCATAAGGAAGTGTGAAAATGCCACTGGTGAAAATCTGGACTGAAAATATTACAAAGTCATGAACTTACGAGTGCGTGGAAACTGCGCCGTCACTTATAACACAGTCATTTTCGGACTTTTGTCCCAAATTTTCAACATAGCCATGTAAGACCTCTGCTCATGAACAGTGTTACTGTGATTTTTCTTAATCTGTCCCAAACATTGCTTCCGCACGACTGCACCATTATGCTTGTATGTGAAACACATTTTGGGTGACGTGAAAATGGCAGCTGTACTGTTCATAAGGAAGTGTAATAAAATGGCAATGTTGAAAATCTGGAGGGAAAATATTGAAAATTCAAAACTTACGAAAAGCATTCAGTAGAACTGGCGCAACGATGCTCGTGAAACAGTCATTTTAGATTTTTACTTAAATTTTCAACATAGCCATTTTAAGATGTCTGCTCATTAACAGTGTCACTGTGATTTTCTTAATGTGTCCCATACATTGATTTACCTTTCAACTGCGCAAATTTATGCTTCTACATGGTGAAACCGTTTTAGGCAAGATGTGAAAAATGACAGCTGTACTGCTCATAAGGAGGTGTGGTAAAATGGCAATGTTGAAAATCTGAGGATAATATTGAAAATTGCTGAACTTACGGAAAGCAGGAGAACTGGGCGCAGAACGACGCTTAGAAACAGTCATTTTAGAATATTTCAACCAAATTTTCAACATAGGCTTTTTGAGAGCCCACCTTAAGAACAATGGCAGTGTCGTTTCGTTACTCGGTCCCGAAAGGTGATTTCACACAGTGACTGCAAAATCACCCTTCGGGCCCGATTAACACTATGACAGTGAGAGCATTCATGAGAAGGGGTCCTAAAAACCCTCATGTTGAAAATTTGGTGCAAAAATTCCAAAAAATGCCTGAGATATGCATCAAAGTTGAAAAAAAAAACTATCTATCCCATTATACAGCTTACCGGCATTTCCTCAGTTCGTGGTCGGCTTTGAAGAGCGCAGACGTGTTCCTGGTCCACTGAAGATCGTCATACCGGAGTCCAGAGGCATGGGGTGGTGTGGTGGAGGCAGGTGCGCAGTGGTGGGCAACGTGGTGGGGCAGAGACAGCGAGGGACCGCTTTTGTGTTTCAGGTTCGTTTTTTAAATGACGACGCGGGGCGTTTGCCATGTTGGGGTGGGCTCCCACCGTGGCACAAGGACGGCTTTTGGGGCGGCAGCTGACAGGGGATTGGGCACCCCCATCGGCACAGCATCTGTTGCCACACTGGGGTGGGCTCCCAGCGTGGCACCCTGTACTCTGGGGGGGGGAGACTAGTGGAGCTGACGGGACGACGCGGGACGTTTGCCACGCTGGGGTGGTCTCCCAGCGTGGCACAAGGATGGCTTTTTTGGGGAGGCGTGGAGCCGACGGGGGATTGGGCACCCCATGTCGGCGATAGCATCTGTTGCCATGCTGGGGTGAGCTCCCAGCGTGGCACCCTGTACTCTGGGGGGCCAGTGGAGCCGGCGGGGGATTGGGCACCCCTGTCGGCTATAGGATGTGTAGCCACGCTGGGGTGGGCACCCAGCATGGCATGTGAAACTCTGTTTGGGGGTGGAGGAGCGCAGCACACCGTCAGCTATACAGTGTGTGCGTGGGGGGGTGTGAGCACGCAGTATGCGTGCGTGTATGTATGTAGGGGGAGCGCGCATGAGCAGGCGATATCTTATCGCTGCTCACTGAAGCGTAGCTCCCCCTTTCAACTGTACTCCACTATATTTTACACTGCTGTCATACACAGCTCCAGCAGCCATTGGAGAACTGCGGCCGCACCTGCAAACACACTGACTGAATTGGAAGAGGGCTGCCACACTTCCGAAAACTCGGATGATGGCACTATGTTTCTTGCACATGCGTGCAAGCAAACATAAAAATTGAGATAATTTGGAGTGTCCCTTGATATGGTCCTTAGCGGGTTCATCTGCAGCGCACCAGTAGATGGGTGCAAAATCCTGTATCACTTACACAGAATGTTAATGATGATACCAAAGACACCAGTGGTTCTTTTGACTACGAGGTTCTTTTGTCTACTGTTCAATGTGGTCCATAAGCACTTCCTAGTACAGTAAGTTTAGGAACCTACCAGGGAGGGGTCAATTCTTGATTTGGCGCTGATAAAATATATCGGGCATATCAGAGTGGAGGATCCCTTAGGGACTAGTGACCACAACTCAATGTGGTTTAGTACCAATCCAACACAAGGACAACTGTCCTGGATTTCTGAAGTGAGCATTTTGGGAAGATGGTGGCAACGCTCGGTACAAAACTACACGGACCGGGGTATGTAGTATGAGTGGATGCCAAATGGAACAGCATCAAAAAAGGGTTAACTGATGTAAATAATTCTTGTATAAGGCAGGTGATAAAAAGCAAGAAACTTGAAAGATCAGTCTCGGTCTCCAGGGGGGAGGTGGTGGAGGCAAAAAGGGCAGCATTTAAGAAGTACATGTGAGAACAGCACAAGGAACATAGGGAGGCCAATAGAGTGGTGAGGAAAGCTAAGGTGGAGGCAGAGCTATGAACAGCAGAGAAGATCAAGGAGAGGGACAAACCCTTCGTTCAATAGATAAAAGAGGAAGGCAAAAGAAGAAAGACCAAGAAAAGAGAGGTGGGAGAAGAAGGATGGAAAGAAGGCTAAAGAAGATCCTAAAGAAGTACTTCTGTTCAGTCTTTACAGCAGAGGAGGGAGGACTGCTCCCAGAATGTTGGATACAAGCCAAAGGAAAGAGGGTGAAGGGTCTGGAGATGAGGTTGGTCACAGTACAGAGCGTGCTCTAGGGACTCAGCTGAGATATCAGATATCACCTTTTGGGCAGGATTTGAAAATGTTCACTACCCTTGCTCATGAGGTGGAGTCATAAGAAAGGTATGTTCAAAATTTGGGTTAAAAATATGTTAAAAGAGCGAAGTTGAAATTAAGCTATGCTTGCTAGTAACATTTATCATTTTTAATATTTTTCACCCCAAATTTTAAACATAGCCATTTCTTCATACCAACTCATGAACGTGACAGCTATCATTTTTCAAATCTTCGCCAAAATGTGTTTTTTCGCCTCTGGCGCATAATGACATTACGGTGGCATGGAATGTCGTTTCAACAGGGATTTGAAAAGTTTAAGTACAAGGTTCATGAGGTCGGGTGACAACAAGGCTATGCTGACAATTTGGTTGCTGTTGTCCTACAAATGGAAGTGCAGAGCCTCCACAGCAACATATACATATACACATCTATGGAGGGATGGGAGCACAGGGCCAGGCAAATAAGGATATGATTACACTATCTGAAAAACTGTGGATGGATGGGAGAGCAGGGCCCTGTGCTCCCACAAATAAATAAGGATGCGGTAAGGATGAGATTATACTATCTCAAAAAGTAAGTAAATTCTTTGCAAAAAACTCTGTTAAGGCAACATTTAGGGTTATGGCTACAGTGACAAAAGTAGGGAAATGTGACTTTAGGGTTTCCAACCCTAAAACCCCACCAGCACCTTTAAACAACTCGGGGTGGAGTCTTCCTTGGAGCTGTCAACCCTAAAGCTCACCCCATTCCAGGGTTTTAAATAATTGATTAGTAGTTTTTTTTCCTGGGACAATACTAACTGTACAGAAAGTATTTATATAGGGTTTCTGGAAGTGTTATGTTTGTTAAACCCAATGAGGCAAGTGCTATGCATTTTTACAATGTTTTAGCACTTTCATGAGCAAAACGCTAATCAATGTTTAGAGTTAAATAAAACCCTGCATTCTATACACTCCTGAAACACACACCGTGTCCATCACATCTGACCTTTCTTGCTACTGCAATGGGGTAAGCTTTAGGGTTGACAACCCTAAAGAAAACTCTACCCGATTTGTTTCAGGGGTGGGGTTGAAACCTTGAAGTCACATTTCCCTACTTTCGTCGCTTTAGCCATTACTCTAAATGTTGGATTAATGTAGTTTTTTTTGCAATATATATATTAAAAAAATTATAAACCTTAAGAAAAAAAATATATATATATAAAATCAAAAAAATATAAACCTTAAGAAAAAATCCTGTGATTGGTCTAGAGCCAGTCACATGACATATAAGTTTTTCTGAACTACTGACTAGTTTCAAACCAAAACTGGTCAACAGTTCACTTTGCAACTGGTCAATAGTTCAGTATACTAGGCAACAGTCTTTTGAACTATTGTCAATAAACCTTCACCATGCCCACTACCCCTCGGCTGAAACTACCATTACACTTGCCACTGGTCCCATTTTTGTTTTTTTTCTGTTACTTTTGAAGTTTTATTAACCATTAAAATGTTTCTGGGGCTGGTTCCCCATCCTAGTGTACATGCCATGGTAGGCTAGAGGCCCACCTGCTCTCCCGTTTCTGCTAACCTCCCTTTCTCATACCGTGACACAGCGGTTGTAATCTGCTATTACTTCCACTACTGGTCGCTGTCTCACATCTTGCACCGTACAATAATTTACTTTCATGTTTCTTTAAAGTTATACTTGCATCAATAAAGCAACTTTAAAATAAAAGTTACTAAACATGGAGACAAATCAAGGTAGTTGGAAAAGTTGAGATGCTGTACCTGATAATGCTGTCCCTACAGGCACTATCTGGCCAGTTAAAACTCAGGAACGCCCCTGCCTTTCGTAACAGTCCCCACTGACCACAGCTGCCGATTTAAAGTCTACTGTAGGCTTGTACCACAACACTGTAGTTTAGATCACTATGCATTGCACAGGGTATCACCAACACTCTCAGCCCAATAGTGGAAAACAAAAAAAAACAAAAAACAGCCACGCTAAGGACAGCTTAGCAGCTTTCACTCTCCCATCACAACCACCACCAGCAGAAAACAAACAGTGGCTATGTAACCCCCCTGCAAATGGGGGTTCCCAAAAGACTTCCAGGAGCTTGCTTGAATGCTCCAAGCCTGAATGGTGTTTGGCGTTTAAGCCATTTATCAGTGAGTGTTTTTAGAACCTCTGGTACTGTCTCTTTAAGAGCTGTCTGCTTGCAGACATAATTAGTTTGTATGGGGGACTGTGTCTTTGATTGAGTACCACTCAAGCTGCTGCTAATTCACTTCATTTTGCAGTCACTAGGAGTGCAAAGGGAACCTATCTGAAAGATGTAACTGTTTGCCAGAAATTATTTAGAGTAATAATGAAATTACAGTTTGTCTAACCTGCTTTTTGCAGTCAGAACTGTGTCTGCTAGTTCCCCATTCTAGTTTTGAACTGCTGAACTGGACCAATCAGTGTGGGGTAAGCTAGCTCTAAAATGGTGCCTTGACGAATCAGAACTTGGACTCATAATCTGAGCCAGCCACAAGAGGATTGTATGGGCAGTGACTCTGGGAGATGTAGTTTAGACTTCAGTGCCTTTTGGACCAACAGCAGCAGTCTATTGTGAGTGACAGCCAATCCAGTCAAGAACTGGGAGGAACTCAAAGGAAGTGCCGGTTTTGTCGGTTGGAGTTTCAGTTGAGCTTTGGCAGTGAAGAAGGAAGGAGCCCTGTGCTTTTTCAGTGTGCAGTTTTAGTCAAAAATGTGTAAGGCCCAGAGTTCCGTCTGCAGCTTGTTAGGACTGAATCTGGCCCTGTGAAAAGAATCAAAGGATCTCTGAAGAGTAGAAACCAGGCTCACCCTGTAGAAGACTGGAGGAATTGCTGAAAATTGCATTCGGTCTGTCAGGAACTGAATCTGCTGTGTGTCCTCCCGGGTATTGTGCAGTAATTGCGATTGGGATACAGATGCAGCCTGCCTGGTATAGTGCTTTCTTTTATATGGGTGTGTGAAGAGGTTTGTGTACCTCAAGTGAGCCCTGCTGACATTGAAGGACCCTATCTTATTTGGAGGTCGTGAGTACTAATTCAGGGTCGCTCCCTGTTGAATTGCCACATTAAATCCAAATGGAATTACTGTACTGCTGACTGTTTAATTCTCCTTTTCTCTGTGTGAAAGGGCCCCTACCAGCTGCCACGGTTTGGACTAGCCACTAGGGCTTGGGTACCCAGGGACAGTAACTGATAGGGATAGGCCTGTGCACAGAGCCATAGGTAGATTATTAGAGTGATAAGCTAATTAACCTGATTTCCCTGTCCTTGTTATATCCCCCAAATAAATCAGAGCTGCTTGTTTCAGCAAAGTTATACTGCCTGAGGTATTTGTCTATGTTAAAGTACTGTACTGTGATTGTTGCACTGTATCTCATTTCACAGGAGGTCCCAGTGCCGGAACCAGACCTGGGGGTAAGTGTATACTGTGAAGGTAATTCTGATATATTGTGTGGGCCACTAGTGGGAAGAAAGGGGGGTTGCAGTGTCCCAGAGGGCTGTGACCAAGTTAGTTTAACTATTGCAAACCCTGATCTCTGGGTGGAGGCACCCGCCATTGGATCCAGGCCCCTCAACCTGTTAGTGGCAAATCAGGCAGGGGTAGTAGCCCCTGGGATAGCGCCATCTAGGGGTTACATCTTGAGGCTTACCGCTGGGATTGTGTGTCCTCTAGTGGCCATATTCTGAACCACTGTTAAGAAAAAATGGGTACCCGACAGAAGTGGCTGTGCACCGGCTGGTGGAGTGGTGTACTGGGAGGAGATCACCCCAAAATGCTATGCTTATCCTGGACATCCCCCTGGGTATCAATACGGACACTGTGCAGGGAGTACTTTCCAAGGTGGAAGGTTTACAAAACCCTGTGGTGGTGGGTCGGCATGCTAATCTGCTCACCCACACTTTCCTGGCCCTAGTAGAGTTTAAGGATCCCATAGATAGCTCCAAAGTGCCACAGACCATTACCCCAGAGGGAGCCCTCACTGCTTGGAGAGTGATAACTAAGGACAGTAAAGACCCGGGGGGGAATCAGCCCCCACCACTATCTGAAACTTTTGAGGAGAAATTTGCTGAATGGTTGCTGGGAGAGGGGAAAACTGTGGAGGACTTGAAGAAACTATTCTTGCCACCTGGGGGTGTTCCTCCCCCAACACCCTCTCCTGCTCCAGTGCCCGTAATGGTGGCTGAACCAATGCAGACTCCTATTTCTGCACCTGCCATTAGTCACGACTCTTCACCGAGGTTGAGGATCTTCTCTGGCACCCTCCCCACCCCAAGGGAGGATGACTGGGAGACCTGGATAGACTATGTTGCCCCAAGTGCTAGAATGGCAATGCTGGAAGGCGAGCGAAAGAGGGTTAGTGAGAGCCTCCGAGGTCCTGCCCTGGCTACCATCCGTGCTAAGCGGGCCAGTAACCCTGAGGCGACTGCACAGGCCTATCTTGAGGCCTTGGAGAATGTGTATGGGAGCCCGATTCTGATGAGGACCTATGGTGGAGAGTAAGAGATGCACAACAGTACCAAGGGAGTTGTTGTCTGTGTATGTATCTCGGCTGGAAAAATTGTTGCAAGAATGCCTCAGAAAAGGTAGTTTGCCAGCGATTGAACTGGACCGAACCAGGCTGGACAGGATCCTTAAGTCTGCCCCTTCTCAGAACTGCTGTTGCTTCAGTTACGCCTGGCAGATCGACTGGAATCCCCACCTCCTATGATGAGTTAATAGAGAAATTGAGGAGTTGAGAAAGACGCACCTGGAGGGACCTGCACCAATAGCTGCGCCACGACTCGAGGACTGAGGGTGACCCATCAAGTGAAGTTCAGGGCAGAGGTTGGCAGTCAATGAGTGCTCTGACAAGGAAAAGATATGCCACAATGGGGCGAACTGTTGAGAGAGATCCGGGAATTCAAAACAGTCCCTTTATGAAGGCCACGCCTGCAAGCACGGGCCCTGACCTATATCCGACTGCATCTGCTATGGGGTGGGGGTACCCACCCATGTATCTCCTGCTGATAACAGCTCGAACTCGATTCCTTGACCATGGAAGTGGAGAACTGACGAGATGTCTCCAAATGCTTATCACGCCAAGAGACAGAGATGGCACCAAGGTTTCCAGTTAGTAATACCCCGCCCTGGCTCCCAGTGTGGCGCCGGCCAGCTCAAACTCCAGAAAGTATGTTTTGCTATAATTGTGGGAAAGATGGGCACATGAAAGGGAAATGCCAGTCCCCAAAAGACACTGACAAAGTTGCATATAGGCTACAAGGAGAGCTTGGAGAAGAAATCAGTGGTTAAGAGGTACTACATGATCCCAGTGAGGGCACCAAAATGCTAATTCACGTCCTTTTGTGGCAAGGTCAGTTGCCCAGGCCCCCACTACCGCCTCTCCAGACTGGTCCAGAATAGTGGGTCCCTCCATGGAGACCACTGTAAAGGTGAATGGAGTGTCTACAAGAGCTGTATTAGACAGTGGCTCCCAAGTGACAATTATGTTCCAGGATTGGTATCAGAAGCATTTGTCAGACATACCCTTACAACCATTAGAAGGACTGCATGTGTGGGTTAAGTGAGAAGGCCTACCCCTATTCCGGGTATATCCGAATTTGGCTGTCTTTCCCCACCTCCGTGGCTGGAGTGGCCGAACAAGTAGAGACCCTAGCCTTAGTGTGTCCCCCCACTGGACTGTATGATGGTGTCCCTTTGTTGATTGGAACAAATGCTCATATGTTCGGAAGGCTGGCACAGTTGTGTTATGAAAACAGGGGTCAAAGACTAGTAGAGCTTTAAGAGTTCGGCTTTAATTAAGAAGGCCTATGAGGCACAGAGAGATGCTGAAAACAGAACCAGAGGAACCGGTCGGAATTGTATGGAAGAAGGATCCTGAGTCTCTGATCCTGGCGCAAATGCCCAGTGTACCTTACAGGAGAGGTCCGTATCAGAAAGGATGTTAAGAATAAAATATTAATGTTGGATGCACCAGGCGATGGAAAATTGCCAGAGGGACTGCTGGTCAAGCCTAGTATTTTGCCCGCTAGAGCCCATGCTTATGCCAGAAGGGTAATGGTCCAAGTTCATAATGTGTCTGAAAGAGACATTCGAGTAAACAGAGGTTGCATCCTGGCTAATGTGCATTGTGCAGACACTGCAGTGCTACCCAGCAGCAAGAGTTCAAGGAAGAATGACAGAGTAACGCCTGACTTGTTTGATTTGCGACTCCGCTGCCAGCTGAATGGAAAGTGAGGATCAGTGAGAAGCTTGCCCAGAGAGACCAGGTGTTTTCTTTAAAGGAATGGGATGTAGGATGCGCAAGGAGCTGAGCACAATATCCGGCTGCATGACGAAAGACCATTTCGTGAGAGGTCTCGACGCCTGGCACCTGCTGACATAGATGATGTGAGACGGCATCTGCAAGAGATGTTAGCTGCTGGTGTAATACAAGAATCCAGAAGCCCTTATGCTTCCCCCATTGTGGTAGTGAGGAAAAAGAATGGAACAGTAAGGATGTGTGTGGATTATCGCACCTTAAACCGGCGGACTATCCTGATCAGTACACAATGCCCGCATTCAGGATGCTTTGGACTGCCTAAGCGGGAGCAAGTGGTTCTCTGTGCTGGATCTCCGCAGTGGGTACTACCAGATCCCGATGGCCCCAGAGGGACCGTGAGAAGACGGCCTTTATCTGTCCACTTGGCTTCTATGAATCATGAGGATGCCTCAAGGATTTCAGGTGCCCCAGCCACTTTTCAACGATTGATGGAGCGTGCAGTGGGGACATGAACTTACTAGAGTGCCTGGTATACCTAGATGATGTTATTGTATTTGGCAGCTCACTGGAGGAACATGAGAGCAGATTATTTAAGGTATTGGACCGACTGGAGGACTTTGGCCTTAAACTGTCCATTGATAAGTGTCAATTCTTTCAAACATCAGTAAAGTATGTGGGACACATAGTATCCACCGAGGAATAGAGACCGACCTAAGTAAAGTTGAGGCCTTGACCACCTGGCCACAGCCCAAAAATCTAAAAGAACTGCAAAGGTTCCTGGATTCTGTGGTTATTATCGGCGCTTCATCAAGGACTATTCAAGAGTGATCCGCCTTTACTTAACCTTACTCAAGGGTATCCCCAACCCACAAAAATACCAAAAGTCAGCGTCCCTCAAGACTGAAAGAGTGTATTTTCATCCGAGTGAAGTATTTGGGGCCGCTGGACTCCTGATTGTGAGACTGCTTTTCATGAGATCATATATCAACTTACCTGCTCCAGTGCTGGCCTATGCCGATCCAAGAAAACCTTACATCCTGCACACTGATGCTAGCTTGCAAGGGTTGGGGCTGTGTTGTACCAAGAGCACGAGAATGGCCTGAGACCAGTGGCCTTGCCAGTAGAAGCCTGACCCCATCCGAAAGAACTATCCTGTACATAAGTTAGAGTTCCTAGCTTTGAAGTGGGCTATTGTTGACCAATTCCATGAGTACTTGTATGGGGCTAAAATACTAGTAAAACTGACAATAATCCTTTGACCTATGTGCAGACCTCAGCTAAGTTGGATGCCACTGGCCATAGGTGGCTTTCTGCATTATCTACATATGACTATGCTCTCGAATACCGAGCAGGTCTGAACCACATAGATGCTGATGCTCTCTCCGGAGGCCTGTTCCCAGAATGATTGGGTCGATTGGCGAACCTGACATTCGGCACTCTGCCGGAAGTTTGACAGGGAGGAACAAATGTCCACGGACGAGTGGACTGCATGGTGGATTGCTTGGGAGCCTCTGAGAATTGCATACCTGCTGCTTATTGCCACTTTTCTGCAATAGACATTGGTGCACTGCCTCAGCTGGACAATGACAGTATTCGCGGGCTCAATCCGCATCCCATGATCAAAGCAGCTTTAGAAGCCCTCTATGCAGGAAAAGATGTGTCCAAATTACGCTCCACTGATTTGAGAACTGCACTGTTATACAAAGAAGGTCCTAAGTTGAAACTGATCAATAAACTGTTATACAGAAACAGTAGACAGAGGGGACAAGTAGACAAACAACAACTAGTGCTGCCCACTGCCTTCGAGACTCAGTACTGAGGTCCTTGCACAACCACATGGGGCACCTTGGTATAGACAGAACACTTGACTTGGTGAGATCCAGATTCTATTGGCCTAAGATGGGGGCTGATGTGGAGCAACACATTCGAACTTGTAGTCGCTGCTTACAGAGGAAAGCTTTGCCCAGAGGGCTGCCCCTTGTTAACATAACCACCAGTGCACCCATGGAGCTGGTCTGTATTGATTTTCTAAGTTTGGAGTCAGATCAAAGAAATATCAGTAATGTGCTGGTGGTCACTGACCATTTCACGAGATATGCCCAAGCTTTCCCACCAAAGACCAGAAAGCATCCACTGTAGCCAAAGTACTTGTACAAAACTTTTTGTTCACTATGGGGCTCCACAAAGAATCCATTCTGATCAAGGGAGAGACTTTGAGAGTCGTCTTATCAAAGAGATGCTTTCTCTGTGGGGAGTGCGAAAGTCCAGAACCACTCTTTACCACCCCAGGGGACCCACAGCCTGAACGTTTCAACCGCACTTTGCTAGATATGCTAGGCACCCTGCACCAAAGGACAAGCCTAGATGGAGCCAACAAATTAGCACCCTGGTACATGCTTATAACTGCACCAAAAGTGATGCCACTGGATTCTCCCCTACCGCCTGATGTTTTGGAAGAGAAGCTCTACATACCAGTAGATGTGTGTTTTGGGGTCTCTCCTGATGGGGTTCAAGCTGACAACTATTTACAGTATGTGCAAAAGTTAAAGGCCCAGCTAACTCATGCGTACCAACTGGCTCAAACCATGGCTGCCAAAAGAAATCTGGCCAACAAAGAAAGGTATGATAAAAAGGTGAAAGCACAGGAACTCCAGGAGGGAGATCGGTATTGCTAAGAAATCTGGGACTGCATGGCAAGCACAAGATTGCTGACAGATGGCACCATCTCCCTCACATTGTAGTGGGCAAACTAGATGATCTGCCAGTGTACAAAGTAAGGCCTGAGAATAATTCAAAAGATGTAAAACAATGCATAGAAATCATTTACTGCCCATTGGACAAATCTTAATTGAGTCTGAGCCCCTAGAAGATGCCCCCTCTGGACCAGTGACTAGAGCTGCTGCTAAGAAAAGATCAAGAAAGTCTGCACCTACAGAAGCAAAGTTAAAGTGTTCCCCTCCACAAGTCCCAGTTGAGCATGACTGTCAGTCCATATCGGAAGAAAGTGAGAGTGACTTTGAATACTATCCTTCTTACGAACTGAGTCAATTGTTTCGGGCAATCCCTAGTCAATACTGGAGATGAAGCTGGGCCTTCTGGACTGTCTAAGCCCCCAGCTTCATCCCTGGAGCCAATGCTCCCAGAAAGTGAAGTGCAAAGCATCAGATCAGATGAAATGGAATCATTGTGCATGGTTGAACTGTTTGAGCTTTCAGGGAGGAAATGATAGATTGGAGCAGACTGGTGATACACCAACAAGAAGAGTATTTTGAGTGCCCTGACAGTCCACTGCCAGTGTCTGAAAGCTCTCCATGCGAGCCAAATGTTGTGGACTCAGAAACTGTAACTCCTGGAGCTGAAAGTGCCCCAAGTTCTAGCCTCTCTACCCCAGGGAGACTCCTGACAAGTGAGGACAATGCTGAAAATGAGGCTCAGAGTGCAGAGACTGTAACAGTTCCCCTAGAAAGACTGGTCGAGCTGTAAAGCCTGTGGTGCACCTCAGTTATGATTCCTTGGGAGGCCTGTGGATTTGCCTCTCAATGTTGTCCATAAAGGAGTGTATGTGTCCCCGAGCTCATTGCCCAAACTGAGGTCAGTGCTAACTCAAGTTACTTGTGTTGCTCTCTAAGTATGGTGCCCTTTCCCTGTCCAGCCCCAAGGTAACTGATAGGAAGGGCCCCTCTTCAGGTTTCATGTACAAGAGGTAATAACTTGAGTTATGGTACAATGTGTATGTAATACTGTGTAAAGAGTGACGTACTGCAATGTTTCAGAAATGTGTTCTTGGTAAAATGATATATTGACTGATGATTACATGTGCGAGCCTAATGCAAATGTATATGGTTGCAGTTGAAACTTATGGGGGTACTTGCTTGACACGGACGTCAAGCTTTCCCAGGCCAGGAAGGGTGTAACCCCCCTGCAAATGGGGGTTCCCAAAAGACTTCCAGGAGCTTGCTTGAATGCTCCAAGCCTGAATGGTGTTTGGCGTTTAAGCCATTTATCAGTGAGTGTTTTTAGAACCTCTGGTACTGTCTCTTTAAGAGCTGTCTGCTTGCAGACATAATTAGTTTGTATGGGGGACTGTGTGTTTCTTTGATTGAGTACCACTCAAGCTGCTGCCAATTCACTTCATTTTTGCAGTCACTAGGAGTGCAAAGGGAACCTATCTGAAAGATGTAACTGTTTGCCAGAAATTATTTAGAGTAATAATGAAATTACAGTTTGTCTAACCTGCTTTCTTTGCAGTCAGAACTGTGTCTGCTAGTTCCCCATTCTAGTTTTGAACTGCTGAACTGGACCAATCAGTGTGGGGTAAGCTAGCTCTAAAATGGTGCCTTGGACGAATCAGAACTTGGACTCATAATCTGAGCCAGCCACAAGAGGATTATATGGCAGTGACTCTGGAAGATGTAGTTTAGACTTCAGTGCCTTTTTGGACCAACAGCAGCAGTCTATTGTGAGTGACAGCCAATCCAGTCAAGAACTGGGAGGAACTCAAAGGAAGTGCCCGGTTTTGTCGGGTTGGAGTTTCAGTTGAGCTTTGGCAGTGAAGAAGGAAGGAGCCCTGTGCTTTTTCAGTGTGCAGTTTTAGTCAAAAATGTGTAAGGCCCAGAGTTCCGGTCTGCAGCTTGTTAGGACTGAATCTGGCCCTGTGAAGAGAATCAAGGATCTCTGAAGAGTAGAAACCAGGCTCACCCTGTAGAAGACTGGAGGAATTGCTGAAAATTGCATTCAGTCTGTCAGGAACTGAATCTGCTGTGTGTTCTCCCGGTATTGTGCAGTAATTGCGATTGGGATACAGATGCAGCCTGCCTGGTATAGTGCTTTCTTTTATATGGGTGTGTGAAGAGGTTTGTGTACCTCAAGTGAGCCCTGCTGACATTGAAGGACCCTATCTCTATTTGGAGGTCGTGAGTACTAATTCAGGGTCGCTTCCCTGTTGAATTGCCACATTAAATCCAAATGGAATTACTGTACTGCTGACTGTTTAATTCTCCTTTTCTCTGTGTGAAAGGGCCCCTACCAGCTGCCACGGTTTGGACTAGCCACTAGGGCTTGGGGTACCCAGGGACAGTAACTGATAGGGATAGGCCTGTGCACAGAGCCAAGGTAGATTATTAGAGTGATAAGCTAATTAACCTGATTTCCCCTGTCCTTGTTATATCCCCTCAAATAAATCAGAGCTGCTTGTTTCAGCAAAGTTATACTGCCTGAGGTATTTGTCTATGTTAAAGTACTGTACTGTGATTGTTGCACTGTATCTCATTTCACAGGAGGTCCCAGTGCCGGAACCAGACCTGGGGGTAAGTGTATACTGTGAAGGTAATTCTGATATATTGTGTGGGCCACTAGTGGGAAGAAAGGGGGGTTGCAGTGTCCCAGAGGGCTGTGACCAAGTTAGTTTAACTATTGCAAACCCTGACCTCTGGGTGGAGGCACCCGCCATTGGATCCAGGCCCCTCAACCTGTTAGTGGCAAATCAGGCAGGGGTAGTAGCCCCTGGGATAGCGCCATCTAGGGGTTACAGCTAGATTAGCAGCTGTCTTACTACCACTTGCTTGCCCACTGCACTCCTAATATCGCCAGGTTCCAACATGCCATACGAGTGGCCTTTAAAAAAAAAACAAAAAAAAAAAACACCTCCTCTGCCTACAATAATGCCAGTAAATCACAGATTGGGGCTATTTGGGCTGCACAGCAGGGTTTTATTTAACTCTAAAAATTGATTTGCATTTTGCTCATAAAAGTGCTAAAACTTTGTGAAAATGCATAGCTCTTGCCTCACTGTGTTTAACAAACTTTTAGAAAACCTATATAAATACTTTCCGTACAGTTAGTATTGTCTCAAGAAAAAAACTGCTAATCAATTATTTAAAACCCTGCACAGCCCTCCCTACCGGGTCCCTTTGTCAAACACTCTACAGCATATGACAGAACCACGCAACAGCGCAGTAGGGAAGAGTGAGAGGGTGAAAAACTGCGGAAGGCAGTATGCGCGCTAGTGCACCCTCTCACTCTCCCAGACAGAGGATAAGACCTCTGCTGGGACAGGGGCCCACCGAGCATCTGCCGCTGCTTGACGGGATGAGCCACTGGCAGCAAAGGGAGGCAGACAGTGCATTTGGGACCGAGTTTTGATTCCCGGTCCCAGACACATAGAATTTTTACATTTTTCGCACTTTGTTGTGCGATTTTTACTGTTAATCCCACCTGGAGTTAGATATTTTAGTTGGGAGGGGTGCGGTGGCAGAGCCCCCCCCCCAAAAAAAAAACTTATACCGCTAGCAATATATTGTGCTGTATTGGCAGCATGGTATACTGCTGCAGCATAATGTTTTGCGACATTGTGAGCCCATGCCACAGCCCTCCCATTTACCACAACAACAATGGGTGGAAAACAAAAGAAAAAAAGAAAGAACAAGAAGGAAATACTGCCTTACACTAAAAGTAAAGGTGGGAATATTTTTATTGCATGGGGGGCACATAACTCACAATGTTTTATTTTTTTGTTAATATAGTCTTTATGATTTTTAGCCAGGTCTGCATGATACATGAAAATGGCAATAAAGAAGTTATCACAATCTGTGCTTGGTCATTTCATTTACAACATTGTAAAGTCGATGCCCTTGTATTTATAGTTGCTAACATTTTACTCTTCCCTTAGTTACAGCATGAGGAGAGTATTTAGGGCTAAGCTAAACAGACTAGAAGTCCTATATATGTAACACTGAATATATGTTGGTATTAGAGACACTAAGTTGTGGCGGTGGGGGAGGCCATACGGGGAAAGGGCCACAAAGGGCAGACAGACGATGCAATGGAGTACAACCGAGGGGCCCATGTACTCCCTGTTAAGGTGACAGGTAGGCTGTGTCAGGGCTTTGTTTAAAGTTTAACGCTCTTCCCCAAGGACTTCATGGAACAAAAGATGGTTCTTTATTCATGATATGGAGTACCCAACTATTCCATCGGAAGGAACAAACTTCTCTGCGATTGTGCAGGGAATGGCTCATTAATTTTTTCCACTTGGTAGATCTGACTGATTCGAGAAGTCACATCCGGAATTCAGGGTGGAGGGTGGTGAGCCATAACTCTGTTGTGGCTTTCTTTGCCACAGTAAGCAATATCATGAGCAAATAACGGGTACTTGGATCTCAGAAACCTCTTGGTATTGCAGGAAAAGATAAAGAGCAAGGGACAGTGGGAGTGGCCTTCCAAATATTTCCCCAGTTCAGTCTCAAAGGCCTGTACAAAGGCCTGGAGTGAGGGCATGCCCACATGATGTTAGTGTGAGTGGCCCGGGGTTCTCCACAGCCTCTCCAGTACTCTGGAGAGTGAGTTGGGAGGTAGTGGGCCATGTTTACTGGTATCTTGAGGTATCGGGTCAAGTGTTTCCATGCAAAGTCCCTCCATTGGTGGGAGATAGTAACTCTACAGGATGCCTTGCATGTCTGTTTCCAGGATTCTTTATTTAGAGGGACTCCAGTCACCCACCCACCCCCAATTATAATGCTACATCCATACAGTCATTCCCTGTGAAGCCAACAGAGCTTGACAGATTTGGGAGATTATATGGGGCTGGATCCTTGTTCTGAGGAAAATGATGCAGTAAGCTCTAATAGCTAGATGCATGTTTAGGGTATGGGCCCCTCAGGGAAGTGAGAGGATGTAGTGTCGAACCTGTAGACAGTGGTAAAATTATGATCTTTGTAGGCCATAGTGAGCTTGGAGCTCAGTAAAGAACTGAACAGAGGCCCCCATAAAAACAACTGGTAAAGATACTGGAGGTAGTATCTCTCCCACGTTCGGTAGCCCTTGTCTAGTTGGAGTGGCCCAACATCCTCCAGAAGGTGGTTAGACAGAGTCCTCATCTGACAGTTTGCCAAACTTTTATCTGCTATTCTAATCATGGGTTCAGGAAATGAGTAAGGTCCAAGGGAGTTGCCCACTGGTACATCACCTGTACAAATCGAGAGTTTAGGAATAGCTCCCTTTCTGTGTCCAGTCAAGCAGCATGGGTGCCACCCAGGTGGTGGTACAGTATAAAAAGAACCTGGGCTGCCCAGTAATACAGCTGAAGATGTGGCAGGGCCAGCCCCCGGAGCGTTTGGCAAGGAAATACAGGTTACTCACCTGTAACAGGAGTTCTAGGAATGGTATATGTTGTTCATCCACACTTATTGACAGGTTCCTTGCCGCTTTAAATCTTGCCGGAAGGTCTTCAAGCTGGCTCCTGCCTCCCACCCGGGTGGTAAAACTCTCGGCTCCGCCCCATGACGCCAGATCTAGCCGCTGGAAGCCAGGTTGTGCGTCGGGCCGGGAGGCGATGGGGTGGTGGATGAACAACATATACCATTCCTAGAACTCCTGTTACAGATGAGTAACCTGTATTTTAGGGACATGGATATGTTGTTCAATCCACACTTATTGGCAGACTCCTAGCAGTTCTCCGGGAGGAGGGAGGCAAGGCGCACACCCCGATACTTACTTGGGAAATAGAGACTGGAGAACCGAGGCCCCAAAACCAGCATCCCGGTGTGATTCAAGGTCGATGTGGTAGTGGGTAATAAAGGTATGTGCCGACTTCCAGGTAGCAACCCTGCAGATATCCTGGATAGGGACATCCCTGGAAGCAGCACCGATGCAGCAGTATGGCGGGTAGAATGAGCTCTTATCCCTCTGGGAGGCTCCATGCCCGCCAACCTATAGCGGAGCTCTATGCAGGAGGTGACCCACCTGCTTATCGTCCGCTTGGCTGCAGGTCTGCCAGGTGCGGCTTCAGCGTAGGTGACAAACAGCTGGCGAACCTCTCCCCGAACTTCAGCCATCCGCTCCTTATAATAAGTGAGCGCTCGTCTAGGGTCCAAAGTATGGAGCCTATATTCAGCCTCCGAGGTGTGATTGGGGTAGAACACCGGCAGAGTCAACACCTGGTTAAGGTGAAACTCCGACACCACCTTCGGAAGGAATTTCGGGTGGGGGCGCAGGACAACCTTGTCCCTGTGGAAAACCAGATAAGGAGACTCGATGGAAAGCGCCTGGAGCTCTCCCATCCTTCTGGCTGACGTGATAGCCACCAAGAAGGTGGTCTTCCACGACAGGTGGGAAATATCGCACCTGTGCATCGGTTCGAATGGCTTGCCCATGAGCTTGGCCAATACCAGCAGTAGATCCCATGGAGGTGGCGGTTCTCGCACCGGAGAGGAAATGTGGTCAAGGCCTTTGAAAAAGTGCCCAACCACCTTCTCCTGCACCACTGACTGCTTCCCGGCCCGCGCCTGGTAAGCAGAGATGGCTGCCAGGTGCACCTTAAGGGTCGTCGACCAAAGCCCTTGCTGAAAAAGGGACCACAGGTAGTCCAGAATGCTTGCCAAGGGAAAGGCGGAAGGGTCCAAGCCCTTCCCCTGACACCAAATGGAGAATCTCTTCCACTTGAAGGCGTAGCATTTCTGGTTGACTCTTACGGACGCCTCAACGATGTTGAGGACCTCGCTGAAAGACCCAAGGCCTGGAACTCTAGCCGCTCAGGAACCAGGCCGTCAGGTGCAGGGATTGAAGGTCCGGATGGAATACCTTCCCCTGGTTGACTGAGATCAGGTCCGGGCAGGCTGGAAGCCGCCTCGGGAACCTGGAGCTGAGGCTGAGGAGATCTGGATACCAGAACTGGCGGGGCCAGTCTGGGGCTACCAGAATCACCCGCGCCTTGAGAAGCACCTTGTGGATCAAGGGAAATGGGGGAAATGCGTAGAAGAGGCCCGGGGTCCACGGCCTCGAGAAGGCATCCCCCTGCAGCGAGCCCTGCTGAGGGGGGCGGGCATGGAACAGACTCAGCTTCGCATTCTCCCTGGAGGCAAACAGGTCCACCTGAGGCGTGCCCCAGTGGGAGAACAGATCTTGTACTACCTCCGGCAGGAGAGACCACTCGTGAGACGCAGCCCCTATCCAGCTTAGGGCATCGGCCAGGGTGTTGGAGGCCCCTGCCACGTGAATGGCTAGGAGATCCGCCTCCAGGCTGTGCACAAGGGACCATATGCGGAAAGCTTCTTTGCATAACAGCATGGAGCGCGTCCCGCCCTGTCGGTTCAGATAGTACATGGTCGTGGTATTGTCCGTCTGGACCTGAACCACTTGACCCCGTAGAAACGAAGCGAAGGCGGTAAGAGCTAGGCGGACCGCCCGGAGCTCCAGCAGGTTGATATGGCATCGGGACTACCGAGCGGACCAGAGGCCGTGTGCTCTGTGCTCCCCCAGATGGGCACCCCAACCCATCAGAGATGCATCGGTCGATAGAGATCGTCGGCTCGGGCGGATTAACGGGATGCCCTCCTGCAGATGTGCCAGAACGATCCACCACTGGAGAGCGTTCCACATCTCCTGGGTCACTGTCACGGGCTGGTCCAATGGATCGCAGCGTTGTGACCACTGGCTGGCCAGTCCCCATTGAAGGGGGTGCATGTACCAACTGGCCCAACAGACCACGCTGGTGCAGGCCGCCATGAGGCCCAGGAGGCGCAGGAAGTCCCGGGCAGGGCGTGATTGCCCAACCAGAAATGATTGAGCAAAGGAGGAAAGAACCTCGGCCCTGTCCGCTGGGAGCTGAGCTCTGGCTCGAAGAGAGTCAAGCTCTGCTCCGATGAAGAGTATCACCTGCTGTGGCACGAGTTCCAACTTGGCCTCGTTGATGAGGAGGCCAATCTGAGAGCAAACCTGGAGGGCCAGATCTCTGGACCGCTCCGCCTCCACTCTGGAGGGGGCTGCAATCAGCCAGTCATCCAGGTAGGGGTACACCCGGACCCTTCGGCGCCGCAGGAATGCTGTCACCACTGCCATGCATTTGGTGAAGACCCTGGGAGCTAGGGAGAGGCCGAAGGGCATGGCCCGGAATTCGTAAAGGGATCCCTCCGCTCTGAAGTGGAGGAATCTCTGATGAGACGGACGGATTGGGACGTGAAAGAACGCGTCCTGGAGGTCCAGGGAACAGAACCACATGCCTCGTTCCAAGGATGGGATTATCTGAGCCAGTGACACCATCCTGAAGGTCCGAGACCTTAGGAACCTGTTTAGGTCGTGCAGGTCGAGAATGGGGCGCCAGCCCCCAGTCCGTTTTGGGACCAGGAAATACCTGGACACAAACCCCGGGTCTGGAGGAGGATCCGCCACCTTCCTGATCACCTCTTTTCCGAGGAGCAGGGCAATATTGGCTCGGTGGGCCGACAGCGAGGCTACGGACCCTGTGGCCCCCCGAGGGGCGACGGCTCGAGAGGGTGGAGCCAGCTCGAACTCCAGAGGCAGGCCTTTTCCTACCACCTCCAACACTCAGCGGTCCGTGGTGATAGCAGACCAGGCGGAAAGGAAGTGGCGGAGCCGTCCCCCCATGGGGGGAACCCAGGGGGGAGTGACGAGGCTGGGGGTGGCACCCCTCAACCCATCACTGGGCAGGCTTGGAGGAGAAACTGGCCGAGGAACCTCCTGGGCCTTTACCTCCTTGCTTCCTGTTGGAGGAAGCCGCCGGCTTGGGTTTGGAACGCCAATCGCGAGCCTGCTGGTGCTGTTGGGCCGGTCGAGATGCAGGGGCCGAAGGACGAAAGGACTTCTGCTGTTGCTGACAGCGGCCTTTGTCCCTCTGGGAGGAGGTGACCAAGTCCAGGGTGGCATTGGACTTTTCGATCTGCTGGAGGTGTCCCTCCACTCTAGGGCCGAAGAGGTCAGTCCCCAAGAAGGGGACGTCTGCCACCTTGTGCTGGGTATCCGCTGTGAAGGTGGACATCCTCAGCCACGCCCTGCGGCACATGGCCACCGCGGCCGCTACTGACCTGGCACAGGAATCACCTATGTCCACAGCAGTGTGAAGCTGCTGTTTCACCACCGCCCTACCTTGGTCCCGCACCTGGCGGACCGTGGTCTGCAGGTCGGTCGGGAGATGAGGGACAACCTCATCCAGGGAGCCCAAGAGGGCGTGGGAGAAGTGTGCCATCAGCACGGCCGAGCTGGCCTGTCGGAGGCCGAGGGAGGATGCAGCGTACACCTTGTGCCTGGCAAAGTCCAACTTTTTAGACTCTTTGTCGGGGTGGCTTATCCACATCCCGAGCATTACCGGAACGCCAGAAAACGCTGTTGGTGACTAACCCCTCGGCAGAGGGTGCTCGAAACCGGGCAAAGAGCCGGTGGGGACCTGATACTTCCTGGCCATCCTGGCGAGGCGCAGGACAGGAAGCAGGCCGCTGCCAAAGCTCAAGGCTGGGCTGACAATGGCCTCAGCTACGGAAGAGGCTCCTGGGGAATCCCTCAGTCCAGTATCTCCGTCAGGGATACTTGGCCCATTTGGACACGGGCTCGAGCTGCATCCCGATGGACTCCGAGATGAGTCGAAGCAGACCCAAGAAGGATGATGGGCTATTGTCCAATGACTGACCCCCGGAGGACTCCAGGTCAACCTGCCTGGAGAACAGGGAGGAGTCATCGTCGGATTCCGAAGAGTCTGCGAAGAGCTGCCTCGGCCCTGAGCCACCCTCTACCTGTCGAGGATGGTCGGGAGTGAGGGTGACCGACAACCTGTGGGGCAGGCTGTGACCCGACCGAGAATCCTTGGTCGGTGCATCAGACTTCGGTTGTGGAGGTGGAGGTTCCACCACAATCGGTGGAGCAGCTGGTTTTGGCCGAGCAACCGGCCCTGGAACGGGCAACTCAACTGAGGCGAGTGGTTGCTTTGGTCATTCAGGCGACAGCCACTTGATGGCCAGGGTCTGGACCAGAGTCGGCTTAGACCCGGACAACAGCAACTGCTGCCACATAAGCTCCTCGTAGCGCCGACGTAATTTACGCCGGAGCCTCCCCTCATCCGAGGAAGAGGACGAGGAGGAACGGTGTCGCCGCTTACTTCAGTATTGAGACCGAGACCGCCGATGTCAGCGGGAACGGCTTGACCGAGATGAAGTCCGAGATCGAGACCCTCAGGGGGACCGAGGGCGGGTCTGGGAAGGGGCGGGGGACACCTGCTCTTCCCTCGGCTTGGGCACTTTAACCGGGAACTGCGGCCCCGAAGGCGCAGGCAGATCCTCGGTCTCCACTAGGGGAACCGGTGAAGGTGGGTTGTCGGCTTCACCAGTCGACAGCCCGTCTAACGGATCGAGAAAAATCTCGACTGCGTCGACGGGAGTCTCGGCAGGCTGGCCTGACGGGGACACCGTGAAGCCAGCGGCCTGAGCCGCAACTTCGACCGAAGTCGACGGTCGGCTGTCTGGGGAAGGAGACCTCTCCCGCTCCCATGAACACCGACGGTGGGACTTACCCTTCGACTCCTTCTTCTTGGGCTGAGAAGAATGTCCCGATGGCCCCTCTCCCTTCGTGGAAAGGGACTGACAAAGCTCCTTGTATGAAGCCGTATCGAGAAACTCAGAGGCGGGATAAATGCGTGGCTGAGGAGGGAGGAAGATCGCGGCCTGGGCCTCCTCATGAGGCGATCATCTCGACTGCTCAGCCGAGACAGCCACCGGACACCGCCCCAATGAGCCTCTTTTGATTTTACCGCGGAAACGCTCTCAGGGCGCCTGAGCTTCAATCGGCAGCGATCATCCAGAACATTGGCCGAGAAAGAGCAGCACAACTCGCAGGCTCATGGTCGTGATCTAGGCCTCAGGCAGTAGACGACGTGGAGTGCGGATCCGCCCTGGACATTTTCGCCCGCAAGGGCACCCAAAAGCCGGAATAGATTTGTCCATCACAGCCGAGGGAAGATGAAGATCGAAGTTTAGAAAACTTCAAACCAATTTCGAGCAACGAAGAGTTAGGATCCAGTCTAAACGCAGAGTGCTAAGGAGGAACCTGAGCTTCCAAGCGGTAAGGAAGATCTGGCGTCATGGGGCAGAGCCGAGAGTTTTACCACCCGGGTGGGTGGGAGGAGCCAGCTTGAAGACCTTCCGGCAAGATTTAAAGTGGCAAGGAACCTGCCAATAAGTGTGGATTGAACAACATATCCATGTCCCTAGAACAGTTGTTTAACATGTGGTCTCTGACCCGCCCATAAAATCCTGGAGATTTCCCAACTCCAGAATCTTCAAGTGTGAGTTGGCAGTACCAGTGGGACAGTTTTAAAAAGGTATAAAGTTCTAAGGAGTGTGACCATGCAAACCACTTCAATTCTGCGGGATAAATTAAGTAGTACTGCCCCCCAGTCAGTGAAGCCCTGTTTCATTTGCTTAGTGAAGGGGTAGTAATCATCACTGTATGCTGAGTCTAGAGAATGAGCTACATTAATGCTGAGGTACTTGTCTGTTTAGATCCCACTGGAATGGGAACACTGTTCATAGGGCCTGGGAGGGGGTGAAATGGAAGCTCGAGGTCTCAGTTTTGGAGGGATTTTGTCGGTAGCCAGAGACTGCACTAAATTGTTACAGCAGGTTAAATACCATCAGACAGGCCTCCATTGGGTCAGCGAGGTAGAGCAGCACATCTGCATATTTATTTATTTATTTATTAACTTTTGGTAACTGGGTAAGCATACTAGACAAAACTGCCTATTTTTAGACATGACCCAGAAGAGTACAGTCAAACAATACATTGCGATACATACTAAGATAACAGCATCTTTACATTGGTACAGATTCATACAGAGATCACAGCGGCTTGACAGAGGTACAGAGATGCATAACAAATAGTGGCAGTTGTGAGGAATAGTTTGTTATGCATAGGCGATACAACAGCATAACAGGGTACAAGGTCAGTCAGCACCATATTAGCAGTAGTACAAGACTATTTTTCAAGGAACAAAAAGAATGAACCAAGACAGGAAGTGAAGGCAAGGGTGGAACAGTAAGGTATATAGAGACGAGCAATAGAGGTGACATTAGTAGGCAGTAGGGAGGTGGAGACACAACAGTGAAAGGGCAACATAAGCGCAAATCCTCAGCTCAGGGAGAGACAGGAAGCTGGGGAGCCAGATCAGGCATGGAAAAAGTGCAAGGCAGGATCAAATAGGACAGTTAAGGTCCCATGCAGGTGTGGGTTCCCTATGAGGGGGATGCAAGTGCCATAGCCCTTTGAACAACTTTCTGAACACCTGGTTAGCAGCCAGGGATGTTCCTTTTCCAGCAGAGAGGTAAGCAGAAACAGCTGCCAAGTGCACTTTCGGAGTGGAGGGCCGAAGGCCCAGAGAGTGTAAATGTGCTAGATAGTCCAGGGCTATTGGCAGATTGTCCTGGAGGTGACCTATGTGTCTCTGCTTGCACCAAACAGAAAATTTCTTCCACTCAGAAGGGTAAGTTTTTCTGGTGGAAGGTTTCCTAGAAACTCTCAAAACCTCCAACACTCCTTCTGAGAGGTATAGGTTGGCATATTCTAAGTCCTCGAGAGCCAAGCTTTGAGTCTGAGGGACTGCAAGTTGGGGTACAGGACCCTGCCCTGGGAGAATGTTAGCAGGTTGTGTTTCCTAGGTAGGGAGATTGGTTTGGAGATTGCCAAGGACAGCAGCATTAAGTACCAAGGCTGCCTGGACCAGTCTGGAGCAATGAGGATCATAGTTGCTGACTGGACCCTGAGCTTGTTCAGTAAACTGAATAGCAAGGGGAATGGTGGGAAGGCATACAGGAACTTCCCTGTCCAGTCCAACAGCAGTGCATCTAGTGGCACTGTGCCCACTGATGGAGGCCTACAACAGAACAGAGGAAGCTGATGATTGTCTAGGGCTGCAAAGAGGTTCACATCTGGAGTGCTCCATCTTCTGAACATCACTTGCAGGATTTGTCTGTTTAGAGATCATTCATGGTGGTTCTGGTTGATTCTGCTGAGGGCATCCACCAAGACATAGTCCTTTCCTGGCAGGTGGACTGCTGAAAGGGATATCCCCAGGGTGTAAGCCAGGTTCCATACCTTCATGGTTTCTGTGCACAGAGGTGAGGACCTTGTACCCCCTTGCTTGTTGATGTAATACATTGTTGTTGTATTGTCTGTCCTGACCTGAACTGCCTTGCCCTGCAGCATGGAGGTGAAGAACTGAATACCTAGATAAACTGCCCTGAGCTCCTGCTGTTATAGGTGAAGCAGAGATTCCTGCTGGGACCATGTACCATGGGCAGGATGCTCCCCTAGGTGGGCATCCCATCCTAGAAGGGAGGGAGGCATCTGTTGTCAGAACTGCTGCTGGTGGCATCTGCATAAAAGGCACGCCTTCTCTGAGGTTGTCCTTTTCCTGCCACTACTGCAGAGCTTGAAGCAGGGTTCCTGTGAATGGTACCATCTTTGACAGGAAATCTCTTCTCTGAGACCAGTGAGCCCTGAGATGGAACTGGATGTCCCTCATCTGGAATCTTGACCCTAACACTGTTGTTGTTGAAGCGGCCATGTGGCCCAGCAACTGAAGAAAATGGCTTGCTGGTCTGGGGGTATGCAGCTGGAAGGAACTTGCTGGCTGCACCAAGCTGTCTACCCTGTCCTGAAAAGGAATGCTCTTCTGTTCAATATGTCCAACTCTGCTCCTATAAACTCCAGGAGCTGAACTGGTGAGAGGACTGACTTTTTCTGATTTACCAGGAAACCTAGCATAGTTAAGTGTATCCTGAGTGATGGTCAATGCCCTTTCCACCTGCTGTGGGGACTTACCTACCACCAACCAGTCGTCCAGGTATGGGAAGACTGTAACCCCGTTTCCGTAGATGTGCCACCACCACTGCTAAGCACTTGATAAACACTCTTGGGGCCGTCGACAGCCCGAAGGGCATGGCCTTGAACTGGCAGTGCCCTGATGGCAACCTGAGGTACTTCCTGTGTGCCAGTCTGACAGGGATACGGAAGTGTGCATCCTTTAGGTCTAGGGATGCCAGCCAGTCTTCTCTCGTTAGAGAAAGGAGAATGATAGCCAGAGTAACCATCTTGAACTTTGGCTTTGTCAAATGTTTGTTCAAGTATCTCAGATCCAGAATGGGTCGCCACTCCCCTGTTTTCTTTTGAGTGAGGAAGTATCTTTAGTAAAGACCCTTTCCCCTTTCTCCTTTGAGATAAGGGGACAGGTTCTACTGCTTGCTCTTGCATGAGCTTGGCTACTTCCTCTTCCAGCAGAGAGATTTCTGAGGGGTTGGCAGGTCTGAACAGTCTTGCTCTCAACTTGGGAAAGAATTTGAAGCTGAGGGCAATGCCCTGGCTCACTACCTCCAGGACCCACTTGTCTGTGGTGATGGAATTTCAAGCCTGGGTGTAGTGAGCCAGCCTGCCTCCTACTGGAAGTAGGGAGGCGACCCTGACAGGGTTCTCAGGGAGTCCGTTTTGCCTGGACAGCAGGTTGAGTACTGGGTGCAGCCCTGTTGCTGCCCCTACCTCTAAAATACCCCCTCTGGGGCTGATAAGGAGGCAAAGCTTGTGTATGGAAGAAAGGCCTACAATGGATTCTACCCCTGCCTCTTCCCTGGAACTTTTGTGGAGTTGCTGCCTTCTCCTTAGCTGCAACAATCTTGTAGGCGACCTTGTAGTCATCCACTTTTTTTATGCAGGCCTCGGTTTGCTCCCCAAACAGGAAAGTAGGCTTGCAGGGGAAGTCAAGAGCTTTTGTCTGGGTATCTTGAGACAAATTTGTTGTTCTCAACCAAACAAACCTCCTCAGGGACACTAAGGTAGCCATCTGCCTAGCAGCAATGTTGTTAGCATCTACTGCCGTACGAAACTGTGACTTACAAGCCTCAATGCCCCTTTTTGCTGCTCCTGAAAGATCAGATGCCACAGGGACAGCACTGTGTTCCACATACTCCTCTGATACCTAGCTATGTAAGCCATGTAAGAAGCTCGCCTAATAGCTAGTGAAGCTCTCAGGTATGACTTCTTTGCTATGGAGTCCATCCTTCTGGAGTCTTTTTCAAGTGAGTGTGAAGCCAGGGAATCCCTGCCTTGTCACAGGCAGCAGCCTGTACCACCCCTTCATGGCTGGGATGTCCAAACAGGAATTCAGCACCTGATTTGGCTACCCAGTATATTCTGTCCATCCTCTTGCCAGCTGGGGGGATGGATGAAGGTGTCTTTAGAATTTTTGTGGCTTGCCTCAATAAAGATTTATGGATGGGCAATAGGAGTTTTTTGTTGCTGGGACATTCATCATTTCCACATAATTGTGTTCCTCTTCCTCCTCTGTGGATTCCTGGGTAGAGAGGTCCAAGGTCTGTGACACTTGTTTTAAAAAGGCGAAGTGGGAAGAAAAATCCTCTATTGCCTTTTCTGGGGAATCAGCCCCATGAGGTTCTGGAGAAACCTCAGGTTCTATAAGCTCTCCAAATTCATCATCATCCTCATCAAAATCATCTTCCTCCAGGAAGATGTTGGTTGATTGTTCCAAGGAACTGGGAACCAAAAGTGAACCAGAGTCCAGAACCGACAACTGTGAACCAGAGTGCTGAATCAATACCACGGTATCAGTTTGCAATGCCTGTAAAATACTAATGGCACTCGCAATAGCTTCAGCGGTAGGAACCGCTGGAACCGTCGGTTGCAGTTCCCTGGTTGAGTGCTTCTCTTTTCTTTTCTTTTCCGCAGAACTTTCCGGTTCAACGGTAGTTTCTGCAGATCTTTTTCTGTTGGAGGAACCACCGCCCTGGTCAGAGGGCTGCTCACTCGGTTCAAAAGACTTTTTCTGAGAAGTGGGGGCCTTGTCCATTGCTGTGTCAGCAGCTTTTTCGGACATCTTTTCCTTCAGTCGATTTAAGCGCCTATCCAGCATTGGCTGAGGAAAATTCTTACACATATCACAATTGGCCTTTAAATGGTCGAAACCCAAACACAGGAAACAAATCAACTGAGGATCCGCTTTGGCAAACAGTTCCCTGCACTCTGTGCAATGCTGAAAACCCATTGGGCCAGTTTTCTTTTTAGGTAGTGACATAACCACCAGTAGAGGGTTAAACAACCTAAACCCACACAGGAAAATTCCTTTTTTTTTTTTTTTTTTTTTAAACGGTGGTTTGGCAACCACAGAAAACCCAGGAATTACTCCGGTTTTCACACAATTAAACCAATCGGACCTAAATGGGCTTTTTTAAAAGTAAATAAAATATAAAGAAAGCCGGTTCCCTCCCGGTTAAAAGAACCGAGAAGAAATCGAGAAAACTTACCGAAATATGGCTAAATCTAGACTAATCTGCCTGTATACCAAGGACAGTGCTGTTCAAAATTAACAGAAAGAAAAAATTACTCACCTTAGTAATGTTGTTTCTTCTAATGGCGTCTTGCTGTATTCTGACTATTGCAGTGATCTCCAACCTTTGAACTGCCCCGGAGAACAAACAGTTAACTTTCCATGCAAGGCATGGAACACTGAGCTCGAGCTCGGTCTGCTGTTGTTTGAACCCCAACTGCCAGATCTTTACGAGCTATACTCACTGGGCGTTCTGTGTGGAAATTGTAAACTCACACTAGCCAACTGGCAACTAAATTTGATAAAAGGTTTTTTTTCGGTTTCAAAGCAAGACTCAAGTCAGGAAACCCAAAAAACAAAACACAACACACACCCAAAATAAAGGAGGATGAGAAAAAAGGGGCACCTCTAGGTGCCAACACTGCTCGTGTCCACCCACATCCCAAAAACCAGGTTCTGAGAGGGGAGGCGGGGGGGGGAGGTCAGAATACAGCGAGACTCCATTAGAAGAAACAATATTACTAAGGTGAGTAATTTTTTCTTCAAACAACATGAAGTCTTGCTGTATTCTGACTACTGCAGACTACCAAGCAGTACCTCCATGGAGGAGGGACAGAACCTACTTTGGGAATAGGCTCTGAAGTAATTGCTGTGTTAAACCCAGCATCACTCCTAGCCTGGATATCCAGAGAGTAATGCTGGTGAAAGTATGGACTGTTTTCCAGGTGGCTGCTTGACAAATTTCTAGGATAGGAATATCCCTGGCAGCAGCCAGGGAAGCAGCTATACCTCTAGTAGAGTGAGCCCTCAGGCCTGAGGGTGGGATTCTACCCAATTTTCAGCTAGAATTGTATACAAGAAACAATCCACCTGGCAATAGGTCTCTTAGTGGCAGGTTTGCCCTTACCAACCTCTCCATATGTGAGGAACAATTGGAGGGACTCAAACCTGTGACCCTTGGTGCGCTCTATGTAGTAGCTGAGGGCCCTTTTAACATCCAGGCTGTGCAGCCTCCTCTCTCCAGAGGAGGTATGGTCAGTGAAGAAAACAGGGAGAGACATAGACTGATTAAGGTGGAAATCTGAAACCACCTTAGGCAAAAACTTCCTGTTAGTTCTTAGGACCACTTTATCTCTACGGAAAGAGATGAAATCAGGCTCCACTGACAGGGCTTGCAATTCACTGATGCGCCTGGCAGAGGTAATGGCTACCAAAAACACAGTTTTCCAAGTCAAGTATTTAAGCTCTGCAGAGGATAAAAGCTCAAAAGGGGGGTTGCATAAGCTGAGCAATGCAAAAATTAAGGTCCCAAGCAGCAGCAGGGTCCCTGAAGGGAGGATTGGTGTGCAACAGTCCCTTGAAGAATTTGCAAAATACAGGATGGGCTGAAAGAGAAGAGGGCTTGCCTACTGACAAAAAAAGCAGAAACAGCTGCTAAATGCACTTTGAGTGTAGCTGGTTTGAGTCCCAAGCCATTGAGATGAACCATATAGTCCAGGACTGTAGGCAACCCAGCAGATTCTGGAGAAATATGCTTACCAGAGCACCAAATAGTGAACCTTTTCCATTTGGAGTTGCAAGTCTTTCTGGTGGAAGGCTTTTGAGAAGCCTTTAGAATATCCAGAACACCTTGAGAGAGGTGCAGATCAGCAAACTCTAACTCTTCAAGAGCCAGGCCTTGACATTGAGAGATTTGAGATTTGGATACCAAACCCTCCCCTGAGAGGATGTCAACAGGTTGTAATTCCTGGGAAGAGACAGGGGAAGCTGGACTGCTAAGGACAGCAACAGTGGGTACCAGGGCTGTCTGGCCCAGTCTGGAGCGATCAGAATCACTTTGCAGGGTTGAGACCTGATCTTGACTAGCACCTTGAACAGGAGAGGGAAGAGGGGGAAGCATACAGGAACTTCCCTTTCCAATTGAGAACCAGAGCATCCAGGGGGACTGAGCCCAATACTGGGGGTCTGCAGCAAAAGAGAGGAAGTTGGTGATTGTCTGGGGCTACAAAAAGATCTATCTGTGGAGTGCCCCATCTGGAGAAAATCACCATCAAAATTAGGGGATCTAGGGACCATTCGTGGTGGCCCTGAGATATCCTGCTGAGAGCATCTGCCAGGACATTGTCCTTCCCTGGGAGGTGAACTGCTGTCAGAGAAGTTTGCAGAGAATAGGCCAGAGACCACAACTTCATTGCTTCTGTGCACAAGGCCGGAGACCAAGTGCCCCCTTGCTTGTTGATGTACCACATTGTGATGGTATTGTCTGTTCTGATCTGGACTACTTTGTTCTGAACATACTTGGAAAAAGCTTGTAGTGCCAGAAACACTGCTCTGAGTTCCAAGAGATTGATGTGAAGCAGAGATTCTTGAGGTGACCACAGCCCTTGGGTGGTAAGATCCCCCAAGTGGGCTCCCCAGCCCAAGAGGGAGGCGTCTGTGGTGAGGATTAGAGAATGAGACTGAGTGACAAAAGGAACTCCTTGCCTTAAATTGTCCTGATCCTGCCACCACTGCAAAGCCTGGATCAGGGTTCGAGTCACTGGGACTAGTTTGGTCAGGGAATCCTTTCTCTGGGACCAGAAGGTTCTCAAGTGGAACTGAATGTCCCTCATCTGAAATCTTGCCCCTGGACCACTGCTGTAGAGGCTGCCATGTGGCCCAGGAGCTGCAAGAAGTGCCTTGCTGGTCGAGACACCTGAAGGGTGAAAGAAGAGGCCAGTTCTATTAGTGTCCTTGCCCTGTCCAGGGGAAGGAAGGCCTTTGCTCTTATTGTATCCAGCTCCGCCCCTATAAAGGTGAGGAGCTGCACTGCCTCTAGAACTGACTTTGGAAGGTTTAGGAGGAATCCTAAGGAAGTGAGCAGTTGCTGAGTTATCTGAAGATGTGACTTGACTTGGTCTGGAGACTGACCCACTATGAGCCAGTCATCCAGATATGGAAAGATGGAGAACTTTCTTCTCCTTAGGAAAACAACCACTACTGCCAGGCACTTTGTGAACACCCTTGGGGCTGATGTTAGACCAAAGGGCATTGCTCTGAATTGATACTGGCCTGAGGGCAACTCGAACCTGAGGTACTTTCTGTGGGAGCACCTGATGGGAATGTGAAAATAGGCATCCTTGAGGTCCAGGGAGGCTAGCCAGTCCCCTGGCCTTAGAGAGGGCAGAATTATTCCCAGAGTCACCATTTTGAATTTTGGCTTTAAAAGGTGCTTGTTTAGATATCTTAGATTCAGGATGGGCCGCCATTCTCCTGTCTTTTTGGGGGTTAGGAAGTACCTGGAGTACAATCCTTTGCCCCTGTGTAGGGTAGGAACCCTTTCTATGGCTCTGAGAGCCAAGAGGGAAGAAACCTCTGCCTCTAGGGCAAGGGCCTCTGAAGGATTTGCAGGTGGAAAGGATCTGGTTCTCATCTTGGGAAATTTTTTGAAGCTGAGAACCAGTCTGTGGCTTACTACTTCCAGGACCCACTTGTCTGATGTTAAAGACTTCCAGTCCTGGACAAAGTAAGCCAACCTGCCCCCTACAAGTAGTGGAGAATCGGCCCGGGCAGACCCATCAGGGTGTCTGCTTGGCAGGGGCTTTAGGCTGAGGGGTGGAAGCAGGCCTGCTCATGCCCCGTCTGCCTCTCCCTCTAAAGAACCCCCTCTGAGCAAAAGCAGAAGAGGAGGCCTGGGCTTGGTAAAAAGGCCTATGAAAGGGCCTGCCCCTGCCCCTGGAATGCTGCCTCTGAGGAGTGGCTTGCCTTTCTTTGGCCTGAGCACTCCTGTAGGTGGTCCTGTAGTCGTCCATCTTCTTCATGTAGTTCTCTGTTTGCTCCCCAAACAGAGAATTACCAATGACAGGAAAATCCATGGCCTTAGCCTGGGTATCCTGTGACAGGCTAGTACATCTGAGCCAAGCCATCCTCCGAAGGGCCACAGATGTAGCCATGACTCTAGATGAAACATCACTGGAGTCAACAGCAGCATGAAATTGCACCTTGGATGCCTCAATCCCATCCGCAGCCACCCGCCTCCAGCTCCATGGCAAGCTGGTCAGGGCCTGTTTAGCTAGAGCCATCACAGTGTCCCACCTGGACTTCTGGTATCTAGCTGTGTAGGCCATATAGTTAGCCTGCCTGAGTCCCAAAGATGCTGCCATGTACTGTTTCTTTGCCATGGCATCAATCCTCCTGGAGTCCTTATCTGGGGGGTGTGAAGCCAAGGGAATATTTGCCTTATCACAGGCAGCAGCCTGCACTACCCCAACATGGCTGCATTGCTGGGAAAGGAACTCCGTGTCTGAGCCTGAAAGAGTATACCTCTTGTCCATTCTTCTATCCACAGGAGGTATGGAATTAGGAGTTTTTAGAATTTTAAATGTCTGTTTCCCAAAAGACTTACGGAGAGGAACAGACAATCTCCTGGACTCTGGGATGTCCATCATCTCAACAAAATCAGGCTCCTCCTGATCCTCTACTGCTTCTTCCATAGGAAGCTGGAGGGTTTCAGCCACTTTTTTGTAAAACATAAAGTGGGAAGGGGACGCCGAAAGCCTAGGAGGAGAAACACCTGAAGGTCTGTCTGGGGAGATGTCCGGGTCAACAGGCACATCCAGACTTTCATAATCACCATCATCATCATTATCTTCATACTTTCCCTCCTCCTCCGGTTCATAAAATTCTTCTAAAGTATCATCCAGAACCGGGGGAACTGACCGAACTGAGCCCCTGACCGATGGTGCCGGTTCGGCCGGAAAGTACAGTTACATAAGAACTTACCGTAACAGTAGATCTTCGATAGGAGCTCTTGCAGCAGGCTATAACATTTAGGACTATGCTGCAGGCACTAGGACCACACGGTGAAAACTTCTGCCAGCAATACTATCGGGGACCGCCCCCGACGCCAGCCCCGCCCCGACGTCGGTCAGGGTACAAGAGGGGGCGGACCCAGCTCCACTTCAGTTCTCCCACCAGTACCCAGCAGAAGGCCTGACAAGAGAAGGAGGCGAAGCCTACCATCTAGAAAGGAAAGAAAATAGACCTGCACTCTCCGAGCGGGAAGGCGGGAGGGAAGCAGCGCCTGCTGCAAGAGTTCCTCTCAAAGATCTACTGTTACGGTAAGTTCTTATGTAACTGTACTATCTTTCTTCGAGTGGGAGCTCTTGCAGCAGGCTATAACATTTAGGACTGAATCCCAAGCAGTCCCATAGCAAGGAGGTAGCCGACCCTGGGAGGAGGAATATGCTGACTCCAGAGGCCCTTAGGACAAAAGTCCTTGCAAAACCGCTAGGCCGAAGCCAGCACGGCGTCTGGAGACGATATCCAAGCTGCAATGCTTGATAAAGGTATGCACCGAGTTCTGGGTCGCGGCCGCACAAATGTCCAGGATAGCGACATTCCGCATGGTGGCAAAAGAAGTTGACACTCCCCTGGTGGAGTGACCCCTAACCGGGCCCAGCAGGGGTTTATTGTGATGCTCGTAGCAAAACGAGACGCAACGGACTATCCATTTAGAGATAGTTTGCTTGGACACCGGTTGACCCAAGCGATGTGGTGTAAAAGCCACAAAGAGTTGCTCCGATTTACGGTGCTGAACCGTTCTGTTAAGGTAATACCTCAGGGACCTGTGGACATCCAATGTGTGGAGGAGAGCCTCCCCTCTATTGGAAGGGGAAGGAAAATAAACTGGAAGATCAACCAACTGGTTGAGGGTCAACTCCGAGACCACCTTGGGAAGAAACTTAGGATTAGTTCTGAGGGAAACCCTTTCCCTATGAAAAATCAAATAGGGCTCTTTACACATCAGAGCCTGAAGCTCGGAAACCCTTCTAGCTGAAGTAACTGCAACCAGAAAACAAACTTTCCAAGAAAGGTAACGCAGCTCACAACTTGCCACGGGCTCAAAAGGAGGGAGGGTGAGTTTCTCCAACACAAAAAGGAGGTCCCAGGGTGGGACAGGGTCCCTAATGGGAGGTCTCATGTGTAGAATTCCCCTAAGGAAGGCGCGGGCTACGTCTAACCGCGCCAATGCTCTCTCTTCCACGAGCATGATAGGCGGAAATTGCCCACATGTGCACCTTGATAGAGGAATAGCTCAGGCCCTTCTCGTACAAGAAGAGGAGATACTGCAAAGTGGAGTTCACAGGCAGGTGACAGGATCCAAAATGTTGCGGCAAGGCCCAAAGACAGAAACGTTTCCACTTCATAGCGTAAGTGGAGCGAGTAGAGGGTTTCTTTGGATGCAAGCCTCAGCCACTTCTGGGAAACCCCGATCTTTTTAGCTACGCCTGAAGGAGCCAAGCATGAAGGTGCAGGGATCTGAGATCTGGGTGAACTAGAGACCCCTGGTCCTGGGACAGCAGCTGCGAGCAAATGGGCAGCGGACTGGAGGTTCCTGGGACAACCGCTGCAGGAGTGGGAACCAAATCTGTCGAGGCCAGTTGGGGGCCACAAGGATCATCCGGGCCCCTTGGCCTGTAGTTTGAGCAGAACCCTCTGAATGAGAGGGAAGGGCGGAAAGGCATAAAGAAACCTCCCTGCCCAGCAAAGGGATAACGCGTCTGGCCAAAAAACTCCAGGCGCCTGCTCTCACGAGCAAAACAGTGGCAGTTTGGCGTTGCGTGGTGACGCAAAGAGATCCAGCTCCGGAAGACCCCACCTGTCGAAGAGCTGATCCGCTACGGATTGTAGCAACTCCCACTCGTGTGCTCTGGCCTGTGACCTGCTGAAGTTGTCGGCCAGATCGTTTAGGACGCCTGGAACATGCATGGCGGACAGAAGAATGCCCCATTCCAGTGCCCAGTACCAGACTCTCATTGCCTCCCTGCAAAGAGGATAGGAATGGGTGCCTCCTTGCTTGTTGATGTAAAAGATGACCGCCATGTTGTCCGTCTGAATTAGAAGAGAGCCCAGTACCAGATCCTCCTGAAACGCCTGAAGAGCATAGAGGATTGCTCGCATTTCCAGCATATTGATGTGGAGGGTCCATTCCTCGGGTGACCAAACCCCTTGCGTTTGATGAACAACCAGGTGAGCACCCCAGCCCAGGTCCGATGCATCCGTCATTAGAGTCTGACCTGGAGGCTCCAAACGAAAACTGACCCCTTTCTCCAGATTGCTGAGGTCTAACCACCAAAGCAATGTTCTCCTGACTGGCTCTGAGATCCTGACTAAAGCGTCCAGGTCATTGTAGCACTGGTCCCACTGCACCCTAAGCATCCATTGTGGGACTCTCATGTGGAGGCGGGCCAAAGGTGACTGGAATGGTCCGCCATATGCCCCAATAAGTTGAGGAAGTTCCGGCCGAACCCGAGGTGCTATGGAGATCTGCTCAATGTTCGAAGCTTTAATCCCTGTCTTGTGGGAGAAAGGCCATGCCCTGGACAGAATCTAGGATCGCTCCTATGAACGCGAGCTTTTGGCTGGGCTCTGGGGATGACTTTTTCAAGTTCAGAGTGATCCCAGCTCTCGGAATAGAGTATAAGTGTCTCCGAGACAGCGTAAGAGGCCGTCCCTTGACGGGCCGTAAGAAGCCAGTTGTCGAGGTAAGGAAACACATAATGCCCCAACCGCCTCAGAGCCGCAGCCACCACTGCGAGGCATTTGGTGAAGACTCACGGAGCGGAAGAGAGGCCGAACAGGAGCACCCGAAACTGAAAATGCTCCCCTTGGAAGTGGAACCTCAAAAACTTCCTGTGAGGCGGAAAGACCCCTATATGCATGTATGCATCCTGCATGTCGAGAGAACAGAGCCAGTCTCCTTGGTGCAGCAGAGGAAGAAGACCCTGAAGAGTCACCATCCTGAACTTTTTGTACTCTATAAAGAGATTTAACGGACTGAGGTCCAGAATGGGACGAAGGTCCCCGGTCTTTTTTGGGACCAGAAAAAAGTGGGAGTAGAATCCCTGGCCCCGCTGACCCCAGGGGACTCTCTCTACCGCTCTCTTTTGCAGGAGGGCCTGAATTTCTCCTTCCAATAGTGGGATGTGAGAAGGAGGATAACTGGAGAGCTTTGGTGGAGTGTATGGAGGAAACTCTGTGAACTCCAATGTGTGTCCTCTCCGTACAACGTCCAAGACCCATTGATCTGTGGTAATAGAGCTCCACCCTTCGAAATAAAGGGAGAAGCGGCCCCAACCGGCTCCCCATGAACTTCTGACAGAAGGGGGGGGCAGAAGGGAGTCATTGGGCAGAACCGGGGGTTGAGAGAGAGGCCTGGGAGGACTTGGGCCCACGGGCGGAAGGTCCACCAGACTGCTGGTTTCCGGATCTTCTGCGGAAGCCACCTCTCTACCCTTGCTGGTTTCCCCGGGCTGAAGTCTGATTGCCTGAGGACTTACGAAAAGGCCGACGGCGATGGGGGCGTCGTTGGTCACCACGGTACATCTGGCGGACCGACCAGATCGACTTACCCCATTCCTGGAGGCGAGAGATCAAAGCCTCCGTCTCCTGCCCAAACAAGACGGTACCCTGGAATGGCAAATCCCGGATACCCGACTGCAGATCCTGGTGAAAGCCTGAAACTCCCAACCAGGCATGGCGCTGAAGGCACACCCCAGAGGCGGCCGCACTGGCTGCCGTATCCGCAGTGTCATACGAGGCTCTCAGTACATGAGAGCCTATGTCTGAGCCCGACTGCAATAGGGCCAGGAGCTCTGTCTTCTTATCAGAGTCTGGCATGGCCTGTGTTAGCTCAAGTCCCCGTTCCCATAACGCATTCTGGTACTGCACCATATGCGTGAGGAAATTCAGGGAGCGAATGGAACAGGTGGAAGCAGCGTAAACTTTTTTGCCCACCTGATCCAGGTATCGGGACTCCAAATCGGGAGGTTGGGAGCTGAGGTGCCGCGGCTGTCGAGATTTATCATGAGCAGCTGTGATCACAGATGAATCGGCCTGAGGGTGCTCCGCCAAGACGGGTTCCGCCCTCGGGGCCTTATAGAGCCTATCCGACTTTTTGGGAACTGCCGGGATGGAGGCCGGATGCATCCAGGTGGATTTAGTAAGATCCTGGAAAGTATTCACCAAAGGAGGAATAACCAGAGGCTTCGGCTCCTTCTGCCTCAGGTATTTAGCCAATCTCCAGCGTTCCGGGTCCAGGTCTTCCGTGTTCCACTCGTTGGAAGCCTGGATATGCCTCATGACATCCATAAAGATAGGATCGTCCGGAGGCAAGCGAGGCAGGTCCTTCTCTTCAGGGGAGCGCTTGAGGCTGAGAGAAGACGAAGAGGTCGATGAAGAAGAGGAGGATCGACTATCCGACTTGGAATAGTCTGATTCTACCCCATGACCATGCCTACGCTGACGTCGGTGACTAGGGGACCAACAATGGTCTGAAGACCGACTCCGGTCCCTGGACTGGCGACGGTCAGGAGACCGACACCGGGAGCGGTCCCGCTTAGCGCGAGAAGGGCTCCTGGAATGAGACCAGGACCAACGTCGGTCACTAGAAACCTTAGAGCGACGTCGGTGGTCCTCGGATCGAGAGCGGGAATGAGCCCTGGAAGGGGGTGAAGGACGGCGCTCCGGGGACCTCAACGGAGAGGTCTCGCCCTCTGGCTGTGGTTCACCCGCAGGATCCGGCACCGATGTCTGCGCCGGCGACGGGGAGGTTCGCTTGTGAACCTGCCCCCACCAAAATGAGAAAAACTGTTTGAGCTCATCCTTAGAGAAGATCTCAGCCGCCCGCTGCGGGAAAGAAGTCTCCGGAGCGGTGGGACGTGAAGGAGAGCTCTCTTGAGGGCCCACGGGGGAGGAGGACTTGGGTGACGGGGACGTCGGTAGTTCTATGACCAAGCCCGGGTCCTTAGCCCCTTTGACCGGCGTCGGTGTAGGGACCGACGACGGGGTGACGCCAGGGGGTGCCGGAGAGTCCTCATCTCCAGAGGCGCGCTTTAGCAGGCGGCGCCGGTGCCATGGTAGGTAGGTCAAGCAGGTACCCCACGGGACTTGGCGCGACTCTAGTGGAGTCACCTTCCGCTTGGTCTCTCGACGGGCCGGCCTTAGCCTGAGAAGACTTCTGCAATCTCCAGACCCCAGGCACAGGCCTTTTCGAGAAGGCCGCGAACGCGATCTGACCGAGACCGGACCGTGTCGGACTGACCACGCCCTTACTATGCCGCTTTCTTCTTTTTCTTCCTCCGATGAGTGCAGATCCATTTTTGCTCTCAGAAGGTAGGCCTTAAGGGCTTTCAGGCGGTGGATGCGGGTCCAGCTGGTAAAGGCCTGGCAATCAGCACAATGAGCGGTGTCGTGGTCAGGGTCGAGGCAGAAAACGCACCGCCGGTGTCCGTCTTTAGTGGGAATCTGCCGCCCGCAGTCGCACTTGTTGAGGTGTTCGGGGGACACTGAAGCCCGGGAAGACATCGAACCCGGCCGGGGGAAAGAGGGCTGACGTCGGTACTAATGGCGGCAAACACCGAGGCGAAAGCACCAAAAATGCGGGAAAAACCGTACCGAACGACGGCAGCAACACTGACGTCGGCAGCGGAGGAAACGGACAAAACCATTGAAAAACGGAAGACTTGCTTGAAGAAATTCTGAGAATCGCTGAGAATCTCATACAGAAGCTAGCTTCACATGTGGGTACGTGGCGGAAAAGAACTGAGGTGGAGCTGGATCCGCCCCCTCTTGTACCCTGACCGACGTCGGGGCGGGGCCAGCGTCGGGGGCGGTCCCCGCTGGTATTGATGTGGCAGAAGTTTTCACCGCAGGGTCCTAGTGCCTGCGTCATAGTCCTAAATGTTATAGCCTGCTGCAAGAGCTCCCACTCGCAGTAAGATCCGAAGTTAGCGATTGAACTATCCTTATCGCTTTGGCTATCTCATCAGCGGTCGGAGAAAGAACCTGTGGATCCGAACCGGATGATTTGTCCCTTCTTTTTCTTTTAACCGGAACCGACTCCTCAGAATTGGTTCTCCTTTTGCCCGAAGAAGTTTCGCCCTGGTCAGAGGGCACTCCTTCTGGTTCGTCGGAACCGAACCAGGCTAGCCATCCGGGTCAGCGGACTTCACGTCCTCCCTTTCCCTCAGTCTACCTACTCTCTTATCCAGGGTAGCTTTGGGGAAACTTTTACAAATTTGGCAGTCTGAATTGAGGTGGTCAAACCCCAGACAATAAACACAGGTGGTGTGGGGATCAGCCTTAGCAAAGGCTCCCCCACACACACTACAGTGTTGAAACGCAGTGGGCCCGGTTTTTTTCTTGGGTTTCTCAGACATGGCCAGTCCTAACCAAAACTTACCCTTTTTCCGGCAATCCGCCAGGCAAGACACCCTTATCGGTTCCTGACCGTGTTATAGGTCTTGGAAAAACGTAATGAAACTGCTTTTTTAGAACCGATATGGACCGGTAACCACACCTCTAATAAAGACAGAAGTTTTTTTTTACACAAACCTGATCGGTTCAAACCGAACCGATCCAATGTTTACAAGTTCCACACAGAAAACTAATATAGAAAACCTATCTAGTACTCACGGTACCACAAACAGAGACTTAAACCGACAGGTTAGAAGCAGAAATTTGGTTGAAACAGAGCGAAAAAAACAACACTTTAACTGACTTTTTTGAACCGAGCGAAGGAGAAATCTCCGGAGCGACTGTTCAGTGAGGTGGAGTAAAGAATCTGGCGGTTGGGGTTCAAACAACAGCAGACAGAGGCTTCAACCGAGCTCGAGCTCAGCGTTCCATGCCTTGCATGGAAAGTTAACTCTCTGTTCTCCGGGGCAGTTCAAAGGTTGGAGATCACTGCAATAGTCAGAATACAGCAAGACTTCATGTTTGAATAAATTTAGTTCAGAAAACCGTAAAAAATTCACTTCTAGACAGATGAAGGAGGGCTCTCCGAGACGTCTGTACTAGTGAAGCGGAGTAAAGAATCTGACGGTTGCAGAATCTGGACCAGGGACAGTGGTTTGAAAACCGAGCTCGATCCTAGCGTTCCATCATTAGCATAGGTTCCATTAACCATTTTGGCTCCAGGGCAGTAAAATGGAAGGACAATACTGCATATGCCAAAATACAGTACGATTTCCTGGGGCTTAAAGTGCACCTCCTCTTTTTGTGCAATTGCGGGACCATAGGTTGGGTCCGATTCTTGTGAATAGCGAGCCACATTCTGACAAAATAATTTACATGTTATTCAGTTCACATAACACAAAAATTTTATATCACCTACCCCAGTTTCTGAGAAAGATAAAAAGCAAGGTCTTCCCTACCCCAGCTCAAATTACTAAAAATGGATGATAGTTAAATGCTTACTGTGCACTATTTCTGAATATCTAGCTGTTTTGCATGTTCTATAACCCTGGAATCCTTGCCGCCTGCCGTCAGTCCTATATGTAATTACCTACTGCAACAGCCCTCTTGAAGTAAGATCTTTGATTATTGAGCTATGATCGTGTTACCAATGACTCTGACAAACTGTTTTTTCCTCTCGTATTGTATTATATTGTAATATCTTACAACATATTTTGGGCTTGACTAATGCTAATTCTGGAAGAATCCATTGGTCAACCTTTCTATGTCCCTCTTGGACCTTATTTCCTGGACAGGATTTGAGATTACTTCTTATGGGGGTGTAGGTAATCAGACCCGAACCCATGGAAGTCCTGTTTAAATTCACAAACTTTTGAATCAGTTAATGTGCTCGCCAATGGAATCTTCCGAAACAAATACTCTGAAAATGTTAGATTTGTACACTGGGATTTAGCCAAGCTGAAATGCTTATTTTAAGGAACTTTTGTAAATGTTGTATTTTTTTTTTTATGTTTTAAATGTTATAATGTATGTAATGACTTTGTAAGTTAAATTAGTAAACTTGAACTACTAAAAAAAAGTGCACCTTTCAACGACTTATGAGCTGAGGATTCATGGGATATCAAAATTAACATGGTATAACACAAAGGAATAGCTGGAGGTTCCAGCCAGAAATTGTCCCCTCAGGCTATACAGACCTCACATGGTGCACCAGAGCAAGCCGCAGGCCTGAGTGGCACAAAAGATTCACTGCCATGGGACACAGTCATGAATGCTGTCAGGGAAATGGACCATAAGCTGGAACAGGTCCTACAAAGGCTTGGGGCACAAGATATAAAAACTGAAATGGTAACAAAAAATGCCAAGGATGCAGACAACCACTCACAATGGACCTAGGCGTCCTTCGCTAAATCCACCCTGCAGATAAATCATTTGAGAGCCCGCATGGAGACAATGGAGAACACAGCACGGGCGATGAATCTGAGGCTAACAGGGATCTCAGATGGCACAGAAGGGGAGAGTGTGCTGGTGTACCTGAAGCATTGGTTAATGGATAATCTTCCCCTGAATTTCAGTTGGACACGGACTCCTTGATACTCGTCTTCAAGATAAATTTTCGACGGGCCCAGCATAACAGGGATGTACCTCGCACTATCATGCTGGTAACCATAGGACCAGTGTTTCGGGATCGTATACTGCTATGGGCAAGGGCTAACTATCCAGTCACTCATGAGGGCCATGAAATTAACATTTTCCCGGACTGGTCATATGCCACTCATATGAGACGTAAACATTTTGACCTTTTGAGAAAGCAACTGCGGGGCCTAGGGGTGTATCACTCTTTGTTGGCACCAGCACGCCTTCATGTAACTTAGGGGGCCAAAACTTTTCAATTCTACGATCCAGAAAAAGCCAGAAAGTGGGTTGATGCTATAGCAACCGAGTTCCGGAACAGACCCAAGAAACACAAGAATTACCATCGACGTCGGACGATGAAAAGAATTAATGTGCTGTGGGTATACTGTTTTTCTCCTTTCATTTTGTTCCTTTTGTTAAACTGACCAGGAGGTCGGTTGGCGTTGAGACTAAGAAACCAAATAAAGACTTTTCTTTGGTTAACTCTTATTATCATCCTTAACTTTACTCTCCCCTTGGAAGTGGGAGAATATATCCATCATTCGGAGGTTTCATGACTCAAGTCGACGCTTTGCTCCGAACAGTACTCATTTTGCGTAATATACGCTAAAGCCACGTATTGTAAGTGGCGCCGACCACAAGGTGCTCAGTAAGGCAGGCACTAACAAATGTGAGAAGTCTTTTTTTAGAAAAAGTTGATCAAAGCTAATACAGTCGTATGAAGGCTATCAAAATGTATTACATAATGGGACATGGAAGCATAATTACTGATCGCGGGTTACCCTAAGTACAGGTAGTGGGTTGGTGGGAATGACCCAAGAAATGTTATGGTTTTACTGTTTGTACCGAACTGAAGTGTTACTAAGAACCGTTTTAAAGAGTTTTGACTAGCAGAGTTACTATTACTGCAGGAGATGTAAAATCTCTATCACCCAGACATTCAATTAAGTGGGGACAATGGCTAGTTTGGCCATGGAAAGGAAATACCTTAACTGAAGTACCTAATCACATCTTTCGCTATCCTAAATGTTAAAGATGGAATTTTAAATTCTTTTCTTTTTCTGGATAGTACCCCATATGTTGTAGCACTAGACAATGGACAAATAATACTGAGGCTAATAAATGTGATATACACCAAAGTCGGAACCAATGTAACCTTGCTCCATTGACTGTAATGCCTATGCATGCTTACTATAAAATAAATAAAAGAAAGTTTTTTTTTTTTTTTTTTAAAAGCAGCAGTAAAATACATGGATAAGATAGGTGAACAAAACTGGTGACGTCACCAAGCCGAATGGAAGTTTAATTCTGAGCTCCGCGGTAATGGTGTGAAAATCTACAGAAATCCGGTGCTTTTTCATGAAAGAGTCCACTTTCAGTCGAAACTACAAGAAGGAGAATGAGCCAGTTACTGAAATCGAGAGGCAGAAGTTCCACCAAGCCGCCCACAAGACGTAGATCGAAGCCGGACCGCAGCCCGAGTGTCCCGCTATCCAGGGCCTCAGAATCGGCTGCAGGCTCTGGTGGGGAAGATGAGACCACTTTGCGAGGAAGTTCCCTCGATGGCCGAGCAACGGCGCATATTGTTAAAATGCTGCAAAGAATAGACACCAATGTAAAAGATATAAAACAAGAGTTAAAACATCTGGAACGGAGGACGGAAGACCTTGAAACGGGCCTGGATGGGCTCCGAGATGACTCCATGCGGCTTAGTAGGGCTGTGCTTTACCTGGCAAGAAGGGAGAGGGAACTTACAGCAAGGGCCGAAGATGCAGAGTCTAGAGGACGATGAGAAACTATACGAATCTTTGGATTCCCTGAAGGTGCAGAGCAGGATGATCCAGTAGAATTTGTCAAAACCTGGCTCCGGCAGGAAATGAACATTCCCAGTACTGAACCCCTGGAGCTCGAAAGAGTACATTGTGCCTTGGGCCCAAAACCAAAAAGTGAGGCCCCCCCCACCTCGCACTCAATATTAGTTAAATTTAACTGGTACCCTGTGAAAGATATGGTGCTACGCAAGGCCTGGGGCAAACAGGACTTAAATTTGGATGGGAAACGGGTGTACGTCAACCATGATTTCCCACCTGCTACCATGCAAAAAAGGAAACGAGTGCTGGCTATGATTAAATAGCTTAAGGAGCAGTAGATAAAGGCCTACCTTCAGTACCCGGCAAAACTGCTTGTACACTGGTCCACAGGCAGTAAACTCTACAATTCCCTGTTGCACTCCAGCAAGCCTCTACAAAAAGCGGGGATCACTCTCCCTGACCTTCAACCTGATTTATTGGAGCAAACTCTGCTGCAACTCCGTTGGACAATGGCGGGTAAAGGGTCCACGAGAGGTGCTATGTCCAAAGGAGTAGGCCCCAACGATCAACTGTGTAAGGACTTGATCCAACTCGGAAAGGGACTGCAGACTTGACAGCAGGACTGAGACCCTTCACGGTGGAAGATATGGTCTGAATTTCTCTTCTTAGGGACTGTCCCAAAGTTGCAGTTTTTGGCTATTATGCAAGGAAAGTCGGCCGTGGTTATGCTGCCCAGGCATCCTGTGAAGGCCCTTGTTTTGACAGTCTATAAGAGGTAGCTGCGGTCCACGGTGGGGGGGGGGGTGAACAAGGGTGCAATACTTGAGTGCTGTGCTCTGAAATTAGGAATGCTGATGGACCCAATGGCGAAAATGCCACTACCTAAAGTTTAAAGTTTAAATTTTTCATGCAGGGCCCTCCATAAGTGGAGGTTTTGCTTGCTTATTTTAATGTTTGAATACCCATTTTCAGCCCTCCCTGCTATCGTTGGGGAGAACTACAGGCTGGAACAGACCGCACTGTAGGCCTGCTCTTCTGAGGCAGGTGATTTGGGTCCAGCCAGCAGGGGGCAATGGTCCAATGTAAACCTGGGCCAGAAAGGGGAATTTTTTTTAAGGTACTCGACTAATGTCCAGGTTCCAAAACATTTGTTGCTGTAAGCACCGGACAAGATTGGGATTATTACGAGGTGGGTGTGTTTTTTTTTTTTACACCCACCTTGTTCAAAACATAACCACTCGTGCCGGAAGCCAGTTCAGGGGATAGGTCACCCATTGGGGTTCAGCCAGTCTTGCTTTCCTTTTTTTTTTTTTCTGACAGTACTGTCCTCCGCTAGGGAATCCTACCTTCCCGCTGAAGGTTCACCCTAGGAGACCACCTTCCCAGTTACTTACGATCAGAGGTGCGGGGGTGTGTAGTGCTATTCAGCAGTCCATGCTCCTGGGCGGAGGGAGCTTCCCTCCGATGAAGGCCTTAAGCGGCCTAATTGTACATAGTTTGCCATTGAGAGTGAGGGTTTCTCTCTATGGGAGTTTGTTTGTAATGGGCAATACAACGGGGAAGGGGGTAAGGGCACTGGGTTTCTGAGGAAACGGGGAGTTTGGAAGCGTGGTGTTTCAGGCAGTCTGGAATGTGTTCTGTGTGCCATCTTTCAATGCAGTTGGGATACGGGAGGCCAGAGCTCAATTAAAAGGTACGAAATGGGGTGAGGACTGAAAACTACAGGATTGGTGCCTTATGGGGATCCTGAAATTGGTTTCGCTCAATGTTAAGGGGCTGGGCTCTCCTGTAAAGAGGCATTATATACTAAAGGATTTTGCCAGGGCCCGCTGTGATATCGACCTCCTGCAGGAGACCCACCTCTCAGTAATAGAGCACAACGAACTACGCCGTATGTGGTTCGGGGAGGTTTTTGCCTCATCTCACAAGAACACAAAAAAGGCAGGGGTGGCCATCCTGATATGGAAGGGCCTAGGTTTCACCCGGCTGGACTCTTTCTCAGATGAGGAAGGTAGATTGGTGGTTCTTTCGGGCAAGGTCGTGGATAGGGTAATACACATTGTGAACATTTATGCCCCAACACCTATTAATCCAGAATTCTATAGGTATGTCTTTAGAGTGGTGGCCTCACTTCCCGAGGGCCAAACTATTATAGGCAGAGATTGGAACTGCGTAGAGGACACACACTACTAGATAGGTCTGAGGGAAAGAGGAGTTGGGGAAAAAGGTGTTGGTACCAAGACTCTTTCCCATTTACATACAGAGGCTGGTCTAGTGGATACTTGGAGGGATAAATACCCTTCCAGTAGGGATTTCACCTTCTACTCACACCCGCAGTATTCGTACTCTCGGTTGGACAGATTTTATATGCATAAAGCATGGGCGGGGACTATAGTGGATCAGCAGATCTACCCCATATGTCTTTCAGACCATGCAAATGTCAGTCTCACTATCACTCACGGACCATGGTACAAACAATCCCTGTGGTGCCTAAATTCTGGGGTACTTAAAGAAAAAGCTTTTGTTTCCAAAATTAAGGAGGTGATAGATAATTATATTAAAGAAAATACCGGGTCTGTCTCAAAGGTGAAGTTCCTCTGGGACGGTTTAAAAGCGGTGGTAAGGGGTGAAGCAATTTCCTATGCAGCCCAACAAAAGAGGGTCAGGCAGCAGAAGCAAGACAGCCTAGAACAAAAAATCAGGGAGCTAGAGGATATACATAAAAAAGGGGGCCCCCTCAGTATATTAAATGAATTGAAGTTAGCGAGGGAGCAACTGCAACACCTTCTCTCGATAAAAACTGAGAACGTCCTTAGGTTCATAGCACACAAATACTACACGGGGGTTAATAGAGCATGCAGGTTGTTGGCGTTTAGGTTAAGGAAACAAGAAGCCGACAGGCATATTTCTGGGGTGAAAGACCCAAGATTGTCTGGTGGGCTGGTCACACGTGCTCCTCAAATAGCGGAATGTTTTAAAAAGTTTTACGAGGACTTATATACGTTGGGAGTCTTGTGCTAGTCAGCCAGACATGATTAAAAAGTTACTGAATGGGCTAAAGCTGCCCAAACTCTCCAGTGATCTAGAAAAAGAACTAGACCGGCCTTTCTCTCAGTCAGAGTTGGTGGGGGTCATTAAGAAGCTTAAACACAATGAAGCCCTGGGCCCTGATAGATACATTGCGGAGTATTACCAGAAGTTCCAGGATAAACTTTCTCCTTTGTTGTTACAAGTGTGCAGTAAAGCCCACATACCCTCAGAAGCCCCAGACACCTGGGCACAAGCCCTAATATCCATTATTCCAAAACAAGACAGATATTACTTTGTGTGGTAGTTATCGCCCCATTTCGCTGCTAAATTTAGATATTAGGATTCTGGCCAGGGTGATAGCAAATAGGCTCCAAGGGGTGGTGACTCAATTGATACACCCGGACCAAATGGGCTTCATGCCGGGGAGGCATCTCCACTATAATGTCAGAAGACTGCTTACTATGATGGCACCCTCTAAGTCTAGAAGAAAGGGGGATCCAGCAGTGGTGATCACACTCGACGCTGAAAAGGTCTTCGATCGTCTCGAGTGGGGGTACCTGGGTGAGGTCCTTAAGAAGGTCGGGTTCAGTCCCAGATTTCAAGCGTGGGTGGATACCCTGTACGCCAACCCCTCATCAAGGGTACGACTGAACGGAGTACTCTCCCATTTATTCCCCTTCAGAAGAGGGACCAGGCAGGGTTGTCCCCTCTCACTCCTCCTATTTGCCCTAAGTATGGAGCCCCTGGCAGAGGCATTCCAGTTGCATAAGGGTATCACAGGAATTACAGTGGGCGAGGTGGATAACCACATTTCCTTGTATGCGGACGACACCCTGCTTTATATAAAAAAGCCTATAACATCTTTACCAGCTGCTATGACTATCCTCAGAGAATTCGGTTCTATCTCGAGCTTCAAAATTAACGAATCCAAATCGGAAATAATTTCTATGGGTGCCCCTGTCCCCCAAACGGTGAGAACTCTGACCAACTTAAGATGGAACACCACCAGCTTTAGATATTTGGGGATCCATATCCCGAGGGATCTCGGTAAGCTATACCAAGTAAATTATATGAAACTGTTAGACACGGTGAGAGCAGATTGTGCCAGATGAGCCACTCTGCCTCTTACAATTACTGGAAGGGTAGAATCGGTGAGAATGAATATCCTCCCCGAGGATGCTCTTCTTGTGTGACGCAATCCCTCTGTGTCCCCCAAGGAAGTTCTGGTCTGATACTCAAAAGCTAATAAGTAAATTTATATGGGCAGGGAAAAAACCTAGGCTTAGTTGGGCCTTGCTGAAGTTGCCTAAAGGGAGGGGAGGTCTGGGAGTCCCCAATTTTAAGAGGTACCATAGAGCGGCTCAACTACAGTACCTGGCAGCTTATTCATCCTCAGTAGCAGTGCAAAGCTGGGTTAAAATGGACCTACAGTTTTTAAAATCTCACACCCTCTCATCAATCCTATTTAATAAAAGTAACCCCAGGGTGATACAAGGATTACCAAATCCATGGTTTAGGACACTGGACACATATTGTAAAAGAGTTGAAACTACAATCCATGGTGTTAAGACAGAGTAAGATCCTCGACAGGATAGACTTTCTGCCAGGAAGGGAGAACCCGAAGTTTACACGCAGGTAAAATCTAGGATTTGGGAAGTTCTCACAGTTATTCATAAGGCATACCATAAAAAGTTTCACCCAGGTTCAGCAGGAGTTCAAGGTCCCATCATCAGATTTTTAAGGTTACTTACAAATTAGGCACTACCTTCAGGCTTGGGTGGGGGGGGAGGTGTAAAGCAGAGGTCTGGTGACACCAACCCACTCCTGGATCTCCTTCTTGAATTAATCAATGGGTCTTCACATAAAACCCATTTGATATCCAAGTTATACTCGGCAGGGGAACTGGAGTGTTCAGACTCCAGATCTCGAATCCAGACCCTCTGGGAAAAAGAACTTGGTCTAAGGGAGGGAGTGCTAGGGTCGGAGTTGATTTGGAAGCTGTCACACAGAACTACAGCCTCGCCCACATGGAAAGAGTTTAGGTGGCAAGTGCTCAAAAGATTTTTCAGAACACCAGCGATAAACATTTTGGACAAACCTGTTCAGATAAATGCTGGAGAGGTTGTGGGTAGATTGGGACATACGAACACATTTTGGGAGTAGCCCCAAATTTAGGGGTTATTGGAACCTTACAGGTGAGGGGCTGAGTCAGATTTTACAGACAGAAGTTCCTGAACAGCCTTGTTACCTCTTGCTGGGGGAACCTCCTCAGGGACTGAAAGGCTCTAAAGCTAATTATTTATTTCCAATCCTGTTAGCCGCAGCTCAAAAAGCTATTACTAGGTTGTGGCTGTCTAAGACACCCCAAGGAGAGGAACAATGGTTGTTGTGTAGTAACCAATGGAAATAATGGAAAGGCTTACAGCCAACCTGAATCTAAGGCATGAATCATATAAGACTTGCTGGTTTCCATTCTTTGAGTTTCTTGGCACCAAAGAAGGAGTTACAGCTCTGGAGATCTTGGCCAGAGAAGCCCTAGATTAATAGCAAGATAGAATATGAACTCTAACCTCCATGAGGAGCAAAGTTAATTGGGCACCGTTCACGCTTCTTAAGATGTAACAGGGAATGGTAAATATAGACCATGCGGTTCGGGAGGTGGAGGGAAGGGGGTGTACTGTTTAGTTTAAGTTATTGTGTAAGTAGTGTATTTACCTCTTTCTTTCCCTTTTTTTCTCTTCTTTCTTTCATTTTGCAGTTTTTAGTAGCCATTGATTTAGAGGTTACAGATTTAGAGTAAGAAAGGTAACTGGGGTGCGAAACGCACAATCCAGCCTAGGACATTTCTGTTAGTCTCAAAATTACTATATCAGTTTTATATGGCTGGAACACTTAATTGCATATGTAACCAATACTGTCTGAATTTGTGTATGTGTATGGTTTGTTTTCTTCTAAATTTTTCTTTTCTTTTTTTAACCTGTACTGTTTGAAAAATGAAATAATAAAAAATTACAATTAAAAAAAAAAAGGTGAACAACAGCCGTACATTTACCTAACAAAGCACTGATATACAATGTACACATCACAGCAGCAGAAGTCATAAGGAATTGGACAAGTACCGTTTAGAAACTGGGGTGCCCTCTTTCCCAGAAGTGAACGGAACAAAAAGCTGAAAAGGACTTTCTGCAGTCCTTTGTACAGTGTGCATGGCACGTGAGTATTCTATGTACTCTTAAAGTATAGAGCAAAGCATCCCCTGGACAGGCATGATCTGGATAATACTCTGGCAGGTGGATGGTTTGATTTAAAGAGCGACTCTGAACTTTGGCATCTGCTTTCATAAATAAGATGTTTCAGCTGTTACAATTTACTAAAGAATACATTTTTTTCATTTCCAGTGAGTGTTCCTTTCCAAGATTTACTGCAATATTGGCAGTCCGTCTAAAAGTCTGTGTAGAAAACACTTGAAAACATTTGCCTCTCCCCTGTTAACCTCACAGTGCTTTCATTTATGGCATCATAATGCTCACCATGATAAACTGTGATGTCACAAACTGCAATTGTGTGGTTAGCATGGGAGAGTCAGACACATTTTGAAAAAGTCAGTGAAATAATTGCTGGATTATATACATTATTTAGTAGACCAACATCAGGAAAAGTAAAAACAGAACAAATAACTGGAAAACAAATGTTAAAACGTAATAAGCGGTGTAAATCTATATTGTTTTGAAGCTTTTTATTATAATAGAGAGTTGCTCTGTAAAGTAAACTTAGAAACCACTTTCAGTAGAAATTCAGGATTAGTACACAAAGATACTCTGGGGAAAAACAAATAAGTAGACTCACACGTTAGAGCTTGCAGTTCTAAAATCCTCTGAGAAGAAGTGACTGCAACTAAAAATAACACTTTCCAAGAAAGCATAAACCGCAAGCCTCAGCTGGCTCAAAAGGAGCCAAAGTTAGCTTTTCCAAAATAAAACTCAGATCCCAAGCCAGGACTGGATTTTGAATGAGAGGCTTTATGTGTAAATGCCTCTCAACAACATACGGGCAACCTCTAATTAAGCAACCATACGGCCATCCACAGGCACACGGAAAGCTGATAGAGCAGCCAAGTGCACTTTAACCGAGAAATACTGCCGGCCTGATTCCAATAAGGACAGCAGGTACTCTGGAACCTGATTTACTGGGCAGGTAAACAGATCCAGGTTATGTGAAGGGGCCCATAAAGCAAAAGGCTTCCATTTCATGGAGTGTGTGTGTGGTGGACAGTTCTCTAGAAGCCGACAGAACATCCACTACTTTCTGTAATAACCCAAAGCGAACTACGGCTATGTCTTCAGCAGCCATGCGTGCAGATGTAGGGACTGCAAGTCTGGGTGGACTACGGTTCCCTGTTCTTGTGACAGCAGACCCATGCACAGGGGCAGAGGAACTGAGGGTTCCACTGCCAGCTGTTGCAGCACGAGATACCAAATCTGTCGAAGCCATAGGGAAGCAATGAGCATTAGAGTTGCCCCCTCCATCTTCATCTTGAGCAGTACTCTCTGAATTAGTGGAAAGGAAGGGAATGCATACAGAACTCTCCCTTTCCAAGAGAGGGATGTGTCTCACCAAAAAACTCCAGGCCCTGGAGTGAGCAAGCAGAAACATGGCAGTTTTGCATTGTGTGAGGATGCAAAAAGGTCCAACTGTGGATGACCCCATCTTTCGAATACGTCATCAACCATCAAGGTCAGCAGTTCCCTCTCATGCACCCTGGACTGTGACCTTCTTAGCTTGTCTGCCAAGGCATCTTGGGCACGTGGAATATGTACTGTTGATAGTTCTACACTGTATTCTAGAGCCCAATATCAAACTCTTTATTGCCTCCCTGCAAAGTGGGTAAGAATGAGTCCCCCCTTGTTTGTTGTTGTAATGCATCACACCGACATCGTCCATCTATACTAACGGGGACTTGGGGACAAGTGGTTCTGGAAGGCCTGGAGTCCGTACAGGACTGCTCTCATTTCGCGAACATTTATGTGCAAAGCACGCTTCTGCTCATTCCATGTGCCTTGTGTCCAAAGAGGTCACTGGTGGGCTCCCCCATCCTGATCCCAAAGCACCCATGGTGAAGATCTGTCGTGGTGCAGGGATCAAGAATGGGACACCCATGAGCAGGTTGTTGCATTCCATCCACCACTTGAGTGCTTTGTGCAAGGGAGACGTTACTAGACCCATCTGTTCTAGGTAATCTGTCAGCTGGTCCCAGTGGACTCTCAGGGTCCACTGTGAGATCCACATGTGCAGCCTGGCCCATGGCACTGTAACAATGGCTGCTGCCAAGTGTCCTAGAAGATGTAGAAACATCCTTGCTGAGACACGGCAGCTGTCAAGTTCCAACTGTACTCAGGCAATCAGGCGGTCTGCTCTGTCCAGAGGCAAAAATGCAGAACCCTGGGATGTATGCAGAACTGCCCCTATGTATTGCAGTCGTTGGCAGGGTGTCAGTACAGACTTTGGTGTGCTGTCACCCCGGAGCATTAAGCATGTCTGCTTCGAGTGAAGACCTGCAGCAGTTGGTCCCTGGAGTGGGCTTTTAATAGCCAGTCATCCAGGAAAGGAAAAGCATACAAGACTTCCCTGCAAAGGACCAGAGGCCTGCTGCCATCACTGCCAAGCATTTGGTAAAGATTTGTGGTGCAGAAGATGAGCCAAAAGGCAACACTCTGAATTGGTAATGCTCCCCCTGAAACAGGAACCTCAGACAGTTCCTGTCAGGTTTCCAGGATTCGATATGGAGGTACACATCCTTCATATCCAGGGAGCAAATCCAATCCTGTGTTTGTAACATGGGAAGGAGACCCTGTAGAGAGACCATCTGAAACTTTTTGTATTCTATGAAGAAGTTCAGATTCCCTAGATCCACAACAGGCCTCAGATACCCTGTCCACACTGGGACGAGGAAGTACCTGGAGTAAAAACATGTGTTCCTCTGTTCTAGAGGTACAGGTTCTATGGCCCATTTTTGAAGCAGAGTCTGTATTTCCTCAAATAATGGGGACATGTGCCCTGGTGGGTATGTTATCACCACTGGTGGATGATCTGGAGGGTTATCCAGAAGCTTTGGAGCATGACCCTTCGCTGTAATCTCCAGAATCCATGCGTCTATACCCACCTCCCTCCAATGGTCCAAGTGGAGGGATAGGCAACTCCCACAACCACCCCTGGAGGTAAAGGTGGTTGGGGTCATACAAGGAGTCATGCTGAGCCAGCGGGGGTCGAGCACATGGCTCCACTACCTCCAGATGCTTTTGAACGGATACCTAGGGCTGTGATGGGGTCTGGAAAGGTCCCAGCACCTTTGCCTCTTCCCTGCTGTCTGTAGGCTGGATGATGCCACCTAACAGCAGATGGGTGAAAGTTATCCTGCTCCTACTCCCGTGTTGGGTATGGTACAGGAAGCGTACTGACTTCCGAGTCTTGCCAGATGATTGGGGCTGGCAGTATGGTCTAGAGGTTAGAGTAACAAGCTGTAAATGTGCTTGGTACATCCAGCAGACCTCGGTTTGATTCCCACAACCTCCACATGCATACTGTGTGACTGTGAGCCAGTCACTTAACCACCCTAGTGCTCCTGGGTCACCCCTGAAAACAAGCACTTGTGCCTAGTGGGCTTTACCCGGTTACCAAAAGAATAAAATAAAAATAAAATAAATGATTGAAGAGTTCTCAAAGCATCTTCTACACATTGGCAAAACAGTTTCTGCCCTCTGAATGGGTCACTGAGAACTGCTTGCTGCACATCAGTGGCAAAACCTGCTACACTAAACCAACAGTAGTGCCTGAGATTTATGCCAGAGGCAGCAGCCCTGGCAGAGGCATCAGAAATACCAGGCAAAGCCTGTGCAGCAGCCGTAGCCTTCCTCCAGAGGGTGTTCTGAGATTTTATCATATGGGCCTGGTAATTAACAATATATGAACATACAAATCAGCCAGCAGAAAAAGGCCATTAGGTCTATCTAGTCTGCTAGTAACTGCAGGGTCCATAGCTTGGGCTAGTGACCCCTGACTCCCTTCCCCAATCCTCCCAAGCTTTCCACCCACCACTCCCATAACTTTTACTTTCCCCCTCATGTCTATACCAGTCCTTTTTGAAGCTGCCCACCATTGTCAACAAGACCACCTCTTCCAGCACTGCAGTCCAACTGTCCACCACCCTCTCAGTGAAGAAAAAAAAATTACTTACCATAGTAACCTTGTTTCTTCCAAGGGAATCTTACTGTATTCTAACTAATGAAGTATGGTCTCACCATAGGACTGCCCCGGAGCTGAAATGGTTAGTAGAACCTATGCAAATAGTGGAATGCTAGGCTCGAGCTCAGTTTTCAAACCATTGTCCCTGGTTGTACTTCCTGCAACCATCAGATTCTTACGAAGCATGCATAGACAACTACGCTAAACTACACTACAAATATACTAGTAAAACTAATCCCCCTTCCTAAAAAACAATCCCCTATATAAACAGAGCATCGCTAACACTCAAGTCACGGATGCTCAAATAAGAACACTATACCAACAGGTTTGCAATAATATATGTACAGCTGGAGTGCAGTGCCCCTCAGGTTCTAGCAGAGGAGGTAGGGAGGGAGCTCAGAATACAGTAAGATTCCCTTGGAAGAAACAAGATTACTATTGGAAGTCATTTTTTCTTCAAACCCCAGGAAATCTTACTGTATTCTGACTAATGTAGACTACCCAAGTAGTACCTTTGGAGATGGGTACAGAACCTACTTAGGAAACAAGCTCTGCAGTACTGCTGTGCCAAACCTGGCATCCCTCCTGGCCTGGACATCCAAGCAGTAATGCTAGGTAAATGTGTTGACAGTTTTCCAGGTACCTGCTTTGCAGATTTCCAGCAGAGGAATATCTCTAGCAGCTGCTAAGGAAGCAGCAGATGCTGTACCCCTGGCTGAATGTGCCCTGAGGCCCGCAGGGGGCTATTTGCCCACCTTGTTGTAGCAGAACTGAATGCAAGCAACAATCCAGCATGCAATAGACTTTTCTGTGGCTGGTTTGCCTTTCCCCGACTTCTCCATAGGTGAGGAAAAACGGAGTACGGTCCTGCCTGTGACCCTCTGGGTGGTCTACATAATAGCCGATAGCCCTCTTAACATCCAAGCTATGCAGCCTACATTCCCCTGAAGTGGAATGGTCAGTGAAAAAGACAGGCAATGTAATGGACTGATTGAGGTGGAAGACACACCACCTTAGGAAGAAACTTTCCATTAGTCCTCAGGACAACCTTGTCCCTATGGAATGCAATGTAGTCAGGTTCTGTGGAAAGGGCCTGGAGATCACTAATCCTCCTGGCAGAGGTAACTGCCACTAGGAACACTGTTCTCCAGGTTACATACTTGAGCTCTGCTGAGGACATGGGCTCAAAGGGGGGCTACATAAGCTGGGCAATGCATATATTAAGGTCCCACACTGTCATAGGCTCCCTATGTGGGGGATGCAAATGCAGCAAGCCCTTGAAAAACTGGGTTCAAAGCTAGGGATGAACACTTGCCTGCTGACAGGTAAGCCGAAACAGCTGCCAGGTGCACCTTCAGGGTAGATGACCTTATGCCCAGAGAGTGAAGGTGGGTTAGGTAATCTAAGACCACTGACAAGCTAGCCAGACTGTGATCTATGTCCCTTCCTTTACACCAGATGGAAAACCTCTTCCATTTGGAAGTGTAGGTCTTCCTAGTAGAAGGCTTCCTAGAAACTCTGAGTATCTCCACTACCCCTTCCGAAAGGCGCAAGTTTGCATGCTCTAAGTCCTCAAGAACCAGGCCTTGAGCCTGAGTGACTAGAGGTTGGGGTACTGGATCAGGCCCTGGGAGGATGTCAGTAGGTTGTGCCTCCTGGGGAGGCTGATTGACTTGGCTACTGACATGGACAGAATCAGGGAATACCAGGACTGCCTGGCCAGTTTGGAGCATTGAGGATCATCATTGCTGGCTGAACTCTGAGCTTCTTCAGCACCCTTAGCAGTGGAAAGGGAGGGAAGGCATACAGAAACTTCCCTGTTCAATCCAGCAGTAGTCCGTCCAGTGGGATTGTGACCTTCACAGGAGACCTGCAACAGAACTGTGGCAACTGGTGGTTGTCTGGGGCTGCAAAGAAATCCACCTCTAGGGTGCCCCATCTCTTGAAAACCACCTGCAATACCTGCTTGTTGAGTGACCACTCATGGTGACTCTGGTTGATTCTGCTGAGGGCATCTGCCAGGACATTGTCCTTCCCTGGAAGCTGGACTGCTGAGAAAGAGATCTCTGGGGAGTACGCTAGACTCCAAATTGTCATGGCTTCTGTGCACAGTGGGGTTGACCTTGTGCTCCCTTGCTTATGTAGTACATGGTGGTTGTGTTGTCTGTCCTGGCCTGCACCACCTTGCCAAAGAACTGGATGCCAAGGAAAACTGCCCTGAGTTCCAACAGGTTGATGTGCAGCAATGATTCCTGTTTGAGCCATGTGCCATGTGTAGTTTGCTCCCCATCCCAGGAGGGATGCATCTGTGGTCAGCACCAATGAAGGGTTTGCTGCAGGAATGGCACACCTTGTCTCAGGTTGACTCTTTCCCACTACCACTGAAGTGCCTGGAGTAAAGTTCCTGTGACTGGCACCAGTACTGACAGTGAATCTCTTTTCTGTTGCCAGTGTGCCCTGAGGTAAAACTGAATGTCTCTCACCTGGAACTTGGCACTGTTGCTGTTGATGCTGCCATATGGCCCAGCAGCTGCAGAAAGTGCCTTGCCGGCCTTGGAATGTGCAGCTTGAAAGAACTGGCTATCTGTACCAGGCTGTCCACTCTCCCCTGTGGGATTAAAGCCTTCCCTTGCAGGGTGTCCAATTCAGCTCCTATGAACTCCAGGAGCAGAAAACGTTCCAGCACTGACTTTTTCAGGTTCACCAGGAACCCCAAGGATTGCAGGGTATCCTGTGTGACTACCAGTCCTTCCCTGACTTGATGAGGTGATTGACCTACAATTAGCCAGTCGTCCAGGTAGGGGAATACTGCCACCCCCGCCTCTTTAGGTGTGCCACGACCACAGCCAGGCACTTTGTGAACACCCCTGAGGTGGAGGTCAGTCCGAAGGGCATTGCCCTGAACTGATAATGGCCTGATGGCAATCTGAACCTGAAATACTTTCTGTGGGATTGCCTGATAGGGATGTGAAATTAAGCGTCCTTTAAGTCCAGGGATACCAACCAATCTCCCTGCCTTAGTGTTGGGAGGATGGTTGCCAGAGTCATCATCTTGAACTCTGACTTTGACAAATGTCTGTTTAGATGTCTGAGATCCAGTATGGGTCACCACTCCCCTGTGTTCTTTGTTGTGAGGAAGTATCTTGAATACAGGCCTTTTTCCCTCTGTGCCAAGGGGACTGGCTCTACTGCCTTTAGCGACAGGAGGTTGGCTACTTCCTCTTCCAACAGAGCTGTTTCTGATGGGGAAGAAGGTCTGAAAACCCTTGCCCTCAGCTCTGGCATGAACTTGAAGCTGAGGGCAAGACCCTGACCCACTACCTCCAGAACCCACCTGTCTGTGGTGATGTTTTGCCACTCCTGGAGGTAGTGGGTCGGCCTGCTCAATACTGGGGTTGGGGAGGTGATCTGGACAGACACCTCAGGGTGCCTGCTTGGCCTGGGCTGCACATTGTATGCTGGGACTAGTGCGGCCACTGCCCCTTCTGCCCCTGCCTCTGAAGTATCCCCTCTGTTGCTGATACTGGGGGAAAGCTTGAGGCTGGAAGAAAGGCCTATAGTGGGCCCTGCCCCTGCCACCTCTAGTCTGGTGTTTCTAGGGTGTGGTTGCCCTTTCACTTGCCATAACACTCTTGTAGGCAGTCTTGTACTCATCCATTTTTTTCATGTAAGCCTCCGTTTGTTCCCCAAATAGAGATGTAGGCTCACAAGGAAAGTCTAAAGCCTTGGCCTGGGTATCCTGGGTCAGACTGGTGGTTCTGAGCCAGGTAAACCTTCTAAGAGAAACCTGATGTTGCCATCTGCCTAGCTGCAGTGTGACTGGCATCAACTGCCGTCCTGAACTGTGTCTTGGAAGCCCCTATGTCCCTCTTTGCAGCTTCCTCTAAATTAGCTGCCATAGGAGTTGGGACAGGTTTTGCAATCTCCAAGACAGTACTCCAGAGTGTTTTCTGGTACCTGGCAACGTAAGCCATATAAGAGGCCTGCCTAATGGCAAGAGAGGATCCCAAGTACACCTTCTTTGCCATGGAGTCTACTTTCCTGGAGTCTTTATTGGGGGGGTGAGATGCCAGGGGGATGCCAGCTTTGTCACAAGCTGCAGCCAGTACCACCCCCTTATGGATAGGATGCTCAAAAAGGAATTCCGCTCCTCCCTTGGCTACCCAATACTTTTTATCCAGCTTTCTATCCACTGGAGGTACTGAAGTGGGTGTCTGCAAAATTTCTGTGACCTTTTTAAAGGATTTATGGATGGGCAACAGTAATCTCTTTGATACTGGGACATCCATCATCTCCATGCAGTCCTGCTCTTCCTCCTCCTCAGTGGACTCCTGAGTGGGGAGATCAAGAGTCTGAGCAACCTGCTTCATAAAGGAGAAACAGCATGTAAACTTCTCAGTTCCCTTATCAGGGGAATCAGGACGTGAGGGTCCAGGGAGATCTCAAGTTCAACGGGCTCCCCATAATCCTCATCCTGTTCCTATTCCTCTTCTTCTTCATAAAATTTGCCACATTACTCTAAAGAATCGGGAACCTGGTTAAACCAGAGGTTTGAACCAGTGTCTGTGGCAGCGGCCATTTTTCAACTCAATCCAGGGTTCCTGGTTGTAAAGACTAAATAATTCTGATTGCATTCGCGATCTCCTCAGCAGTTGAAACTGCAGGTTTCCTCGGTTGCGGTTCCTGCACTGTGTGTTTTTCTTTCTCTTTTCTCTTGATTGCGACAGTCGGTTCAGAGGCCATCTCTGCGGATCGTTTTTTCCTTGAGGAACTTTCGCCCATTTCAGAGGGCTGCCCTTCTGGTTCTTTTGGAACAGGAGCCAGTTGATCCAAGGCCAGGACAGCAGCCTTCTCGGACATTTTATCCTGCAGTCTTTTAAGTCACCTCTCAAGCACTGACTGCAGAAAGTTTTTGCAGATTTCACAGTCTGCCTCCAGGTGTTTAAACCCAAGGCAGAAAAATCAAATTAAATGAGGATCAACTTTAGCAAATGGTTGCCCGCACTCTGCACAATGCTGGAAACCTGTAGGTCCTGTTCTTTTCTTAGTTTTCTGTGACATCTAACCAGAAAAGAAAACCCTCTCTTAATGTTTCCTTTTTTTTTCGGTTTATATCCAACCACAAGGAACCGAGAGTTATCTCGGTTAAACAGTAACTAAATCCCAATCGACTTATCCAAAAAGTCGAAACACCGGTTCCCTCCCGGTTACAAGGAACCGAAAAAGAACAGAAAACTCACCCAAATAAATGCTAAATCTAACTATCCACCAGTACACCAAGGACAGTGTTTCAAAATCAAAAGAAATACTCGGTACTAAAGAAAATGGACAAAAATAAAAGTCTTCAAGCAAGCGAGGGAGAGCTCTCCGGAGATGTCTTACTGAGGCAAGCAGAGTAAAGAATCTGACAGTTGAAGGAAGTACAACCAGAGAGAGTGGTTTGAAAACCGAGCTTGAGCCTAACATTCCACTATTTGCATAGGTTCTATTAACTGTTTCAGCTCCAGGGCAGTACTATGGTGAGAGAATACTGCATTAGAATACAGTAAGATTTCCTGGGGTTTGAAGTGCATTCTAGATTCCTTTGTAAGCTTTCTGCCATCCAATTTACGACAACCCCTTGTATTATGGTTGCCACGTAGCCTAAGACAGCCTCCTTTACCCACCCTATTCATTACTTTTAAGTATTTAAAAGTCTATGATATCCCCTCTCTCCCTCTCTCCTCTCCTCTACTGAGTACATGTTCAGGTCTCCCAACATCTCCTCATAGGTTTTCCCTTGCTGACCAACAATCATCTTCGCTGCCCTCCTCTGTGCCTTCTTCAACAAGATAATGTCTTTTTTAAGGTAATGGTGCCAGAATTGTACTCCATACTCCTTATGTGGCCTCACCAGTGACCTATACAAGGGTAGAATGACCTTTCGCCCACTGATTATACCACTGGCAATGCACCTCAACATCTTGTTCACCTTAGCTGCCGCTCTCATGCACCGTGCTGAATGCTTTGGGTCACTAGATATTATCACACCCAAATCCTTTTCCTCTTCCTACAGATACCCAAACTCCTCCCAGATAGTACTCTGTCCTGGGATTCTTGGCTCCCAAATGTATAATTAAATTTTTTGACATCTAATCTGAGCTGCCAAATCCTGAGCCCCAGCGTTTTTAGATCCTCCCTTAGGTCCTATATCCTTTCAACAAGTCCACCTTCCACAGAGCTTGGTGTCCTCCACAAAAGGGCACATTTTGCCCTTAATGCCACCCCCAATATCATTAATAAAGACACTGAACCACACCGGCCCTAGCACTGAGCCCTGCGCAACCCCACTTGTGACCTCTCTAGTGATAGATAATTCTCCCCCCACCAATACATTCTGGGTTCTACTACCCAGCCAATTTTCTACCCATCTTATTTTTTTTCTCCAACCCCTAGATCTGCCAATTTTTCGATCAGCCCTTTGTGGGGTACAAAATCAAAGGCCTTTCTAAAATCTAGGTAAAGGATGTCCACTGCCTGACCCTTATCCACTGTTTGGTGACCCAGACAAAAGAAAAAATTACTCACCTTATTAATTGTGCTTCTTCTAATGGAGTCTTGCTGTATTCAGACAATCTGCAGTTAGCTCCAGCCTTTAAACTGCCCCAGAGAGTAGAGGGTTAATTTTCTATGCAGTGCATAGAGCGTTGAGCTCGAGCTCTGTTAAGGTCTCTGTCTGCAGCACTTTGAAACCTAACCGTCAGATTCTTACAAGCAAACACTCACTGACTAACTATGTGGAAATTGTAACATTTTTGAAAACTAGCCAACTGGCAACAGAAAGTTTTGGATTCTCAAAGGAAGACTCAAGTCAGGAAACCCAAAACCTATCCAAATATAAAGATTATAATACAAAGCACCCAGATAAAATGGAGGGTGTGTTGAAGACACCCATGGGGTGCCCACCCACTTCCCAAAACCAGGTTCTGAGAGGGGAGGCAGGGAGGGAGGTCAGAAGACAGCAAGACTCCATTAGAAGAAACACAATTACAAAGGTGAGTAATTTTTTCTTCAAACAACATGAAGTCTTGCTGTATTCTGACAATCTGCAGACTACCAAGCAGTACCTCCATGGAGGAGGGAATCGAACCCACTTTGGGAATAGGCTCTGAAATACTGCTGTGCCAAACCGAGCATCATTCCTAGCCTAGATATCCAGAGAGTAATGCTTGGTAAAGGTATGGACTGTTTCCCAGGTGTCTGCTTGACAAATTTCTAACAGAGGAATACCCCTGGCAGCAGCCAGGGAAGCAGCTGTACCTCTTGTGGAATGAGCCCTCAGGCCTGAGGGTGGAATTTTTCCCAGTTTCTCATAGCAGAATTGTATACAAGAAACAATCCACCTGGCAACAGTTCTCTTGGTGGCAGGTTTGCCCTTTCCCACTTCCCCATAAGTGAGGAAAAACTGGATGGAATCAAACCTGTGACCCTTGGTATGCTCTATGTAGTAGCTAAGGGCTCTTTTAACATCTAAACTGTGTAGCCTCCTCTCCCCTGAGGAAGAATGATCAGTGACGAAAACAGGGACAGACATGGACTGATTCAAATGGAAGTCTGAAACCACTTTGGGCAAGAACCTCCTATTGGTTCTAAGGACCACTTTATCTCTATGGAAGGAGATAAAATCAGGTTCCACTGAAAGGGCTTGCAATTCACTGATACGTCTGGCAGAGGTAATGGCTACCAAAAACACAGTTTTCCAAGTCAAGTACTTAAGCTCTGCTGAGGACACAGGCTCAAATGGGGGTTGCATAAGTTGGGCAATGCAAACATTTAAGTCCCAGGCAGAAGCAGGATCCTTAAAGGGAGGATTGATATGAAGCAATCCCTTGAAAAATTTACAGAATACAGGGTGAGATGACAGTGAAGAAGGCTTTCCCACCGACAGAAAAGCAGAAACAGCTGACAAGTGTACCTTAACAGTAGCTGGTCTGAGGCCTGGACCATTAAGATGGACCATATAATCCAGAACTATAGGCAATTCAGCAGTGTCTGGAGATATATGCCTCTTGGAACACCAAATGCTGAATCTCTTCCATTTGGAGTCATAAGTCTTTCTGGTGGCAGGCTTTTGAGAGGCTTTGAGCATATCCAGAACCCCTTGGGACAGATGCAAATCTGCATACTCTAACTCTTCAAGAGCCATGCCTTGAGATTAAGGGACCGAAGATTGGGGTACCAAATCCTCCCCTGAGAGGAGGTTAACAGGTTGTAATTCCTGGGAAAAGACAGGGGAAGATGGACTGCTAGGGACAGTAAGAGGGGGTACCAGGGCTGCCTGGCCCAATCTGGAGCAATCAGAATCACTTTGTAGGGTTGTGACCTCACTTTGACCAGAACCTTGAACAGTAGAGGAAAAGGAGGGAAGGCATAGAGAAATTTCCCTTTCCAGTTCAACATCAGAGCATCCAGAGGGACTGAGCCCCAGACTGGGGGTCTGCAACAAAACAGAGGAAGTTGGTGATTGTCTGGGGCTGCAAAAAGATACATCTCTGGAGTGCCCCACCTTGAAAAAAATCACTTTTAACACCAGAGGGTCCAGGGACCATTCGTGATGGCCCTGGGAGATCCTGCTCAGTGCATCTGCTAGCACATTGTCCTTCCCTGGAAGGTGGACTGCTATCAGAGAGGTCTGCAGAGAATAAGCCAGGGACCACAATTTAATGGCTTCCGTGCACAAGGCCGTGGATTGAGTGCCTCTCTGCTTATTGAAGTACCACATGGTGGTGGTGTTGTCTGTTCTGACCTGAACCACCTTGTTCTGCACAGACTGAGAGAAAGCTTGCAGGGCCAGAAAAACTGACCTGAGGTCCAGGAGATTGATATGGAGAAGGGATTCCTGAGGGGATCACAGTTCCTGGGCTGTGAGAGCCCCCAGCTGGGCTCCCCACCCCAAAAGGGAAGCATCCGTGGTAAGGACCACCGAATGAGACTGAGTAACAAATGGGACCCCTTGTTTTAAATTGTCCTGATCCTGCCACCACTGAAGAGCTTGGATCAGTGTCAGAGTCACTGGAATCAGTTTGGTAACAGGATCCTTCCTTTGGGACCAAAAGGCCCTCAGATGGAACTGAATGTCCCTCATCTGGAATCTTGCCCCTTGGACCACTGCTGTAGAAGCTGCCATGTGGCCCAAGAGCTGAAGGAAATGCCTTGCTGGTTGGGACACCTGAAGGCTGAAGGAAGAAGCCAGTTCTATAAGAACTCTTGCCCTTTCCAGGGGGAAGAAAGGCTCTTGCTTTGACAGTATCTAGCTCTGCCCCTATAAAGGTAAGAAGCTGCACCGGTTCGAGAACTGACTTGGGGAGGTTGAGAAGAAATCCCAGGGAAGTAAGCACTTGTTGGGTCACTTGCAGGTCTGACTTGACTTGGTCTGGAGACTGACCCACTATGAGCCAGTCGTCCAGATATGGAAATATAGAAATTATTCGCCTTCTTAAAAAGGCAACTACTGCTGCCAGGCACTTTGTGAAAACCCTTGGAGCTGATGTTAGACCAAAGGGCATTGCTTTGAACTGATAATGGCCTGAGGGGCAACTTGAACCTGAGGTACTTTCTGTGGGAGCACCTGATGGGGATGTGAAAGTAGGCATCTTTGAGGTCCAGGGAGGCTAGCCAGTCCCCTGGCCTTATAGAGGGAAGAATTATTCCCGGAGTCACCATCTTGAACCTTGGTTTTAAAAGATGTTTGTTCAGGTATCTTAGATCTAGGATGGGTTGCCACTCCCCTATCTTTTTTGGCGTAAGGAAGTACCTTGAGTACAGACCCTTGCGCCGGTGTAGGGCAGGAACTCTCTCTATGGCTCTTAAGGCCAGACAAGAGAGACCTGCAGGTGGAGAAGATCTGGCTCTCATCTTCGGAAATGTTTTGAAGCTGAGAACCAGTCCCTGGTTTACTATTTCCTGGACCCACTTGTCTGAAGTAACAGACATCCAGTCCTGGACGAATTAAGCCAGCCTGCCCCCTACAGGGATAGGAGTCAACCCGGGCAGACCCATCAGGGTGTCTGCTTGGCAGGGGCCTTAGGCTGAGGAGTGGATGTAGCCCTGCTCATCCCCCTTCTGCCTCTCCCTCTGAAGAACCCCCCCCCCGTGAAAAGGGAGAAGAGGCCTGTGCTTGGTAGAAAGCCCCATGCAAAGGTCTGCCCCTAGATTGCTGCCTTTGAGGAGTTGCCTGCCTTCTCCTTGGCCTGAGCACTCCTGTAAGTGGTCTTGTACTCATCCATTTTCTTCATGTAATTCTCTGTCTGCTCCCCAAACAGAGAATTACCCACTAAAGGGAAATCCATGGCCTTAGCCTGGGTGTCCTGCGAGAGGCTAGTACATCTGAGCCACACCATCCTCCAAAGAGCCACAGATGTAGCCAAGACTCTTGATGACACATCACTGGAGTCCACAGCAGCATGAAATTGTACTTTTGATGCCTCAATCCCATCAGCAGCCACCTCCTCCAGCTCCTTGGCCAGTTGGGGGGAGGCCTGCTTAGACAGTGTCCCACCTAGACTTCTGGTACCTGGCTATATAGGCCATATAGTTAGCCTGCCTGAGTCCCAAGGAGGATGCCATGTACTGTTTCTTTGCCATGGCATCCATCTTCCTGGAGTCTTTGTCTGGGGGGTGTGAAGCCAAGGAAATGTTTGCCTTGTCACAGGCTGCAGCCTGCACTACTCCAACATGGCTACATTACTGGTACAAAAACTCTGTATCTGAGCCTGATAAAGTATACCTCTTGTCCATCCTTCTGTCAACAGGAGGTACAGAATTAGGAGACCTTAGGATTTTTTTTGTCTGCTTCCCAAAGGACTTATGAAGGAGAACAGACAGTCTCCTGGACTCTGGGATGTCCATCATTTCAACAAAATCAGGCTCCTCTTGATCCTCCACAGCCTCCTCCATAGGAAGCTGAAGGGTTTCAGCCACTTTTCTGTAAAACAGATAGTGAGGAGGGGACTCAGAGAGCCGAGGAGGGGAAACACCAGAAGGTCTGTCTGGGGAGATGTCCGGTTCCACAGGCACATCCAGACTTTCATCATCATCTTCAAAATCCCCCTCCTCTTCAAACTCCGGTTCATAAAAGTTTTCAGGGGTATAATCTTGAACCAGGGGAACCGACCAAACCGAACCCCTGCCAAAAGGCGTCGGATCGGTTGGAACCGGACGAAGCGATTCAGCAATCTGAATCGTTCTAGCTATTTCTTCGGTGGTTGGAACATGAACCTCTGGATCCGAACTGGTCGATTTCTGTTTGCGTTTCTTTTTGTAGGAACCGATCCCTCAGGATCAGCTCTCCTCTTGCCCGAAGAAATACCGCCCTGGTCAGAGGGCACTCCTTCTCATAGCCAGGGACACTGGTTTACCGTGATTGAGAAAGGGCAAATTCCATTTTGCACATTTTAAAAAACGGTATTGCCACCGGTGTCTGCCAAGCCAAAATCCGTTTTTACCGGTGTTTTGTTTTGTGGACTTTATTTAACAATTTTTAACTGTCTTAACAAGCATTTTAGCAGTTTTGACCTCCACTGTTGTACAGCCATCCATCCCTGTACCAATGAAAAGTTATTTTAGGTACAAGATGTGACGTCAGCAGTAGCACTATGGCCCCCATCCCTCAGGTTCAATAGTAGCAACAACAATGCGGCCCCCATCTCTCAGGTGTGAGAAGGCAGCAGCAGCACTATGGCCCCCCCCACTGGTGTGAGAGAAGCAACAGCACTGCACCCACCCCATCCCGCAGGTGTGACAGCAGCATTACTATATTCCCCACCACTCAAGTGTGAGGGCAGGCAGTGCAGCACTGCAGACTCCACCCCTCAGGTGTGACGGCAGCATCTGCATCACTGCAGCCCTCACCCCTCAGGTGTCACGGCAGGTGGTGCAGCACTGAAGCCCCCACCCCTCAAGTGTGATGGCAGGCAGTGTAGCACTGCAGCCCCCACCCCTCAGGTGTGATGGCAGCAGCTGCCTCACTGCAGCCCCCACCCTCAGGTGTGACAGCAGCATCTGCACCACTGAAGTCCCACCCCTTAGGTGTGCGGCAGCATCTGCATCACTGCAGCCCCCACCCCTCAGGTGTGGCGGCAGCAGGTGCAGCACTGCAGCCCCAAGTGTGATGGCAGGTGGTGCAGCACTGCAGCCCCACCCCTCAGGCGTGACAGCTGCAGCACTGAAGCACCCACCCCTCAGGTGTGGCGCAGCAGGTGCAGCACTGCAGCCCCCCCTCAAGTGTGGTGGCAGGTGGTGCAGCACTGAAGCCCCAACCCCTCAGGTGTGACAGCAGCAGCTGCAGCACTGAAGCCCCCACGGCCTCAGGTGTGATGGCCACAGAGGCATCATGACAGTACTTGTACAATGCCATGTCCCAAAGCTTGTCTGCCAGAGCTCAGACATGAATTAAGCCGAACCACCAGACGCCAAGGTGGACTCCGTCGGTTCAGTCCCTAACATTTAAGCTGCCTGAATTGGTTTATTTGTGAACAAAGTGCATCCAATTTAAAAATCCACAAGTGATTAATGAAGATGCTAATGGAGAGATACAAGAATAAACCAATTGAGTAGCACCACAGTACATTGGCCACTTTCTGACTTGGTCTTCATGAAAATGGAGCCTCTTAGTTTTCATGTTGGCGCTCAAAGACATGAAAGGAGTTCTACCGGCAGAGGAGAAGCCATGACCACTGTACAGATCGGGGCTTCATCTCTCCTATCCCCTCAGCAGTCAACATAAATAAAATTAATATTTGTGCCTGATCACTAGTACAAACTGGTACATCCTCCGATGCACCCGGCATTTTATGGCTCTATTGAACATGATGATTGAAGCACTCTTGCTCATAGCGCTGCAAGCTGATGATGCTGCCTAGCTCCTTCCTCAATACAATAGGCAGGGCAATAGTGCCCTAGGCATACCCATGGGATTTATAAAAGCGCATTGGAGATATAAACTTTACTCTCCATGTGTAAGGGCACTATTGAGGAAGGGGCAAGGTTGGGTCAACATTAAAAATTTAAATGCAGGGTACACCGGAGAATTTACCAGTTTGAGTGTCAGGTACAAAGATTTATTTATTTAATCTAGTGCCTTCAGGTGGGACCAGAGAGGTGAAGCCCCATCTGTGCAGCAGTCATGGCTCTGCTGTCGCTCTCCTTTAAAACTCATTGTCATGGACGGCCTGGTGGTGTGGAGGATTGAGGCATTGGACGCCACACTCGCACTACACCTGGTTCGGGAACTACTCAGGTCAGCAGGGAGGGAGGGAGGGATTGAGCATCTGGAAGACTGCTCTCCTTTCCCGGGATGTGTTCTCTGTAGTTCCCCAATCCAAGCAAGCATGGACTGCACTGGCACCAAGGCAGTCCCACCACACCACCTAAGAGAACAGACACCACAGGAAGTTTGTGAGGATGACACCTCCAGATACCCACGCACAGCCATGCAGGACCCACCCTGAAAGGTAAGTACTTGGTTGGTGTTTTTTATTAGCATCACCTGGCTATGACATTGTGTGGTGGGCCTGGTTGTGGTAGCCCAGGTTGCCGTGAATGCTCCCCCCACCAGCAACTACTTCAAAATTGTCTCATCCAACAGTTTTGAAGGGCACAGATGAAACATGGACATGGTTGACTTGTTGTGGTTTAATTTTATTTTTTTTATTTTATTTTAGTCTTTGGTAACTGGGTAAGGCCCACTAGGTATAAGTACCTGTTTTCAGGGGCGACCTGCGAGCACTGGGAGGTTAAGTGACTTGCTCAGAGTCACATAGTATGCAAGTGGAGGTTGTGAGAATCAAACTCAGGTCTGGTCTGCTGGATGTGTCATGCTCTTTCACACCTCATTCATCTAACCTCTAGGCTATACTGCCAGCCCATAATAAAGTTTTTTTTGTCCGAGTGTGTGCGTCTCTATTCTTCTACACGCAGACACAAACAGAGACCACCCAAAAATGACTTTTTTGAAACTGTATTTATATTTAGGGTGGAGACAGGGTGAAGCAGGTCCAAGAAGTATAAAACAGTAAATAAAGTAATGCATTTTATAGTTAAGACACATTCCCAGCAAACCACCCCAAGACCACCAAACAATGTACCTTCCCCCTGCCCCAGGAGGGACTGGCTGGGTCACAGACCAGGGTGCTAAATGAGGAGGACAGACCACAGAACATCTTGTCGAATCACACAATAATGTGAAACTACATGAGCATACACATTAAGATTTTTGTAAATAGTTTCCACTGTAGGATTTCATACCTCCTCAGTCATTAATTTTGCTAGAAACATTTCAGTCCCTTATGCGAGGGCAAGCATGGCACGGACCCAGCGGACTGGCACATGTGGGAAAAAATGGTTCTGTGCCACTCTGCCCATCCACCCTCTCTCCATCGCCAGAGGCCAGAACCATTTTCCAGCACGTGTACCACACCACCACCACCACCACCACTCCTCCCCAGTCTCACCCTGATGGACCAGATGCCCTGCCCCAGAGACCCCACTGGTAAAGCCCACCCAACACAGACAGCAACCACTACCAGCTGATGTCAGAGAACTCAAACATGGACAGACCCTCCCAGCTCAGAGTCAGCAAACCTCCAGAGACATGGCCAGAATCCCCCAGAGACATGGACAGAATCCCCTCAGACATGGCCAGAACCCCTCTCTTGAGACACACCCCCTCCCCAGACACAGCCAAAACCAAACATGGACATCAACCCCGAAAACAAATGGACAGAGCCACCCCTGCTCACAGCTAGCTAAGGGCACACAGTGGGCACACACTGGGAGCAGCAGAAGGGGCACAAACTAGAGAAGACCACACAGTGGGGGAGCAAACACCCAGTAGAAGGGATTTTACCCATACTGTGGCAGCAAGCAATTTTATTTTCTCTTCACAGACATAAGCAATTAAGCTGCAGTCCCACAGCACTGACATCAGCATGCTTCCCCAGTTGGATCATCGCGTACTAATATTTGTGATGATGGACCTACATCAGGAGGAGCAGCGACCAGAAATATGGACATGGATCAAGCAGCTGCAGCACAAGGTTCAGTCTACACCACCACCACAGACTCGGGGAAAGGGCAACTAGGTTGATATATGGCATGGTGAGGGACAAATGCTGACTAAACCCACAAGAGGTTCAAAGCCACTTCTAGGAACGGGTGCACACTCACTCCACAATGACTCGTGGCCAGACTAAAGGAGCAGAAAGCAGTGGAAAACAGCATAGAGACTAATTATGTAAACAGGGGCCAGTTTTGAACTATGGTATCGAGTTCAAGGCAGGCCCCCCAATCCCTTCTACTTCCTGGTTTGGAGACACGCCCCCCCACACACTCCTATACTGTTACATCACAACATGCTAGCATGAGGTCACGCTCCACAGGCAATATGGAGTGCACCCCCACCCACACTAGCACAATGGGATGTAACAGCATGGAAAATATGGGGACGTGTCTCCAAACCGGAAAGTAGAAGAGATCGGGGCTCTGCTTCTCGGAGCAAAAATACCATCTCTTCTGTCCCAAAAATGGCACCATATAAAAATGTTTTTTTATTTTTTAACAGCGCAAACTCGGAGTCGGGTAAGGGTCCTTCGTGGCTGTGAGCACCAGAGCTAAGAAAGGTGCTCTTTACATCTTTTTTTGTATAGCATTTTGTAACTTCCAACTGTCCCTAATCTTCACACAGAAACTTCTGTATCTTCAGTGCTCAGCAGTCCCTTGTACTAGATGTGTGTGAGTAGCGAATAATTTTAATTCCTGAATACCAAAAATTTGGGGCTTCAAAATATTTGTCCTGCAAAGAATACTTGTCTGTATTTGTATTCAGCAAGGAGTACTCACTATTCAGGAAGTAGAAGTCTTCCTCCTCCTCTGCAGATGGCCAGATGCAGGGCTAGTCTCTTGGTCACCTTCCCTCCTGAGTCCAAACTTTTGCCCACCCACTTACTCCTTCTCTGAATTCTCACTCCTGGTAACAAATGTGATAGCTGGCAGAAACTGACTGCACCTTTAATGACATTCCCCTCCTTAGCCCAAGTATCCTACTACTTCAAGTTAAAAGAATCTGCTATACCATCCTGTGTACCACCAAGCCCAGTCATTGATCAGGGGGCGGGCTACTGCCAAATAGCCAGTCACCCCCCCCAAACACACACACATACACACACACCTGTTATGCTATCCAGCCTGTTCCACTTGCTAAGCATCTGATCACTAAAGGGAGTGCACGTGGAGCCGGCACAAACAATCGTGAGGGAGGAGTGTCAGTAGTGATGCTTGGTAGTCTTACTGGTCAGACTGCCTGGTGTCACTACTGATAATACCATCCTGGCCCACACCCTCATCATCAATCACACCAGCCCTACTCACACCACCTTCTTAGTGATGAGCTGTTTAGTCAGTCGAGCAGGCTGAGGAGCTTAGCAGAGGGAGGGCTGACTAGATATCTGGCACTAGCCCACCCACTAATCAAAGACTTGGCTCAGGGGACCCAGAATGTAGTAGCAGATTTTTTTCAGGTTGAGGTAGTCGAGCACTAGGGATGAGGTGAAGTCATTAAAGATGTTATCGGCTCCTGGCAAGGTGCCAGGAGCTGGCTATCGCTTTTCTATCTTTCTTGGGACCTCAGGGTAGGTGAGCCTTTTCTACCACCCCTCCATGAATTTTTTTTTTTTTTTACAATCTGTTTATTTTCCCAGATGCCACAGCATCTCTCAGAGGTGCACTCTTGACCCTACTACCTCTACTCCCCACCTGTGACCCTCCGTCCTCTAGCTCTCCCCACAAGGACTTCCCAGCCCCCTAATCACCTCCCAGGGAAGGGCCCGCCTCACCTACCTGGTGGCCTATCTGCAGATTAGAGGGCCTGTCCGTGTGAGCCCTGGAAGCCATTGGGATGGGAAGATCCAGCACTGTGGATGTGGGCGTGGGTCCCTGGTGCCCTTGTCGCCTCCCTAATGCCTGGGGGGTCTGCATTGTTTCCCCCTCCAGTGTTCAAACGTGCAATGATGTCCATGGCACAAGTGTGCCAACATCCACCAGCTCTGCCCCATGTTGTGGCTACCACATCTGCTGCCGACTTCCATCAAGGGCCGCTAAGGAACAGAGCAAACCATGGATCCTCCCCAGGAAGGAGAGCAGTCCTCCAGATGCTCAATCCTTCCCTCCCTGCCGGCCCCGATGACCCGAGCTGTGACGTCCAGTGCCTCAAACCACAGCACCACTGGGCCACCCCTCCATACCATTTTGCTTGAGTACATTTGATTTGTGCTTGATACTGCTGGATGTTTCTCCTTCAGGACGTGCATTAATAATTCCCAAATATGCAAACTTTAAAAAATATATCTTTAACTTGTCCCTCCTCCCATTTTGTTTAGGCTTCCTCTCAAATATTGCAACCTTTACTAAAAATATATTAAGCTTGTGCCTGGTTGCCATTTACCTCATCAGGAAGTAAATTCTGAGACTCTGTCGTGGTGTAGTATTCACATGGTGTCCATGGTGACCGAGTGCTCCTCCATATTAGTTTAGAAGTATGAAACTATGCTAGAACCTATATCATACTTTTTTCTGCATCGTTCTTTAAGAGTAGTAGTAGTAGTAATGTTATCAAGCTAACTGATTGGAAATGGAGAGGGGTAAATGGGGGGATATCCCCCCTTGAGTGAGATACCTTAGCCTACTGGAATGGGAGTGCAGGAGGAAAAGCCCCCCCAATGAATGGGGTAAATCCCCCCAAATGAGATACCTTAGCCTACTGAAATGGGAGCGCAGGAGGAAAAGCCCTCCCCCCCAATATGCTAGAACCTAATACCAAGTGGTTAGCCACCCATGTACAGTACAGCAGCAGTTTCAGATGTTACTTACGGGTGGGGTAAACTGCAACCACTCACTCCCCGAGTCTGTCCCTAATTTGCAAGCTTAACCAACATATTTCTGTCACCAGTTATATGCCTAGCAGTGCAATAAGCAAACTGAGTTTCCAGACTTCATTAGAAAAAACTGAAAGAAAATATTTTTATTCACAAAAGAATTGATTAAATTAGGTGCCTGATAAATGCATTGTACTTACTGTGTGCTGAGTGCTGGAGTATGGTGAGGTCACTGGTGCTGGCTGAACCTTACTGGAGTGGGTCACTGTGCATTTAAATCCCCATCACTCCAGTTACGAGATCCGGTTCCTGACTGATGGGTGTGGTTATGTAGCAGTGGTGCCACGGTCAACCACTCCCACCCAACCCACCAGCACAGCCCTCTTACTCACCCCACCTGCACAGCACCTCTCCCCACCCAACCAGCACAGCTACTCTCCATGCCAACCCACCTACATGGCCACTCTCCCACGCCAACCCACCTGCACGGCCACACCCCCATGCCAACCCACCTGCACGGCCGACTCCCCACGCCACCCCACCTGCACGCCCACCTCCCCACGCCACCCCACCTGCATGCCACTCTCCCCGCCACCACCTGCATGTCCACTCTCCCATGCCACCTCACCTGCCCGGCTACTCTCCTCATGCCATCCCACCTACAGTCATGCTTCCTACCCCAGCATGGTCACACTCCCCACCACACACACCAGCATGGCCACTCTCCCCACCACCCCACCTGCACGGCCACTCTATCTCGCCACCCGCCTGCTGCAGCCATGCTCCCCATGTCAACCACCTGCAGCCACTCTCCCATGCCAACCCATCTGCATGGCCATGTTCCCAACCCCCAGCATGATCATGCTCCCACCCCACCCCACCAGCATCACCACATTCCCAACACCAACCCACCAGCATGGCTCCTCTCCACACCCCACCCACCAGCATGGCCATGCTCCCCACCCACCAGCACAGTCACGCTCCCCACCCCACCACAGCAGCACGTTCAATCTCCCTATACCAACCCACATGGCCACGCTCCCCATGCCAACCCACCAGCATGGCCAAGCTCCACATACCAACCCACCAGCACGGCCACTCTTCCCACGCCAACCCACCAGCACGAACTCGCTCACAACCCCAAACATAAAGGGCACACATTTGTCCAGCACAGACTGCAAACAAGGACTTTCTCAGATATGGCAACCATACAAAAAACAAAACACCCAAGAGCTCTACAGATCTAGCGTTCAGTCCACTACCAAACTTTGGGACTATATGGAGCAGTAAGGACACACATTTGGGCAATGTAAATGCAAACACTTCACAATAGACTTTAGTCTTTCTCACTAAGAGCACACATTGTATCACATCAAACTGAATCATATCGGGCAAGCAAAAAAAGGAAAAAAAAAAAAGTAGCCGAAAGCATGCAGATAAATTGTTTAGTCAGCTTTGGTCCTTCCCGGTCTTCCTCCCTCCCCACGGAGCTTCAGAACTACAGCATTAACCCAGTTTCATATTGGGGAACTAAGACAAAAAGGGAGCAGATAAAGTGTTTACTGTATTCAGTTTGGGTTTAGCAGTGATAAGTTCTGCACCCCATTTGAGCACATCAGACACAATGCACTTTCTTTTTTCTTTTTTTTAAACTGTATACATAAGCAGCTTGGGGACTGTATGGAACAGTTTAGAAATATAAATGTTTGGATCTACTTTCTGGTCATAGATCAGATCAAACATTCAGTCCTCACTGTACATGGCAGCGTTTACCTTACAGATCGATCGGGCAACAAAAAAACCCAAAAAACAGATTAGGTGTTTATTCAGTCAGAGGAGAGGGTATACGAGCAAATCAGGCTCATACAGAATGCACATTCTTAAAAAAATTACCGTAACTCTTCTGGCAGTTTAAACCCTTCCTTCCTGATACTGCAGCAACATACCATTACCAACACAAAAGCAGACTCACTTTGTTTTTTTTTAAATGGCTGTATGGTGATCACTGTCCGGGTTTCAGTGGGTCCTTCTGAGCAACGGGACAGCAACATTTTGAATTCTGAGCAGGAACGAGTCAGGAGCAAAAATGGGTCAAGCAACAGCGGGAAGCAACAACGTAAACAGGAACTCCAACCACTACCACGCAATTTATAGCGTAGTGTTCACGGAGCTCCAGAGAACAAAGGCAGTTTCCGTTTTGGCGCCGTTTTCCGTTAACCAATCAGAATTCCGCTTTTCCGTCCGCATCACCGCGTATGCGGTAAACCAGTGTCCCTGCTCATAGCCGGTTTTAGGCACCAGCGAACCCTGCGGTTGCTGGGGGCCCCCTCCTTTTGCAGCCCCAACCAGAGCACTGTACCTTAATTATTTATTTTAATTTTTTATCTTCTTGGAACAGCAACAAAGGGCTGTGCAGCTCCTTCTGATGTGGCATCATGACTTCATGAAATGCCTTACCAAGCTATATGACCCTGTCAATATAAGTCAAATGAGCAACAATGGCTGTAATGGGAAGAACTTCCCAAAGGAATAACTCTGCTGTCTGCCAATAAAGAAAAAACACTTAAAACATACCTCTGGTTGTACTGAAAATAAAACACAATGATGTGCATATGGGTTACAGTCAAACAGGCAAAGGTCGGCCAAGTGAGGGGCTGCCATGACTTTACTAATCCTGCTGGGGGCCCCTCAAACTCTAAAGCCGGCCCTGCAGTCTGGTTCGGTCGGAACCGAACCGGGCTGGCCATCCGGGTCAGCGGACTTCTCTGCCTCCTTTTCCCTAAGTCTACCTAATCTTTTTTCCATGGTAGACTTAGGAAAGTTTTTACATATTTGGCAGTCTGTATCGAGGTGGTCAAACCCCAGACAATAAACACAGGTGGTGTGGAGATCGGCCTTAGCAAAGACCTCCCCACATTCACTGCAGTGTTGAAACCCAGTGGGCCGTTTCTTTCTTGGGTTTCTCAGACATGGCCAACCTAAACAAACTTACCCTTTTTTCGGCAACCGACAGGCAAGACTCCCTTATCGGTTTCTAACTGTGTTATGGGCATTGGAAAAGACCGCACAAATTACACTTTTTTTAAAACCGATAAGGACCAGTAACCACACACTAAAGACAGATGTAACTAATGGATCGGTTCAGCCGAACCGATCGAGAAATACAAATTTTCCAATTTCCACAATAAGAAACAGAGCTCTACATAAAGTACTTACTGTACCGCAGACAGCGCCTGAACCAACAATGCAGAAAATAATTTGGAATAAAACTGACAACTTTAACCGACTTTGAACCAAGCAGAAGGAGAAATCTCCGGAGCGACTGTTCAGTGAGGTGGAGTAAAGAATCTGACGGTTGGGTTTCAAAGTGCTGCAGACAGAGACCTCAACCGAGCTCGAGCTCAACGTTCTATGCACTGCATAGAAAATTAACCCTCTACTCTCCAGAGCAGTTTAAAAGCTGGAGCTAACTGCAGATTGTCAGAATACAGCAAGACTTCATGTTGTTGGAAAATTCAATCAGATTCATTTGACACTCTCTCCCTCCCATAACCCCACGCTGCTTGGCACCATAAAAACTCTGCTCCTCTAGATACTCAACCAACCTTTCCTTAAGTATACTCTCCATGAGCTAGCACACAACTGAAGTCAAAATGATCAGTCTATAGTTCCCAGGGTCATTCTTAGGACCACTCTTATGGAGTGGTACTACATGGGCCATCCTCCAGTCTTGTGGCACAACACTTGACTCAAATGAGTTACTAAAAAGTTCAGCCAGTGGCTCTGCAAGTTATTTATTTATTTATTGAATTCTGTTGACTGGGTAGGCACACTGAGACTAGAAGTCCCTTAATCGGGGCGACCGGGGAAGGGGGGGAATACAGATGGTAACCAACTGAAATTGAACCATATTAAGCTGTTGGTGGTATTTTTAGTGAATGGGGGAAATTTGCCCTGGACACTGGGTAAATTTCCCTACCCGCCTGTAGGGGAACCTCTGGTAGCCAGGACGGACAGTCCGACTGATCCTCTGGAGAGGATGGATGTGCAGGGGTAGAGGTTCCGGTCTCATCCTCTGCCTCTATGGTACTAGAGACTGATAAGTTCTTTGATGCTGCTGCTACAGTTGAAGAAACAGAGAAAATACCCAGCAGTTCAATGGATCAACAAACAGTACAGTACAAGTCGCATTAAACTGTTCCTCCTATGAGCTGCTTTAGCATTTCTGACTGAGTTGCATAAGTGTTGCTAGATCCAGCACAAAGCCCTGCACAAACTGTTTCTTAAGAGTTAAAACTCAGTTATTCGTTCCATTGTGACTGTACTACAGATGCATTCAAACTGAGCTGCAAAAACGTTATACAAACACTGTTCTTGAGCTTTTTAAGCATTGAAACACAATGCAATATGAGTTGCCAGTGCATTGCCAGCTCTAAAAAACAATGCTAAACCAACTCATTGGTGGAAGAGTTTACTGTACTACCGAATGATGAAACTCCCAGGAATTCTAACACAAGTGGTGAAAATAATGTACAAAATCCAGCAGAGCCTATCCATACTACAGATGACATACAAATACTCCTGCAAGCCAAAGAAGAGCACTTTTAACAGAGGCAACAAGAACTCCCAGCAGCAATTAAGCTGCAGCACCAAAAGAATACATACCTCTGGAATGCAAACCGCTACAGCTGCTCCGGCCCAGCTGCAAATCTCTGATGAAGCCGGGACATCGCATCCAGATCAGTCACAACATCCCCAGAACATCGCAAACCAGGATGAAGTGCACAGTACACCCTTCATGTTCTCTACAGGTATGAAGCCTTTATTTGTATTTCAAGGAAATCGCACACAAAAAACTGTTGTGGGCCCGCTGGGAATGGCAAAAACGGGTGTAGTAACGCCCAGCCTAAGACGGGACCCAAGCCTTCAAACTGTAAATACTGCACAGTCTGTTTGATCTGTGGATTCGGTTCCAACTAATGCTGGATGGGAAAAATCACAAACGGGGCAATGGAAATCAGGCTCCTCTCCCATTGCAATATCAGGGGAGAGAAAGCCACCTGCATGAAAAATGTAACACTACAGGAACTGAACAAATGTCTGGCACAACTAAAGAGAGTACTCTAGATGACATAGACTGGGGTGGAGATTATTACATGTGAATCACCTCTGCACCTTCCCAGTGACTCACACCTAACCCAAAACCCACAGCTAACACTAAGGGGTGTACCTCAACCTCAGTCGGGGACTTTAGATGCTACAAATATGCCAGTGGTAACAATTCACTGAGGCCCGGAACTTCTACTAACAGACCCAGAGGGAATCAATCCACTTCCAACAACACAGCACCTAGTGCAAATACAAGAAATGCCAGGTCTTATGCATCCTTTTTTTAGACAACCACAGTATCCAACTAAAAGGCATACCACTGTACGCCTTATCTACTGTACAAAGGTGAACTGGACATTTTTTCAGATCGAATGTACAAAGGTGGACTGTACATTTTTCAGATCGAATGCATATTGCTAGAAACTTACTAAAAGGCCCCATGAACTTTTCTGCAGCTGAAATTTATGCCCTTGTACATGTTTCTGGAGAGCCAATGTCTGACGTCAGTATTAAATTGGGCAGTGGACTACAAAAGTTCTGGACATTGTATCAAACTTTAAAAAAATCACCACTTTGGGTCCCCTTTCATGTACTATCATTAACCAAGCTTGCCAACAGAACTATCACAGTCCTGTTCAGAAATCAAGGTGTCAGCATTTCAGACCTCCTTTACTGGCTCAGACAGAGGTGCACAGTGTTAGGGTACCCAGAAGCCATTTTTTACGAAGAAAAAATCTGGATTGGAGGCTGGAAAGTCAGAGTGGTTTTAAACACTACTGAAGGTTTAGAACATCTCCCAGACTGTTTTTTTTTTTCCGGGGAGGGACAGGGGAGTACTATTTTATGCGAGGCAACCCAAAGCATGCTACTGCTGTGGGGAGACTGGGCATATTAGTAGCCTGTGTGATCATCTTTTTTTTTTTTTTTTTTTTGTAAACTCTCTTTATTCTCCCGGCTTCATGGAACTCTCTCCAGCTACCAACCTATGCCTGACTCTACCTCCCTGTCTGAGACTCACCAGAGCCAGGCTACTCCAGTCTGGCGAATACCCCGGTTCTGGGCCCCCCGAGGTAGGGCCACCGGCCCTGGCATTCTATCTATAATCCAACGTGCTGGTGCTGGAGTTGGAGTGTGCCCCTGGATGGTAAGCATGACAGCGGGAGTGTGGCCAGAACATAGGCGGGACCTTCACCTATCCATGGATTGGGGGGTTTTCGAGGGTTTGTCAACTCCCCCAACACGGCCCAGCAGTGCAATGCACTCCAGCGGCATGTGCACACTCCCGCATGCCCGAGGACAGCCGCGCGCGCCAATCCCCTGTATCTGGATCCCAACTACTGATATGACCCCCAATCTCCACTGGGGGTCGCCAGATGGCAGAATCATGTCTCCACCCCACCCCCAGGAAAGGAGAGCAGTTCTCTGGACGCCCCATCCTTTCCTTCCCCGCCAACCCCCAGCATCCCAAGTCCATTCCCAAAAACGGGTCGCCGGTGTGGTGTCCAGCACCTCAACCCTCAACACCACTGGCCTGGCTGCTGTGTGATCATCTTAAGTGCACTTTATGTAATGAACTTGAGCATACTAGCAGTATGTGCAGTAAGGAACAGTTGCATAATTTGTGTGGACAACAGGGACACTCCTACCATACATGCCCTGACGCAGCGCATAATCAACCTGATAGCGAGGAACAAAAGAAAAAATTACTCACCTTAGTAATGTTGTTTCTTCTAATGGAGTCTTGCTATATTGTGACAATTGTAGTATGACCGCAGGTTAGAACTGCTCCGGAGGTGAAATAGTTAACTTTCCATGCAGGCATGGAACTTAGAGCACGAGCTCGGTTGAAAACTCTGTCTACTGTGCTTCAAAAGGTAAACTGTCAGAATCTTTCAGCTAAAACTCACTAAGGTTTCTGTGTGGAAGCTGTAAACCTACACTAGCCAACTGGCTACTAACATAAACACTCACACTCATTTTTTGGTCTAAAACAAAGACTCAAGTCAGGAGACCCAAAAAATGCAAAAACACAACACCAATTCACCAAAAAAAATAGGTAAACACAACAAGGTGGGCATCAAAAAAGTGCCAACCCTGTACTGCCCACCCACATCCCAAAACAGAGGTTCTGAGAGGGGCAGGCCGGGAGGGAGGTCATAATATAGCAAGACTCCATTAGAAGAAACAACATTACTAAGGTGAGTAATTTTTTCTTCAAACAACATGAAGTCTTGCTATATTATGACAATTGCAGACTACACAGCAGTACCCCCATGGAGGAGGGTCAGAAACTACTTAGGAAATAGGCTCTGAAGCACGGCTGTGCCAAACCGAGCATCACTCCTAGCCTGGATGTCCAAGGAGTAATGCTTGGTAAAAGTGTGAACTGTTTTCCAGGTAGCTGCTTGACATATTTCTAGAATAGGAATGTCTCTGGCAGCAGCCAGAGAAGCAGCTGTACCTCTGGTAGAGTGAGCCCTCAGGCCTGGGGAGGAACTTTACCCAACTTCTCGTAGCAGGGTGGATACAAGAGACAATCCACCTGGCAATGGATCTTTTAGTGGCTGCCTTCCCTTTCCCAACTTTGCCATAGGTAAGGAACAGTTGGAGGGAGTCAAACCTATGACCCTTGGTACGCTCTATGTAGTAACTTAGGGCTCTCCTCACATCTAGGCTGTGCAGCCTCCTCTCCCCAGAGGAGGAGTGGTCAGTGAAGTACACTGGAAGAGAAATAGATTGATTAAGCTGGAAATCTGAAACCACCTTAGGCAGGAACTTTCTGTTAGTCCGAAGGACCACCTTATCTCTGTGGAAAGAGATAAACTCCTGCTCCACTGACAACGTTTGTAATTCACTTATGTGTCTGGCAGAGGTGACGGCTACCAGAAACACAGTTTTCCAAGTCAAGTACTTGAGCTCAGCTGAAGACAAGGGCTCGTAAGGGGGTTGCATAAGCTGAGCAATGCAAACATTAAGATCCCAGGCAGGGGCAGGATCTCTGAATGGAGGTTGGTGTGCAACAACTCTAAAAAACTTGGAAAATACAGGATGAGCTGAAAGAGAAGAGTTTACCTGCTGAAATAAAGCAGACACAGCTGCCAAGTGCACCTTGAGGGTATCTGGTCTCAGCCCAAAGATTCAGGTGGACCATATAATCCAGGACTGTGGGTAGATCAGCAGAGACTGGGAAATATGCTTTTCCGAGCACCATATGGAAAACCTTTTCCATTTGGAATTGTAAGTAGCCCTGGTGGAAGGCTTCCTTGAGGCCTTCAATATATCCATTACACCTTGGGAAAAGTGTAAATCAGCAAACTCTAACTCTTCAAGAACCAAGCCTTGAGATTGAGAGATTTGAGATTCGGGTACCAGACCCTTCCCTGGGCACAGGTTAACAGATTGTGATTCTTGGGAAGGCACAGGGGAGGGTGGACTGCTAAGGACAGCAGGAGTGGAAACCAGAGCTGTCTGGCCCAATCCGGAGCTATCAGAATGACCTTGCAGGATTGGGATCTGATTTTGACTAGCACTTTGAACAGGAGAGGAAAGGGGGGAAAGGCATAGAGAAACTTCCCCTCCCAATTGAGGGCTAAGGCATCCAGCGGGAGAGAGCCCAATACTGGGGGCCTGCAGCAAAAAAGAGGAAGTTGGTGATTGTCTGGGGCTGCAAAAAGATCTATCTGCGGGGTGTCCCATCTGGCAAATACTACTCCCAAGACCAGGGGATCCAGTGACCATTCGTGGTGGCTCTGGGAAATCCTGCTGAGAGCATCTGCCAGGACATTGTCCTTGCCTGGGAGGTGAACTGCCGTAAGAGAGGTGTTCAGGGAGTAAGCCAGAGACCACAATCTCATCGCCTCGGTGCACAAGGCCGTAGACCGAGTGCCCCCTTGCTTGTTGATGTACCACATTGTAGTGGTGTTGTCTGTTCTGACCTGAATACTCTTGTTCTGAACAGATTTGGAAAAAACTTAAAGTGCTAGAAAAACTGCTCTGAGCTCCAACAGGTTGATGTGGAGCAGGGATTCCTGGGGAGACCACAGACCCTGGGTGGTGAGGTCGCCCATGTGAGCTCCCAGCCCAAGAGAGCAGCATCTGTAGTAAGGATTAGAGAATGAGACTGAGTGACAAAGGAACCCCTTGTCTCAGGTTGGTCTGATCCTGCCACCACTGTAGGGCTTGGATCAGGGTTCGAGTTACTGGGATCAACTTGGTAAGAGGATCCTTAAAAGGCTCTCAAATGGAACTGGATGTCCTCATCTGAAATCTTGCTCCCTGCACAACTGCTATGGAAGCAGCCATGTGCCCTAGGAGCTGCAGAAAGTGCCTTGCTGGCGGAGACCTGCAGGGTAAATGAGGAGGCCAGGAGACCAGGGTCTTTGCCCTGTCTAGGGAAGAAAGCCCTGGCTTCCTGTGTGTTCAGCTCTGCGCCTATGAAGGTAAGAAGCTGGACAGGCTCCAGAACTGACTTTGAGATTCAGAAGAAACCTAGAGAGGTAAGCAGTTGCTGCGTTATCTGGAGATTAATTTGACCTCGTCTGGGGACTGGCCTACTATGAGCCAATCGTCCAGGTAAGGAAAGATGGCAATCTTTTGCCTTCTTAGGTAGGCAACTGCTACTGCCAGACATTTGGTAAATACCCTTGGGGCAGAAGTGAGGCCAAAGGGCATTGCTCTGAACTGGTAGTGGCCTGAGGGCAGCTCGAACCTGAGGTACTTTCGATGGGAGCCTCTGATAGGAATATGGAAGTAGGCATCCTTGAGTTCCAGGGAAGCTAGCCAGTCCCCTGGCCTTAGAGAGGGTAGAATAATTCCCAGAGTCACCATTTTGAACTTTGGCTTTAAAAGGTGCTTGTTTAAATATCTGAGATCCAGGATGGGCCACCATTCTCCTGTCTTTTTTGGGGTAAGGAAGTACCAGGAGTACAAACCTTTGCCCTGGTGTAATGGAGGAACCCTTTCCACAGCTCTGAGAGCCAGGAGGGTAGAGACCTCTGCCTCTAAGGCAAGAGCCTCTGATGGAGTTGCAGGTGGAAAAGATCTGGTTCTCAGCTTTGGAAATTTTTGAAACTGAGAACCAGTCCCTGGCTTACTACTTCCAGGACCCACTTGTCTGAAGTTAAAGACTTCCAGTCCTGGACAAAGTAAGCCAGCCTGCCCCCTACAGGTAGAGGAGAATCGGCCCTGGCAATCCCATCAGGGTGCCTGTTTGGCAGGGGCTTTGGGCTGAGGGGTGGAAGCAGACCTGCTTGTACCCCGTCTGCCTCTTCCTCTAAAGAACCCCCTCTGTGCATAGGTGGAGGATGAGGAAGCTTGGGCTTGGTAAAAAGGCCTATGAAAAGGCCTGCCCCTGCCTCTAGGAAGCTGCTTTTGAGGAGTGACCTGCCTTTTCTTGGCTTGTGCACTCCTATAGGTGGTCCTATATTCATCCATTTTCTTCATGTAATTCTCTGTTTGCTCCCCAAACAGATAATTTCCAACAACAGGAAAATCCATGGCCTTGGACTGGGTGTCCTGAGACAGAGTAGTACATCTGAGCCAAGCCATCCTGCGAAGTGCCACAGATGTAGCCATGACTCTTGATGAAACATCATTAGAGTCCACTGCAGCATGAAATTGCACCTTGGATGCCTCAATACCATCCATAGCCACCTGTTCCAGCTCCCTGGCAAGTTGGTCAGGGACTTGTTTTGCTAGGGCCAGCACAGCATCCCATCTGGATTTCTGGTACCTAGCAGCATTAGTCATATAATTTGCTTGTCTGAGCCCCAAAGATGCTGCCATGTACTGTTTCTTTGCCATAGCATCAATCTTCCTGGAGTCCTTCTCAGTGGGGTGTGAAGCTAGGGGAATATTAGACTTGTCACAGGCTGCAGCCTGCACTACCCCCACATGGCTGCATTGCTGAGTGAGGAAATCAGTGTCGGAGCCAGATAAGGTATACCTCTTGTCCATCCTTTTATCCACAGGAGGTATAGTGTGAGGAGTTTTTAAAACTTTTACTGTTTCCGAAAAGATTTATGCAAAGGAATAGACAGTCTCCTAGACTCTGGAATATCCATCATTTCTACATAGTCTGGCTCCTCCTGGTCATCAACAGCTTCATCAACAGGGAGCTGGAGAGTTTCAGCAACTTTTTTATAAAACATGAAATGAGAAGGGGACTCAGAAAGTCTTGGAGGAGAAACCCCTAGGGGTCTATCTGGAGAGATGTCCGGATCAATGGGCACATCCAGATCTTCAAAACCATATTCACTCTCTTCATATTCCTCTTCCCCCTCCCTCGGTTCATAAAAATCCTCAAAATCATAATCTTGAACCGGTGGAACCGGCCAAACTGAACGCTTACCAGAAAGTGTCGGTTCGGTCGGAACTGGAGAGAGAGACTGGACAATTTTAATTGCTTTAGCTATTTCCTCAGCAGTTAGGGAGAGAACTTTTGCTCTAAACTAGCTGACTTTCTAGCCCTTTTTGATGGGACCGGCTCCTCAGAACCGGCTCTTCGTTTGCCCAAGGCAGTATCGCCCTGGTCAGAGGGCATTCCCTCTGGTTCGGTTGGTACCGAACCGGGCTGGCCATCCGGGTCAGCGGACTTTTTGGCCTCCCTTTCCCTGAGCCTACCAACTCTCTTATTTATGGTGGCAGCAGGGAAATTGTGACAAATCTGGCAGTCTGAATTGAGGTGGTCAAACCCCAGACAATAGACACATGTGGTGTGTGGGTCAGCCTTAGCAAAAGCTTCCCCACAAACACTACAGTGTTGAAACCCAGTGGGTCTGGTTTTTCTTTTGGGTTTCTCAGACATAATGCCAGCCTAACCAACTTGCCCGTTTATGGCAATCCACCAAGCAAGACACCCTTATCGGTTCCCAACCGTGTCACGGGTCGTGGAAAAAAACGTAATGAAATCCGTTTTTTTTAGAACCGATAGAACGGAACCACACTCTAAAAAGAGACTAGCAGATTTAAATACAACCTGATCGGTTCAAACCGAACCGATAACAAATTACAAGTTCCACACAGAAAAACTAATGTAACACCTATCTATTACTTACATTACCACAGACAGAGCTTGAACCGACCGGTTGCGGTTTAATTTCGGCTAAAAATAACACTTTTAAACCGACAAAATGAACCGAGCAGAAGGAGAAATCTCCGGAGCGACTGTTCAGTGAGGTGGAGTAAAGAATCTGACAGTTTACCTTTGAAGCACAACAGACAGAGTTTTCAACCGAGCTCGCGCTCTAAGTTCCATGCCTGCATGGAAAGTTAACTATTTCACCTCTGGAGCAGTTCTAACCTGCGGTCATACTGCAATTGTCATAATATAGCAAGACTTCATGTTGTTTGAATTACTCATTGCCATAGCCCAAAGGAAACAAGCTAGAGCACACCCTCCAACCCCCCTCCGCCTCTATAGGTGAGTTACCCCAGGAAGATGGACAAACGAGCATTCCCCCTCCTGACATTGAGCAAAAGGAGACAATCCCCCTTGAGGTACAGGATTCAGAACCTGCACACATGACTGACCCCACCCAAGACAGTCCCTCTGTAGAAATGGAGGAGATGCCCCCCCAGATGATGCCTAAAGAGGTGAGATCAACTAAACCTGCTACACGACGCAGACAATCATGGGTGAAACCATGTCCCAAAGTCTCTAAAACAACAGAAATTCCTGTCACAAACAGGTACGAGGTCCTTGCTGATGCAGCACATAATTCTGGAAATGAGTCAGATGATTTGTCTGTTTGGTCCTCCCTGACGGATGTTACTTCTGATAGGGAATACCCCCAAAGCAGCTCAGAGAAAGATAACCCATTACCACCTACTAAACCTGCTGCTACAAAATCCATATCCAAACAAAAACACATTAGACTGACCAGAAGTAGTACAACTAAGCCACCCTGAATAGAAACTCCTAACATATAGGATAAACCTTACACACAATAATTATGGAACCCACCATCCCATCATACACAGTCAATGTCAACAGCATTAAGATCGCTGTGACAGAAATGGGAAGGAAAGAGTTAACGGTTTGGATTCTCTAGCTGGTGTTTTTTTCAGCAGTTTGGAAAAAAAACACACACAGGCTAAAATCCACTGTCCAGCAGCATCCACAAGCTGGAATTTTCAGTCCTCCCTAGCTGCTAGATAAGAGCTAGGTCATAAATCTCGAGTGGACATCTCCACACACACAGACTTGCAGACACATACACAGGCCAGTTTGAACGGATTGGGTCATTCAAATATAAACTGATGGTTAAAATGGAATATAATTGGTCACTGAAAGGTGTTCAGTCTGATTAGGACAATTAAATACAAACATGTTAGATGGTGCATTCAAAGGGGAATAGGCATTACCTATTCCCAGGAGAATATATAAGAGGCCGAAAGACAATGAAGAGCTCTCTCTTACTTTGGAAGCTGGAGGGGGAAACACAAGTCTGAAGCCTACCCTTTTAGCTATGTCCGTGGGAGCTGGCAGTTAGCACAGGGCCCAGTGTCTCTTGTAAGGACAGGAAAGGGTAAGTTTAGTACTAGCATGTTCCAGTAATAGCATTTTTCTTTTGCTATCTGTTATTTAAAAACATTTGTTTACTTTCCTGTATCAGTGTTATTCTCTTGTGTTGTAAATATATATCCTGTAAATGCCAGTACACTTTCTGTTAAGTAAAAAGCTATTTATTTGCTCAACAGTTGTGACTGTGATGTCATTTTTCTAAGGTAATATTTGGTTTCCACTGGCTGAGGTAAATTCTTGAGTAGCATCCACCACCCGAGAGAGACACACTACCAGACTTTAACTTGTGCAACTGTACGTTTAATTATTCAAGTTTGTAAGCTTGAAGGAGGTGCCGGAAGACAGTCCGGCTGGTGGCAGTGAATACCCCAGGACAGACACCTCTCTAAAAGCTGTTTCAGCCCAGAAGGAGAGGTGCGTTGTCACAATCGCCATGAAAAAAAATGGCGGTATTTTCCCATTTACAGGCATTAAGAAAAGGAATAATTTTCCTACAGGACACTAGACTGCACACCATTAATGAATTATGTCAGGCAGTATCACAACGGCATATAGGACCTTCATACTGGTCTTTAGGCACAGAAACATGTGCTGGAGTAGCTATATTGTTTGCCAACATTTCCTTTAAACTGGTAAGACCAGTAGATTTGGTTCCAGAAAGGGTGATAATACTAGATGTTAAAATCAATACTGTATTGTTTCATTTAATCAATATTTATGCAGCTCAATCGAAAACAGAACTGAACTATTCCAGACAGTGCAATCTTATCTCTGTTCAGACCAAAATATAGTGTTTGGGGAGATTTTAATTGTGGGTTATCCCTTATGGATAGGAGTAAAAACACTAAAACCAAAAAAATCTACTGTAATATGGCTTTTCTTCAAAAGATGATTACAAAAAACAATTTACAAGATGCCTATCTCCTAGCTAAAGGAAAACCAGACCCAACCTTTCATAAAGGTACCTTAGCCATGAGAATTGTTTATTTCTTTATCACCCCTTCTTTACAAATATAAAAAGCTCAAATTCAAGTACCAGAATTTTCAGACCACAACATTATACATATCCAATTAGGAAATGTACTTTTACCACCCCATGGCCCAGGCACATGGAAATTTAACTCCTCCTTATTACAGGATATTGAGACCAAACACAGTATAGTCCCTTTTAACAGCAAGAAAGTCTATTTACATTATGTACGAGGATCCAATAATATGGCGGGAGGACACCATTTCAGACATTACGCATGTTTTAAAAAAGCATAGAAAATCACTGAGCAGTAATACTTATTACAAATATTTACAACATAGAAGGCAGTAACAGAAGCTTTTAACCCTTACATACGCTACTGAACAGGATTTCTCTTCGCAAATTACTAACATTAAAATATTTATGGTAGAATTTCATACAAAACAAGCACAAATTCTACAGCATCAGCAGAAATATGAAAAACAAGGAAATTGTCAAATTTATCCATATGAAAACTGTAATACTAATAATAAAAACAAACGGATGAATTATGGAATTCTAATCATGACATGTACAAAACAAATGGATTAATTATGGAATTCTAATCATGACTTGTGTACAAACACACATGAAATAAAGAACACAGTCATAACAACATACCAGACGACTTTATGATCCACATCTACACAGACCCATAATCTGGAAGATTTTTTCCTAACCTTTCAACATCCAACTTGTCCATTAGAGGGAATCATACATTTAACACAACCTATTAACCCAGAAGAGGTTAAATAGCTATAACATTTTTACCACTCAATAAAGTTCCAGGAAGAGATAAGCTGAGAGGTAAATTATATAAACTAATAAGGAGAGAATTAGCAGCAGAATTGGCAAAAGTATTTACATGTATATTAGATACACAGTCACCTTCACTCAGGATGACTAATGGCCTGCTGATTTACATCTATAAAAAGGGAGATAAGAAAGATATTCAGAATTGGTGCCCACTCTCTGTCTTCTTAACACCGATTTTAAAATCCTAACCAAAATTCTTAACTCCTGACTTATAGAAATAGCACAACAGCTGATCACACCAGAACAAACGTACACTCCCAAGTAGGAAAATCACAGACCATTTGATATTATTATGAGAATTGTTCAAATCTGGAAATAAGGGAGCCCTGTCTGGATTTGTTCTTTCTCTAGACCAGCAGAAAGCATTTGATTTTGTCACACATAATTTCCTAAAGTCAGTATTACAAAAGTATGGTGTATCTACAATATTCATAGGATGGAATGGATAGAGTTTATATAGGATAGCTACTGTTACACCTCTGGTTAATGGCTGGACGGGCCCCATGATTCTGGGAAGCAATTAGGCTCCAAGGGTCTGAGACATACTGAAATAGCAGGTATCCCACTCATAGAGGAACCCATACAGGAATTACAGGTATTAGGAATCGCCTAAGGCACGGATAAATTGGATTTTATTAAACTGGGAGCCTAAGATACAGCAAGGCAGACAAATAGTGGCCCAATAGCTGATATATTGTTTGGCCTATACCAGGCTGCATAAGTGGCATCCTCCAAGGCTGGAAATAGGGAAGGAACCAAAGCAGAGGGAGATTATGGCATCTCCAGAAACTCCAGCAGGTTCTTTTCCGGCAAAATCGGGCTCCTCTAAAGTAACGCCCATGGCAGCTTGCATTTGCTGCATCACACAGAAAAATGAAAACTCTTCTGGACATGATTTAGGTGTGTTCACAACAGAGTCCTCAATATAGGAAGAGACTGTGAACCCGATGCCTCTTAGTGGCTCTCGGCATGGTCTTCCTTCTCATCCTCCTGCATCATTAGATCAGGATTACACTCAAATTCATTGCTGACTTTATCATTGATGGGAATGAAAGACTGCACCCAGGGATGTCGTTGGTGGCTGAGGTAATCTATTTTGCAAGCGAGTACCTTGCGGCGTTGATGCGGTATTCGTGGTAGTCCCCAACTGACGGGCCCCCTGGAACAGGGAAGCCAGGCAGTAGATGTCTTATCACATCTGAAAATGCAATGAATACTGCCTGAGCATCTGAAGCGCTTTGGTTAGTAGGCGCAACTTAAGTGGTCAACATTAAGGTTGGTTCTCCATAGACGACGGTAATGTACCAGCCGTAGTAGGCCCGGTAGTGCCAATGCCAAGCCCCAAAACCTTGGTGTCTGGTTGACGGTTGGGGGGAGTGTTTGACATCACCACTGAAGCAGTCAATGTCAAAGCAGAGGTCGTACCTGTAGTTCGCAGGGGCAACCTGGATCTCACTGTGGAGGCCTTGTTCTTGTCCCAATGCTTATGTTTGTGACTCCCCTGAATATTTTTCCTGGGAGGGTCGGCATCGCCGCCGGAACAGTCAATGTCGAAGCAGAGCTCATATCTGTAGTCTGCGCAGGCAACCTGGATCTCACTGGGGAGGTCTTGCTCTTTTCCCAGTGCTTGTGTTTGTGACTCCCTGATTATTTTTCCTGGGATGGTCGGGAGGTGGTTGGCATCACCGCCAGTGCACTCGACGTCAAAGCTGAGGTCGTACCTGTAGTCCACAAGGGCAACCTGGATCTCGCTGAGGAAGCCTTGTTCTTGTCCCAGTGCTTGTGTTTGTGACATCCCGAATATTTTACCCGGGACTTCCATGACTGAGATTCAGTTGAGGGGCTGGGTGACACAGATTTTTCTTGACGCTCCTTCTCCATTCTTTTAATGGTCTTTTGGAGGAGGAATTTCTCCAAAGCACCCTTTCTGCATCGACTGGTTCCACAGTTGAACCCCCAGCAGATCTTACAAGCTTTCACGCTGTGAGAGAGGCCTAAGTAGCAGACACTCTCCTGTGATAATCTTCTCTCCGGACTCACAGTCCCAGAAGAGACGTTTCTGTCATTGACATACAGATTGCCAAAAATCACTATAAAAGTGATTAGAAACACAGAAGCTGATGGCAAATAAGGGTCGCATGGCCCATCCAGTCTGCCTTTTTCTGTTGCACTGCTTACACTGTAAACCCCACCAGTCTACAATACTTTCTCTGTCGCCCCCTTACCTATCCCTTATGACTCCCTTGTGCTTACCCCAGGCTTTTTTGAATCCCACCACTGTTTTCACCCTCACAACCTCCACTGGAACACTATTCCAAGCATTCACCACCCTTTCTGTGAAGATGTATTTCCTCATATCTCTCCTAAACCTACACCCCTCCAGCTTCATATCGTGGCCCCTTGTTCTACAGCACCCTTTCTTCTTAAAAATATCACCCACTTGTACCTTATTCACCCCTCTGACTCTCCTCCAGAGTGTACGTTTAATTCCTTTAGCCTCTCCTGATAGGACATTTGATGTACAGTGCTTGTTACAGAAAAGATGTTCTACGTTTTAACACTCGGTGCAGCACTATGCCACTCAGTATAACGCTCAATGCGTCACACATAATTATTCAGTGTGGTATAGTTTGCTTCCTGATGCACTTCCTCACTAATCCACTGGGTGGTGACCGCAACTCATCTAAGCATGAATGAAGCCCTGAAGTGTCCCAGTGTTTCTTTTCACACTGTTTTAACATGTACACCAGCAGGTGGCATGGATTTAATCAATCTTTAAAGGAGACTGTCATGATGAGAGCAGATTTTTAGTTTCTAAGATTAAAATAAAATTAGTATTTAAACAATGTGGCTCTGTGTGTTTTTTTTTTATTCTGCAGTAACCTATTTTATGACGGTATTAATTATCCCTCCTCTCCCTCCCAACCCATTCCTGTTGGAGCACTGGTCTTTTTGAGGTAACCCTCAAATTCTGTCCCTCGTGCTGACCATCCCCAACCCGTTCATGTCCCAATTCTTATCGTTTTTTTTACAGTATCTCTCCAACTTCCTCCCTCTGTGTGCTGATAACCCCCAACCCATTCCCATCAATGCACTGACTGTCTTTTTAAAACTAGCTTTCCCACTCCATCCCTCTGTGTGCTGCCCACCCCAACCCATTCCCATCAGCGCACTAACTGTTTTTATTTTTTAAGCTATCCCTGCTTCACCTATGTGTGTCATGGAGCTGGCTGAGTTGAGCAAATTCCTCACTCAGCTACTTTCGAGAAAGCAGAACCTTGACCATGTCAGTAGGGTAATATGCATGCTGCACCTGCTGTCCTGTTCCGGTAGTTTTGAAATGCAGATTAATCTTCTGTGCTGTTTTGTGTGCTCTGCTATTGTGAACATTAATCACAAACCAAGCCATCTAAAAATAACAGTACTGAAGTCGCGATTGCTCCTCTGTGTTTTCTGGCTGCTTGACATTTGTTATTTATCTATAGTGCCTTTCATAATTTTGAGTCGGCAACCTGATTTACAGTAGGTAGAGTGCGGCGGTATGTGATCAGCACCTGTAATTTGTTCATTTTACAAAATCTTCTATATAAATTTTTGAAACCCAACCTGAGGAAGGAACGTACTCTGTCAGCCCTCGTCTCTGGGTTTTACTGGATGTGTGAAGTGTGATCTGTGATTTTTGTTTTATTCATGGTAAACTCTGTAGACTAAGTGTGTTGCCATGCTGTGAATTACTGTACAATGTGTGTGTAGTGTGAACTTCAGTTGATGGAATTGTTTACTCAGCTGGCATTTTATTCACAACATAGGCGATTCATGTGAATGTGTCATTTTCATATTTCTGAATGCCAGAAAAGACGGTGCACCGACGGTTTTACCACTTTTTTTTTTATGCTCCCTCCCAGTTCCGGGCCGGCCTCTCCTTCAGACCACCTACACCCTCTGAGCTGCACTGCCTCGGAGCAGCCACCTCTTCACCCCCATATAGCAGCGGCCCCCCTGGGTGACCCCCAGACGTAACCCTTCGCTGGGTGGGTCCCCCCCCCGAGGGGGACGGCGCCGGTGGGGGCGACCAGTGCCAAACCTGTTCCGGGGTACTGCTGGGGATGGTGCATGCACTGTCCTCGGTCTCACGGCTATGGGAGCTGGTGACCATCATCCGTTCGGCTATGGGGCTCTTTTTCCAGTTTGCTCCACGGGGGAGTGGTGTGCCACAACGTAAGGCTGACGCCAATGTTCACCACGCCTCCTTAGTAAGTGGGACCCTCTACTAGGGGTCAGCAAGTGCTGGGTTGCATCTCTGCCCTCCCCCCAAGAGAAGGCGAGCCATCAGCTGACGCTCAAGCCTTCTCTCCTCGGCCGGCCCTTCAGCACCGAGTCCGTTCCACAGGCCGGGTCGCTGGAGTCGCAAGCGGAAATACAACCGCTGTGCCAGCGGGCTGGCCTCCACTATTTTTTTAATCAGCACTGACAACCGCACCACGCAGCTGACTACCAGTGTAAATGCAACTTAACAGTGTATACACTGCCCACTAGTTGAATCACTGCTGCACCAATTCAAGCTAGAAATATTAACACAAAAAAATAGTAACATTTAATTGTAGTGAATTGCTAGGCAATGCTCCAGTCTTACAGTGCAGCATAGCTGGAGACGAATTGTGAGTGAATTTAGAAAATGCTGCAGCATACCCATGTCTCAGGTTCATTTGCTGACAGAGAGGAAAGGTGACAGACACGGAATATTTAGGCAGAGAGAGAGAGAATGATGGACAATATAAATATATATTGGCACCTAACCCACCACCCCAACCTGGTGTCTTGGGGGGGGGGGCGTACTCCAATCCATCAACCCAAAGCGCTTCACTACCGGGTTCATTCAGTGGGTCAGAAAGGACTTTGTCAATACATGTGTTTCTTGGTAATCCTGGTGGCACTGCCACCTTCAAAACAGCTGTCTCCAGGAATGCCTGATGCATAACTAATGCTGCTTGAAAGTCGTCAAATTTTGAAATTGCTACATAGAAACATAGAATTTGACGGCAGATAAGGACTGCTTGGCCCACCTAGTCTGCCCACTGTCCTACCTAACAGATAAGCTGCAGATCCTAGTTAACCAACAGCTTACTTCCTCCTACCCCCCACCACTAGGACTGCCTTATGCCTGTCCCATGCATTCCTGAATTCCCCCACTGTTCTTGACTCCACAATCTCCTCAGGGAGGCTGTTCCATGCATCCACAACCCTCTCTGTGAAAAAATACTTTCTCACATTACCTCTGAGCCATCCCCCCTCTATCTTCAAATTGTGCCCCCTTGTTCTTGCACATCTCTTTTTCTGAAAGATGCCACCCTCTTGGACTTTGTTGATTCCCTTGAGGTTACTGACAATTCATTTAAATTGACCTTGCACTTTGAAATGGAGGTGTTTCCAGTAGAGATTGCACCACTGAAATGGACATCAGATTCTACGTGGAGCCCTGAAAAAAACAACACTTCAGGAAAACTTGTTACAACCTACCATCGACACCCACATCATAACTGAGGTCCTCCCCCGTCGGCTTCAGTTAGCCACTCTAAGAACCAACATACTGCTGTATATCATGTCTTTCAGTTAGGCTGAACTTTGTTATATGTTTAAAAAAATGTATTGGCACTATATACTGTATATTTCTATAGAATGACCAATCAAAAATTGGGGAGTCATTTTTAAAACAACAAAAAAGTCGGAGTGGCTGGGAAAGAGTACTAAGGTAAAAAATATGCGCATATGAAATGTGCCTGTGCTAGTGTTACAGTAAGTGCACACACCAAAATCTTAATCTGCAGTACACAAAGTAAGAGAGAATGAGAAACAAGGAAGGGCACAAGATATTGTGCATTATAGAGTGTTTGGGAGGTCAAAAGTAATAATATATACAACACTCCGTTCCAAGTTACATAATAGTGACCGTAACACCATATACAGTACAGTATTGGTACCAGTACATCTGTTAAAATGTATACAAGCCTGCTACAATTATGATGTTTCTAGGTTTTGGGTCGAGTCATCTGTTATTTAAGTGGATACACAGTGCTATACATATTATTATGTTTGACCTCTCATTCTGCCTTACTTTGTATGATGTCAAATAGCATTTTATGTGTACGCTGAACACTACTGTAATTTAGGCACAGTTTTTTAAGGGCATGTTATTTACCTTTTTGATCTCCACACACACACACACACACACACTTGTAGAGGCTGTGCCAATGATGTGCACACTGGACTCTGATCGCCCTCCTTTAACAAAAAAACCTTCCCCTGTGTGTCTAGTGGTATCTCACCCAGCCTCTGTTCCCCATCACCCTATTATCCCTCCCACTCCTTCCCTCTACGTGCTGTTTACCCCTTCCCCTTCCCTTTCCCGGCAGCTGTCCTTATACATTATCCTGATCAACTGTCCTTGGTAAATTATCCCTCCCAATCCCTCACTCTGCATGCTGTCCACCTCACCTGCACACCCGTCCTAGCTACTCATTATCCAATATACTGTATAGAGGACATGAATTCTGCACAAAAAGCTGACACTTTAATATCTTCTATTATTTCCTTACATTTTAAACATTTTTGTCAGATAACCACCATGCCATCAGTAACAGGGAGGCTGACAGGAAAATATCTCCATTATAAAAGTACTGTAGATACAGATGAGCTTAAAGATCAACTGCAAAGGTTATAACTAATTTTTCTGGTCACATACTGCACTCTACCTATTATAAATCAGGTTGCCAACTAACTTTTCTGGTTTCCTTTCACAGATACCCGCAGTCTAATAAAAATCACTGTAAAAAATCTTGTGTTTGTGTGTTTTTATTAATCTGTAACCATTTACTGTTTTATCCAGTTGTTTTACTAGAGCAAGCGGCGCCGTTCTGCTCATATTTTTTTTTTCCATAACCCGATGCTCCAGACTGCTGATTTCAATCACGGACTGACGTTTCCCCTAACAGCTCGTGCACAAGACAGCTGGCAAGCTTGCGCTAGTGTTACCAGTCTACTTAAAACACACTGATGAAAACAGTATCATTTGTCTGTTGCATTGATTTTAATACCCTTTTGTCATTCTCCCCAATTAAAAAGTTAAAAGAAAATCAGTTTTGGAATATGGAGCACAGGATAATTCACTCGTTCCCCGCTACTAACTGCAGGTGCGAGAGAATTTAAACAGATACGTGGCAGTCTAGGCAAGAGTGTCAGAGAAATCAGAAATGGACTGCCCTTCTCATTTATTGCAGTTTGTTTTATTGTGATAATGCCTGCTGGTAGCTCAACACATCACTGTGCCTTGTGTGATTACCTTTTGAAACTTTTTTTATTTTTTTCCCAGTGTTTGTATACAGGGCTGTAAACGCTTGTTCAGCTTGTGTTGGGGTCACAATATGCTGTCCTTTTTTGTACACTTTACATCACTGGTTATGCCAAAAAAATAGAACTAAACAGGCAGAAAGAACAGCTTGATCATGACTAGTTTGTAAAGTGCTTGTTGCCTGCGCTCACAAGTGATAGTCTCTCTCTCTCTCTCTCTCTCCCTCTCATTACTGTCCAGAATGATCAATGTCTTAGGAATGGTTATTTCTGTAAGATTTTGTTTACTCAGAATGAAATCTTATGAAAACTAAACATAGAAACCATTTTCTAGCTAGTATTATTTTAATTGTAATTGTTGCTTGATGGTGGGACGAGGAGCTTTGGGCACCCAGTGGCATCGATTAGAGCATCTGCCATGTGCATACTCTGCTGTGTACCTCACCTTCACTCTCTCACCTGCAGTACTGGGCTAATGAGTTAACTAATAAAGCTATTCTGTACTAGAGCAGAGTCCCAAACTTTCTTGCCTATCCGTGATGCAAACAGTGGCTGTGGGTTGTAAAAAATAAAGATGAGCTAAGTGGAAGCCACTAAGCTTTACAGTCATTAGTTCACTGATCTGCCCAAATGCAAGTACCATGAACATGCATTTGTCCAGATCTGCTATCAGTGTCTCTCCACCTTCTCCCTCCGTGATTTTGGCAAATATGAGGCACCGATTCATCTGTCTCTCAGTCAATATCTCACATTTAACAGCACTAAGAACCAGACCCTGTATCTATTCCAACCAGACTGGGAAGGACTGTGAGAGATGCACAGAAGTAATGGTGACTATTCACTGCCACTAATGTTCTGCACTGTTCTCTCAAAGCAGAGGATGGACTTATGAGGAGCTTGTGGTGGTGGTGGTGGGGGGGGGGGGGGGTGATGACATGTTAAGCTCTGCAACCCACATTCCTCCTATGTATGGTGTCACCACAGAATCTGTATGAATGGATGCTGGTTTCATTACAGCTGCAGGCAATGATGTGGTGGGGTGGCATCAGATGCAAGAACAGGGATGGTGAGGTCTTGTCAAGATTTGATTTTAGAGAAGACTGATGACTATTTTGTGGTTCTCTACATGGGAGTTCCTAAGATATGCTTTAAATCAAGGAAGCTGCAAAGAGAATAGCTGTGATTTTTTGCAGCATGCCCATATGAAGAAATAATAACTCCAAGAAACTGTCCCTATTACAATAAGTTATCAGTGTGCTGTACCTAGATATTTATAATTTTTCTGTCATAGTACTCCAGATTTGCCCCTTTTTCTGATAAGCTCCCCACATTCACAATCACTCCAGCAGCAGCAGTTTAATATTATAGAACCCAATCTTCAGGGGCTGGTTGGGAGTGACAATCACATTTATGACCAGTGTGAGGGTTGGCAAATCAGGCTGGTGTATTTGGTTAGCATTATTTACCCCAGACGTTTTTACCTGCTGTTTCCTTGGGCTCTCACATACCAATCTATTTTATTTTCTACTGTTTAATGTCTTGCTTACTATATTCTTTTCTCTGACTTTACCCAACACTTTTTTTTTTAACATTTCTTTTTCCCTCTGGTCATGGTCAGCAGGGGCCTCTCTCAGGCATCTTGCCGGTTCCTGCCCAGCCTGAAGTACTCCTTGCCTGTGCCTTCTCCACTTCCTCGACACCACACTCAGCACCCCCAGCTTAAACCCTCCGCGGTGGAGCTGCCCTACCTTGGGCACTCTTCTTAGTCAGTCTCCAGTGTGGGTGAGGACCCGGGTGGAGGATCCTGGGAGGTCAGGCAGGCCGGACCCGGCTACAGGCATGGGGCAGGTCCGTCACCTACCCCTGCCGACCGGGTTTTTCCTTGTTCTGGTGCTAACGTCTCCACCCCCCCCCCCGCGTGGGCACGCCACCGACACAACGGCATACGGCAACCCTGCCTTGCATCAGGTCACGCTACGTTTGTGCTGCCTAGCGTGCTGCAATGCTCCCTGGGACTCCCCCAGTCTTCCCCCCTGGGGAGGTGAGCAGCCCAGCATGTGCTCAATCCTCACCCACCCCCTGCCAACCCCTGGCGCCTGAGCTCGCTCCTGAAATCGGGTCACTTGTGTGGCGTCCAGCGCCTCAACCCTCATAGCCACCGGGCCGGCTACCAACACCTTTTTTTAGGGTGGAGGGGGTGTGAGGGTGAAGGGTGGGGTAGCTTAACAGAGCACTGCATTAAACCATGACTATGCATGAAATTATGTGATAGCTCACATAATCTGTTGCTGTGTAAGTTTCATTTGAAGCACTGTAGTAGATTGCTCAAATCGCCCACAATATTGATATATATGGTCGGAATAGGTATGTTGGGTTCTGTGGGAATTTTACAATTAATTAAAAACTTCTATTAATTAGTTTATTTTGAGCTTCTATTGATCCTGTACAGTATATTAAAATTATAGTTTAGAAATCATATACTGTATGTGTGGCTATAATTGCTCTATGTAACAATTGGAACATGAACAGGACCTCGCTAAAAATGAGACAATGCATGCCATCTGGGTTGTCTTGTGTAAACACACAATAAACATGTTGGAAATCACTTTAATTCTTTTTAACTCAAATTCATGGGTTGCTGTTTGCCAACACAGCCTTAGAATTTCATTTCATCCCCTTCCCCCACAGAAAAAGCTCCATAGGTCACCACAGCAACAGAGAGAATGTAGGTGGATACATTTTGTATTTGAATGGCAATACTAGTATGTGTATTTTAGTTGAGGGAGGGGTTCATTTCAGCTGTTTCCTATTCCTTTCCATCTCAGTTCCAAAGAAAGCTTCAAGTCAGCTAGGGAAGTATGGATTCATTGAGTCCATAATCACTTCAGACTCACTGTTCTGAAGAATGTTTCCAGAGTCCTGTACTAGTAAGATACTTTAATGAAAACTAGAAATAGGGGATGAATCAACCTACTTTCTTGAACAATATAAAAGTAAAAATATTAAAACATGTCTTTCCAGAAGATTAAAAAAATACAGCAATGCACAGTATTCAATACAAATTATGTGAAAACAGGGTTTTTAAAATATGGTATGAAACCCTAATTTTGTTCATTTTCAAATTTCAACCCCATCTGCTACTCTTACTCTACCTGCCTGCCTGCCGCTTGCCTTCTCCACTAACAACTTCATAGACCTCACCCTCCCCGATATGACCAAACTATTTTATTAAGAGTTATTATTTACAGTGAAACTGCATCTTTTATGCTCGTTTTGACATACTGTACGATAGGTTGCATTATGTAGATACATATTAAAATCTGGTTAAAAAGTATGATATCACTTGAAAGAATTTATTTCATCAGAGATGGGCTATGTATTCCGTCTTGCAATATGAGGGTACATTAATAAGCGTATGCATAACCTAGCTTTACACAATGCTAGTTTATGTCCACATCCACACTGAAGGTCTGTACACGTTATTTATTGATTTATTGATTGTAAGGAGATAGGTACATTAGACAGAAACTGGTCTATGCACATTTTCTTATGTACCTGTATCACAAAATTTTTTTTTTTCAAATCCAGCACTGAGAAATCAGCTAGAAATAAGCTATTAACTAAACTGTGATGTGCACAGAGCTTCTGGGTGGATGCAGTCTACATAAACTGGGAATGTGCAAAGCCAGCTAGCCACTACTGATTCTACATAACATTTTAATTTTTTGTGAATCTAGCACAGGGAAATCAGTTGTTTATTAGGCCCTCCCCTACTGATTTAAAATATGTTAAAATTGTATGTGCACATCTGGCAGCATAGGTGACAGCAAGTGTTTGACAGTGTTCCTTCTGTACTGTACCGCATTCACTGGCATGCCAGGCTCATGTATGGCAACGGACACAGACTGAAACAGAACTACTATGAGATTAAATCAATGTAAAGTATTAGAAGTACAGTAGATGATTCCAAGGGCTACTGGGACTTAGATGAACCATTTTATATGGATAACTAGACTTGGTAGCTTTCGGTAGCTGTTAAAAAATGTCGAATAAAAAAAAAAAAGGAACTCCCTTTCAAATCATTTTTTTTAACTGAGTGTGGGCACAAACACCGCTGCCTCAGTACTCAAAACAGTACGTGGTAAGGCTGTATTAAACAATGAGAGTCTGCTCGTCTAAGTCACTTCAACAGACATGTGGCCTCTCAGTCACAAATATCTTGTTAACTGACAACCACGGACACTTCCACCTGACTTGTTTCCATGCCTCACAATTAAATAATATCAAAAATATGTACCGTATTTCAGTTTTGGTATCTGGGTTTGTGTAACAGGTTGGGGGGAAGCCAGCAGCATCTCTCAGCTTCAACTGCCTACTCCAGACACACAGATAATTTTAAGCGATTTACATCAGGTGTGGACGATAATTAAAATTGCTTATGTAGGTGGGGCAGATCATTAGAAGTGATTGTGTTGGCATTCCGTGTTACATCAGAAAGTACAGTTACGTAAGAACTTATCGTAACAGTAGGTATTCGAGAGAGGCTCTTGCAGTAGGTATTCACATATAGGACTAAGCCGCCAGGTGCCAGGACCCCATGGAAAAATTTCTAGCTAGCAGTCTCTGGCGTGGTACCGCCCCCACATTAGGTGACCGGCGTCACACGTTGGTATAAAGGGGCGCTCCCCCACACCTGCCTTCCAGTTCTTTCCTGCCAAAGGCCAAAATAGGGAAGACGAGAGAGAAGAGGATAATTCCCCCCATGGAAATGAAGCAAAGAAAACTTAGGGGGCTGGAGGGTGGGAAGGCAACACCTACTGCAAGAGCCTCTCTCGAAGATCTACTATTGCGGTAAGTTCTTACATAACTGTACTATCTTACTTCAAGAGGGCTCTTGCAGTAGGCATTCACATATAGGACTGAGTCCCAAGCAGTCTGGAACAAGGAAAAGCACTTGAGAGGAGGATCATTATCCATAGCATGAAACCTCAGTGCTGATCAGGTCTCATGAAAGGAGACCTTGTAGGAAAGCCAACCCGAAGCCTGCTTTACAGCGAGAGGCGATGTCCAAACTGTAGTGTTTTGTGAATATATGGACAGAAGTCCAAGTTGCAGCTGCATAGATGTCTGCCACAGACACATTTTTGAAACAAGCTGCAGAGGCAGCTACTCCTCTGGTGGAGTGACCTCTGACTTGACCCGGAAGGGTCTTGTTGTACTTGTCGTAACAGAAAGTGATACAATGTGCCAACCATTTTGATAGGCATTGCTTAGGGACAGCATTGCCTTCTCTTTTATGAGCAAAAGAGAGAAAAAGCTGATCAGTCTTCCTGAGATCCTTAGCCCGATTGGTGTAGTATCAGGATTCTGTGAACATCCAAAGTATGCAAGAGGTACTCCCATTGAGTGTTGCGAAAAGAAAGCGGGTAGCTCTATAGATTGATTCAGCGGAGATTCAGCTACCACCTTAGGAAGAAACTTAGGGTGGGTGCGTAAAGCCACATGTTACTTGTGGAAAATCAAGTACATGATTTTGCATATCAAGGCCTGAAGCTCGGAAAAGCACCGAGCAGAAGTAATGGCCACTAGAAGAGTGTCTTGCAACAAAGGAACTTCAAATCTGCTGTAGCTGCTGACTCAAAGGGAGGCAGAGTCAGCTTCTCCAGGATAAAATTCAAGTCCCAAGGAGGTGCAGGAATGTGGATGGGGGGGGGGTCTCAAATGGAGAACTCCTCTGAGGAAAGTCTTAGAGACTTCCAACTGAGCAAAAGTCCTGTCTCTAAAGGGAATATGGTAGGCTGAGATAGCTGCCATGTGGACTTTCAACGAGGAATGGCTGAGACCCAGATCGAAGAGGTGACGCTTGTAGTCCAGGACTTTATTGACTGGACACGAGAAAGGCTCGAAGTCTTCCAAATTTGCCCAAACAGAAAACTGTTTCCACTTCATGGCGTAGGCGGACCTCGTGCAAGGCTTCCTGGACTCCACCAAAATGTCCACTACTAGAGGAGAGACTCCAAAGCAGGCTTTAGCTACATCTGCAGGAGCCACGCATGGAGATGAAGGGATTTGAGACCTGGATGAACGAGGGTCCCCTGATCCTGGGTCAACAATTGCTGCGACAGAGGAAGAGGAAGTGGAGTTTCTTCTGAAAACTGCTGCAGAAGAGAGAACCAAACTTGCCTGGGCCAGAAGGGAGCAATGAGAATCATTCGAGCTCCCTCCAATCTGAGTTTGTTCAGGACCCTCAGGATTAAAGGAATGGGAGGGAAGGCATAAACAAATCTGTCCCTCCAACTGAGGGACAGAGCGTCCCACCAAAAAATGTCTCGCCCTGCAGCGAATGAGCAGAAGGTGGGAAGTTTTGCATTTTGGGGAGCGGCGAAGAGGTCTATCTGAGGTATTCCCCATCGCCGAAAGATGTTGCAACTTCTTGATCCAGCTCCCATTCGTGGGACCTGGCTGGTAACCAACTGAGTTGGTCTGCCAGTGTTTTTCCACTTCCAGAATGTGAACCACGGTCAAGTGAAGGTGGTGTTGGGCTGCCCAATGCCAGACTCATCGCTTCCCGGCACAGAGGGTAGGAACGCATTCCACCTTGCTTGCTGAGGTACCAGACTACGCACATGTTGTCTGATTGTATGAGATGACTGGGGAGGATGAAGGAGAATAGAGCCTGAAGGGCATAAAGCACTGCTCTCAGTTTGAACACATTTATGTGCAGGTTTTGTTTGAAGTTGGACCAGCTGCCCCGAGTCCTGCGAAACCCCAGATGGGTACCCCAGCCTTCTCCTGACGCATCCGTCATCAACATCTGGGATGGTGGATCGATGCAGAAATGAACTTCCAAGGCATAGGCTCTCCTGAATCATCCACCATTGCAAGTCCCTGATCATGGGATCTGATACTAGTACCTCTTGGTCTAGATTGTCCCTGGTTTGGTCCCATTGAGACCAAAGCGTCCACTGAGAGATCCTCATATGGAGCCAAGCGAACGGGACTGTCGGAATGGCAGCTGCCATTAGCCCGAGGAAGCGGAGGACTGACCTGGCTCCGACTCTCCTGCAACCGGACAGAAGACGAGCCTGGTTCTGAAGGATGTCTACCCTGTCCAGAGGCAAGAAGGCTTTGCCAGTGGTCGTGTCCAGAATCGCCCCTATAAATTGGAGGCGTTGGCATGGGACCAAGTGGGACTTGGCCTGGTTGATGGTGATACCCAGGCTGGTAAAAACCTGCAGGGTAAGGGAAAGAGAGTGCAGGAGTTCCTCCCTGGACGAGGCCACCAGGAGCCAATCGTACAGGTATGGGAATACCTGAATTCCCTGGGTACGCAGGTGGACCATTACCACTAACAGGCATTTGGTAAACACTCGGGGGGCCGAGGAAAGAGCAAATGGGAGGGCCCTGAATTGGTAGTGCCCCCCCCCGAAAACAAAACCGGAGGAATTTGCACTGGGAAGGGCATATGGAGATATGCAGGTAAGCATCTTGCATGTCCAAAGCACATAGCCACTGTCCAAGCTGAAGTAGTGGCAGAAGGCTCTGCAACAAGAGCATTCTGAAACGTCTGTACTCCACAAACATGTTCAGGGAGCTGAGATCTAGGATGGGCCTCAGATCTCCTGCCTTCTTTGGAACTAAGAAGAAATGGGAATAGTAACCTGTTCCCCAAAGGAGGGGGGGAGCTGGTTCTATTGCTGCCTTCGAGAGAACGGAGATGTTTTCCTCTAGTACCAGAGAAAGATGTTGCGAGGAGTAAGACGACTTGGGTGGGGGGGGTCTTCGGGGTGGTTTCTGCAGAAACTCTATTGAGTGACCTGCCACTATCAACTGGAGCACCCAAGCATCTGATGTTATCCTCTCCCAGCCCGGCAGATGGGAGGAAAATCTCCCCCCCACCGGTTCCTCTGGAAACTCCAGAGGCAGCGGGAGAGGCAGGGAGTCAGGAGGTGTTGGGCAGCGCAGCTGCTGAGGCTCCCGCAGGTTTTTTACTGGGGGGAGTCTTGGTTGCTAGAGGGACACGACATTTGCTGGCACGTTTGCCCTGCGGCTTTTGTTGTTAACAGTTTTGGCGACGAAAAGGACGCCGCTGCCCTTGAAGGGGCCTGTACATAGTCTGAACGGACTTGAGTATAGTATCCTTCTTCTGCAGTTCTGTAATGATGTCCTTGACATCACCCTCAAACAGCACCGAAACCTTGAAGGAAGCATCTTGAATAGCGGATTGCACTTCAGGGACCAAACCTGATATGTGGAGCCAGGCATGACACTGTAGGCCTACGGTGAAGGCCAAGCTCCTTTCTACTATGTCCACCGCATCATAAGTGGCACGCAGCATGTGCCGACAAGCCAAACTAGCGGAACGGACAAGGTCCCCCACTTCCTGCTTAGTCTAGGACTCAGGAAGGGAGTCCAATTTAGCTTCCACTTGGCTAAAGATGGTCTTCTGGAAATCCCCCATATGTGCCACATAGTTAAGGGCCCTCATACCTAGGGTAGAAGAGGAGTAGATCTTCTTCCCGCACTGGTCCAGAAGCCAGGATTCCTTGTCAGGTGGAGACAAGCTGAGGTGTTTTGGATTGGCGGAGTGGCCGTGAGCGGCGCTGATGACAACCGAATCCGCCTTAGGGTGAAGGCTAAGAAAGTCTACACCCTCCGGAGCCTGGTATAGCCTGTCCACCTTCCTCAGAAGGGGGGATAATGCAGATCGTTGTTTCCAAATGGTGGAGACAAGATCTGCCTAAGGCTTTATCCAGGGTGGGATCAGTGTAGGAGTGGTCTCGGGCAGATCCAGATGGGCAGCAAGTTTATTACGCTGTGGGTCTGGCTCCACTGATTGCCACTAATAAACTTCCTGGATTTTCCTCAGTAACTCCAGAAAAGAAGGGTCCTCCAGAGCAGACTTCGGAGGATCCCTCGGCCTAGGGCATTCTGGAGTATGGGGCTCATCTTCGGGGTCAGAGGGCCTCTGAGTCCATGACCAAAGATGATGAAGAGGAAGAAGACGCCTCCCTAGGAGGGGGAGGGACGGACCCCATGGGGAGTTCTCTGGGGCACGTATCCTCCCCGCCTTGGGCACCAGAGGGCTCTCCTCTGGTGTCGGGTAGGGGGGAGGGAGTCTCCCGTCTCCGACGAAGGGGATCCAGTACTGGGTCTGGCATCGGGAGACGACTCTCGACCTCTCTGGTGAACTGAACCTTGGCCTCAGCCCAGCACGAGGCCAAGGTCTCCTTCAGATCCGCCGGCGGCTGAGGAGTGGGCGGCAGAGGTGGAGGACGAGGGGGATATGGATAGTGAGGATATCTGTAAAAGGAGTATTAGTATCCCAATGGCGAGTAGCCCAGCATCAGGTAGTGAGGCATCAGGTACTGTGGCATCGGATACTGAGGGGCCAGGTACTGTGGCACCAGATATTACAGTGTCATGTACCCAGGCGCCAGGGGCTCTGATGGAGCAGAGGGACCTGGCAGAGACATTGCTGGTGGGCCAGATGGTGGAAACGTTGGTCCCATGGGCGTCAGGCCTGGCGTGGGTATACCTTTGTGCGGGTGAGACAGTCCTGACGGAGGGATGGGCCTTCCGTCAGGTAGGTCGGCCGGCATTGGGACTGGCATCTGAGGATCCAACGTCAGGGGGTCCAGCACAGGAGGAGGAAGCCCTGATGGCAGCATCTCAATATCCTCGGTGACGACCGGGGAAGGAGGGTTATACTCCCCGGTGGTCAGTCAAGGGGACGCGGGGACCTCAGAGGGCAATGTGGTAAGACGTTTCAGAGAGCCTGGGGCGTCAGACTGTTTGATGTGGTCTGGCGCAGGCTTCTTGGCCAGGCAGGTGTCAATGGAGCCAGCATTTGACTTATCGGCTGGATCCGGGCGGACGTCACAGGAGCAGGCATCCGACTTATTGGACTCCCTAACCGAGGAAGCTCGTGAAGGAGATGCGACCTTGTCGGAAGGTGTTTTGTCTGGGCACTCCCCTGAAGGGGTAAGCGGCTTAGCAGTCTTGTCCGGGCGTGCGTCTGTGGGACCGAAGTCTGACTTACCAGACCCGCTCTGACCAGAAGGCTGTTAGGAAGAAGCGGCCTTCACGGGAGCGGAGGCCTCCTTTGCCCTGGAGGCTCCCGAAGGGCCGAAGCGCGAGCCGAACAGGAGGGGCAATGCCTTCTTGGTAACCACCAAGACGGCTGTCATGGAGCGATCCCCCGGAGGGGATGTTACCTTGAGTGCCGCGACTCTAGCCGGAGTTGTGGCTGCTGTGGAAGCCGATTCCCACTCCCGGTGCTTCGCCTGGTCACGCGTTTTCTTATGACCTATGGGGGAAGTAGACGCCTGCCTAAGCTTTTTTAACTCTTTTTCCATGGAGGCCATTTTCTTCTTAAGGATATGGGCTTCCAGGGACTGCTGCTTTCTCTTGTGGGTAGTGGAGTTGAACTTCTAGCAGTGCTGGCACTTCTCCACAGAGTGGTCTGGACCCAGACAGAAGAGGCACAAGGAGTGGCCGTCCTTGTGTGGAAGTTGGGAACCTCACGAGTCGCACTTGTTTTTATGCAATTCAGAAGGTGTCTGGAACGACATACACAGCAATTGTTTGTTTGTTGAATTTTGTTGACCCGGTAAGCCCACTGGGCCTAGAAGTCCCTTTTTCAGGGGCGACCGGGGGGGGGGGGATGGTAAGCAACTGAATTTGAACCAGATTAAGCTGTTGGTGGTATTTTTAGTGACCACAATTGTTTAAAAAATATCAAAAATTAGAGAAAGTAGGTCGAAAAGTTCAAAACTTAGAGACCGACGAATGACTGACGAGCGCTGTTCTACTGCGAGGAACTTTCACAAGCCGAAGGCAGGAAAGAACTGGAAGGCAGGCATGGGGGACCACCCCTTTATACCAATGTCATGTGATGGCAGTCACCTGACATGGGGGCGGTCCCCCACCAGAGACTGCTAGCTAGAAATTTTTCTGTGGGGTCCTGGTGCTAGGCGACTTAGTCCTAAGTGTGAATACCTACTGCAAGAGCCCTCTTGAAGTAAGATCTATGGGCATTCCAGATCATGTGATAATTACATCTGTAGAGAACAACAGGACCATGAACTGAATCACTATTTGTTTTATCAGAAAAAGTGAACCAACTGAAAGGGCACACAATAATTTGTATCCCTGGAAAACTTCACAGAATCCAGATTAGTAATTAAGCAACTGTCTTGACCACATCAGTACCAGTCTGTGTCTTGTATTACAGCAAACCTCTCTATTTTATGGCAGTATGGCTACCTTTTTAGCCTCCATCATGCCCGAATAAATGACCAGCATTTTTATGATCATTTGCACACGAGCTGATTTTACATATCCTGAACAGAGCTGCAGAAATTCCACTAGGATGCTGATGGATGTTGTGATCCACTTCTGTATAATTTCTCTAAACCTCAGTGTTTGCTTGTTTATTTTGTTAACTGGATGAGCTCACTGGAACAGTGTCCCTTTGTAGGGTAGCAACTCAAAGACTGACTTAATATTAAAAGGATTGTACATTACAATGGCAGGGGAGGTTTAACAGTGTTGGAATTACAGGGAGGGCTTGCCAGGCATTTATGGCAGTCACATTTCCCTGTGTCTTATGGCAGCTTCAATGAATTTTCTAGCACCCCATTCATCTATAGAGATTATGAAACTTTTCATTCAGCGAGTGAAAAAATCCCACGACTGGTTAACAACTGCTGTATTTTTTACTAAGATCAAAACCACAGATAGCATCCAATTTCCATGAAAAGACCTACTGTAAACACGGGTAGGAGAAATGACACATAAAAAAGAACCATATGGTAATGCTATGCCCAGTGAAAATGCAGAACCCCATGCTAAGGGAAAAAAAATCAGTTTAGGGTATCATTATGGGTACCTATCCCATGTGAACCAGCATGTTCTAAACTGTGATTATTAATGACTGAATTCCTTATTGAGTTCATCTGATTAATCTATTTTCTGCTGATATTGAGGCATTATACTACCAATGACTGTATAAATTACTATTTTACATATGAGTGGGTTATCAGTTTGGGGTAGGGGGACCCTGAACTAAAAATAAGGGTTTGTTTTCAGTGATGAACATGGGGACACAGATGTGATCAAGGACATCCTTTCAAGAGAGACACCGACAAAAGTGATAAACATTTAAATTTGATGTGGAATGTATTCACACAAAACAATGTTCAAAACGGCTACTACTAGAGTAGAACAGCAAAACAGTCTAGGGAGGTCAACTCATGGAAAGCCATGCGTGCAAATGCCAGGAGCCTTAGCAACAAGATGGAAGATCTGGAGGCTGTCATGGTGCAGTCAGACCTGGACATTGTGGCCATCACTGAAACCTGGTGTAATGATAACCACAACTGGGAGATGGCCATACCTGGCTACAACATATTCAGAAGAGGCAGGGCAGGCAGGAAGGGAGAAGGAGTGGCACTGTATGTGAAAAATCACATAAGGGCCACAGAGATCCAGGAGGAACAAAATGGGGAAGAGATACTGTGGGTTAAGATGGAAAGGAATATGGGGCCAGCCATCCGCACAGGTGTGGTCTATACACCACCAGCCCAGGAGGAAGAAACAGATAGGGAGCTGATGTTAGCCATCCAAAGGATGGCAGACGAGGGTGAGGTAGTACTGGTTGGAGACTTCAATATTCCAGACGTGGACTAGAGCATCCCAGCAGCAGCATCAACTAGGAGCAGATTTATCCTGGACTCCTCTTCAGGGTGCCTTCCTCAAGCAACTGGTCATGGAACCAACTCGGCAGAAGGCAATACTGGACCTTGTGCTACAAACAGGGACAGTGTGATGGGGGTAACAGTGGGGAGCACCTGGGGAACAGTGACCACCAGTCACTGTGGCTTGAAATCACAGAAAGAGCAGAACCAAACCACACAAAAACACGTACCCTGGATTTTAGGGGGGCAGACTTTGGGAAAATGAGGAGATACTTGAAAGAGGCATTAAGGGGAATGGGGCAGGAATCAGGGGTTGAGGAACAGTGGGCAGTATTTAAAATGGGGATTACAAGAGCAACAGAATTATGTATTAAGCAGGTTAGCAAGAAGAAAAGGAAGAGGAGACCATTATGGTTTTCCAAGAGGTGGGTAGGTAACTGGCTGGGCGGCAGGACACAGAGGGTGGTGGTAAATGGCTGTCACTCCACAAAGGGAAGAGTGACCAGTGGGGTACCACAGGGATCAGTGCTGGGACCGGTCCTATTCAATATCTTCATCAGTGACATTGCGCAGGACCTAGAAAGCAGAATTTCACTGTTGGCTGATGACACAAAGCTCTGTAACAGAGTAGATACACCAGAGGGTGTAGCCAGAATGAGAAGGGACCTGCAGAAACTTGAAGAATGGTCAGGGGTTTGGCAGTTGAAATTCAATGCAAGGAAGTGCAAGACAATGCATATGGGGCACAAAAACCCTGGCACAATATATCAGTTAGGGGGTGAGGATATAGCATGCACCAAGCAGGAAAGGGATCTTGGGGTTATCATCTCTGATAACCTCAAGGCAGAGAAACAGTGTGACAAAGCAGCAGGTAAAGCAAATAGAATGCTGGGATGGATAGGCAGGGGCATCACCAGCAGGAAAAGGGAGGTCATAATTCCACTATACAAGACACTAGTGAGGCCCCACCTGGAGTACACTGTACAGTTCTGGAGACCTTACCTACGTAAGGACATAGACAGGGTAGAGAAGGTTCAGAGGAGGGCAACAAATATGGTGCATGGATTGCATCACAAGTCCTATGAGGACAGGTTGAAGGAACTGAACATGTACTCCCTGGAGGAGAGGAGGGAGAGAGGGGATATGATAGAGACATACAAGTATCTTACAGGGAGGAACAGGGTGCGGAATACACACTATTTTAAGCGAAAAGATGTTCCAGGACTAGAGGGCATGGGATGAAGTTGGAGGAGGGCGATTCAGAGGAAACATGAGGAAGAATTTCTTCACAGAACGGGTGGTGGACAAGTGGAACACCCTGCCAGAGGAAGTGGTGGGGGCTGAAACAATCACGGGATTTAAGAATGCATGGGATAGACATAAAGGAATTCTGGAGGTCAGGGGTAAGGGGCAACAGACTTCTTGGAAAACATAAACTGAACTTACAAGCTCAAATGGGCAGACTGGGTGGGCCATAAGCCCTTATCTGCCGACACTGTCTATGTATCTATGTATGTACTAACAGGGCAAGACTAGAATTAATGACTAAGGAGTACAGACAATATTTTAAACTAACATTAATCACAAAGCCAAATCACAGGCTAGATCTGGACACTGTTCTCTGTTTGAATCATCATCGGAAGAGGAGCTTTCACCATCTTCAGCATATGCCAGTGTGTGCTTGTGGATGGGAGATCACCAAGGAAACCACCGGGGGAAAATATTTTAATTGATAACAGAATCGGGGTTTGTGGGGGGAATCACCAGGGAAACCACCAGGGGGAAAATATTTTAATTGATAACAGGATCGGAGCTTGTGGGGGAGGCACCAGGGAAAATACTTTAATTGAAAATGGAAGATCATGCTTATGGGTGGAGAACACCAGGGAAACTACCAGGGAAAAAATACTGTATTTTAAAACAGGGAGATCAGGGCTTGTGGGAGAGAAGTCAACTAAACCAAAAGGGGACATTTTATTTTAAAACAATTGGCTGACGGGGCTTGTAGCCAGGCGACCAATACAGTATTCTGTAAAAAAAAAAAAAAGGGGTTCAATCAGGGAGATCCTGACTTGGATTGTGGTAATGTAAGCTGCAAACAGCGCCACCTGGCACATTTAAGCCGATACAGATGGGAATTCAAGTAAATCAGCTAATTAGGAACTCAGGCACTCCTTACCGCATTACTGAGCAGTAATGAGATATTTCTCAGTTACTACTTGGTAATACCACACCTAACAAGGAATACCGAGGTACCGTTCAACTTATCTGTAACAAGCACTGTAGACCCTATATCATCTTGGTAGCCCTCCTTTGGACAACCTCCATCCTACGTCTTTCCTGAGAAAATCCAGTGCAGTCCATGTGCTGTAGTGGAACCAAAGGGGTGCAACTGAGTGGGCAGCTAACCCAAAACAACAGACCAAGTCCAAGGAACAGCTGTACTCCAAAAGAAACAAATCAGTAGGTTATTCTAGATACAGTATTTTATTCAGTATCTGTTCAGCTATAGCGTGAGCTGCTGCCAGTTACCCAAATGGTTCACAATTACAATTGCCCCCTCACGAAGCCTTGTCTGAAGGTGAAGTGCTGAGGTTGTGAAGCATTTGAGTGACTGGCAGCGGTTCACACTTATATGAGCTGGTTGCTGAACAAAATTACTTTGTGTATTTACACAAGAAGTGAGCCTGCATTTATTTGTTTCTCATTGCAGTGCAACTGTTCCTATGTCTTTTCTGAGACGAGACCTCCAAAACTGGACACAGTACTCCATGTGGAGTCTTACTAAAGACATATATAGTGGCAACACCACTTCCCTTTTCCTGCTGGTAATACCCTAACTTATACATCCCAGCATCCCACTAGCTCTCCCAATCACTTTGTCACATTGTCTGGCCATCTTCAGGTTATCTGACATGATTGCCTCTAGGTCTCTTTTCTGTTTGGTCCCTGTTAGTATCCCTCTCCTCATTTTGTACTGTATACCCATGTTTCTGTGACCCAATTGCATTATTTTGCACTTTTCTGCATTAAACCTTAACTGCCAAACTTTTGACCAGTCCTCCAGTTGTTTCAAGTCTCTTTCTATCCTTTGTACCACCTTCAGAGTGTCCACCCTGTTGCAAACGTTGGTGTCATCTGCAAAGAGGCAGACCTTCCCTTCCAGTCCTCTGCTATGTCACTAATGAAGACATGAAAGAGGACTGGACCCAGTACTGACCACTGCGGTACCCTGCTGTTCACTCTCCCCTCCTCAGAATGAATTCCCTTTACCACCATCCTCTGCCTCCCATCTCCTAACCAGTTTCTTACCCAAGTTACCACCTTATTGCCTACCACCATGCTACTCAACTTGTTTACCAGCCTCCTACATGGAATGGTGTCAAAGGCCCTGCTAAAGTTCAAGCAGGCCACGTCCACTGCCCCCCTCTGCTGATCCAACACCCTGGTTACCCAGACAAAAAAATCTATCAGATTTGTTTGGCACGATCTCCCGTCCATAAAGCCACACTGCCTCAAGTCCTGCAGTCCACTGGATTCCAGGTGTTCCATGATTCTTTTCTTTCCTTTAACATTATCATTATTATTTTTGTTATAGGAAAAAATAAAATGGCAGGTATGACATTAACAGAAACAATTATGATGGGAGTCCATCAAGTCTCATGAGACGAGGAGGGGCCGCCAACATTTATGTACAAGCTGACATATGACATTGTTGTGGGCAGTCTCTGGCTGACTGCTTGTAAAATTTTCCAAGTGGTCCTAGCACTGACGCGGTTATAGTTCCAACGGTGTGGCCTGTTGAAAGAGGTATCTTCGAAGAAGATGCTGTATTTTGTTAGCCTGACATTTTCGGGGGGGTGGGGTGGCACTCTTGGAGGAAAAACAAGCCAAGCTTAGATCTGCATATACGGGCAATAATGTTTGCCAGTTTAACTGCGTTAGTGAGCCCATTTACATTCCACAAATAAAGATGGATTTTAGGGGTACCTATAAAAGCCTAGGGGTAAGAAGGGTCAAACTGTGCCTCACACCTCAGGCCCCCCAACAGCCACTATACAGTACAGCTGACATAAATCTCCACCTGCAGACTGTTTTAACCTTTAGGAACCAATCCTTCAAAGGAAAATGAATGTGGGGAGTAAACCAGGGAGCCCAGGTTGGGCGGTTGGAAAACAGGGAGCTAAGAGAGAGGCCCTGTAAAACAGCTAGGCCAAAATTTGCCAATCTTCTAGAGGTGATGTCCAGACTGTAGTGTCTAGTGAAACTGTGGATAGCACTCCAGGTGGCAGAAGCACAGATCTCAGCTGTGGAAACCCCCGTAAAACAGGCAACGGAAGTAGCCATGCCTCTAGTGGAGTGTCTCTTGACAGCCCCAGGAAGTTCCTTACTGTACTTCCTGTACTAGAAATTATTACTGCTGGCCAACCATTTGGACAAATACTGTTTAGAAACTGGTGTGCCCTCTTTCCCAGGGGTGAATCAAACAACAGGATCCACGACTGACCTCTAAAGTACCAACAATTGTTATCCCAGCTCCGTTTGACCGCAGCATTCATAGATGGTGCTCCAAAATGGGCTGCTGCCGCTTGAGTGTTGCATGTTGATGAAGTGTAGCATTCATACAGCAGCCTCATAGTGGTGCTGCTACTATCCTAAAAGTTGAAATCAAATGCACAGCTCAGTTATGCTCGGTTAAGGTAATAACCATTTTCCCAATAATTCTTAATTTCACCAACAATGGCTTTTTTCAGTTCTGTCATTTCTTGGTCTTGTAGCATTTACACAGTAGCCTCTTCGTGGTGCAAAGTTGAAATGAGATGCACAGCGCAGTGTAAATTTAATGTTTGTACTTTTAATGTTTGCTCTCGTTAGTTCCCTGCACTTGTTAGAAACTTGTCAGCCTTGTCGGTATAACGGGAAGCCGTATTTTGTCCGTCGGTATTATGAATGCTGCGGTCAATCGGCAACAAGCAAACGACTGTCGGTAATGAAAGAGTCAGTCAAACATACTAGACCCAAGCAAACAACTGCGAGGACTTCCTGCAGTCCCTTGTGCAGTGAACATATTATACAACAGTTATTTAAGAACTTACCGCAACAGTAGATCTTTGAGGGGATCTCAGTCATCAGGTAACACCGTAGGAACTTCATTGTCAGTGAAGGGAAATCCACATGGAAGATTTTCAGCAGTACAACTGGGGCCACCCATCTGTCCGCTGACATCACCAACCCTATAAAGGTGTGAACAGCCCCACTCCCACCTCAGTTCTTTCCCTCTGGAGACTAAGGGAGCCATGCTCGTGCCATGGGGGACTGGGGAGAGAGAGACAGGTGTCCAGGAGTATATCAAAGGATGGATACACCAGACAGCCAGTTCCTACACGGAAGCTCCAAGAAGAGGGATGGTGGGAGGAAAAGCCTACCTAATGACTGAGATCCCCTTGAAAATCTACTGTTATGGTACATTCTTATGTAACTGTTCTATCTTCTTTGGGGGTATCTCAGTCATCAGGTGACACCACAGGAACGAGTCCCAAGCAATCACATGTGCAAACAGACAGCCTGGGAGGTGGGCTCACCATAAACTTAAGACAGGAGTCCCTGCAGTACAGCCCTACCAAAACCTGCATGGGCTTGTGAGCCAATGTCAAGACTGTAGTGTTTGCTGAAAGTATGGACAGTGCTCCAGGTGGCAGTCGCACAAATGTTGTGCAGCTGAGACCCCTCTAAAACAGGCCACAGAGGTAGTCATGCCTCTTGTGGAATACACTTTGACAGCACCATGCAAATCTTTACTGTACTTACTGTAGCAGAACACAATGCAATTTGCCAACCATTTGGATAAACATTGCTTAGAAATCGAAACACCCTCTCTACCTGTGGCGAAGGAAACAAAGAGCAGCTTTGACTTTCTAGACTCCTTGGTCTGAAGCAGGTAGTACTTCAAAGTTCTGCACACATCTAACATATGGAGCAAAACTTACCCTGGATTGGCACACTCGTGGAAAATAAACAGGAAGGTGGATAGACTGGTTGAGTTTAAACTCTGAGATCACCTTAGGGAGAAATTTAGGATTTGTGCGTAGACACCTGTCTTTGTGAAAGATCAAATAAGGCTCCCTGCACCAGAGGGCCTGTAGCTCTGAAATTCTTCGAGCAGAAGGAATGGCAACTAAAAATAATGCTTTCCAAGAGAGAAAGCATAAATTGAAAGTCGCAATTGGCTCAAAGAAAGTGCCAGTTTCTCCAAAACAAAATTCAAGTCCCAAGCCAGGCCAGGAGAACAGATTGGGGTTTTCAGATGCAGGATGCCCCTTAAAGTGGTATGGGACACATCCAGCTGAGCAATCGTACGGTCACCCATGGGCTCATGAAATGCAGAAATAGCCGAAAGGTGGACCCTGACTGAGAAGTACTGAAGACCTGAGTCAGAGAGAGTGATCAGGTAGTCCAGGATATGGTTCACTGGGCAGGTGAAAGGATCTAAACTATGTTGGTAGCCCAGATGGCAAACCGCTTCCACTTCATGGCATATGTGGCTCAAGTGGAAGGCTTCTGGGTGGCCACTAGGACATCTACCACTCTGTTAGAGACCCTGATACTGGCGACGGCTATGTCCTCAGGAGCTAGGCATGCAAATGGAGGGATCTGAGGTTGGGATGGTCCAGGATCCCCTGCAACTGGGTCAGCAGATTCCTGCAAAGAGAGAGAGAGGGAGGGACCAGAGGTTCCTCTGCCATGTACTGAAGCAGAGGAAACCAAATCTGTCAGGGCCAGAATGGAACTACCAGGATAATGCTGGCCCCCTCCCTCTGCAACTTGATTAGCAGCTTCTGAATTGGAGGAAACTGAGGGAAGGCATAAAGAAACCTCCTGCTCCAGGAGTGGGACAACGCGTCTCGCCAGAAAACTCCAGGCCCTGGATCTAGCAAGCAGAAAATGGGCAGTTTTGCATTGAGTGTGGACGCAAAAAGGTCCAACTTTGGATGACCCCATCTGTTGAACAAGTCTTTTGTGATGGACAAGAGAAGCTCCCATTCATGCATGCTCGATTGAGTGCTGCTTAGACTGTCCACCAGAGTGTTTAGCACAATTGGCACATGGACTGCAGAGAGTGTCAGACTGTGATCCAGCACCCAGTAACACACTCTCATGGACTCCCTGCAAAAAGGGTACGAATGAGTCCCCCCCCCCGCTTGCTGCTGTAGTATACTACACCGAGATTGACTGCACCAGCAGCTGACCCGGAGCGAGGTGTTCCTGAAAGGCCTACATGGTGTAGAGCATTGCCCTCATCTCCAGGACACTGATATGCAGGGAGGTTTCCCACTGGGACCAAGAGCAATGGGTCTGTAAGGGACACAGGTGTGCTCCCCAGCCCAGACCCGAGTCATCCATGGTAAGGATCTGTTGCACGGAGATCTGAAATGAGATGCCTTGAAGCACATTCAAGGGATCCATCCACCACTGCAGCACCTTTGGTACTGGGGAGGAGACCAGGAATGGTTGATCTAACTCGTCTGTGTGCTGGTCCCACTGTACCCAGAGGGTCCACTGGAGAATGTGCATATGAAGTCTGGCCAGTGGAACAGTGGGTATGGCAGCTGCCAACAGGACCAGCAATCTGTAGTATACCCTGGCAGGAATGTAGCGACTCTGGGTGATTTCCTGAGCTTGAGCTACAAGGCACTCTGCCCTATTCTGGGGTAGGAAGGCCTTCCCCTGTGCCGAGTCCAGAACAGTCTCTATATACTGCACCCTTTGTGACAGTACCAGAACCGACTTGGGCAGACTGACAGTAATGCCCAGGGAGTGGAAGAGCTGGAGAGTTTGCTCCAAAGTTAGCAAAAGCTGTTCCCTGGACAGAGCCCTTTTGGAGCCAGTCGTCCAGATAAGGGAAAACATACAGTCCCTTCTGAGAGATGCTGTAACCGCAGCTAAGCACTTGGTAAAGACTTGTGGTGCAGAGGACAGTCCAAAGGGCAGCACTCTGAACTAATAATGCTCGCCCTGAAAGGCAAAACAGAGAAACTTCCTGTGAGGAGGAAAGACCAAGATGTGCAGGTAGGCGTCCTGCATGTCCAGTGAACAGAATCAGTCCCCTGTTTTGAGAAGGGGCATCATGCTGGGAAAAGTTACCATCTGGAACAATCTGTACTGGACATACTAAGACACCAGCAGAGTATGCCCTATGGTCTATTGAGTCTGCTCAGGGATCAGTGCCTGGACAGGGCACTGTTACGGTCACCTCCACCCTCGACACAAGGTCCCCACCCCATCCCATCCCCAGACGGGGTTCTGAGATGCACCCTCCCCCTATACCGATCCCAGCCTCTCTTGAACCCCTCCACAGCTGCAACAGCCACCAGCTCTTCGGGCAGCGCATTCCAGGGTTCCACCACCCTCTCAGTGAAGTAGCATCTCCTTGTCTCTCCCCTTAGTCTCCCACCAAACCTCATTGTGTGCCCCCTGGTGGTCCCCACCTCCCTCAGCTGAAGCACCCTATCCTGGCTTACCCTATTTATTCCCTTAAGATATCTGAAGACCTCGGTCATATCCCTCCTGTCCCTCCTCTCCTCCAGGGAGTACAGGTTGAGCTCCTTGAGTCTCTCCCCATAGGGCTTTTCCCCTAGACTCTGTATCATTCTAGTCATCCGCCTCTGGACCCTCTCCAGAACAGCAATATCCCTTTTTAAGTAAGGATGCCAAAACTGCACGCAATATTCAAGGTGTAGTCTAACCAGGCAATTATATAGCGGAAGGAGCACCTCTCACCTCCTCGAGGTTATCCCCCCAGCTATGCACCTCAGCATTTTATTTGCTTGGGCCGTAGCCCTTCTACACTGCTCTGAGTTGTTCATTTTGGCATCTATCACCACCTTGAAGTCCTTCTCCCCCATCGAAACCTGCAGTGTCTCCCCTCCCAAGGCGTACACATGAGCTGAGTTTCTGGCCCCCAGGTGTAGAACTCCTGCATTTCCCAGTATTAAACCTTAGTTTCCAGGTGTGTGTGACCACCCCTCCAGACTCTCCAGGTCCTCCTGGAGGACCAATCTCCCCTCCCCTCCTCCCCATCCACTACCCCACCTTTGAGTCATCGGCAAAGAGGCTCATCTCGCTCTTGATACCACTTCTGATGTCTGAGATATAAGCACTGAACAGGAGAAGGCCCAGCACCGATCCCTGTGGGACCCCGCTAATGACTCTCCTGGGAGATGAAACCTCCCCCTAACCATCACCTTCTGAAAATGCCCTGCTAGCCAGTTTCCTATCCACCTGACCATCCGTACTCCCACCCCCATTTCCCTCAGCTTCTCCAGCAGCCCATGATGTGGCACCGAGTCAAATGCCCTGCTGAAGTCTAGAAAGAGGACATCCACTGGCCTGTCCTGATCCAGCGCTCTCATCACCTAATCATAGAACTCCATCAGATTGGTCTGACACAATCTTCCCTTAACAAAGCCATGCTGGCGATCATCCAAGTGGCCCAGTGCCTTCAGAAACCCCTCCAGCCTCCCTTTCAAGATGACCTCCATCACTTTGCCCGTCACAGACGTCAGGCTTACCAGCCTGTAATTTCCTGGCTCCACTCACGAGCCACCCTTGCATATAGGCACGATATGGGCCATCCTCCAGTTCTGAGGCACCCACCCTGACTGAAGGGAGGAGTTAAAGAGTTCCTCCAGAGGTGCGGCCAGGACATCAGCAAATGCCCTAAGCACCCTGGGATGGAGCACATCTGGTCCTGGTGCCTTCTCTGCTCTTAGGGCCTTGAGGGCTTCCCACACCCTCCCAATGGGGATTTCAACATCCATGGTCCCCCCATCTGCCAGTCCCCCTTGCCCCTCCCTGTGCAGTGCCGCCCCGCCATCCTCCCTAGTGAAGACCGAGGCAAAATAGTCATTTAGTACCTCCGCATGATCCCCTGCCTCCTCTGCCCACCCACTCCCCAACCTCAGCCTACCAATCCTACCCCTTCCCTTTCCTTCTTTCCCTGATATACCTGAAGAACCCTTTTCACCACTTCTAATCCCCTGAGCCAACCTCTGTTCCTCCCCCGCCTTAGCCAACCTCACCACCCTGGTCACCTTCCTGGCTATCATATCATACTCCCCCTTGTCTAGAACCCCTAGGGAACACCTATATTGGCTATAAGCAGCCTTTTTTTCCTTCACTGCATCCTGGACCTCCCTTGTCCACCAGCTCAGCCTCTTGGCTCTACCCCACTTGAGTCACTCTTTCTTGCAGGCCTTGGTAGCTTCCAGGAGACCCTTTTTAATAACTTTCCACCGGCTCTCAATGTCCATACTCGGTCTGATCCCATCTAGGTAACCCCAAAGGATCCGCTCCATACCCTTGAAGTCTGCACCTCTGAAGTCAACTACTGTTGTTTTCACGTGATCTACCCTTCCCCAGATCCAGGGATAACCAGACCACGCCGTGATCACTTCCCGCCAGTGGGTCCTCAACTACTAGATCCCTGATGAGCTCACCATCTGACAGGACCACATGCAGGATGCGACCCTCCCTCGTAGGGTCAGTTATTAGCTAGGCAAGAAACACAGCTCAATGGCTGGCTTCTGCATACAGGACTGTACTTCATCCCAGGGAACAGACAGGTGAGCCTGGGGATAACAGGAGAACAGGGGTGGAGTTTCCGGAGGCTGCTCGATGAGCTCCAAGGTCTGTCCTCTTTTCATGATCTGCAGAATCCATGCATCCGAAGTTATGGTTCTCCACTGATTCAGATGGAGGGAGAACTGACCTCCGACCACCGCCTCCTGGTCCAGGACCATAAGAAGGGGGTCTGGCAAGAAGTCAAGCAGAGGTGCAGCCAGCTGCAGGGGCTTGTCCCTCATTTCTGGGGTGCCTGGCTGCCGCTCCAGCATTGGCAGGGGCAGACAAGGCAGCCTAGGGTCTGCGTTTCCCTTGCGGCCGGGGAGCTGTCCGGGGCCTATTCCTTGTTTTACGAAGAGGAGGGCACCCTCTACCCCTTTGTTGGGTGTGGTAGAGGGAATGGACAGACTTGAGGTCCTTGCTCAAAGTTTGCAGATCATTAAAAATGTCCTAGACCGCAGGGCCAAACAACTTGGTGCCATTAAAGGGGGCATTAAGCATTTTTTGCTGCACATCAGCCATTAAACTGGATACTCTGAGCTAGGAGCATCTACGTAGGCATATGCCTGTGGCAGCTGCCCCGGCAATGGTGTCAGCCATGTCAAACAGGGCTCTGAGAAGATGCCTACTAACATTCTCAGCAGTTTGAAGGCACTGAAGCAGATCCTGCTTTTGAGTGCCATCTGGAAGAGCCTGGCTGGCAGCCTTGCCCTTCTTCCAGTTGGCATTCTGGTATTTTACCATGAGTGACAAATAGTTTGCAATCCTCAAACCTAGAGTAGAGAAGACATATACCCTTTTACCCCATAGGTCGATTCTGCAAGACTCTTTGTCTGGGGGAAGGGAACTAAGGTGCTTAGGTGCCTTAGACCTGTCATAAGCTGACTCAATGACCACTGAGTCAATCTCAGGCTGGGCAGCATAACAGGGGAGACTCGGGGGGGTGATAACGTTTATCCGCCCTGCAAGGCATAGCTGGCACCATATGTGGTCTGTGCCAGGCTGCTGTGGCTGCATTTTTCAAGGCTGGGAGTATTGGAAGAATGAACTTTAAGGGAGATTCAGGAATCTCCAGGAAATCCACCAGATAACTTCTGGTGGCATCCTCTTCCTCAGTGTGAAAGCCCATGGCTGAGGACAGTAGTTTCATTACATTGAAAAATGTGGGGTCCTCAGGAGGAGACCTGGGAGTATGCTTTACAGAGTCCTCACTGACAGAAGAGGCCGTAGATCTGTCAGAGAGTAGGATCACCTCCTCGTCTTTCTCCACATCATCAGGAAGAATGAGGTCTGGGTGATACTCCTCTTCGATGTCGACCTCTTCAATATCTGGGTCAGGCATCATGTGCACCGGTGGTGGCCCACAGGGAGCCTCCCGGGTCCAGAGAATAGGCATCAACAATGAAGCTGCCATCGACGGTATCGGAGAAGGGGGCCTGTTTAAGGTGCCTAGCTGCTGCACAAGCACGTTAGTGAACTGGATCAGGACTTAATTCAAGTAGACGGTGGAGGTCGACGAAGGGGAGTTCGACAGCACAGGTGTTGACGACCGACCTGCTGTGTCCTGAGAACCCAACAAGCCTGTAGTCCTAGTAGAAGAAGGGGTAGGTCTTGATGGGAGAGCAATCAATGACAAACCTGTCATCGATGATGGAGGGGCCGACGACCCAGAGGTTGACGGCCAGGTGCCCCGAGAATCGGGCAGAGGTGCTGTTCGTATGGGTCTGGAGGACACAGAGACATGGACGGTAGTTCTCTTCATCGGTGTGGCTGCAGCTGATGAAGATCCCCCAGAAGAAGGTAAAGCTGACAAGGAGTGAGACTGATGTCGAAGGGGGGGGGAGCAGTTGCGATCTCTGTCTTTTTTGTGACTCCCCCTCCCCAGGACTTTTTTTCAGGCCTTAGAGATCTGGGAGCTTGAAGAACCGGTGGCTGACTGAGAGGCCGGGACCCCGGAAGACCGCTGCCCAGAACTGGCTACCTGTTGATCCACTAGGAATTTTTTAAGAGCCTTTTTGTGCCACCAGACAGTTGTCTGGCTAAACTTCTGGCAGAGCTTACAGTCACAAACTTCATGATCTGGCCCAAGACAGCAAACACAGACGGGAGTGTTCGTCTATTCAGGCAATCTTCTTACCGCAGTGGCAGCAACAGAAGAGAGAAGAATAAGGATTAACTCTCGACATAAACAAAAAGAAGGAATCTCTTTAAAAGGCAGATTTACAGAAGGTAAGTTAAGAAAAGCCAGAGGCTGAAAAAGGCGCGAATACGGCGATGGAGCTTTCACAGAGACCCATGCGAGTGAGTCAATGGCGAGAAAGAACTGAGGAGGGAGCGGGGCCGCTCACTTCTATATAGGGTTGGTGACAGTGACTGATGTCAACGGCGTGGGCGGCCCCAGTTGTACTGCTGAAAATCTTCCATGTGGATTCCCCTTCACTGATAAAAAAAAAGGTTCCTACGGTGTTACCTGATGACTGAGATACCCCCGAAAAGATCAGGGTTTTTTGCTGGGTCTTTTTTTTCTCTCACCTACAGCCCACACAGTTTGGAATTTTGTTCTAAAATTTTCAGGGTAGAAAGGGCTTGCCCTGGAATGGTGACTTTTGTTGGTCTGGTGAAAAATATTAATCTATTCCCAAGTTATAAGGATTTGAAATGTTGGTTTGAGCATGCTCAGTAAAGTCTTTCAGATAGATGTTTGATATTCCTGCTCAAGAAACAAGACTCTGTTTCGTGAGTGTACAAAAATCTCACAAAACAAAAATGTGGGCTCACAAAACAAGATTTTGGACTTGCTTTATTTTTCAGAATCTTGTTTCATGAGAAGACATCTTGTTTTGTGAGCTCACCGAAATCTCATGAAGTAAGAAAGTGATCTCATGAAACAAGATTTTGGACCTAGTTTTTTTCAGAACCTTGTTTTGTGAGCCAAAAATCTTCTTTCATGATGTCGTCAAGGCACAGGTCAGGAAGCACAGGATGACCAGGAGCAGGTATAAAATTTGCAAGTAGCGTTTCATTTTTTCCAATAACAGTAAAATAAAAAATAAGATTGTTCAGTATAAGTATTTACAAAGGCAGTACAAACATAGAAAATAAAGTGCTTCTTCCAAGTGTTTCATCTCAATTTCAAATATCTGGCTCTCCAGCAAAATTACTGCTGTTCTTTTAACAACAAGCCTTTGCCAGGGAACTCGTTAAGGAGAACATTCTGTTTTTCTGAAAATATTCTCGCCAGTTTCCTTCCCTGCAGGTGCAACAAAACAATACTTGGTGTCCCAGAACTGACCTCCTGTTGACAGCTTTTGCAAGCAGTCTGCAAACCAGCACCTCAGGTTAACTCCTTGAGCTCCAAATAGCTTTTTGCAATCATGTCAACAAAATAATGGTATATATTTTCAAACCAAAGGATCCCAGTTTCACATAAAGATTCACACATATTTTATAACTTCAGATACGCAAGGGGGAAGAAAAGACAAAAACAGCAAGTGAAGGCAGAGAGATGGCAAAGGGGGGATAGCGAGACAGTCGGAGTGGTCAGTTCCTGGGTCTTGCAAGAAAATCTGACTGTGCAGTCAGCCAGACAAGAGACAGAAAGAAGAGCATAAAACAGGTCCTTGCATTTAACTCTTTCTACATAACAAATCTTTCTATATAACAAATGGGACAGGGTTTTATTCAACCCTGTCACATACCTCTCTAAGAGGGAACCTGTTTAAAAAAAAAAGTTTCAAAACTTTCTTTAAAGTCTCTAACATAAGCTTATAATCATTACAGATCTTACTTCGAGAGGGCTCTTGCAATAGGTAATTACATATAGGACTGGCGTGGCAGGCGGCGGGACCCTATGGAAAAATTTCTAGCTAGCAGTCCTGGCGGGAACACGCCCCCGATCAGGTGACCGGTGTCAGATGACATTGGTATAAAGGCGGTCGGTGCGCCCACCGTCGGCTGCGGCATCCTCACGGTGAAATTGGTACTCAGCCCTGTTGCTTCGTCATTTTTTACCGAAGTTATCAGTATTTTGCCATTTTTTCGTCAGGTGAGCGTCGATTTATGTAAGTCCCCTTCAAAAATAAGTCGACTCGTGCGGCCAACTGCCTCACAGAGCGGTCATTCTCTCTGCCTTTTTTGCTTAGGCCCCAACCACGCGGTGGAAAAGTGCCCGCATTGCCTGCATTGCAATGCGGCCACCCGCAGATGACGCCAGCAGTCTTTGGAAGCCCATCTCCTTAAAAAGAAGATGTCTGCAATGGAGAAGGAGTTGAAGAAGCTTAGGCAGGCGTCGACCTCCCCAGAAGGACACAAAGCGGGACAAGAAGGCACGGGAGAAGGCCTCCTCCTCCACAAATCCGGCGAGACGCGGCTAAAGTAGCGTCCTCCAGGGATCACCGATGGCAGCCTCCAAGGCTTTGGAGGCAGTTAGCCCACCCGTTGGGTTCGCGTTCGACCCTTCTGGTGCCTCTGGGCAAAGGCTTCTGCTAATGCGCAGGCTGCGGCTACTGGTCACGGGCGCCCCACTCCCATAAGCGGACGATGGCTCCACCGGCGCCCGCGGGAGAAGGCTGCTAAGATGCCCAACCCTTGAGGCGCCACGGCAGTGTCCCCTCGGACCGGGCGCTTCCCACCCTCGGCCCACCTCCGACGAGGGACCCCTTAAGTCGGCCGCCGGCTCCTCTGGCGTCCGCCGGGATTCAGCCCCTAAGTCACATGTCGGCTCCTCTGACGTGCGCCAGGCGTTGGAGCCTACAACAGACCCTCCATCATCTGTCGTGCCAGGTTCCCTGCAGCCTTCGCTGCCGTCCGGGGAACCCGAGTCCCCCCTGCCTGACCCCGGGGACTTTCTCCTCCGTCCCCAGGCGATGCTCAGGATGCTTTTCCGCCGTCAGACCCTCCTCCCACTGATCCGGATCTGTCGCCGGCCCCCCAGATGCCAGCCCGGCAGCTCCGCGCCCGGCGCCGGCTCCGACACCGGCCCCACCGGCGCCCGGCCCCTCCGATGCGGTGGGGATATTCCTCTCCCATCGGGCCCTCCACCCCACGGGCCTATCACTGTTGATCCGCCCGTGGAGCTCCCTACTGGGCCGTCTGCTCCGGCAGCTCCTCCAGTACCTGGGTATCCACCGTCGTATCCGACGCCGGCTTACCCGGGTCCGCAGTATCCTGCGCCGCAGTACCCGGCGCCGGCTCCACCGACGCCACAGTACCCGACGTCGCAATACCCAGCTCCGGTATTCCCGCAGCCGGGTTAAGATGCTCACCTTACGGATATAATCCGTACAACTATCCCCCTCCTCCTCCTCCACCGCCCCCTAGGCCGCCGGTGGATCTTCAGGAGACTCTGGCCTCCTGGTGAGCTGAGGCCAAGGCTCAGCTCATCAAGGAAGTCGAGAGCGCCTTCAGCGGACAGTGCCACCTCCGGCCCACGCCCCAGGCAGCACACTCCCTCTCCGCCTCCAGTTCGAGCTCTTCCCTCTGGATCCAGAGAGGTCAGGACACAGCGTCCAGGGATTCCCCTAAGGAACCCGTTCCTCCCCCTAGACGAGTCAGGGAGTCTTACTCTGCTTCCAATTCTTCTTCTTCTTCTCTCTCAGACTCCTCGGATTCCTCAGACGGATGCTCCGAGAAAGACGACGAGCCTCGCTCTCCGTCTAAGCCCCGGCCGAGGACTTCTCCGAAGTCTCCTCCAGAGGATCCTTCCTTCACAGAGTTGCTCAGGAAGATCCAGGAAGTACATCAGTGGCGTTCCTTAGAGCCATATCCTCAGCGGGTTAAACTCACCAAACATCTGGACCTGCCCCTTACAGCCCTTACTGTAGTGCCACCCTGGATCGAGCCTCATGCCTTACCTTGTTCCCACTATTTGGAAACAACCGTGGCAAACCCCCACTTCCTCGAGTCAAAAGGCTATATCAGGCTCCGGGTGTAGACTTTTAGATTCTCACCCCGTGCAGACTCGGTTGTGATTAGCACCGCTCACGGCGGTCAGCACATCCTAAACATTTGAGCTCGTCTCCTCCGGATAAGGAATCTCGCCTTCTGGATCAGTATGGAAGGAAGATCTACGCTTCTTCCACACTGGGGATCAGGGCCCTAAACTATGTAGCACATATGGGGGATTACCAGAAGGCTGTCCTTACCCAGGTGGAATCTAAGATTGACTCCTTGCCTGACTCCCAAGTCAAGCAGGAGTTAGCTGACCTTGTCCGTTCTGCTCGTTCGGCCAGTCGTCACATTCTGAGGATGACCTACGATGCAGTGGACACCGCAGGGCGGAGCTCCGCGTTCACCGTAAGTCTTCGGCGTCACACCTGGCTCCGAGTGTCAGGTTTGTTCCCGGAGGTGCAGTCAGCAATTCAAGAAGCACCTTTCGGGGTTGGGTGCTTCCAGTAGTGATGTCAAGGACATCATCACCGACTGAGAAAGGGACAGCCCTGAAATCTGTGGATTATGTACCGTCCCCATCCCCATAGCGCCGTCCTTTTCTTGAGCGCGGCCGGCCTCAAGCGAAACCCCAAGGAAGGCGGGCCACCGAAATGCCGGGCCCCACAGCTGCAAGCCCCGCCACCCAAAAGCAGGCGGGTGCCCCAGCTGTGGCTGCCCACACCACCTGACTCCTTCCCTCTCCCGCCCTCCGGACTCCCGGAGGAGCAGTGGGAGGAGGTTCTCCTCCACCTTCCGGGTTGGGAGGGATAACATCAGATTCATGGGTGCTTCAGATTATCGCACAGGGGCCTCTACAGAGTTTCTACAGAAACCTCATGACCACCCCTCTGAGATCCTCTTACTCAAGGGACCATCTTCCTCTGGTCAGGGAAGAAATATCTGCTCTCCTCGTGAAGCAGGCCATAGAACCCGTCCTCCTCACCTTCAGGATGGGTTACTATTCCCATTCTTCCTTGTACGCAAAAGAACAGGAGATCTCAGACCCATTCTCGATCTCAGCTCCCTGAACTTCTATGTAGAATACAAGAAGTTCAGGATACCTCCTTCAAACTCTTTGCCCTTATTCAGGCGGGCCAATGGCTTTGTGCACTGGATATGCAGGATGCATGCCTGCACATCCCATTTGTCCCTGCTTGAAAGTACCTCCAGTTTGCTTTCCAGGGGACCATTACCAATTCTGGGCACTCCCTTTTGGTCTTTCCTCGGCTCCCCGAGTTTTTATCAAATGCCTGGCGGTGGTAGCGGCCCACCTGCGTACTTTGGGAGTTCAGGTTTTTCCCTACCTGGACGACTGGCTCCTGGCGGCCTCATCCAGGGAGGAACTCCTGCATTTTCTCTCCCTCACCCAGCAGGTTTTGCCTGGTCTGGGTATCACCATCAACCATTCCAAGTCTCATCTGGACCCCTCCCAGAGACTCCAGTTCATCGGGGCAATCCTCGATATGACAGTGCGCAAGGCCTTCCTCCCTTCGGACAGGGGGGCCTCCTTCCAGTCAGAGATTTCCCTACTTTTGGAACACAGGAAGGTTCAGCGTCGGTGCTCAACGTCTTTTTGGGGCTTATGGCGGCTGCCTCAGCCCGGATCCTGCAGCGCGACTCCACATGAGGATCTCTCAGTGGACTCTCCACTCTCAGTGGGATCAACTTGTAGATGACCTAGATCATCTGGTGCTGATCTCCTCACCGATGACAAGAGACTTGCAATGGTGGATGGTTCGAGAGAACCTGTTCCGGGGGGTCCCCTTCTTTCATCCTCCCCCCTCCCAGACTCTGACCACGGACGCATCAGCGAAGGTTGGGGAGCCCATCTGGGTCCTCACCGAACCCAGGGTTTATGGTCCAGATTGGAGCTAGCTCTCCACATCAATGTGCTCAAGCTACGAGCAGTACTATATGCTCTCCAAGACCTTCACCAATACATCCGTCCCAGTCACCTAGCTGTCCAAACGGACATGTGTGTGGTGTGGTACATCAACAAGCAGGGAGTGACTCAGTCCTACCCGCTGTGCAGGGAAGCAATGAGGGTTTGGGAATGGGCAACGCTTCACAACCTTCACCTCACAGCGATCCATGTTCCAGGAGTCGACAATGTCCTAGCAAACAAGCTAAGTCATTCCTCGGCTCTGCCACACGAGTGGGAACTGGACCAAAAGGTTCTAAACGGCATCTTCCAGCTTTGGGGGACTCCACAGGTAGACTTGTTCGCCTCTTCCCAAGACGCAAAACTTCCCACCTTTTGCTCGCTCGCTTCAGAGCGAGGCGCTTTCTGGAGCGACACTCTGTCTCTAAGCTGGAAGGACAGATTCATCTATGCTTTTCCCCCAATTCCTCTGGTCCCTCGTGTGCTGCAGAAACTTGCATTGGAAGGAGTGAGAATGATTCTGATCGCTCCTTTCTGGCCCAGGCAAATCTGGTTCTCTCTTCTATAACAATACTCAGAGGTTCCTCCTCTTCCTCTTCCTTTATCTCGAGGATTGCTGACCCAGGATCAGGGGACCCTGGTCCATCCGGGACTCAAGTCTCTTCAACTTCATGCATGGCTCCTGCAGACCTAGCCCAATCTGGTTTTGGCGTCTCTCCTAAGGTGGCCGAGATTCTGGTGGAGGCTAGAAAACCCTCCACTAGGTCCACCTACACTATGAAATGGAAGAGATTTTCTGTTTGGGCTGCCTCCAGGAAAGTGGAGCCTTTCTCCTGTCCTGTGGCCGTTCTGCTTGATTATTTGCGTCATCTTTTCAACCTGGGTCTCAGTCACTCCTCTTTGAAGGTTCACATGGCTGCTATTTCAGCCTACCATGTTCCTTTTGCTAATAAAGCCTTTTCCCAATTAGAGGTATCCAAGACCTTTCTCAGAGGGGTCCTTCATCTCAGGCCCCCTGTTCGGACTCCTGCTCCCCCTTGGGATTTGAACTTTGTTCTCGAGAAACTTACCCTTCCTCCTTTTGAGCCTGCGGCTTCCACAGACTTGAAGTTCTTATCATGGAAGACGCTTTTCTTGGTGGCCATTACTTCTGCTCGCAGAATTTCCATGCTCCAGGCCCTTATGTGTAAAGTCCCCTATCTGATTTTTCACAAAGAGCAGTAGTTCTTGCATACAGAACCTAAGTTTCTTCCAAAGTGGGTCTACCTTAAATCAGTCTATTGAGTTACCTGCTTTTTCACTTTTCTCAACCAGGAGAATACTTGCTCCATACCATGGATGTCCACAGGATTCTGAGATACTACACCCGACAGGACGAAGGATCTCAGAAAGACTGATCAGTTGTTCATCTTTTTGCTCACAAAAGGAAGGCAATGCTGTCTCCAAGCAATGCCTGTCAAAGTGGTTGGCTCATTGCATCACTTTCTGTTATGGCCAGTACAACAAGACCCTTCGGGTCAAGTCAGAAGTCACTCACTCGTGGAGTAGCAGCCTCTGCGGCTGTTTTCAAGAATGTGTCTGCGGCGGACATCTGTGCTGCCGCCACCTGGGACTTCAAATCGCCATCCTTTCTGAAACATTACAGTTTGGACTTTACCTCTCACATAGAGCAGGCTTGGGTTAGCTGTCTTGCAAGGCCTCCTATCTTGAGGTTTGCAAGGGTTTACTACTTCTTGGGAGTTCTTCCTCCTCGGTGCCTTTCATTTGTTCCAGACTGCTTGGGATTCTGTTCCTATATGTAATTACCTGCAAGAGCCCTCTCAGTAAGATAGTACAGTTACGTAAGAACTTACCATAACAGTAGATCTTGAGGCTCTTGCAGTAAATATATCTCAGCCTCCATCCCCTAGGCTTTTTGCTCCTTTTCCATTAAGGAGATTATCTGCTTCTCTCGTCCGGGCCTTCCCCTCCTGGAGGAAAGAACTGGAAGGCGGGCGTCCGGGACCGCCCCTTTATACCGACGTCGTCTGATGCCGGTCACCTGACATGGGGGCGGTCCCCGCCAGGGACTGCTAGCTAGAAATTTTTCCGTGGGGTCCTGCCGCCTGCCGACGTCAGTCCTATATGTAATTACCTACTGCAAGAGCCTCTCTCAAAGATCTACTGTTACGGTAAGTTCTTACGTAACTGTACTTTCTCTGCATATGTAGTATCCATTTTCTCCATAACAACCAGTACAGCAAACAGTGAAGTTTAAACTCGCACATTTTTTCAGCCTTCTGAATTCTCAGTTCCTGATCTTCATCTTGACAGAAAATCCACAATGACATTCTCGTTCCCACTTTGAATTTAAATGGCTGTAGTCCCAGGTACCACATTGTGATTCTGGAATTTTTATCCTTCATTTGACTAAGCCAAAGGAGAGGATTATGATCGGTTAGAAGTACAAAGTCAGCTCCTAGCAAATAAAAGTTAAGGGACTCCATGGTCCACTTTGCTGCAAGGCATTCCTTTTCAATGGTGGACTACCTTTTTTCTCTGTCGTGCAACTTACTACTGATATATAGAATGGGACGTTCCTTCAAATCTAACTCTTGACTCAAGACAGCACCTAGGCCAACCTCTGATGCATCTTATCTGTAACAAAAACAGTTTCTCAAAGTCTGGACTGCGTAAAACAGGGACTGAACATAATGCAGCCTTGATGGCCGGAAAAGCTTCATCACACTCTGGGGACCATTTCACATTATTTAGGAATCGTTTCATCTTGAGTTTAGTGAGGCAAGTAGCTAACTGGGCAAAGTTGGGAACAAATCTCCGACAGTAACCAGCTAGCCCTAAAAATGACCTGACATGGTTCTTTATTCTAGGGATAGGACTGCTAGCTACAGTTTCCAGCTTAGAAATCTCTAGCTTTACCTATCCATTTCCCAAAACATATCTCAAACATCTGGTTTCCCGCATGCCCAATGCACATTTGGAAGGATTAATGGTCAGACCCACATTTTTGATAGCTTGGATAACTGCTCATAGGTGTTCTAGGTGGCTTTTCCAGTCTGTACTGTACACAACATCATCCAGGTAAGCTGCACAACCAGTGTGAGTAGCTAAAATTAGATTAATGTACCGCTGGAATGTAGCAGGTGCATCATGTAAACCAAAGAGCATGGTGGTGAACTGATAGAATCCAACAGGAGTGACAAATGCAGTTTTGTCTCTGGATTCTTTAGCTAAGGGAATCTGCCAGTAGCCCTTGGTGAGATCGAGGGTACTGATATACTTGGCACTTCCCAATTTGTCCACCAAATCATCTATCCTTGGCATAGGATAGCTGTCAAATTAGGACACTTGATTAAGTTTCTTAAAATCAGGACAGACTGTTATAACCCCTCTTTTTTATTTACAATCAACAATGATGATGACCAAGCACTTTTAATACCCAACTCTTTCTTGCTTTGTATTTCCTTAGCCATGTCTGCTCGTAACCGCCCTGATAATCTGTATGTCTTTTGTCTAACAGGGTAAGCATTCCCTGTCACTATTACATGCTCGACCCCCTTTTCTCTGCCTGGCACTGTGGTAAATGCCTTTAGTAAGTTACGCATTTCTGCAGTTTGTTCAGAGGTTAAGGAAATATTCACTTTTACAGCATCAGCCATTACAGTTTGTTCCAGTCTGTCTTAAGCTACATCAATATCTTCGGTAGAAGTTTCTGGTAAAACTAACAAAGCAATCTCTGGTGTTTTTTCAGCCCACTTCTTCAAGAGGTTAGTATGGTATATCTTGGTAGGATTTTTCCTATCAGGGGTCTTAATCTCATAGTTAACTGTGCCAGCATATCTAACCAATTTATAAGGCCCTTGCCACTTCATTAATAATTTATTTCTACAGTGGGTAACAGTAACAAGACTTTTTCACCTGGCTCAAAAACTTTCTTTTACCCCATGGTCATAATTCACCTTCTGCTGGTTTTGGGCCTCTTCCTGATTACATGGGCAATTTCAATATATTTTGCCAGTTTCATTCTCAGGACACACACATAATATATAACAGATTGTTTTTCAGTGGGGTTGTCTTCCCATGTTTCTCTTATTACATCTAGTTGCCCTCTAGGTTGTCTACCATATAGCATTTCAAATGGTGAAAAACCTGTTGAGGCTTGTGGCACTTCTCTGTAAGCAAAAAGCAGGTACGGTAAGTGTTGGTCCCCATCTTTCCTTTCCCCTTTTACAAACCCTATTTAACAAGCATTTTAGGGTTTGGTTAAAATGCTCAACAAGACCGTCTATCTGAGGGTGATGGGGGAGGTTCCTATGGCAGTGATGCCTTGTAGTCAGTACAGCTCCTCTAGTAATGCAGCACCAGAATTACTACCCTGATCAGTAATAATCTCTTTAGGTATGCCCAGCCTGCAGAAAATTCTGGCAAGCTCTGCTCCCACTTTTGGGACTGTGACAGTATGCACTGGAACTGCCTCTGGGTATCGAGCAGCATAGTCACATATTACCAGAATGAATCGATTACCCATTTTACTTTTGTCTAAGGCACCAACCACATCCACTGCAATTCTCTCAAAAGGCACATCTATCAAGTGTAGCGGTACCAGCGGCACCTTGTCTTTTTTTAGTCACTGGGGTTACTTTCTGATATTCACCATAAGAACTGCAATAGGTAGCAACATCTTCATGAACTCTAGGCTAGTAAAATCTGCACAGCAATCTGGCAAGGGTGCGATCCCTCCCTGAGTGACCAGCCATAGGACTATCATGTGCTATTTGTAACAACTCAGTTCTATACTTTTGTGGTATAACTAATTGTTCTATCTGTTTCTGTGCCTGAGGTTTAACATAAACTCTGTACAGTAACCCATTACATTTTTTAAACATTGGCTCACCCTGTTTTTGTTTCACCCCCAGCTGTTTAAAATAACCTTGGAGAGAAGCATCATTAGTTTGCTCTGAAACAAAATAACAATCAGTTATCAGTCTAGTTTCAGCATTTTCATATTGTAACCCCTTATGACTATCAGTCTTTTGTTGCCACGGTTGTTCAGGTGTCTTCTTTCTTTCCTGGACTTCCAGATCTTGGAGCTGGGCTCAAACAAGTCTGCATCAAAGTCACCAATAGGAAAAGTGTCTCCACCATCTGAGATTTTCTTTGCCTGTGCTCTTGTTACCACTGTTGCTGAAACTGCAGGTTTCAGTTCCTCTGAAATTAACTCAGCAAATCCTGGATAGTCATTTCCAATAATCACAGGTACAGGTAACTTGAGTACTACCCCCACTTTCATTTGGTTAATATTCAGTATCATTTATGTGGTGGGATAGTACTGCATGTCCCCGTGGATTCAGATGGCACCAGTTTATCTGGTCCTTTTACATAGCGTTTTCACAGCACTTCAACATGCACTAGGGTATGTCTGCTTCCTGAATCAGTAAGTCCCTTTACAATCTTATCTCCCACTTTGACATCTGTTAGATACTTACCCCCAATTTGCTAAGGCCAAATCTGCTGCAGTGGTACCCTCCTTAATTTTATGGCAGTTTCTTGCGATATGGCCTGGCTTGTTACAGTTATAGCAAACAAAGTCTTTGGGTGCAGATTTGTTACCCCCACCACAGTTTTCATCTGATTTGGAGTTAGACTGGGAAAAAGTATATCTTACCAGTCCTTGGTTGTTACTTCGCTGCTGCATGGCTCGTCTGGCCATCTGACAGTCCTCGGCCAAAGAAATGTCCTTTTCCCCACTTTCTGGTCGGTGTTCTTTTACCCAAAGCTGTACGTCTGTAGGCAGGATATTGATGAATTGCTCCATTGCAAATGTGTCGGTGATCTTTGGGACTGTTTTGCCCTCTGGTTGGAGCCATATACTAAGGAGTTCTCAGAGTCGGGTGAAGGCTTCTCAAGGATTATCGACTGAGTTGTACTTCAGGAACCGGAAACTTTGCCTGTAGGTCTCTCCTGAGATGTAGCTTTTCAGGATTTCTCTTTTCACAAGGTCATGGTTTTCCGACTGTGCAGTGTCCATATTGCTGTAGGCAAATTGGGCTTTACCTGTCAGGTAAGGTACCAGCCTGATTGCCCGTTGCCGCTTTGGCCACTGGCAGGCTGCAGCAACCCTTTCAGAAGTTGTCAGGTATGTTTTGATACCATCCAAGGGACACAGTTTTGTAAGTTTAAGGTCTTTTAAGTTGGTGGTGTGTTGTTGCTCTGCTGGATCTGTGCCAGATTCTCCAGCTTTGATAGTTTGCAAGGCACCCAGCCATCGCTACTTCAGTTGCTGCATCTCTTCTTTTCTCTGCTGCTCCTGTTGCTGCATCTCTTCTTTTCTCCACTGCTCCTCTTTTTTCTCCGGTGCTCCGGTCGCTGCATCTCTTCTTTTCTCTGCTGCTCCTCTTCTTTTCTTTGCTGCTCCTGTCACTGCACCTCTTCCTTTCTCTGCTTCTCTCTCTCTCTTTGTTGTGTAGCCCACCATCTGAAGAAGGCAGACAGGCTTTCAGGTTCTGTCACTGCCTGTTCTTTTTTCCATCACTTGTGCTGGCTGTACCATCTCAGCTTGGACTTCTGTCTATGCTAGTTTGGCTAACATCCTTCTGGTAATGACTCCTGGGCTTGCTGCTGCAGAATCCATACCTTTCTGCTATGCTACCAGGTCTAGTACCCATGCACAAAACACCTGGCTTAGAGTACTCAAGGCGTAAATCCCACTTCTAAAACCATCTGTTGTTGAGGCACAGGCCAGGAAGCACAGGATGACCAGGAGCAGATATAAAATTCGCAAGTAACATTTTATTTTTTTCCAATAACAGCAAAATAAAACGTAAAATTATTTAGTAAAACTATTTACAAAGGCAGTACAAACACAGAAAACTAAGTCCTTCTTCCAAGTGTTTCTTCTCAATTTCAAATCTTAGGCTCTCAAGCAAAAATACTGCTACTCTTTTTATAACAAGCCTTTGCCAGGGAACTGTTAAGGAGAACATTCTATTTTTCTGAAAATGTTCTTGTCAGTTTCCTTCCTTGCATGTGCAACAAAACAGTATATGGTGTCCCAGAACTGACCTCCTGTTGACAGCTTTTGTAAGGAGGTTGCAAACCAGCATCTCAGGTTAACTCCTTGAGCTCCAAATAGCTTTTTTTGCAATCATGTCAACAAAATAACTATAGGCATTTTCAAACCAAGGGATCCCAGTTTCACATAAAGATTCACATTTATTTTATAACTTCAGATACGTAAGGGGGAAGAAAAGTTAGAAACAGCAAGTGACGGCAGAGAGACAGTGGGAGGGGAAGAATAGCGTGACCATCAGAGTTGCCAGTTCCTAGGTCTAACAAGAAAATTTGACGGCGCAGTCAGACAGACAAGAGACAGAACAGAAGAGGATAAATCAGATCATTGCGTTTAACTCCTTCTACATAACAAATGGGACAGGGTCTTATTGACTCTGTCACACATGACCCTCACAAAACAAGACAGCTGGCTCACAAAACAGATATGGGCTCACAAAGGAAAAATTTCTTTATAGTGAAAGAATCAAGAATTTTGCTCATACCTGTACCATTTTTGAAGATTTCAAAGCCAAATTTTAACATGTGCTTTTTATGACATTACCTCTTGAACCATTGTGGACACATGCTTTGACACATGATCGAAAAGATGCATCTGTAGCCAGAAAGAAGTGCAGGACCCATTCTGTACCCAGATAGACTCCTGCATGTATTTGAATCCTCCTCTGTTATGGCTTGCCTTGTCTTCCTTTCATCATTTGACTCCCCTATTACTGTACCATTGTGTTTGTGTTTATATACTTATTTATATGTTTTTATGATTGATGTTACCTGACCCTGTTCTAACTAGGTCCATCTTGTAAAAGAGCATTGATGTTCGCCTGGATAAATAAGGATTTTGATTGATTGATCTGTAGCAACACAGAAGTGCAAGGCCCAGAAGGCCCTGTGCTTCCGTAGCCACATGGACTACTCAGCTGGTGAGTGGCCCGGTGGGCCCTGCATGTCTGCATCTGTAGCTGCATGGAAGTGCATGGCCCAGAGGGTCCCGTGCTTCTGCAGCCTGATGGACTCCATATCTGGCACAGGGACAAAGGACAGTGCATGTGTTCAAGCAGATCCTGAAGGGACCTGTGTGAATGAGGATACGATTCCACTAGCTCACAAAGAAAAGAAATTCATTGCAAACCTTGTTGATGCACCAGGTAGGGTTCAGCTTACAGCAACAAAAATAGTTAAATGTGGCATTAAGGTTTCCAGCCCTAACTCCCACCCCCAGCAGCAAAAGGACAAGACTACACAACCCACCACAGACATCCATCATCAGATAAGATAAACAACATACAGCTGTTTCAGATGATACAAATGCAGTAGCACTGATGTGCTACCTTCATGGATTTCTATTTGTGACATGCACAGTGCAAGACAAACACACTCACTTCTCGCTGCAGACAGAAATCCAGGATACTCAAATCACAACAGTGCTTCTGTGTGCAGGAGCACAGGCTCCTGCAGTCACAGATATAAATCCACAATACCCATATTACAAGACTTCTTTTGTCTGCAGAGCTGCACGTCTGTACAGGGCAACCCTTCTGTAGCCTCAAGTACTCACGCACACCATCGGACATACACACACGTCACAGGCCTGCTCTTCTGCAGCCTCAGGTGTAAGACATGCATACCGACCTCTGAGGAGCCACAAAATCCATAATATCAAAATTTCAACATGACTTCTCTCTGCAGAAGCGCAGACCCTTGAGTGGCTTGCACGTCTTCAGCCACAAATGCATGATATACACACCAACTTGTGCCTGCAGAAGCACAAGCCCCTGTGGGGCCTGCCGCTACGCACACGGAAGTACTGTTACATGTAGGTATCATAGTTTCAACAGTGGATGTAGAAACTGTTCAAAATGGAAGCAGCTTTTTAGTTATGCGGCTGCGTACAGAAAACCATGCAGTAGTGGATCATGCAATCTAGCAAGGTACCTCATACGGGATGCATGACTATTTCTTTCTGCAGAGGCATCGGCCCTATGGGGCCTTCTATCTGTGGAATACGCTGCAGGACATGCACATACAGGTATGGCTGCATAAGCTCATGCCACTGTGGGGCTTTTCTTATTCAGTGGCAGAAACAAATACATGAAAGTAGTACATCAGTGTTACTGCATTTACGTCATCTGGAAACAGCAGTATGTTGTCTGTCTTACCTGATGATAGCTGTCTGTGTCTGGTTCTGCGGTCATGTCCTTTTGCTGCTTGGCAGTGTGGGGAGTTAAGAGTTGGAAACTTTAACGCCACATTTCCCTACTTTTATTGCTTTAAGCTAAACCCTACTTGGTGCACTAACACAGTTCTTTGCAATGACTATATGGCACCAGTATACTAGTACCTCACAGCAGCCTCAGGCAAGAAGTGCTTCACAGCAGCATCAGGCAAGAAACTGCACTTGGGTGTGATCTACTGCCCTCCAGGGCAAGAGGAAGAAAGGGATAGAGAGCTCAGGGAAGAACCTGAAGGAGAGGTGCCAAAGTGGGAAGTAGTAGTGGTGGGTGATCTGACCCTGCCAGACATCAACTGGGATGTTCCAGTGGCCAGGAGCAACAGAATTCAGGTCTTGCTGTATGCCTTTCTGCACTGTCTACTGGTACAGCTAGTTAAGAAACCCACCAGGCAGACAATTGATGTGGTGCTCAGCAACTTGATGGCAGTAGGAGTGTGAGAACAGTGGAACCACTGGGGACAGCAACCCCAACTCTATTTGCTTCGAACTGGCCCTTGGATCCAGAAAACCCTAATCGAGAGCTTAAGTCCTTGATTTTAGAAGGGCAGCCTTCAACACGCTGTGGGAGCTGGTCAGGAGTGGACAAAGTAAGTGGGGTGGAAGAGAGATGGGGACAATTAAGGGGGCCATTCTTGAGACATCTAACTGATGCATGAGAATGGTAACCAAAAAGAAGAGGTTCAAGAGACCATTATGGTTGTCAGCAAGGGTCAGGGAAGCAGCAAGGGCCAAGAATAAAGAAATCAGGGACGGGAAGAATGGGGAGAATACTTACCGAACAATAGGGATGCAAAGAAGGCAGTTATGGAAGCAAAATCAGATACAGAGCTGTATATTGTGGAGGGAGCCAAGAGCAAAGAAAATAGTTCTTCCAATATATTAGGGAGAAAAGGAAGAAAGGAGGGGGAATCATAAGGCTAGCTGAGAGTGGTAGGGTGATAGAGGAGGATGAGCAAAAGGCCGCCATTCTCAATAACTACTTCTGCTCACTTTTCAGTAGGGAAGATGGTGGGTTCTTGCCAGAGAGTGGCATCAAGGCAGCCACTAAGGGAGTCAAGCATGAGGAAAATACAGGTTACTCACCTGTAACAGGAGTTCTAGGAATGGTATATGTTGTTCATCCACACTGTCTGACAGGTTCCTTGCCGCTTTAAATCTTCCCGGAAGGTCTTCAAGCTCGCTCCTCCTACACACCTGGGTGGTAAAACTCTCGGCTTCGCCACATGATGCCAGATCTAGCCCGCTGGAAGCCAGGTTGCGCGTCGAGGCCGGGAGGGTCGTGTGGATGAACAACATATACCATTCCTAGAACTCCTGTTACAGGTGAGTAACCCGTATTTCTAGCGAAATGGATATGCTGTTCATCCACACTGTCTGGCAGACTCCCAGCAGTTCTCTGGGAGGAAGGAGGCAAGGCACACACCCCCTACTTAGTAAATAAAGACTGGAGAACCGAGGCCCCAAAACCAGCATCCCGGCGTGACTCGAGGTCGATGTGGTAGTGGGTGATGAAGGTGTGTGCTGACTTCCAGGTAGCAGCCCTACAGAGTTCCTGGATAGGGACATCCCTGGAAGCAGCCACCGATGCAGTGGTATGGCGGGTAGAATGAGCTCTTATCCCCCTGGGAGGCTCCATGCCCGCCAACCTATAGCAAAGATCTATGCAGGAGGTGACCCACCTACCTATCGTCTGTTTGGCTGCAGGTCTGCCAGGTGCGGCTTCAGCGTAGGTGACAAACAGCTGGCGAACCTCTCCCCGAACTTCAGCCGTCCGCTCCTTATAGTAAGCGAGCGCTCTTCTAGGGTCCAAAGTATGGAGCCTATATTCGACCTCCAAGGTGCGACTGGGGTAGAACACCGCCAGAGTCAACACCTGGTTAAGGTGAAACGCCGACACCACCTTCAGAAGGAATTTCGGGTGGGGGTGCAGGACAACCTTGTCCATGTGGAAGACCAGATAAGGAGACTCGATGGAAAGCACCTGGAGCTCTCCCATCCTTCTGGCTAATGTGATAGCCACCAAGAAGGCGGTCTTCCACGACAGGTGAGAGATGTTACACCTGTGCATCGGTTCGAATGGCTTGCCCATGAGCTTAGCCAATACCAGCAGTAGATCCCACGGAGGTTGAGGTTCTCGCACCGGAGGGGATATGTGATCAAGGCCTTTGAAAAAGCGCCCGACCACCTTCTCCTGTGACACCGACTGCTTCCCGGCCTGCGCCCGGCAAGCAGAGATGGCTGCCAGGTGCACCTTAAGGGTCGTTGACCGAAGCCCTTGCTGAGAAAGGGACCACAGGTAGTCCAGAATGCTTGCCAAGGAACAGGAAGAAGGGTCCAGGTCCTTGCCCTGACACCAAATGGAGAATCTCTTCCATTTAAAGGCATAGCATTTCCTGGTCGACTCCTTACGGGACGCCTCAACAACGTTGAGGACCTTGTCGGAAAGACCCAAGGCCTGGAACTCTAGCTGCTCAGGAACCAGGCTATCAGGTGCAGGGATTGAAGGTCCGGATGGAATACCTTCCCCTGAATGACTGAGATCAGGTCCAGCCTCAGGAGCCTGGAGCTGAGACTGAGGAGATCTGGATACCAGAACTGGCGGGGCCAGTCTGGGGCTACCAGAATCACCTGCACCTTGTCCCTCCTCGCCTTGAGAAGCACCTTGTGGATCAAGGGAAATGGGGGAAAGGCGTAGAAGAGGCCCGGGGTCCACAGCCTCGAGAAGGCATCCCCCTGCAGCGAGCCCTGCTGAGGGGGGTGGGCATGAAACAGTCTCAGCTTCGCATTCTCCCTGGAGGCAAACAGGTCCACCTGAGGCATGCCCCAGTGGGAGAACAGACCTTGTACTACCTCCGGCAGGAAAGACCACTCGTGGGACACAGCCCCTATGCCCTTAGGGCATCGGCCAGAATGTTGCAGGCTCCTGCCACATGGATGGCTAGGAGATCCGCCTCCAGGCTGCGCACGAGGGACCAAATGCGGAGAGCTTCTTTGCACAGAGGCATGGAGCACGTCCCGTCCTGGTGGTTTAGGTAGTACATGGTCGTGGTATTGTCCGTCTGGACCTGGACCACTTGACCCCATATAAACGGAGCAAAGGCGGTGAGGGCTAGACGAACCGCTCGAAGCTCCAGCAGGTTGATGTGGTATAGGGACTCCCGAGGGGACCAGAGGCCATGCACTCTGTGCTCCCCCAGATGGGCACCCCAACCCATCAGAGAGGCATCGGTCAATAGAGACCGTCGGCTCAGGGCGGACGAATGGAATGCCATCCTGCATATGTGCTGGAACGGTCCACCACTGGAGGGCGTTCCACATCCCTTCGGTCACTGTAACTAGCCGATCCAAGGGATCAAAGTGCTGTGACCATTGACTGGCCAGCCCCATTGAAGGGGACGCATGTACCAACGGGCCCAACGGATCACGCTGGTGCAGGCCGCCATGAGGCCCAGGAAGCGCAGGAAGTCCCGGGCAGGACGCAATTGCCCAACCTGAAATGATTGGGCAAAGGAGGAAAGAACCTCGGCCCTGTCCGCCGAAAGCCGTGCTCTGGCTCGTAGAGAGTCGAGCTCTGCTCCGATGAACTGTATCACCTGCTTTGGCACGAGTTCCGACTTGGCCTCGTTGATGAGAAGGCCAACCTGAGAGCAAACCTGGAGGGCCAGATCTCTGGACCGCTCCACCTCCATTCTGGAGAAGGCTGCAATCAGCCAGTCGTCCAGGTAGGGGTACACCCGGACCCTTCGGCGCTGCAGGAATGCTGTCACCACTGCCATGCATTTGGTGAAGACCCTGGGAGCTAGGGAAAGGCCGAAGGGCATGGCCTGGAACATGTAGAGGGATCCCTCTGCCCTGAAGCGGAGGAATCTCTGGTGGGACAGACAGATTGGGACATGAAAGAACACGTCCTGGAGGTCCAGACAACAGAACGCCTCGTTCCAAGGATGGAAAGATCTGAGCCAGAGTGACCATCCTGAAGTTTCAAGACCTTAGGAACCTGTTCAGGTCGTGCAGGTCTAGAATTGGGCACCAGCCCCCGTCTGTTTCGGGGACCAGGAAGTACCTGGACACAAACCCCGGGTCTGGTGGAGGATCCACCACCTTCCTGATCACCTCTTTTTCGAGGAGCAGGGCGATGTCGGCTCGGCGAGCCGATAGAGAGGCTGCGGACCTCGTAGCCCCCCCAAGGGGCGATGGCTCGGAAGGGCGGGGCCTGCTTGAACTCCAGGGGAGGGCCCTTTCCTACCACTCCAACACCCAGCGGTCTGTGGTGTTAGTGGACCAGGCAGAAAGGAAGTGGCGGAGCCGTCCCCCCACGGGGAGAACCCAGGGGGGAGTGACAAGGCTGGGGAGGGACCAGCCGAGAGGCCTCCTGGGCCATTTCCTCCCTGCTTCCTGTTAGAGGAAGCTGCAGGCTTGGCTTTGGGATGCCAAGCGCGAGCCTGCTGGCCCTGATGCTGGTGCTGTTGGGCCGGATGTGCCGCAGGCGCAGAAGGGCGAAAGGACTTATGTTGTTGAAGATGGCCCTTGTCCTGCTGGGCGGAGGTGACAGAGTCCAGGGTAGCATTGGACTTTTCGATCCGCTGGAGGTGGCCTTCCACTCCAGGGCTGAAGAGGTCGGTCCCCAGGAAGGGGACATCCGCCAGTTTATGCTGGGTATCTGCTGTGAAGGTGGATATCCTCAGCAATGCCCTGTGGCGCATGGCCACTGCGGCCACAACTCATCTGGCACAGGAGTCTCTAATGTCCAGAGCCGTTTGGAGCTGCTGCTTTGCCACCACCCTTCCCTGTTCCCGCACCTGCTTGACCGTGGTCTGCAGTTCGGCCGAGAGATGAAGGATCTCCTCATCCAGGGAGCCCATGAGGGCGTGGGAGAAGTGTGCCATCGGCACGCCCGAGCTGGCCTGGTGGATGCCAAGGGAGGATGCAGCGTACACCCTGCGCCCGGCACAGTCCAGCTTTTTGGACTCCTTGTCGGGGGGCTTATCCACATCCCTAGCATTCCCGGAATGCCAGAAAATGCTCTGCGGACCAACCCTCCGCAGAGGGTGTCTGAAACCAGAGAAAGAGCCGGTAGGGACCGCATACTTCCTGGCCGAAGGCGCAGGACAGGAAGCCGGCCGCTGCCAAAGCTCCAAGGCTGGGCCAACAATGGCTTCAACCACCGGAAAGGCCTCCGTAGGCGAATCCCCTCGGTCCTGTATCTCCGTCAGGGGATACTTGGCCCGTTTGGATACGGGCTCGAGCTGCATCCCGGTGGACTCCGAGATGAGCCGAAGCAAACCCATAAAAGACGATGGGCTCTCGTCCATCGACTGCCCTCCGGAGAACTCCAGGTCAAGGGGCCTGGAAAACAGGGAGGAGTCGTCGGACTATGAGGAGTCTGCGAAGAGCTACCTGGGGCCTGAGCCACCCTCCACCTGCTGAGGACGGTCGGGAGTGAGGGTGACCGACAACCTGTGGGGCAGACCCTGACCTGACCGAGAGTCTTTGGTCGGCACCCCCGATTTCAGTTGTGGAGACGGAGGGTCCACCACAATCGGTGGGGCAGCTGGCTGCGGCCAAACAACTGGCCCAGGCTTGGGCACCTCGACTACCGCGAGGGGTTGTTTCGGCCGTTCAGGTGACAGACACTTGATGGCCGGGGAAGACAACGGCGTCGGCTTGTTCCCAGACAGAAGTAACTGCTGCCACATTAGGTCCTCATAGCGTTGACGCAATTTGCGCTGAAGCCTCTCCTCTTCTGAGGAGGAAGACGAGGACGAGTGGTGCCGCCGCTTACTTCGGTGCCGAGACCGAGACCGCCGATGTCTGCAGGATCAGCTGGACTGAGACGAGGTCCGAGACTGAGACCCTCGGTGTTTCCGAGGGAGGGTCTGGGAAGTGGCGGGGGACACCTGCTCTTTCCTCGGCTCAGGAGCCTTGACCGGGAACTCCGGCACAGGAGTCGCAGGCAAGTCCTTGGTCTCCACCGGGGGAAGCGGTGAAGAAGGGCTGTCGGCTTCACCAGTCGACAGCCTGTCCGACGGGTCAAGAAAAATCTCGACCACGTCGACGGGTGTCTCAGCCGGCTAACCTGACAGGGACACCGTGAAGCCAGCGGCCTTAGCCGCAACCTCGACCGAAGTCGAGTGTCGACTGTCCGGGGAAAGGGACCTCTCCCGCCTCCCACAAACGCCGACGGTGGGACTTACCTTTCGAGTCCTTCTCTTTGGACCGAGAAAAGTGTCCCGATGGCCCCTCTCCCTTCGTGGAAAGGGATTGGCAAAGCTCCTTAAAAGAAGCTGTGTAGGAGGATCCCAGAGAGAGTGGAATAAATGCCATGACCGAGGAGGATGAAGATGCGGACTGGGCCGCCTCCTCCTCGAGGGCGATCATCTGCTCGAGTTGCTCAGCCAAGCCAGCCGCCGGACACTGCCTAACGGGCCTCCTTGGACTTCACCGGTGGGTAGAGCTTCTCTGGGAGCCCAAGCTGTAACCGGGCAGCTCGATCTTCCAGGACACTGGCCAAAAACGAGCGGCATAACTCGCAGGCCTGCGGGTCATGATCTAGGCCGAGGCAGTAGAAGCACGTGGTGTGCGGATCCGTCCTGGACTTTTTCTGCCCACATGGGCACCGCCGAAATCCGGGAGTCAATTTGTCCATCGCAGCCACGAGGGAGTAATTACACTGAAGTCTTGAAAACGTAAGATTCGTTTCGGGCGAACCGAAGAATTAGGATCCAGTCTATACACAGAGTGTTAAGGAGGGAACCTGAGCTTCCAAGCAGTAAGGAAGATTTGGCATCATGGGGCAGAGCCGAGAGTTTTACCACCCGGGTGGGTGGGAGGAGCCAGCTTGAAGACCTTCTGGCAAGATTTAAAGCGGCAAGGAACCTGCTAGACAGTGTGTATGAACAACATATCCATGTTCCTAGAACCAACATTTACAAGCAAAAGGGTCCAGAAAGGGCTGGCAGCTGTCCTGGTGGGTGTCCACGTGGAAGCAAAAGAACCCAAGGAACTTTACACAAGAGCAGGGCATTTTCCTCGGTGTCCTGGCCAACATTCCATTTCCCATAAAACCAGTTCATGCAAATGTCTATGGCTTTGTATGGGTGTTGATGTGCAAAATCGCTGCCACTACACGTTTAGTCACTTCACTACTAGCCTAGCATTGCTTGTAAAGCGCTTTGGTATACAATGCGATTGAAAGTGCTATATAAATGCTGATTCTTCTTCTTCTTGGAAGAGAATGGGGGTTGGGAGGGCTAGGACACTGGAGAGACAGTAGGTCCCAAGGCTAAACAGGGAATTGGGACATACTGGATGAACCATGGGTCTTTATTTATTGGAATCTCGGATAACACCTCTGAGCTAAAAGCTCGTTTACAAAGGTTCCACGTCATAAGGCAATAGACAAGGTATGCAGACATTACAAAACAGACAGGGGTATATACTGCAGGCAAGTACATTACAGTACATATAGATACAGATTCAAGCAAGTACAGTTAAAATACATCAGGTAGGAGACGTCAACTTTATTGAAACAGCACTAAGAGCATACCTAAGGTGGACAAGCAATTTATAGTGGTAGCTGAGCTTTAGAGCATGCAGGTAGAGCTATGGAGGGTCAGAAGTGGTGGTGACCAGAGGAAGAGGAGGACAAAACAGATGACAGCAGGGGGAGGGTGGGGGCAGAGACAAAGAGGGTGACAGAATAAGGGGGGGAGTAATCAGAGGAGGTGGGATTGGACAGGAATCTATCCTGGTTACGTAGTAGGTGATAGGGCGGTCTGGGTAAAGGGGGGAGAGGGATAACGGAAAGGGGTTTAAAGTGGGGGGGTGAGGGAGGAGGTGAGGTGAGGGGGAACGAGGGGAGGGGTTGAATGTTGAGGGGACTAATATTTGTGAAGAGAAAGCAGGGCGGGGGATAAGAGGGGACGTGGGGGTAAGTTCTCAGTGGGGTCACACCAGGCAGGGGAGGAAGCGGAGGGGGGGAAATGGGTGCTATGCAGGACAGATAAGCTATCAATAACAGTAGGATTAAGCACAGGTGATGCAGTTAGTTACTAAGAGTGGCCAGGTACTGCAGCAGCTTGGCCTTAAATGGGCGTAGTTTCATTTCCTCAATCAGCTCAGAGTTAAGGGAATTTAGCCAGCAGGGGGCCCTGTATTCGAAGGACCATTGCTCTAGTGAGGTCTGACGGAATGGGATAATGAAGGCAGCTTTACTTGACCCCCTAGTTAGTCTGGAAGAGGTGGAGTTTTTCTGCCGTTATTGTCTATGTTTCTATGTCTGTCACAGGGTGAGCTTCTCAAAGGTCCTGGCTCCAGAGAGAGGGGATGGTGAGCGGGTGTGGTACTCAATGGAGAAGATATTCAGGAAGATCACCAGTTATGGTAAGTACGTAACTTTCATATCTTCCCTGAAGCAATCTTCTCTAAATGAGTCTCACTTATGGGTTAGAGTACCAAGCGCCCCTATTTTATTAGGGAGGAGCTGGTTCCCCTTGAAGGTACAGAAATACCCTCACCCCTCTGAGTGGGGGAGAGCACCTGAGTGCAGGGGCTCCTATAGGTCTGGTGGGACTTGTGAGTATATTGCAAATGGAGGTCCTGGGGACGACAGGGGTAGAAGAGGGAAACATCTATATGACCTGAATGGCTCCGCCGTAGATCTATGCCATGAAGGAATGACAACAGTGTCAGGATTGGGAATTCCTAGAAGTCTTAATGGCAGGGCTGCAGGATCATGACTTGTGTAGAACTGTAACCCCAGCACTTGAAGCATCTCACCAAGAATCCTTGGTACAAAGCGTACTCAGCAGATGAGGCCAGAGGATTCACTGTCATCTGAGGAGGCCATAGATGATAGGATGCACTGACTCTAGGAAAGGTTGATAACAGGGATGAGGCCATGTACTGAGCACTGCCTGACTCCCTGCATTACATATTTATGGAACAGACCCATGTCTGGTGCTGATCCCATGATAGTGGCATAGAACGCGGGTAAAGTACAGCTACGTAAGAATTTACTGTAACAGTAGATCTTCGAGAGGAGCTCTTGCAGCAGGTAATATCATTAGGACAGAAGCCAGCAGGCGTCAGGATCCCATGGAAAACTTGCAGCTAACAGTCTGAGGCAGGGGACCGCCCCCAATGTTGGCTCCTCCTAACGTCCTACGTGGTATAAAGGGGCGGTCTCCTGGCACCACCCCAGCTCTACCGTCGGAGAACAGGGAGATGGAATCTGGAGAACCAGGTAGCACAAATTCAGCATTTTGGTTGGATGGAAACCCAGAATAATCCTAATTATAATCCCCCAAGTTATCCTGGGGGAAGGAGAGTGGGAAAGTCACCTGCTGCAAGAGCTCCTCTCGAAGACCTACTGTTACGGTAATTTCTTATGTAACTGTACTATCTGTCTTCGAGGGTGGAGCTCTTCCAGCAGGAAATACCATTAGGACTGAGTCTCAAGCAGTACCCAAGGATAGGCCCAGGTCTGGTAGGGCGGATGGAGATGTATAGGAAGATGGAGCGGACATTTACGAGACAAGGCCCTGCAGGACTGCTAGTCCAAAACCTGCTCTCCATCTGGAAGCGATGTCCAGGCTGTAAAGCCTGATGAAGGTGTGGACGGAGGACCACGTGGCAAAAGCACAAATATCTGCTGAAGAAAACATTCTTCAGTGCCACGAATGAAGATGCTACCGCTATGGTGGAATTACCCCTAACAGCACCCAGGAGAGGTCTGTCATGGTGCTGATAACAACGTAATGCAATGCACTAGCCAACAGGCTAGTGTCTGCTTGGAGACAGGAGCTCCTAACACTCGCTTCGCGAAAGAAACAAACAACTGGCCCAATTTCCTAGAGGAGTGAGTCCTTTGTAGATAATATCGCAAAATGCGATGAACATCAAGGGTGTGCAACAGTGCTTCACCCGGTTGGAAGAGTTGGGGTAGTATACCGGAAGGTTGATATCCTGGTTCAGGGTCAGTACGGATACGACCTTCAGCATGAATTTAGGGTTTGTGCGCAGATTCGCCCCTGTCCCTGTGAAAGTTTATGTACGGTTCTTTATACTTCAGAGTCTGGAGTTCTGAAACCTTCGATCGGAGGTGATGGCCACCAAGAGTAAAGTCGTCCAAGAGAGGAAGCGCAGCTTGCAAGAGGCTGCCGGTTCAAAGGGAGGAAGTGTGAGTTTCTCCAGAACAAAGAGGAGGTCCCAAGGAGGAACGATGTCCCCCTTGGGAGGTCTGACATGTAATACCCCTTGATGAAAAGTTTTGCAGGCATTCAGTTGAGCCAGAGTTTTGTCTCAGATTGGGTTATGATATGCGGAGACCACACACATATGCACCTTGACAGAGGAGTAACTCAACCCTAAGTCCAAAAGGTGTTGGAGATACTCTAGAACGTGCCTGACCGGCAACCAAAGAAATCTAGGGAACGGGCAGACGCCCACAAGCAGAAGCGTTTCCATTTCAGAGCGTACGTGGCTCTGGTAGGAGGCTTCCTGGTTGCCACCAGAATTTCAGCCACTCTGCTTGACACTCAATCTCTTTTCTGCTAGGACTGCAGCAGCCAAGCATGCAAGTAAAGAGAGTGAAAAGCAGGATGGGCGACAGTCCCCTGTTCCTGAGACAGCAAGTGAGTGGAGAGTGGCAACTGAACTGGAGGTTCCAGAGACAGTTGCTGGAGCAGCGGATACCAAATTTGACGAGGCCATAGAGGAGCCACCAGAATCATTCTGGCTGCCTCTGACTGCAATTTGAGCAGTACTCTCTGAATGAGGGGAAAATGAGGGAAGGCATAAAGGAACTTCCCTGTCCAGGAGAGGGACAATGCATCTCGCCAGAAAACACCAGGCTCTGGAGCGAGAGAGCAGAAATTGTGTAGTTTGGCGTTGCATGAGGACGCAAAGAAGTCCAACTCTGGCTGGCTCCATCTGTCAAAGAGGTCATCTGTGACATCTTGAAGCAATTCCCACTCATGATTCTGAGAGGAAGAGCGACTGAGACTGTCGGCGAGAACGTTCTGGACCCCTGGCAGGTGAACTGCGGGGAGGTCGAGACTGTGTTCTACTGCCCAATCCGACACTCTCATGGCTTCTCTTCAAAGGGGGTACGAGTGAGCTCCCCTTGTTTGTTGATGTAGAAGACGACAGGTGTGTTGTCTGTCTGCACCAGAAGAGGACCCGGCAGAAGCTGGTCTGTGAATGCCAAGAGTGCATTCAGCACTGTTCTCATTTCTAGGACATTGATATGAAGAGAGCACTCGGTGATGGACCAGGACCCCCTGGTCCTGTGGTCCCCTAGATGAGCCCCCCATCCTGACAGAGAGGAGTCTGTGGTCAGGATCTGAAGCAGTCGAGGTCTGCGTAAAGGAACGCCACCGCTCAGAATGTTCATGCAGAGCCACCATTCCAGAGAACTATGAATTGCTCGAGAGATCCGGATTTGGAGATCCAGATCATCCACCGACTGGTCCCACTGTACCCTGAGGTGCCACTGCAGTGCCCTCATGTGGAGCCTGGCTAAGGGAACTGTGGTGATGGCCACCGCCATATGACCCAGCAGCTGTAGAATCACCCACGCAGGGGAGGAGGGGTTTCATTGAAGGCTTCTGGCTAACCCCTGAAGGCGTTCTGCTCTGTCCAGCGGCAGAAAAGCCCTCCCCTGTTCGGTATCTGGGATGGCTCCTATGAACTGCAGCTGCTGCATCGGCCAAGGGTGCGACTCCGGCCAGTTGACTGTGATGCCCAGGGATGAAAACAGGGCCTGCATTTCTGTTAGGGCAATTAGAAGCTCCTCCTCTGACCGAGCGGAGAGCATCCAATTATCCAGGTAGGGGTACACAAAGAGGCCTTTCATGCAGAGGGCCACTGCTACCACCACTAGGCACCTGGTGAATACCCTGGGTGCTGACGAGAGGCCGAAGGGCAGAACCCTGAATTGGTAATGCTCATCTCTGAAGCAGAACCGCAGAAATTATCTGTGGGTCTTCAGGACCTTGATGTGCAGGTAGGCGTCCTGCATATCCAGACAGCACAGCCAGTCTCCTTGCTGAAGTAAGGGGAAGAGGGACCCCAGGGGGACCATGCGGAACCTCTGATATTTCACTGAGAGGTTGAGCTGGCTGAGGTCCAGAATGGGACGAAGGTCTCCTGTCTTCTTCGGGACGAGGAAGAAGCAGGAGAAGAAACCTTTCCCTCTCTGGGCCGGAGGGACCCTTTGAATCGTTCTTTTGTCTAGGAGCTGCTGGATCTCTCCTTCCAAGAGGAGATTGTGCTGCGGTGGACAACGGGACGTGGGGTGGGTTGTCTGGTGGGACAGAGGTGAATTCTATCGAGTACCCTATCCGAATGGTATCCAGTACCACTCGAGTGGGTAAAGTGCAAACCGCCCTCCTACCTACTTGTTTTTCCTGTCCCAGAGAGGAGAAGGGCAGCCCTGGGAGTCAGGTAGAGGGAGTGGGAGAGGCCTGGGCCCTGGCAGCTTTAGGCTGTTTAGGGCCCTGTGAACCTTGAGGGGCAGGGTGACCCCGTCTCTTAAATCCCTTTCCCTGGGACTGTCTGCCAGTTTGTCCTTGGGTCTGACGCTGACGAAAAGGATGTTGAGGGGTAGTCTGGGGTTGGGACTTGTACATCCTGTGTACATCTGCAACCACTCTCCCAGATTCCTGCAGTTGTTTCATCATCTGCTCCACCTCGGGGCCGAACAAGACCGGGCCCTGAAAGGGGGAATCCAGGATAGAGTCCTGAAGATCTTGCTGGAAACCAGTAAGTCTGAGCCAGGACTGTTGTCTCATGCAAATGCCTGATGCCACGGCCCTGGAGGCCATATCAACAGCATCATAAGAACACCGGAGGGCATGCTTTTCCACGTTCAGGCCTGACTGAGCGCAGGCCAAAATCTCCTGTTTTGATTTGGAGTTAGGGAGAGTCACTACCAAATCCATGGTTTTTCTCCACAGGGATTATTGGTAGATCATCATGTGGGCCATGAAATTCAAGGACCTGATAGACCCTGTAGCTGAGGAAAAAAACTTTCAGCCCCAGCTGTCCAGTTTCTTCAAGATGGGATCTGGGGGCTGGAAGCTTACATGCTTCGGTTGGGCCCCCCAACCGTGAGCAGCTGTAAGGACTAAAGAATTAGCCTTAGGTTGTTCTGCCAGGAATGATTCCGATTTGGGAGGCTCGTAAAATCTGTCGGCCTTCCTCAGAACTGCTGGGATAGATGATGGTGTACGCCAGGTAAAGCGAGTAACATCCTGGAAAGGTTCTATGAATGGTGGGATGACCAGGAGCTTTGGTTCCTTTTCTCAGGAACTTAGCTAGACGTTTCCGTTCTGGGTCTAGGGCCTCGGTATCCCATTCGTAAATAGTCTGGATGTGCCTCATGATGTCAAGGAATGAGGGATTATCCGGAGGGGACCGCGGAGAGCCCCTGGGTCCTGGCGAAGGGGGTAGAAACCTGTCCTTTGAGGAGTCCGAGTTGACACCTGCCTCGTCCAAGGAGGATGTATTGGGGGGATGAAGGAGATGGGGATGGAGACCGTGTCTTTCGCTTCCCCTTCAGATATGGAGTTGGGTGCTTATCCGGTTGGCCCTTATCTGGGGTAGGAGGAGGACCCATAGGAGGTGAAGTAGGGACCTTGTCCGGTGGCCTGTATAGAAGGTCCCCCTTGACGGTATTCCACCAGGTGGTAAATAAATTGCCTACGTCCACCACTGGGACTATCGCTGGAGCCGGCGTCAGGTCAGATGGACCGGGCATCGGGTCCTTGGGAACGGGCGTCTGGGGATATGGCACCTCTATTGGTGTGGCGGGCGTCGGGTACGGTAGGCTGGTGTCCGAAGGCCGGCGTCCGGTGTCAGCTGGCGTCGGGCTTGTAGGTGGAGGGGCCGACGTCTGATCCTTGTCCGGCGACCACCCCATGTCTGGCGTCAGGGAGCAGGTCGTCGGGGTAGGCGAGCGGCTAGGTGGGTGGACATCTGGCGGTGGGCGCACCTTAGCCTGGGAGGGGAGGCATCTGAGCCCGGACGTCCCCTTGCCTACCAGAATGTTCCTCAGAATGTTTCTTCTTTTCCAAGGAGCTAGACCTGTCCAGAGCCCTGGGCAAGCGTTCCTGGGTTGACCCTGTGGGTTTATGAGGTCAATGAGCCAGGGAGCAAGAGCGATGTCCCGCTGATGCCGACTTCCAGTGACAGCCCTGAGGAGGGCGAGAGTGGACTTAGACGAGCGGGAAGAGTCGGTTGCTTGGAGAGAACCTGACCTTTTGGAGGAAGACGACGACGCCTGTTTTGCTGGTGACAGATGGTGGGATTCAGACCTGGCCGGATCCTTCTCCTTGTGATGCTTCCCCCTGAGGCCTTTTCTTTGGAAGGGGAATCTCTAGTGGGAGAGGAAGAGCTGGCGCCCGAATCTCGCTGCATGGCCTCAAGCTTCTTCTCGAAGAGAAAGGTCTTCAATGCGTGGGCTCTCCTGGCGCGCGTCTTCTGACTGAACTTCTGGCAGTGACCGCAGGAGTCAGGCTGGTGGTCCGGGCCTAGGCAGATGAGGCAGGCCGCATGGCCATCTTTCACCGGGATCTGCTTCCCACAGGCACAGATTTTTGCCGCGATGGTGAGGGCGACGACATAAATGAGGCGTTAGGTTAAGATTTAGACTAAACGAGAAAGAAAATGACTTATCTGGTGTTCGAAGCTGTTGACTGCAGAGAGAGGCATCCGTGGAGCCGAACTACATGGGTCGACGGCAGGAAAAGAACTGGGGTGGCACCAGGAACAGCTTGCCCTTATACCACGTGGGGCGTTGAGGCTGAGCAAGCGCGGAGCGGTCCCCTGCATCAGACTGCTAGCTACAAGTTTTCCATGGGGTCCTGACACCTACCGACTTCAGTCCTAATAGTATTACCTGCTGCAAGAGCTCCAGCCTCGAAGACAGATCCTCTCTTACGTGCACCAAGGCCCTTTGGGAATTGAGGCTCTGACTTCAAGGGACTCAGCCTGGGTTACAAAATGCTAATGAGGCCTCACACTAGGGGAAGGCTAACCAGAGGCACCCTATGAGGACTCACATGCATCAGAAAGGTGATCAGATTGGTGCCTGTGGGGGGGGACCCCAGATTTCGGGACTGCAGCAGTACAGGTCTCAAAGGGAGACTCCAGTCCTCACCGGAGGAGTTGGCTGCCCCTGAAGGTACAGAAATACCACTCACACCTCTTTGTGAAGGAGAACACCTGAGTTCAGGGGCTCTTACAGGTCCAAAAGGACCTGTGACTTTATCACAAATGGAAGTCCCTGGGGATAGCAGAGGTAAAAGACGGACACCTCTGTATGCCCTGGATGCCTCCTCCATGGATCTAGGTCATTGAGGAATGACAATAGTGTCAGTATTGGGAACTTCTAGAAGTCCCAATAGCAAGGCTGCAGGATCAGAGCTTGTGTAGGTCTTTAACTCCAACAGTTCTGTAGTAACTTTCAGCAACTGAAGCATTTTATCAAAATTGCCAGTACAAAGCATAGTCAGCAGATGAGGCCAGAGGATTAATTGTCATATGAGGAGACCACAGATGGGGAGGAGGCGCCGCCTTCGGGAAGGGCTAGTACCAGGGATGAGGCTCTCTACTGAGCACTGTCTGATTCCCTGTACCCTGGGGCAACCTCTGTAATATGCGCCAAGGCTCTTCTGAAGGGAAAGGAGGCTCCTGGCCTAGAGGACCTCGGCTGTAAATCTCTGGTGGGAGCCTCGCTCTAGAGGAAGGTCAACCAAAGCCAACCCATGGTGGTTCACCTGCCTCAGAAAAGTCACTAGATCTGTGCCCATGGGGGGGGCCTCCAGCTGAGGAGGCTGGAGCGATACAGGTCTCATTGGGAGACCCCGGTCCTCACCGGGAAGAACAAGGAGAGGTGACAGAACCCATCTCTGGGTCACTGTTCATCCCAGAGCTGGTGCTGCCTCTGGCATCTGGCTTGTGACTAATGACTACTCAGGGACAGGGAGCCTTCCATCACCATCCTGGACAGCATAGTCCTTGAAACTATCTCCCTTCTCGGTGTCATGGATGATGCCAGAATTGAAGACAGGTGCCAGGCCAACACATCTGCTGGCATCATGCTCAAGACTTGGGTCCAGCACAGTGGCCATCACTGTCAACAGACCCTGATACTCTGAGCCATCCCCGTCCTCTCTGTCACTGGCAACACCACAGTGGGGAACAGGCTCCAAGTTGGCTCTGGCACCGACAATGGCCTCAATACTAGGCCCTCCCCTGACACCATGAACAGTGTTGAAGGGAGGCTTGGTGCTATCTCTGGCACCGCTCACCACATTTTCACTACAAACAGTGACAACAGCACAAACAATGCCAAGAGATGGCACCTCACTGTCCACCAGTGTGGACCAGCCATACAGCCTTGGCCCTGCCACTGAGGACATCTGTTGCTCAGGTCAAACAGACTGTGGAGGTTGTTCATTCAACTGTCCCAGGCCTTGCATTAGGGTTGCAAATCAGGGTGTCAGTCTGACCCCCTGCTTCAAAAGTAGGGGGTCAGAAGCCAAAAGTTGGGGGTCACTGCATAAAAAAAAAAATCGGAATTTTCAAGAAAGAAATAAAATGTCTCATTTAAAATGGCTTATATGTGTCATGTTTGTCTGTGGGTGTGAAACTTTTTAACTGGACATCTGTCTTTTTTTTTACATTTCTGGACAAAAATAAAGTTAAATGTATTCATACAATGATAAAAATATGCTAGTCAACTTTCTCTGCTAAATTTTAACTGGCAATTTATATCTGCCTTTGTGTCTGTTGTCATAGTTTTTTTTTAAGCTGAGTCTTGTATGTATTATCCACTGGCCCAATACTGTATGTGGGACTTAACCTAATGTAAAAGACAGGCTCTCAGATATAGTTCTCTTTTATTCCCCTCCCCGCCAAAAAAATAAGCCTGAGATAGTTTTATTCCGACACTGTAGCCAATGGCACTATCAACTACAGCAATAGGACAGCAAAATAATTGTAGCAACAAGATTTTTTTTGTTACAATATAAAATAATAAAAATAAGTCGTGAAAGATATGGTTGTGAGATTCTGAAGTCCGATTCTGAAAGAAATACAGTGGAGGCTTAGCTCAAGCCAGCAAGGCCCTCTTAGGCTGTGAACTCGGACAAACTAGCTGTTTCTGTCCTTCTCTTCAGCATAAGCTCACGCTGCCCCACCAAGTATTAATTTAGATTTACATGAATTCTGTAGCGTTTCACACAACTGAAGAATGATCTGATAGGAAAGTACTAGTTTTCAATGTAATATGTCTGAAGCACACAAAATCTAAGCTGCTTGCTGATCTGTCTGCATTGACTAACCAGCAGCAAATGATATCCTGAGCAATGAATACCCACCTTAAGTCCCATCAGTGTACCACGTTTGTGACACAGAAGAAAAAATTACTCACCTTAGTAATGTTGTTTCTTCTAATGGAGTCTTGCAATATTCTGACATATGCAGTGAGTCCCAATCTTCGAAATGCTCCGGAGGTGAAAGAGTTAACTTTCCATGCCAGGCATGGAATGCTGAGCTCGAGCTCGGTTGAGACTCTGTCTGTTGTTCTTCAAACTCAAACCATCAGATCTTTTCGAGCTAAACTCACTAAGATCCTGTGTGGAAGCTGTAAACCTACACTAGCCAACTGGCTACTAAATACAAGAACACATTTTTTGGTCCCAAAACAAAGACTCAAGTCAGGAGACCCAAAAAATGAAAAACACAACACCAAGTCACCTCAGGAAAGGAGGGGTGAAAAACAACAAGGTGGGCACCTACTAAGTGCCAACAATGCACTGCCCACCCACATCCCAAAAACAGAGGCTCTGAGAGGGGCAGGCAGGGGGGGAGGTCAGAATATAGCAAGACTCCATTAGAAGAAACAACATTACTAAGGTGAGTAATTTGTTCTTCAAACAACATGAAGTCTTGCTATATTCTGACATATGCAGACTACACAGCAGTACCTCCATGGAGGAGGGACAGAACCTACTTAGGAAATAGGCTCTGAAGCACAGCTGTGCTAAACCGAGCATCACTCCTAGCATGGATGTCCAGGGAGTAATGCTTGGTAAAAGTGTGAACTGTTTTCCAGGTAGCTGCTTGACATATCTCTAGAATAGGGATGTCCCTGGCAGCAGCCAGAGAAGCAGCTGTACCTCCGGTAGAGTGAGCCCTCAGGCCTGAGGGAGGAACCTTACCCAGTTTTTCATAGCAAAATTGGATACAAGAGACAACCCACCTGGCATTGGATCTTTTAGTGGCAGGTTTCCCTTTGCCAACCTCACCACAAGCGAGGAACAGTTGGAGGGAGTCAAACCTGTGACCCTTGGTACGCTCTATGTAGTAACTAAGGGCTCTCTTCACATCTAAGCTGTGCAGCCTCCTCTTGCCAGAGAAGGAATGGTCAGTGAAGTACACTGGAAGAGATATAGATTGATAAACCATCTTAGGCAAGAACTTCCTGTTAGTCCTGAGGACCACCTTATCTCTGTGAAAGGAGATAAAATCAGGCTCCACTGACAAAACTTGTAATTCACTTATGCATCTGGCAGAAGTGATGGCTACCAGAAACACAGTTTTCCAAGTCAAGTACTTAAGCTCTGCTGAAGACAAAGGCTCAAAGGGGGGTTGCATAAGCTGAGCAATGCAAACATTAAGATCCCGGTCGGGGGCAGGGTCCCTGAATGGAGGGTTGGTGTGAAGCAATCCCTTGAAAAACTTGGAGAATACAGGGTGAGCAGAAAGAGAAGAAGGCTTACCTGTTGAAATAAAAGCAGACACAGCTGCCAGATGCACTTTCAGGGTAGCTGGCCTCAGCCCCAAGGTATTTAAGTAGACCATATAATCCAGGACTGTGGGCAAATCAGCAGATTCTGGGGAAATATGCTTTCCAGAGCACCATATGGAAAACCTTTTCCATTTGGAATTATAAGAAGCCCCGGTGCAAGGTTTTCTAGAAGCCTTCAGGATATCCATTACACCTTGAGAGAGGTGTAACTCAGCAAACTCTAACTCTTCAAGAGCCAGGCCTTGAGACTAAGAGATTTGAGGTTCGGGTACCAAACCCTCCCCTGAGCACAGGTTAACAGGTTGTAATTCCTGGGAAGACACAGGGGAAGATGGGCGGCTAAGGACAGTAGGAGTGGATACCAGGGCTGTCTGGCCCAGTCTGGAGCAATCAGGATCATCTTGCAGGGTTGAGATCTGATTTTGACTAGCACTTTGAACAGGAGAGGGAGGGGAAAAGCATAGAGAAACTTCCCTTCCCAATTGAGAACTAAGGCATCCAGGGGGACTGAGCCCAACACTGGGGGCCTGCAGCAAAAAAGGGGAAGTTGGTGATTGTCTGGGGCTGCAAAAAGATCTATCTGCGGGGTGCCCCATCTGGAAAATATCACCTCCAAGACCAGGGAGTCCAGTGACCATTCGTGATGGCCCTGGGAAATCCTGCTGAGAGCATCTGCCAGGACATTGTCCTTGCCTGGGAGGTGAACTGCTATAAGGGAGGTGTTCAGGGAGTAAGCCAGAGACCACAACTTCATTGCTTCGGTGCACAAGGCCGTAGACCGAGTGCCCCCTTGCTTGTTGATGTACCACATTGTGGTGGTGGTGTCTGTTCTGACCTGTACAACTTTGTTCTGAACAGATTTGGAAAAAGCTTGAAGTGCTAGAAAAACTGCTCTGAGTTCCAACAGAGTGATGTGGAGCAGAGATTCCTGAGGGGACCACAACCCCTGCGTGGTGAGGTCGCCCATGTGAGCTCCCCACCCCAAGAGGGATGCATCTGTAGTAAGGATTAAGGAGTGAGACTGAGTGACAAAAGGAACCCCTTGTCTCAGATTGCTCTGATTCTGCCACCACTGTAGGGCCTGGATCAGGGTTCGAGTTACTGGGATCAATTTGGTGAGAGGGTCCTTCCTTTGAGACCAAAAGGCTCTCAAATGGAACTGAATGTCCCTCATCTGAAATATTGCTCCCTGCACTACTGCTGTAGAAGCAGCCATGTGCCCCAGGAGCTGTAGAAAATGCCTTGCTAGTCGAGACACCTGCAGGGTGAATGAGGAGGCCAGAGAGACCAGGGTCCTTGCCCTGTCCAAGGGAAGGAAGGCTCTGGCTTTCTCTGTGTTCAGCTCTGCGCCTATGAAGGTGAGAAGCTGGACAGGCTCTAGGACTGATTTTGAGAGATTGAGAAGGAAACCTAGAGAGGTGAGCAGTTGCTGAGCTATCTGTAGGTGTAACTTGACTTGGTCTGGGGACTGGCCTACTATGAGCCAGTTGTCCAGGTAAGGGAAGATGGCAATTCTTTGCCTTCTTAGAGAAGCAACTGCTACTGCCAGGCATTTTCTGAATATCCTTGGAGCAGAGGTGAGGCCAAAGGGCATTGCTCTGAACTGGTAATGGCCTGAGGGCAGCTCGAACCTGAGGTACTTTCGATGGGAGCTTCTGATGAGAATATGAAAGTAGGCATCCTTGAGGTCCAGGGACGCTAGCCAGTCCCCTGGCCTTAGAGAGGGTAGAATAATTCCCAGAATCACGATTTTGAATTTTGTTTTAAAAGGTGCTTGTTTAAGTATCTGAGATCCAGGATGGGCCGCCATTCTCCTGTCTTTTTTGGGATAAGGAAGTACCTGGAGTACAACCCTTTGCCCTGGTGTAGGGGTGGAACCCTTTCCACAGCTCTGAGAGCCAGGAGGGAAGAGACCTCTGCCTCTACGGCAAGTGCCTCTGGTGGATTTGCAGGTGGAAAGGATCTGGTTCTCATCTTTGGAAACATTTTTGAAGCTGAGAACCAGTCCCTGGCTTACTACTTCCAGGACCCATTTGTCTGATGTCAGAGACTCCCAGTCCTGGACAAAGTAAGCTAGCCTGCCCCATACAGGTAGCTGAGAATCGGCCCTGGCAACCCCATCAGGGTGCTTGCTTGGCAGGGGCTTTGGGCTGAGGGGGGTGGAAGCAGGCCTGCTTGTACCCCGCCTGCCTCTCCCTCTAAAGAACCCCCTCTGGGCATAAGCAGAAGAGGAGGCCTGGGCTTGGTAAAAAGGCCTATGAAAAGGCCTGCCCCTGCCCCTGGAAAGCTGCCTTTGAGGAGTGGCCTGCCTTTCTTTGGCCTGTGCACTCCTATAGGTGGTCCTATATTCATCCATTTTCTTCATGTAATTCTCTGTTTGCTCCCCAAACAGAGAATTACCCACAACAGGAAAATCCATGGCCTCAGACTGGGTATCCTGTGACAGGCTAGTACATCTGAGCCAAGCCATTCTTCGAAGTGCCACAGATGTAGCCATGACTCTAGAAGACACGTCATTGGAGTCTACTGCAGCATGGAATTGCACCTTGGATGCCTCAATACAATCAGCAGCCACCTGCTCCAGCTCCTTGGCAAGCTGGCCAGGGACCTGTTTTGCTAGGGCCATAACAGTGTCCCATCTGGATTTTTGATACCTAGCAGTATAGGCCATATAATTGGCCTGTCTGAGTCTCAAGGATGCTGCCATGTACTGTTTCTTTGCCATGGCATCAATCCTCCTGGAGTCCTTGTCCGGGGGGTGTGAAGCCAAGGGAATGTTTGCCTTATCACAGGCTGCAGCCTGCACTACTCCAACATGGCTGCATTGTTGTGTAAGGAACTCCGTGTCTGAGCCTGACAATGTATACCTCTTGTCTATTCTTTTATCCACAGGAGGTATAGTGTTAGGAGTCTTTAACATTTTAAATGTCTGTTTCCCAAAAGATTTGTGCAAGGGAATAGACAGCCTCCTAGACTCTGGGATATCCATCATTTCTACATAGCCAGGCTCCTCCTGGTCATCCACAGCTTCTTCCATAGGAAGCTGGAGGGTTTCAGCCACTTTTTTATAGAACATGAAATGGGAGGGGGACTCAGAAAGCCTAGGAGGAGACACCCCTGAAGGTCTGTCTGGGGAGATGTCCGGGTCAATGGGCACTCCAGACGTTCAAATCCACATTCACTTTCCTCATACTCCTCTTCCTCCTCCGGTTCATAAAACTCCTCTAAATCATAATCTTGAACCGGTGGAACCGGCCGAACCGAGCGCCTGCCTGATGGTGCCGGTTCGGTCAGAACCGGGGAAAGCGACTGAACAATTTTGATCGCTTTGGCTATCTCTTCAGCAGTTGGAGAGGAAAGTTTTGGCTCCACACCAGTTGATTTCTCTTTTCTAGTTCTTTAGCCGGAACCAACTCCTCAGAATCGGCTCTCCTTTTGCCTGAAGAAGTCTCGCCCTGGTCAGAGGGAACTCCTTCTGGTTCGGTTGGAACCGAACCAGGCTGGCCATCCGGTTCAGCGGACTTTTTGGCCTCCCTTTCCCTGAGCCTACCAGCTCTCTTTTCAAGGGTAGCTGCAGGGACATTTTTGCAAATCTGGCAGTCTGCATTGAGGTGGTCAAACCCCAGACAATAAACACAGGTGGTGTGGGGGTCAGCCTTGGCAAAGACTTCCCCACACACACTGCAGTGTTGAAACCCAGTGGGTCCAGTTTTTCTTTTGGGTTTCTCAGACATAGTGCCAGTCCTAACCAAACTTACCCATTTATGGCAATCCGCCAGGCAAGACCCTCTTATCGGTTCCCAACCGTGTCACGGGTCGTGGAAAAAAACGTAATAAAATCAGTTTTTTTTAGAACCGATAAGAACCGGTAACTACACTCTAAATTACAAATTAAGATTTTTTTAAACAACTTGATCGGTTCAAACCGAACCGATAAACCGTTTACAAGTTCCACACAGAATAGAATTAATGTAAAACCTATCTAGTACTCACAAATACCACAGACAGAGACTGAACCGACAGGTTGCAGTTTAAATTCGGTAGAAAACCGAGAAAAACGGTACTTTAACCGACAAAATGAACCGAGCAGGAGGAGAAATCTCCGGAGCGACTGTTCAGTAAGGCGGAGTAAAGAATCTGACGGTTTGAGTTTGAAGAACAATAGACAGAGTCTCAACCGAGCTCGAGCTCAGCATTCCATGCCTGGCATGGAAAGTTAACTCTCTCACCTCTGGAGCAGTTCGAAGGTTGGGACTCACTGCATATGTCAGAATATAGCAAGACTTCATGTTGTTTGAAACACACCATGTGGTACACTGATCTAAGTTGTAGGCAGGCTGAAATGTCAGGAGAAGGCTAAAGAGGCATAACCATGGTGATCACACGATTGTTTCAACCACCGATGCATCTGTCTAATAATGCAGCCCATTTAAACAAATGTCTTAGTGCTGTTCCAAACTCAGATTTTGATTTGCCACTTATTGCATCTAACTCTGGACCACACAGTACACCACTGTCCTGCCTGACACACAAAAGAAAAAGTAAGAAGGGTGTCACCGATCATACTGATGTGCTAACTGTAGAGTTGACGCGTGGATTACAAATACAGTTATTATAAGACGCACTTCAGCCTACGGGAAGCACATCAGTATGATCGGTGACATCTTTCTTACGTTTTCTTTTGTGTGTTAGGCTGCACGGTACTGTGTAGTCCATCAAGAGCAACTCCAAGTACAGTGCATGGCAATTACAGATATAGACAATGCACCTTACCCCCAATATCATGTCTTTCTTAAGCACAGCCTTGTGAACCTCTACACGAGTGCAGGTGCTTACCAGATATCCAGAGGAGCCATTCCCCAGTCCTCCAGACACAAAGATCATCTGCATTGGCTGTGTCCTGCTCTTACCCCACTTACCCCAGATTCAGTACTGACACATTTCCCTGCCAACACACAGTGAAAAATCACTGAATAGTGTTGCTCCATCTGACCCTATTACTCACTGTCAGAACCCGGGCATTATTCTGCTGCTGCTCCCACTTCTCTCCAGGCTGTATTTCATCAGAATCTTCTTCCTAGGATCCTCACTGCCTTGAGGATGATTGGTGTCTTCCTTCGCTAGTCACCATCCCCTTCTCTTCAGGCACACAGTACTGACTCTGAAAAATGCTTGCTGGTGCAGACGCTGCAAAGAGATGAGACACTCACTGTAAACAGTAAATACCATCCCTCAGAACTCTGCCGTCCGCTTCCTCAGCAAGTCACAGCCTGCCCATGCTGAGATTCCTTCCATCCACGTGGGTTCCCACCCCCTTAACTGAGTTTACTTTCTCCTCTCCAATCACCACTCCAATGTGCAAATGAAAAAAAAAATCCTCTCATTCATGTCCCATGGAGAATCTCGAAGTGCAGCTGATCACAGCACTCCAAGCGGCGGCAAGGCAAATTTAAAGTCACAGTGCACCATTTGCAGCTGGTAATGTATCAGACCAGCAAAGAAGTGCTGCATCAAATGCAGATGCAGGGCATGAAGAACAGTGCATCAGAGATGCCCGTTTTGCTCTAGGGGGAACATCACTAGTGCTTTCACGCGAGTCCTGCTGTCCACAAGGAGCTGACTGTCTGCTAGACCCAAAACCACCAGTACCTCTGATGTTTCAGCACAGTGAGGTCAAGGAAGACCCTGTACTTCCAAGGACCCACAGGGTCATGGAGGAGGCCCAGGGGAAGGGCTTAATGCTCTTACCTTGAAGCTCTGTGTGCATCGCCTGCCTCCGAAGGTAAGCATCAGTCAACCCCACCTCAAAGCACGGTTTTCTAACATGCAGTGGTCTATCGAGAAGCAGGAGTCCATGTCGTGTTGTGGTCCAAGGCAGGATGTACACAGCTGATGCCAGTTCAAAGCCATCTTGTTCCCACAGGGGCACCAACACATGATGGGTGGCTTATCTGTGGTCCCCTTCGATCTGGACTTCAATATTGTGGAAAAATAACAAAAACAAAGATAACACAACAGTGTCAAAGGAAAAAAAAAACAGTGGTGATGCAGAAGGAAAGTGGTGACAAACTATTTGCTAGAACTGAGGAACTGCTGCCATGATGCACAGTTGACATTGGGAAGAACAGAAGCAAGGTAGGTGAGGGAGCCAGCAAAGGCTATTGGCAGGCATGCGGCAATGCGTGGGGGCACACGTAGGTGCCATGACCAGTAGCTGGTGTCTGTCCATGGCCAAAAGATTTGCTCCTGCGGGGTCCCAGCACCTCCAGTCCAAACCCATATGTGGGACACAGTGGAGAAGACTGATTCAAGGAAGATGTACACTTACTGTACAACATACTTAGATACATTTTATTTATTTAGTTTCTGTTGACGGGAAGGAAAACTAGATGATTTTATACCCCTATTTTCAGGGGTCCGGGGGTGGATGCCAACTGAAACTGAACCAGATTTAAAGCTATTGGTGGTATTTTTAGTGAATGGGGGAAATTTGGCCAGGACACCGGAGTACTTCCCCTACTCTGCTGGTAGGGGGTGCTGTCCCATAGGTGTGTGCAATGGCGGAGCTCAGTATAGCGACCGAGGTGCTGAAGAGTGGTTGTCCGGACGGGTCCTCAACAGGTGTGACTAGCACCATTATGGAGGCTCAGCAGACTGCGGATATCTTACAGCATTCTACAGAAACTGCAATGGATTTTGAGGAGGAACAGGAGCGGGTGCTTCAGGACACCTTGGCAGAACAGATTCGGAAGGCAGAACTTGAGTTTTTGGCAGCTAAAGCCAAACTGCTGGAAGAAAAAGGAAAACGTATGGAAGGTATGTGTCCTTTGCCAGAGAAATCTGCCCCAAAGTATTTTTGATGGGTGCGCATACCGAGAACGCTAGTGTACATGAGAGGGAACAAGCAGAGAACAGACCTGCGGCCCTTCTGAATCAGACATTGGGAGATGGTGCCAGGTCGGTGGATGACACACTTCAAAGAGCAGGACGGAAACGCACTGAGGATGGTACGTGGGAAGTAGACCCTGATTTTGACAAGTGCAATGTACCCTCTACTTTGGCAGCTTCAGAATTTTTGGAGGCACAAGCCCAAGTACATCAGGAAGGGATCGTACAACCCAGCGATAACTCTGGAGTAAAATCTACTATAAACTCAGGTACAATTTTCTTTTCACCTTTGGGCTCTCAAGATATATATTTTGACGCACAATCAGAGGTTGCTGATTTGAACGCCACCAATACGGAAAGGAATTGGAGGGGAGTTGAGCCTGAAGAGGAAAGGGCTTCAGGCCTTTCATTGGATCAGCCCCAACAAAATCATTCTTATGCAGGACTTTTCCACAAACCAGTGGAACAGGTGAAATCGCGCAACGCTATTCACCTCAGGTATCTAGGAGGAATGAGTGAACTTCCTGGCAGATTCATGTGGGTTGTATACTATTAAAGCAATCATTGGGCTTCTCTCCTGGTGAAGAATATGCCCTAATCCACACTCCTGGTGAGCAAACATCTGACATCAGTTTCAGAACACCAGGTATTTTGGAGAGATTTTGGACGAAATATTCTGTCTTCAAAACTAACCCCGTGGTCACCTTTCCAGGTTATCTCCCTTCCTGAACAATCATTTTGCATAGTGGCTGTGCTATTTCGTAATGAAGGTGTCAGTATCACAGATATTTTTTACTGGCTTGACAAGAGATGTGATGTACAAGGTTCACCTGAGCCTATTTTAGGCAGTGGCATTTTGGAATGGGGGCAGGCGTATCAAAGTTAAGCTTTTTCAAACTGACAATGATTTTCAGCATTTGCCCAACTGCTTTTTCACTGGGAGGGACAGGGGATTCATATTTTACCCCAGACAAACTAGGAGATGTCAAAAGTGTGGGTCTCCCCATCATATTAGTACCAGCTGTGACAAAATAGTATGTTTACATTGTGGGGAACTGGGGCATTCAGGGATGGAATGCGACAATGCTCCTAAAGTACAGTTACGTAAGAACTTACCGTAACAGTAGATCTTCGAGAGAGGCTCTTGCAGTAGGTAATTACATACAAGTAGGTAATTATATATAGGACTGACGTCGGCAGGCGGCAGGACCCCACGGCAACATTTCTAGCTAGCAGTCCCTGTTGCGGACCGCCTCCCACGTCAGGTGACCGCGCCAGACAACGCCGGTATAAAGGGGTCCCAGGCGCCCGCCTTCCAGTTCTTTCTGTCACAGGCCTGGAAGGCCTGGATGAGAGAAGAAGCAGATATTTCCCTCGATGGAAAGGGCTGAAAAGCCTAGGGGATGGATGGAGGAGACATTTATTCTGTAAGAGCCTCTCTCGAAGATCTACTGTTACGGTAAGTTCTTACATAACTGTACTATCTTACTTCGAGAGGGCTCTTGCAGTAGGTAATTACATACAGGACAGAATCCCAAGCAGTCTGGAACAAATGAAAAGGCACCGGGAGGAGGAACTACTCCAAGAAGCAGCAAACAACCTTGCAAGCCTCAAGATAGGAGGCCTTGCAAGACCGCTAACCCAAAGCCTGCTCTACGGCGAGAGGCAATGTCCAAACTGTAATGTTTAGTAAATGTATGGACGTAAGTCCAAGTGGTGGCAGCACAGATGTCTGCCGCAGACACATTCTTAAAACAAGCCGCAGAGGCTGCTACTCCTCGAGTAGAGTGGCCTCTGACTTGACCCACTAGGGTCTTGTTGTACTTGTCATAACAGAAAGTGATGCAATGAGCCAACCACTTTGACAGGCACTGCTTGGAGACAGCATTGCCTTCCCTTTTGTGAGCAAAAGAGACGAACAACTCATCAGTCTTTCTGAGATCCTTCATCCTATCGATGTAGTATCTCAGAATCCTGTGGACATCCATGGTATGGAGCAAGTATTCTCTCTGGTTGGAATACTGCGTGAAAAAGGCAGGTAATTCAATAGACTGATTTAAGGTAGACTCCGCTACCACTTTTGGTAGAAACTTAGGATTCGTGCGAAGAGCTACTCTTTCTTTGTGAAAGATCAGATAAGGGATTTTGCACATAAGGGCCTGGAGCTCGGAAATTCTGCGAGCAGAAGTAATAGCCACCAAGAAGAGCGTCTTCCACGATAAGAACTTCAAGTCTGTGGAAGCCGCAGGCTCAAAGGGAGGAAGGGTAAGTTTCTCGAGAACAAAGTTCAAATCCCAGGGAGCCGGAGTCCGAACAGGGGGTCTGAGACGAAGGACCCCTCTGAGAAAAGTTTTGGATACTTCCAATTGGGCAAAAGCCTTATCAGCGAAAGGGACATGGTAGGCTGAAACAGCTGCCATGTGGACTTTCAAAGAGGAGTGACTGAGACCCAGGTCGAAAAGATGACGCAGATAATCAAGCAGAACGGCCACAGGACAGGAGAAAGGCTCCACGTTCATGGAGGCAGCCCAAATGGAAAATCTTTTCCATTTCATGGCGTAGGTGGACCTAGTGGAGGGTTTTCTAGCCTCCACCAGAATCTCAGCCACCTTAGGAGAAACGCCAAAGCGAGATTGGGCTAGGTCTGCAGGAGCCATGCATGAAGTTGAAGAGACTTGAGTCCCGGATGGACCAGGGTCCCCTGATCCTGGGTCAGCAATCCTCGAGATAAAGGAAGAGGAAGAGGAGCAGCCTCTGAGTATTGTTGAAGAAGAGAGAACCAGATTTGCCTGGGCCAGAAAGGAGGGATCAGAATCATTCTCGCTCCTTCCAATGCCAGTTTCTGCAGCACACGAGGGACCAGAGGAATTGGGGGAAAAGCATAGACGAATCTGTCCCTCCAGCTTAGAGACAGAGCGTCGCTCCAGAAGGCGCCTCGCTCTGGGCGGCGAGCAAAATTGGAAGCTTTGCGCTTTTGGGAGGAGGCGAACAGGTCTATTCTATGAGTCCCCAAATCTGGAAGATGTTTTTAGAACTTTTTGGTCCAGTTCCCACTCGTGTGGCAGAGCCGAAGACGACTTAGCTTGTCTGCCAGGACATTGTCGACTCCCAGAACATGGATCGCCGTGAGGTGAAGGTTGTGAAGGGTCGCCCATTCCCAAACCCTCATCGCTTCCCTGCACAGCGGGTAGGACCAAGTCCCTCCCTGCTTGTAGATGTACCACACCACGCACATGTTGTCTGTTTGGACGGCTAGGTGACCGGGAAGGATGTATTGGTGAAGGGCCTGGAGAGCATACAGCACTGCTCGAAGCTCGAGCACAATGATGTGGAGAGCTAACTCCAATTTGGACCATAAGCCCTGGGTCCAGTGAGGACCCAGATGGGCTCCCCAACCTTCGCCTGACGCGTCCGTGGTCAGAGTCTGGGTGGGGGGGGGATGAAAAAAGGGGACCCCCGGAATAGGTTCTCTCGAACCATCCACCATTGCAAGTCTCTTATCATCGGCGAGGAGATCAGTACTAGATGATCTAGGTCGTCTGCAAGTTGATCCCACTGAGAGTGGAGAGTCCACTGAGAGATCCTCATGTGGAGGCACGCCTGCGGAACCGTCGGGATGGCGGCTGCCATAAGCCCCAGGAGACGGAGCACCGACCTCGCCGGAACCCTCTTGCGTTCGGAAAGAAGGAAAATCTGGGACTGGAGGAGGCCCCTGTCCGGAGGCAGGAAGGCCCTGCACATTGTCGTATCGAGGATTGCCCCGATGAACTGGAGTCTCTGGGAAGGATCCAGATGAGACTTGGAATGGTTGATTGTGATACCCAGACCAGTGAAAATCTGCTGGGTGAGGGAGAGAAAATGCAGGAGTTCCTCCCTGGATGGGGCCGCCAGGAGCCAGTCGTCCAGGTAGGGAAAAACCTGAACTCCCAAAGTACGCAGGTGGGTTGCTACCACCGCCAGGCATTTGGTAAAGACTCGGGGAGCCGAGGAAAGACCAAAAGGGAGTGCCCGGAATTGGTAGTGGTCCCCCTGGAATGCATACCTGAGGTACTTTCGGTGCGAATGGTTAATGGGGATGTGCAGGTACGCATCCTGCATATCCAGTGCACAAAGCCATTGACCCGGCCGAAGAAGGGGCAAGAAGGTTTGAAGGGAGAGCATCCTGAACTTCTTGTATTCCACATATAAGTTCAGGGAGCTGAGATCGAGAATGGGTCTGAGATCTTCCGTCTTCTTTGGTACAAGGAAGAAATGGGAATAGTAACCCGTCCCGTGAAGGTGAGGGGGGGCGGGCTCTATGGCCTGCTTCGCGAGTAGAGCAGAAATTTCTTCCCTGACCAAAGGAAGATGGTCCCTTGAGTAAGAGGAGTTCAGAGGGGTGTGACGTGGAGGTTTCTGTAGAAACTCTATAGAGTGCCCCTCTGCTATGATCTGAAGCACCCATGAATCCGATGTTATCCTCTCCCAACCCGGAAGGTGGAGGGAGACTCTCCCTCCTACCAGTTTCTCCGGGGAGTCCGGAGGTGGTGGGAGAGGGAAGGAGTCAGGTGGTGTGAGGCAGTGCCGCAGTTGGGGCACCCGCTGCTTTTTTGGGCGGCGGGGGCCTGGCAGCTGTGGGGGCCTGACGTTTTGTGGCCCACCTTCCCTGGGGTTTCGCTTGAGGCCGGCTGCGTCTGCGAAAGGGACGGCGCTGCAGGGGATGGGGACGGTACATTGAATCAACAGATTTAAGGGCCGTCCCCTTCTCCTGCAAGTCAGTGATGATGTCCTTGACATCACCACTGAAAAGCACAGAACCCCTGAAAGGTGTTTCTTGAATTGCTGACTGCGCCTCCGGGACCAGACCTGACACGCGGAGCCATGCGTGACGCCGAAGACTTATGGCGAACGCAGAGCTCCGTCCTGCGGTGACCACTGCGTCATAGGTCGTTCTCAGGATGTGACGACTGGCCGAACGAGCAGAACGGACAAGGTCGGCTAACTCCTGCTTGACTTGGGAGTCAGGCAAGGAGTCAATCTTGGATTCCGTCTGGGTAAGGACAGCCTTCTGGTAATCCCCCATATGTGCTACATAATTTGGGGCTCTGATGCCCAGTGTGGAAGAAGCATAGATCTTCCTTCCATACTGATCCAGAAGGTGAGATTCCTTATCCGGGGGGAGACGAGCTCAAATGTTTCGGGTGTGCTGACCGGCCGTGAGCGGCGCTAATCACAACCGAGTCTGCACGGGGGTGAGAGTCTAAAAAGTCTACACCCTCCGGAGCCTGGTATAGCCTGTTGGACTTCCGAGGAAGTGGGGCTAAAGCCAATGGTTGTTTCCAAATGGTGGAAACAAGGTGGGCGTGAGGCTCAATCCAGGGTGGCACCAGAGTAGGGACCGTAAGGGGCAAGTCCAGATGTTCAGCGAGTTTAACCCGCTGAGGATCTGGTTCTAAGGAACATCACTGATGGACTTCCTGGATCTTCCTGAGCAACTCCGTGAAGGAAGGATCCTCCAGAGGAGACTTCGGAGGAGTCCTCGGCCGGGGCTTGGACGGAGAGCGAGGCTCGTCGTCTTTCTCGGAACATCCATCGGAGGAATCCGAGAGAGAAGAAGAAGAGGAATTTGAAGCAGAGTAAGACTCTCTAGCTCGTCTAGGGGGAGGAACGGGTTCCTTAGGGGGGATCCCTGGACGCGTGTCCTGCCCCTCTCTGGATCCTGAGGGGAGAGCCCGGGAATCTGGAGGCGGAGAGGGAGTGTGCCATCTGGGGCGTACGGGAGCCGGGGGTGGCACCGTCGCTGTAAGATGGCTCTTGATTTCCTTGGTGAGCTGAGCCTTGGCCTCAGCCCACCAGGAGGCCAAGTCTCCTGGAGATCCACCGGCGGCCTAGGGGGCAGTGGAGGAGGAGGAGGAGGGGGATAGTTGTACGGATGATATCTGTAAGGCGAGTATCCGTAACCTGGCTGCGGGAGTACCGGAGCTGGGTATTGTGGCGTCGGGTACTGCGGTGTCGGTGGAGTCGGCGCAGGTACTGCGGCACAGGATACTGTGGACCTGGGTAAACTGGCGTCGGATAAGACGTCGAATACCCAGGTACCGGAGGAGCTGCCGGAGCAGATGGCCCAGTAGGGAACTCCACTGGCGGATCAACCGTGATAGGCCCGTGGGGTGGAGGGCGCGATGGGAGAGGAATCTCCCCCGCCGGCGTCGGAGGGGCTGGCGTTGGAACCGGTGTCGGGGCGGTGTCGGCGGGGCGGCGTCAGATCGGTTCTGTAGGAGGATGAAGGCGGGAGAACATCCCGAGCATCGCCCGGGACGGAGGAAAAGTCCCGGGGTCAAGCAGGGGACTGGGCTCCCGGACTGCAGCCAAGGCTGCGGGAACCTGGGGCGACAGGCGGAGCAGGGTCTGTCGTGAGCTCCGGGCCCGGCGCCGTCGGAGGGCGGCGTGCGGCAAGGGCCGAATCCGGCGGGCGCCAGAGGAGCCGGTGTCTGACTCGGGGTCCTTGTTGGAGGCGGGCGAGGTGGGAAGAGGCCGGTCCGAGAGGACACTGCCGTGCGCCGCCCGAAGGTCGGGCGTCTTCGCGGTCTTCTCCGGCGGATGCCGGAGGCCGGCGTCCGGCTTATGGGGTGCCCGCACCAGTAGGCCGCAAGCCTGCGGCGGTACTGTGGGAAGAGGCCTCCTTTTGCCTGGAGGCACCCGGCGGGGTCGAACGCGAACCCGATGGGCGGGCCGATGCCTCCTCCAAAGCCTTGGAGGCTGCCGTCGGGCGATCCCCCAGATGGGACGTTACCTTGGCTGCGGCTCCAGCTGGAGTCGCGGAAGAGGAGGCCTTCTCCCGATGCCTTTCTCTGTCCCGCTTCGTGTCCTTCAGGGGAGGTCGACGCCTGCTGAAGCTTCTTCAACTCCTTCTCCATCGCGGACATCTTCTTTTTGAGGAGATGGGCTTCTAGTGACTGCTGGCGTCGTCTGCGGGTGGCTGCGTTGAAATGAAGGCAGTGCGGGCACTTGTCAGACGCATGCCGGGGCCTAAACAAAAGAGGCAGAGGAGTGACCGTCTTGTGAGGCAGTTGCGCCGCGACGAGTCACACTTATTTTTGAAGGACGACATAAACAGACGTTCACCTGACGAATAAAATACAGAATACTGATACTTTTCGGAAAAACCGACGAAGCAACAGGACTGAGCTTTACGAACTTCACCGCAAAGTGCTGCACGAGCTGATGGCGGGAAAGAACTGGAAGGCGGGCATCTGGGACCACCCCTTTATACCGACGTCGTCTGACGCCGGTCACCTGACGTGGGGGCAGTCCCCGCGAGGGACTGCTAGCTAGAAATTTTTCTGTGGGGTCCTGCCGCCTGCCGACGTCAGTCCTATATGTAATTACCTACTTGTATATAATTACCTACTGCAAGAGCCCTCTCGAAGTAAGATCTGTAATTTCTGTGATGAGGCTGGACATACGTTCACTGATTGTCTGTGGGCATTGCACAATACTGAAGAGTCAGACTTTGCCATGCAGGACTTTTATATTAGTAGAGCAGCAATGTCAGCAAGAGATTCTCAGGACCCAAGGTCACCTTGAGGCCCTTGTTCTGTTCCGAAGCCAACTAAAAGAACCCCCCCACCCCAGTATAATACTGCAGGAGACCCACCTAGTTCTCCACGTGAACACTGAATGACAGTAGCACCTCGCTCTTCTGTGGTGAGTCACTGTCTGGGTACTGTTAACCTAGAGGAGTCAAGTAACGTCACAGGTTCAGTGGTGATGCCTCCACCCCCCACCCCCAATGCTGGCTGACAGTGATTTTCAGGTGGTAGGCTCAGGGATTCCACTCCCTACAGGGGACCCTTTTCCTTCTTCATCTGAAAGCTTGACCCTTTCAAACAAATACGATGTATTACCACTAGATGTGGATGTTGATGAAAGAGACTCTGACACTGCCTCTAGGACATCCTCTTAAAAGGATCCCGTTTCTGACACTGACACTCAGAATGTCCCCTGAATATACTAGGAAATCGAAAAAGCAAATGGGACCTACAACAGGACTCAGGAAAAGCTCTAGGAAAAAATCTCCTACCTTATTTCTTATGCTTACCCTACTACTTCATAGGACCTTAAAATTGCTAGCTTGAATGTGAATAGCATTAGGTCAGAAAGAAAAAAATTGGCTACTTTTGATCTCTTTATAGGCACTAACCTTGATCTGTTTTTTCTTCAGGACACAAGATTATACACCACTGATGAGTTCGAAGAAGCTTCTAATGCTCGGCTATGGGGAAAGTGTTTCTGGTCTGGTGGGGGGAGTTGTGTTCAGGGATAGGCATTTGTTTTTTGGATCCCTCTATTTCCGTGAATACCATGGTTGAAACTGAGGCGGGTAGGTGTCTTTTGCTTGCTGTTTCCATACAAAAATCAGATTTCCGGCTTATACACATTTATGCACCCCAGAGTAAATCAAAGAGAATCTCACTATTAACAAAATATCCAACTGTATCTCTTTACCAGGGAAAAGCATTCTCTTTGGGGGAGACTTTAATATAAACAGGACAGTTTCAGACAGAGGGTCCAGAACTGCTAAACTATATTGTGATTTGATTCATCTTACAGGGTTACATGATTTATTTTATACTGTAAATCAAGAGACAGTGTACACATATTTTTCAGGGACTAGACGATCATGTATAGGATTATTGGTTTATTTCTCCTACTCTACAATACAGACACCCTATCGTCACACCTGTAGCCACCTCGGATCACGTCCTTTTAGAGGTTACTACTTCTAATTACCTAACTACCACTAAAGGTCCTGGGTATTGAAAACTGAATTTATCCTTACTAAACTACCCAGAGGTGGTAGAGGGTTTTCAGTCTTTACTGGAAGCCAGAAAATCTGTGTATTTTCTATATGACTCTGTACAGAATTGGTGGGAAGACAACGAATCAGATATCAGAGAATATTCTCAGCATATTGGTAGATTGCTGGGGAAATCTAAAAAGAATTCTTATGAAGTCCTTAGGACCAAACTACTGCAGGCATATTCTAGAATAAATAAAGGGGAACACTTAGACACATCCAAAATACCTAGTATAAAGCAAAAAATTAGTCCAGGTACAATATGACAGACGTAAATCCTTGGAAACTGAGTAAAGATTTGGTATGCAAGGGAGGCAGGACACCATAAACCCTTCTGAAAGTTGCGCACATCAGAGATGAAAGAAGGAGATTAAGAAACTAATGTCATCATCTGGGGAAATGGTTACCACACAAAAAGGTATCCTGCCTGAAATAGATAAATATATTCAGAATATATTCCGGGAAGACCCCTTGCTTACTGAAGGTAAGATAGATACATGGCTAAATTCATGTAACTTACCTAAAATTCCAGAATGTTTTTTTTTCTTACGTTATTAAGGCCTATTACCCCTATAGAACTGGATTCTGTTATTAAGAAATTACAACACGGGAAGACCCCATGTAGTGATGGACTCCCGAATGAATTATATTCTATAATACATCAAACATTAGGGCATGAACTTTTGCAGATGTATACCATCAGCTTGAAACAAGGTTTATTGCCTGATAGTTTAAATCATGGATTACTGATTCTATTACATAATTCTGGTGATAAAGAAGATCTCAGAAACTGGAGGCCAATTACCCTCCTAAATACAGACAGTAAAATTCTAACGAAGATTTTATGTAATAGGATTTCAGCAATTTTAAGCCAAATCTCTCACTATTCACAATTTTGCTCCTTCCCTGGTAGGACTATTACTGATGCCCTTATACTACTGCGGGAATTTATGGAAAGGGGCAGGACAGGAGAGATCACTGGGTTTGTACTCAGTTTAGACCAGATGAAGGCCTTCGCTAGGGTGTCTCACCTTTACCTCTGGAAGTATCTTCAACAATTTGGTTTTGCAGACCCATTTATGCATTGGTTACAGGTATATTATAAAAATGCAGTAATAGTCTCATATGTCAACGGGTGGATTAGTAAATACAGAAAGATTACTAGAGGGATTTGGCAGGGCTGCCCCCTCAGTCCTGTTTTGTACATTTTCACTCTACAGCCATTGTTATTACATCTTAACCAGTCTGATGCCATTAGAGGTCTCTCTATTAATAGTGATACCCCTGAACTGAAAACTATAGCCTACACTGATGAGGTTTGTATTTTATTGGCAGATTTTCCCCTCCAGTGAGGCTACGGAAGCGGTGACTGTAGCATTCATGGAAGGTACAGGTGCTCGTATTAATCTTCAGAAAAGTGCCTCTTTCTTGGTAGTGAGGATTTTCCATATGATACTGTTATGGGTATACCAGTTGTGCAATCAGGATGTAAAATATTAGGTACACATTTTGGTATGGAAGAGGTAGACATCTTCAACTGGGAAATTCTTATTAAAGAAGCAAGATCTAGAATTTGTATTTGGAACAAATGGAAACAGTCTAAACAAAAAGCGTATATATATATATATATACACACACATATATATACAATAGGGGTGAGTGGTAAATGAGTGAGATAAAACAGCGTATCATCCACTGCAGTGTGATATTTTTACCCTCTGCTCTACTGTGATGATATGAGACATTTACACACACAGGTCACAAAAGGTCACTGATATCATCACCCTAGGCAGCTTTCCCCTCAGCATGAAAGAAACACCTGTGCTGTTACCATAGACACAAATGCATAACCACCCAAGAGGTCTCACTGCTGCCTACAGCTAACTCACTGAGCATTACAAAACACACCTATCCCCCCCCCAACTTCCAGCTCGTTACTGTGATGCTCTCAACTTGATGCAGCCAGAATTCCAAACAGCACAGCTTCACAGAACAGTCTAAACTACTGCCTGCAGCTAGCTCAACTACCACTGAAACACACTCTCACTTGTTCCTCAAACTCTGATTCTCACCCATTACAATTACTGTGACAATTTCAACTTCACTGCAGCCAGAATCCTAAAGAGCACAATTTCACAGAACACTCTGCACTCTGCCTGCAGCTAACTTAATTACCACTGAAAACAGTATCAGCTGTTCTGACACTCTGCCTCTCAGTTCATTATAATTACTGTGAAGCTTTTAACTTCACTGCAGCCAGACTGCTAAACAATACAGCTTCACAAAAGTATGTTTCTCATTCCTATCTAAAACTAACTCATTTGGCATTGCAAAACACACTCATGTGTCTCTCAGAGTTTATAACACTGCCAGCCCATTCAGAAAAGCTCTCACACAGAATGAGCAAACACTTTAACAGGAACAGAACACAAGAGAGCAAAACAAAACTTCTAAAACTCTTGGCCCTATTGTATATATCGAATACATGATGGGCAGATCGTGTGCTATGGCAAATATTTGTCACTCCTGCATCGTGAGCTTGAATATCTCACTTGTGCCTTCGGCACTTGTGAGATATCCAGAGCTTACTCTGCAGGAGTGACAATATTTGCCATATCACACTCATGCCCATCATGTATCCCCTATATATATATGTAGTTAAAACTTTTTTGATAGGGTTCTTTTTACATTTAGCTGCTGTTTACCCAGCACCTAAACAGCTGGAAACCACACTGCTGAGTATTTTCTTTCAGGCTATCTGGGGTAGCTGACTCAACCCCATTAAGGGAGGTATTCTTTATTTGATGATGGAACAAGGGGGTGTAAATATGTTAAATCCTATCCCCCTTTTTTTTATCATTCTTTATGTTAACCTATGCCCTTTAATTCTTAACACACAGAATATTTGGAAACCTTGGTCAGGAGACACCATTTCTTCCTGGTTATTGGACAGGGGATGGGATACTGCAATACCTAAACAAAAACATATTTCAGGGCTCTCTGGTTATTAGCTGTGTTTTGGAAAACTAAAACTTTGGAAAATTATGAAAAATATGGTTGAACAGAAAAAGAGAAGGGGACTATATCAATATATTCAATACAAGTATTTTTATATTCTTCCTGATTTTCACACTAGATCACCACAAGATCTACTTCAAATACAAGCAATGTTAACCCAACCCCAGCTACCACCCTTTATGTGGGATGTCACTTGGTTGGGAGCCCATGGTAAACTCAATGTAAAAGGGAACTTGAAGAATAAAAGTATGGAAGGGAGAGCATGTCCTCGAACAACTCTTTGTAATGCTTCCACAGAAACAGTCGAACACATATTTTCTTTGTCCTTTTATAATACAGTTTTGGTCTTTTTTGTCTACACAATGGGATTCTTCACCTTTTACTAGGCTTAATATGGATATATTATTGTTAGGAATCTTACCCAAAACCTGAGAAAAATATGGTGCTGGTGCTATGCATGTTATACTAGGTTGTTTTAAATATTTTATATGGCATGTTCGATGCAGATGGTCATTGCAACAATATTTTATAGCTCCTGAACAATTGTTTTGGACTATACGAGACTCTATATTGCTTATTAGAGGTAGAGATAAAACACCATTGTCTACGGATTTGTTCAACAAAAAATGGAAACTTTTGAATTGGCTAGACACTGGGTGACTGAATTCAGTGAGACAGCTATTTTCCAGGCCGCTGTATAACCATGCTGACACACTTGATTTTATTTTTTTTTTTGAATAGTATGCTTGTAATACCTATTTGAAAACTAGTTTTGAATTAATTTAATTGTTGTAAGTTTACATACTTTGTGTATTATTTGCCTGAAATCACAAATACAAAATTCCCTACTCTTCTGGTGGAGGTTAGTATGTGGTAATACTTAATCTGCTTTAGTGTTTTCTATTTACATGGCTTTTTTCCCACAATTTTCATATTAAAATTTTATAATAAGGGACAGTATGTATTAATACTGACTTATGATTTTTTTTGTTTCTTCTTCCAGTTATGGACTGCATTATATTATGGCTTAAGTTACAATAACAAAATGAAGTATGATAAAACACTTATTTTTCTTTAGGATTTTGATTACTTACCTACCATGTGCTTTTCTACATGTGTTGTAATATTATTTTGAAGTACCAAATAATGACTTCCCCAACTCTTTTAGCTGGGGGGAGGATGGTTCTGGTCTTCCTTTTTGTATTATTGTTTTGGATTATAATACTGAAATCACTTGTAGGGTGTATGCCTGTAATACTTACCTTTTTTTTATCTTGTTTATATATGATTTTGTGTGATGCAACACTATTTGTATATATTTACTTTTAAGATTCTAATAAAAAAAATTCCCCTATTCTTACCAAGAAGTGCCATGGGATCTTTAACATCCACCTGAACTACCACCAGAACAGGAAGATGGGACCTCAGTTTCACGTCCCATCTGACAGACGGCAGCACCCCCTCATGCTGCACTACAGTGTCAGTATTAGGATTTAACCCAAGTGCCTGGAATGGGGATAGAATCCACCGCCTTCTGCTCTTCCGGTCTCAGAGGTGAGTGTGCAACCTGCTGAGCCACTGACACCATAGAGACTGTCAGCAGATAAGGGCCTAGGGCCCACCCAGTCTACCCATTTGAGCTTGCAAGTTCCCTTTATGTTTTTCTAGAAGTCTGTTGCCCCTTACCCCTGACCTCCAGGATTCCCATATGTCTATCCCATGCATTCTTAAATCCCGTGACTGTTTCAGCCACTACCACTTCCTCTGGCAGGGTGTTCCACTTGTCCACCACCCTTTCTGTTAAGAAATTCTTCCTCACGTTTCCTCTGAATCGCCCTCCCTCCAACTTCATGCCATGCCCTCTAGTCCTGGAAAATACTGTTCACTGGAAAATAGTGTATTCCTGCACCCTGTTCCTTTGACTGGATTACTGGATAAAGTAGGACAAAAGAAGGCTCAAGGCCCATCTAGATTGTCCTCCCTCAATAGTGGGACATTTGGTTAAATATTACTATTATTATTATCAGGCCAATAAACAGAGATCAAGCCTAGTTTTGAAAATCTCAAAGTTAGCTGAATCTACAGCTGTGGGTGGTAAAGAATTCCAAGATTTTGCTGCCCTTATATTGAAAAAGTTATCATATTTTTTGTTATTGGCCCATTCTACTTTTAGTTGATTAGAGTGTAATCTTCCTACAATTCTTTTTTCTGCAAATTCCAATCCACATATATTAAGTAATTTAGGATTGTGAACCAATTTATTCATTAGAAGTAAATCTCCCCTTTCTCTTCTTAATGTTAAGGAGTAGAGACCAGTTTGTTGTAACCTGGTCTCATAACACTTATTTTTTAATCTTGGAATAGATTTAGTCAATCTTCTTTGTATCTGTTCCAAGCGATTTATGTCATTTTTTGTATACGGACTCCATAAGGGAGAACCATAATCCAGGTGTGGTCTGACATATGCTCTATATAGTGGGATCAAATTATGTTCTGATTTACTAATGAAAGTTTTTTTAATTTGTCTTATTACGATATTAGCGGATCTAACTGCTTTACTACAATGGTCATCTGATGTCAGTTTATTATTTATTAATATACCCAAGTCTCTTTCACAACTGGATGATTCCAATAACTGGTTATTTAAATAGTAGTTGTGTAAGGTATTATTTTTACCAAAATGCAAGATCTTGCATTTACTGATGTTAAATAACATTACATTTTTTTAGCCCATTGTTCAATTGTATACAAGTCTTGTTCTAGAATTTTACATTTTTCTATGGTATCAACTCTTCAACCCAGTTTAGTATCATCAGCAAACTTGGATAAATAATTTTTAGATTCTATTACCATATCATGAATGGAAAATGTTGAACAAAATCGGGCCCAAAACGGAACCCTGTGGAACCCCACTTGTAACTGCTCCAGATGTTGAAAGAGCTCCATTTATTCTAACTGATTGAGTACGATTATACAGCCATTCAGATATCTAGTTTACTAAACAAAGTGGAATTTTAAAATTATGTAATTTATTTATTAGTAAGGAATGTGATATATGATCAAATGCTTTACTAAAATCTAGTAGCACTACATCAGTAGCTACATTGCTATCCAATAATTTAGCAACATGTTGGTAGAATGATATGAGATTTGTTGTACATCAGAAACCGGCATTGAATTCATGCTGAGATAAATCCTGAATGTTCAATTTTTCCAATTAATTTTCCAACCTATCTTTAATTAATCATTCCATCGTTTTCCCCAAAATAGAGGTTAGACTAATTGGACAATAGTTTTGAATGTCAGATTTTGGCCATTTTTTATAAATTGGTGTAACCAAAGCAGTACGCCATACTTCAGGTATCTTACAATCCAATAAAGATTTATTAAATAATATTTGTAAAGGAGTAATGATTGAATCCAGTGTTTCCAAAAGAAATATAGCATTAATATTGTCCGGTCCGGAACTAGTTGATCTTTTAAATTTGGATAGTGAATTTTTAATTTCTTTTAGTTCAAATAACGGAATACAGGAATCATTACTATTAGTATTGATTACAGCATTTCCTAATTGATTATAGACTGAACAAAAGTAATTACTGAAGTGATCTGCCATATCTTTGTTTGTATTTATAGTGATTCCATCATTACAGAGTGGTCCTATATTTCTATTATTGACTCTATTTCCATTCATATAAGAAAATAAGGATTTCAGGTTGTTTTTTGAGTGTGCTAATTTAAATTCAAATTTTAATTTTGCAGCTTTGATTGATTTTTGTAATGTTGCCAGAGCAGTTCTGTATTTGTCTCTAAGTAATATGTTAAAATTTGTCTTTAATTTTTTTTAATAAATATTCTTTAGTTTTAATTTGTTTTTTAATAGTATTGTTGAACCAGACAGGTATTTTACCTTTTTTATTGCAATTTGACAATACGGGAATATATTTATCCTCTAGTTCATGAATAATATTTATAAGACATGTATATATTTCATTTACTCCTTTGTTTTTAAATAATTTGGACCAATCAATATGTGATAATTCCTGGTTTATCATAGTAAAGTTAGCTTTATTGTAACTCCTACGTTGAAAGTTGTTTTTAATTTTAAGTGTTTATAATTGTAAACTAACAAATATAGAATTATGATCGCTATTGCCAATTGGTGACATAATTTGAGTCTCAGAAATATTAAAATCTTCGTTAACAATTACTAGATCCAGTATATTATTACCTCGTGTAGGCTCATTTACCAGTTGGTCCAAACCTAGGTCAGTGATTGTATTCATAAATAACGGTTAGTGTTACTTGTATTTAATTTCCAATTTATACCAGGCATGTTGAAGTCCCCAAAAATTAAAGTATCGTTTTTTTGAGAGAATTCCGATATTAAGTTCAATAATTCAGTTGTGTATTGAATATCTGCTGATGGTGGTCTATAACACACTCCTGTATTAATTTTGGGACAGTCAATAGGTTGGATAGAAATCCATATTGATTCTGTCTTACTATTTGTAGTGATTTCATATGCAGAAATATCATCTTTAACAAAAAGACAAACTCCGCCACCTTTACTGTCTACTCTATCTTTATGAAAAAGATTATAACCTGGAATATCTTGCATACATAGAAGACTGATCCCTCAGATTTCGTAGCACAATGATTCTTAAATCTAATTGGATGCATTTTATTGAAAGTTCAGCCATTTTTAAGAATTTAAAGATCTTGAGTTAAAGGACAGAAAATTAAACACTTTGTCAGTTCCAATATTCTATCCTCTATCAAGAGAATTTGGAATAGTCCAATTCTCCCCCATGTTATTTAGTTTAAATGATTGTTAATGACGGTACTCAATGTTTTACCCAGTAGGACACTTCCCCTCCTGCTGAGGTGCAATCCATCCCAACTGAAGAGGATTCCCTACCATCAAAGTTTTCCCAATGTGGAATGCAATATATTCCTGTCCATAACACCACTTCCTCAGCCATTCATTGATTTCTTTAATTTTACTAATTTTATTATCTGTTGCCCTTGGTACTGGCAAAATTTCTGAAAAGCATGTGGTGCATCCCCGCTCTACAAGTAAATTGTTTAAAGCCACAAAATCTTTTTTAATCTGTAGGATATTATTTTGATTTATATCATTTGTGCCTACATGGATAATAACCAAGGGGTTACTCCATGCATCCATTAGTATATCGTTGACCATATTTGTAATGTCGGCAATCTTTGCTCCTCTAAAACTGGAGCATGTTCTTGTGGCCTTATCTGGATTGCAGATTGCCCTATCTAAATGTTTAATAATAGAGTCTCCTAATACATAAACTTGATGTGGCAGGTCCCGAAAATTTGATTCAGTGATATCCATAGGTGTAACTAAATTCCTAGTTAAAGTGGAAGCAGGGTCGGGTACATGATGATCTATAATTAGGGATCCTGAGCACTCATTTATTGATAAAATACAGTTACTTTTTGATTCATATAAAGTTTTTTTATTTACTACTGTTGAAGTATCAGTGTTTGTTTGCCTCAGCTTATGCCCACATTTAGAGTTTAAAGAATTACATGTTGTTTTACTAATAGTTGGTTGTAAATCAATGAGCGTATTATTAAAGCTGTCACTGTTGCTTGTTTGTATTTGATTTCCTAAGCAATCTAGGTTGTTTGTAATTAGGCAGTTTTTTATCTGATAAATTAGACAGTGTTGAAAAAGAATTTTGAGTTGGTAAACAAAATTGATCAGCTCTTCGCCCTTTTTTACATGCCCCTGTGCTGGATATCAATGTCCATTCAGAGTCATCCTCTCTAATTCGTTTTTTATTTTGCAAATTTGCATTCATAGTCTCATTATTCATTGTTAATGAATCATTTTCTGTATCATTATTACTACATACATCTTTATTTAGGATTGTATTCATCACTGGACATATTGATGAATTAAAGGATATCATATTGCCCATAGTATCTGGGGAGGGGGTGTGTAGTGCTTTAAAACATTCACTCATGGTTAATTGGCTCTCCTCAAGCTGTTTTAATCTATCTGAAAAATTTCAATATCCTCTAATAATCGTTTACTGTCAATACATTTTCCACATATGTAATCATTTGTTGGTGTAATTTTTTGTTTTCAACAAGAGATACATATTACATGTTTTACATATTATCCAAAGTTCTCCATCCAAGGTCATAATAGTGGGATAGTCACTCCTTAATTGTGAGCTGTTATTTGTTGCTATTAAAACATCCATAGTACTTTATTCTCTAAATCAAACAAATTGTATATATAAACAACTTGTTTCTCACCCTTATAACACCACCAACACCGCCAAACACACTAAACATGCGCCGATGCGCATGTCTTTCTTCGTCTTGGCGCGTGCACCTCGCCCTGCTCGCAGAAGCGCTATTTATAGCTCTGAGCCCCCGGAAGTCACTTAACAGCTGATCGCTGTTTAGAAAGACCAAAAAGTATACAGTGCCAAAATTAGTTTAAAAGCAAAGGTCTCCCCCGAGGTTTGTGGTTCTTAGCTTTAGCTAACATGCACCACAAAGCTCCTCTGCCTGCTGTCTAACAACTGCAGGGCCAAGATATGTAAAAGTTTTAAGCAGCAATGCACAGTTTCACAAGGTGGTAGAGGTTTACAATTATGCAGCGTTTAAGCTCTAAAGGAGGCGGTTTCAGAAGCAGAGCGCTATTTATAGCTCTGAGCCCCTGGAAGTCCCTTAACAGCTGATCGCTGTTTAGAAAGAGCAAAAAGTATACAGTGCCAAAATTAGTTTAAAAGCAAAGGTCTCCCCTGAGGTTTGTGGTTCTTAGCTTTAGCTAACATGCACCACAAAGCTCCTCTGCCTGCTATCTAACTATTGCAGGGCTCCAGATATGTAAAAGTTTTAAGCAGCAATGCACAGTTTCACAAGGTGGTAGAGGTTTACACTTACGCAGCGTTTAAGCTCTAAAGGAGCTGGTTTCAGAAGCAGAGCGCTATTTATAGCTCTGAGCCCCGGGAAGTCCCTTAACAACTGATCGCTGTTTAGAAAGAGCAAAAAGTATACAGTGCCAAAATTAGTTTAAAAGCAAAGGTCTCCCCCAAGGTTAGTGGTTCTTAGCTTTGGCTAACATGCACCGCAAAGCTCCTCTGCCTGCTATCTAACAACTGCAGGGCTCCAGATATGTAAAAGTTTTAAGCAGCAATGCACAGATCCACAAGGTGGTAGAGGTTTACACTTATGCAGCGTTTAAGCTCTAAAGGAACTGGTTTTAGAAGCAGAGCGCTATTATAGCTCTGAGCCCCCGGAAGTCCCTTAACAGCTGATCGCTGTTTAGAAAGAGCAAAAAGTATACAGTGCCAAAATTAGTTTAAAAGCAAAGGTCTCCCCCGAGGTAGCCCTTCCTGAGTCCGGGTGTCGCAAAATGACGGCAACCAAGAAACTCGAACCAGCGGTTCCCCAAGGTTTACCAACAGTGAGGGACTTAGGTATATATTTGGGATACTTGTAAGTCTCTATCATATCCTCTCTCTCTCCTCTCCTCCAGGAGTACATATTCCAGCCCTTCAGCCTGTCCTCAGTCCTTATACTGAAGGCAAGACCTCGGTTTGTTCCCTCTTGAAGAAAATCTAAAACTCTGGGGTACAGAGGCCGCCTCTTTGCCCCAAGGAGAAAAACTTGACCACACATACACTGCAAATGCAGACTTAACTTTTATATTGATAATATAGACTATGGAGCCAGTCAAAATGTTATATCATTGTTTTATCTTCTGTACAGTGTACTTATTGCTGTACCATCCACAAGTCACATATTTTATTGCTGCCCCTTTTTAATGTTCACTTGCAAAGCATGCAAACATATTGATACTGGTCTGAACTGTGAGAGGGCTTTTGGGGATGTGCCACTCCTCCACCTATCACAGCTCCAGAATACTGAATTTCCTCTTTAATTCCATCCACTCTCTACCTTTCTCCTCATTTTCCCTCTGAAGTCTTTGCTCACTCACAAGGCTGGAAAATGCAAGGCAAGGGTTTTTCTTGGGCAACTCTTAATTCCTGCTAGAAATCTTACCTGTTCTTTTCATTCCATATATGCTATTGTTTACTACTTTGATACACGCTGCTGTTTTGAACTTCATTTCTTATGTAATGGCAAAGGTGTTGCACAACCCATATCATAAGCATACTCATGATGAAGTGGAATGTATTCTCATACATGGTAAAAAGCAAGTAAAACGTTCCTATACTCATTGATCACTTCAGTTAAGGAGTTATGTTAATCTGCGTGCCCATTCTGAACACTAAAACTAAAGCATTTTGATCATTACAACATAAATAAACAAGGCTGAAGGCATATAATCCATGGAAGAGGTAATATGTCTGCTTGTAAAAGGTGAATACATTGGTATCAGTCTTAACCCTTGCTGTGCAGCGGACTGATATGTTTGATTGTAAAAGTTTATTCCTTATAAATTCAAGGAAAGGGATAACCCTTTGAGCGGTTAGGTTCATTTTCAATGGGGTCCATTACATACAGGACAGTTTCATGGAACAACATGGCTTTCGCCATGGTTTCAGAACCACAACTGCCCTCACTGAGTTCTCCACTTTCATTAACTCTGCCCTGGACAAAGGGCATCCTGCCGGGGCAGTCTTCATCGATTTGTCAAAGGCCTTTGACACAGTCTGCCACCCTCTCCTTATTAACACGTTCGCCCAGCTTGGCTTTGCCTCCAGCCCTGTAAAATGGGTTGCCAATTACCTCGCCACCCATACCCAATGCGTAAAAATAAACAATATCCTCTCTAGCCCTCGTCAGGTCCGCTCAGGTGTTCCCCAAGGCTCTATCTTGGGGCCACTACTCTTTAGCTTATACCTAAACACGCTGCCCAATGTTCCATCAGAAAACATTCTGCTTTACACAGATGATGTGGTCCTCGTCACTTCCCACCCCAACCTCGCCCAACTCTAGCTTGCGCTACAATCCGCTTTTGCCCAGACTGAGCAGTGGTTTCTCGACTACAGGCTTGTGATCGACCTGAAAAAAACCAAAAACTCTGCTGTTTACCCACAATCAGAACAAACTCAAGAGCTGTCCAGTCAATCCCTCTCCCACCACCCTATTGAGCAGGTTACCTCATACAAATACCTAGGTATCATCCTCGAGTCCTCCCTCGCCTTCCATGAACACATCCACACCCTCTGCTCTACTATAAATTCCCACATAGGCTTGCTATATTGGCACAGAGCCTGTCTCCCCCCCAGAAGCACTAAGACTCGCCATTGACTCATCTGTCCTGTCCCTAGTGGACTATGGACTCCTAATATATGGCGCAGCGGACGACACTGCCCTGGCTAAAATCAAGCTCTCAATCAACAAGGCCTGTCGGCTACTTACTAGGGCTGACAGGAAAACACATACCTGCACACTTCATGCGTTAGACACTCTTTATGCCTTGTCTAATGTCCTGTCCCTTGAAGAGCAGCTACTCTACCAGACCTGCCTGGTCACCCAAAAAATCCATGTCGGATTAATCCCCACCCCGGACTGACTAAACTAATCAGCACGGTCACCCCTCCTGTCCGCACTCACAGCTCCACTAAGACCCTGCTAGTAGTCCCCAGGGTTAGGACGACCTTCACTCAGAGATCTTTTCCCTACAGGGCACCCTCCTGGTTCAACACCCTCCTTCCTGATACCTCGTCTGAGCTCAGAACTGTACCGTTCAAGTCATCCCTGCTTAGCCACCTTCTAAGCTCCCGTCATTGCAACTGCAAATAACTGCTCCACTACTGGTCCTCATCCAACCACCTAACCCACACCACCAACCCTGGTCATATACCAGTGTACATATCCCGCGATTGCTGAGCCACAATCATATATAAATGTACACCTGCAATTTTGAGCTCAGCACCACTCTCTGACCGCCTACCACTACTGTCTACGAAGTATATACGCCTAATGATCACTCCTTTTTGCTACCATCTTGTATAGGCCCGTCTCCTGCAAGAAGGGGCCTTTTTCTCTCGCTGTTATGGGCCATCCACCTGTTGTCAATCTGTACAAATTGCAATTGTAATTGTATATATTTCTGCCATGCTACTGTTACTGGACTACTGTCTGTCCTCCACTCACCATATGTTTGTCGCCTCCCTGTCCTATTCTATGCATGATGATAAGCCTTTGTAAATGAGTCTTTGACTCAAAGGGTTGTAATTCTGATACTGTAATAAATAAATAAAGTATATAAACAAATCAATAAAATACATGTTTTACAGAATAGTACTTTGTCACATGCAAAATGTAACTTATCTAACAACAGACATCATCATAAATGACAAATCTTTAATAATGCAAAGTCCTGACAGTAACCATTCTTTGTTTACAAAATACAAAAAGAGCCCTAATACAGAGTGATCATAAAAAGTGCAAACTTCAACTGCAACCACTGTTTACTGGTTGAATAGAATTCTGATGTATCCATCTTTTAATCTCACGCCATGGGGCAGTTACTTTTGTTCTCAAATAGTCTGGTAACCTGTTCCAGAGTTTAGGTCCACTAACTTTTAAAGCAGAATTCCCTTTTGCTGTTCTAGTTTTAGGGATTTCCAATTCCAAATTTTGTGGTGATCGCAGGCCTACTTTAGGTGTACGTATCTAAAACAAGTTATCCAAATAGGGTGGAATCTTCTTCTTTAGATATTGGTAAGTTAAGTACAGTATATGTAAGTTTCTGTGCTCCATAAGACTAGTACAGTTTAGAATACTATACATAGTACACCGATGCATCAAACGGGGTGCGTCTAAGGCAAACCTTGCAAATCTATTCAAGGCTGTGTCCAGCCTCTCTAGTACAGTCTTTGGTGCCCCCGCATACACTACATCACCGTATTCAAGCAGTGGGATTATTGTAGAATTGATTATATGCATCCTAGTATTATTTGGTATACACCTTCTCAGTCTATACAATGCTCCTAACCTACTGTGTAATCTTTTAATCAGATTGTCTACATGTAGGTCCCATTTTAGCTGTGTGTCCAGCCATACTCACAAATATCTGTACAAATTCACCTGTGCTAATGTTCGTTTTGTAGACGTTTTAATTTGAAGTATATTTATTGTAGCCACCTGCTTATTTCGAAAAAGCATAACTTGTGATTTTTTTGTTATTTAATATTAAGTTTCGTGATTTACAGTACTCCTGTAAGATATCAAAATCCCTTTGGAACACTTTCTGAATTTCCTGAGGAGAAACACCTTCTACGTGCAAAATCACATCATCTGCATACGAATGGTGCCCCGCCCCTCTAATGTCGGCACCGGCACCATTCGTATACAGATTAAACAACAGAATTCCTGTACGTTCTAATTCTCTTGGCAGCCTAAGGGTTAACTGTGAGAAGACGTTTGAGGGGCATGCCCATTCTGCCCACTCTCTGTCTTTCTCTTCCTTTTCACTCTGAAGTCATTGCTCAATCATAAAGCACACAAGTCACAATCTAAGACAACAACATTACGTGTGAACCTCTTCATTTCCCCAATGTTGACAATGTCACTGTTATACCTCACGTTATTAATTTGTTAATTTTAACTGCTGTGCTCTCAATGGACAACAACTACACAGCAAATACAAGCAAGTGAACATCTGCCATTAGCCAGTTCTTCTTGATTATGTGTATTAATCAATTAGATCCTTGTATATGTTAACCAGTTAGATATTAATCAGTGATTTACTAGGATGTGGGTATTTGGTGGGGCAGGACCAATGAAAAAGTATGAAACAATGGTGTTGCTGTGCCGGCTAGAGGTGTTCCTCTTCTGTTGCATCTTGCTGTAAGTAAATAAACTTTTTACGATGAATTCAGTATCTTGGGAACCTTAACTCTTTACATACAGTTATGGCCAGCAGTATTTCTTTTCTGCTGCAGCAGATCACAGCATTGTGAGGCACGGTGCAATTTAAAGAACAAAGGACCTTTTGTTTCTTTTTCTTCTTTCTTTTAATTATTTGCAGCATTGCCTGTGACATGATATGCAAATTAATGCAGTGGCGGAAAACAACATGCCACAGGCCTTAAATGTAGGTTGGCTGGGAGTGTGGCATTTCCTTTGGTCCTCAGTTGATGTGTTCCACACTTGCACAACAAACCCAGGACTTATCTGCATGTCCTAGGCTGACAGTTGAATGAGAGGGAGGGACAGTTTAGTTCTATGGAGAAGACACTCTAGAAAATCATGAGTTATAGTAACTTTTCTATCTTTCTAGACTGCTCTTCTTCAAAGAGCCCCAGTATTTGGTCAACTGTCGTACCATCACATATTCCCTATAAAGACAGGGAGGTGGATATTGCAGTCATTACTGAAACATGGGCCACCCAATACAATGACTGGGACCTGTCAATACCAGGGTACAGGATATTTCATAAGGCTAGGGTGATTGGGAAAGAAGGGTGGGTGGCACTATATGTGAAGGAAGAACTGAAGTGTGTACGGAAGGAAGGGAAAGAGGGTAGTATAGAGTCACTATGGATGCAAATCCAGGATTCCAAGAATAGGACTCTCATGATGGGAGTGATATATAGGCCGCCCTCTCAGACAAAAGAGCTAAGACAGGGAACTAGCGGGACAGATCAGGAGAACCTGTGAGAAGGGTAGTGTGGTGACTGTGAGGAACTTCAACATGCCAGGAGTGGATTGGAGTATCCCAACAACCAGGAATAGAAGGGAGCAGGTACTGCTGGATGCCTTCCAGAACAGCTTCCTGATGCGAATGGTCGATGAACCAAGCAGGTTAGGGAATACCCTTGACCTTGTGCTGGCAAATGGGGAGTTTGTGAGGGAACTTAGGGTGGAAGAATCACTGGCGGGGAGTGACCCCCACTCAGTATGGTTCATGTTGGATACAGGTAAGGAAGGTGTGGAATCCGGCACAAGGATGCTGGACTTCAGGAGGGCCGACTTTAGGAGGATGGGGGAAGTGAAAAAAAGAGTACCCAGCCAGAATTCAACCTAGTATGGACACTAACCAGAGGTGGAAGCTCATAAAGCTGGGGATAGTGGAGGCAGCCAGAACCTGCAGCAAGGCCCAGAGCAAGTAGGCTAGGGCAAAGAAACCTAGCTGGGTGAGCAAGGAGGTCATGGAAAAGGTAAGGAGGAAAAGAGCTGCCTTTAGGAGATACAAAAAAACAGGAGGGGGAGGACAGGGAGGAGTACCTGAAGGAATCTAAGGAGGGGACAAGGGCAGTAAGGGCAGCCAAGGCATCTACGAAGTTCAGACCGGCGCAGGGCATTAAGAAGGGGGAGAAGGACTTCGCCACGTACATCAAGGAGAAAAGGAACTGTAAGGACCATATGGTAAGGATTAGGAAGGAGGGGGTTGAGTGGAAGCAGGGGGTGCTAAGGCAGAAGCACTAAACAATTACTTCTGCTCGGTATTTACAAAGGAGAAAAGAGGGGTGATACCCAAGGGGGAAGGGAGGGTAGAAACAGAGGGGGTGATGGACGGGGAAGTCATGGAGGGAAGGGTTCTGGAGGGTTTGAGGGCACTGCGGGTGGATAAGGCACTAGGCCCAGACGGCATCCACCCCAGGGTACTGAAGGAGCTGGCAGAGGTATTGGCTGGAACTTTGGCAGACCTATTTAATGCCTCACTACACTCAGGGTGTGTACCCCAGGATTGGAGGATGGCTCATGTGGTGCCCCTCCAGAGGAGCGGCCCCAAGGATGAACCGGGAAACTACAGACCAGTGAGCCTCACATCCATCGTGGGTAAGCTGAGGGAGACCATCCTGATGGAGAGGCTGGTGGCCAAAGGACTACAGGACAGCATGGCTTCATACATGGCAGATCCTGCCAAACCAACCTGGTGGAGTCCTATGACTGGGTAAGTAGGCAACTGGATGGGAGCCATGCAGTGGATATCCTGTACCTGAACTTCAGTAAGGCATTCGACTCAATGCCACAAGGGGGGCTGGGAAGTAAGTTAGAAGGCACAGTGGCAGGTGCAAAACTGGTGAGATGGGTATGGAACTGGCTTCAGGGAAGGCAGCAGAAGGTGGTGGTAGATGGGGAGCTCTCATCCCCAAGGGTAGTGACCAGCAGTGTTCCGCAGGGCTTGGTGTTGGGACCAGTGTTGTTCGGGATATTTATTGCAGACATATCATTGGGCATAAAGAGCAAGATCAGTCTGTTTGCTGACGACACCAAGATGGGAGCGGTGGTGGATGACCTAGGGGGATGGCAGGGGTTGCAGGATGATCTGGCAAAGCTGGAAACCTCATCAGATACCTGGCAACTGGGGTTCAATGCCAAAAATGCAAGGTGCTGCATTTTGGGGTGAAAACCCCAAGGAGGAGTTACCAGGTTGGGGGAGTGAAGCTAGCTGAGACAGAGGAGGACAAGGATCTGGGGGTGCTCATTACGGGGTCAAAGAACAACTCGGCACAATGTAGGAGGGCAGCAGCAAAGGCCAACAAAAGGCTGGGTTGCATTGCAAGGGGTATATCCTTGAGGAGGCGATTCTGCCACTGTATAGATCATTAGTTAGACTGCACCTGGAGTACTACGTGCAGTACTGGCACCCGTATCTGAAGAGGGACATTAATTTACTGGAGGGGGTGCAGCACAGGGCAGAAAAGATGATCAAGGGGCTGGGGGACTTACCATATGAGAGGAGGCTGAAGGAGATGAACCTGTACTTGCTGAAGGAGAGGAGGGGCAAGGGGGTTATGACTGAAACCTTCAAGTACATGAAAGGAATAAACAAGACAGGTATGGAGGGACTGTTCAAAGTAAGGAAGGGGAGGGACACCTGGGGCCATGATATAAAACTGGAGGGAGGAAGGTTCAGGAGGGAGATGAGGAGACACTATTTTACAGAGAGGGTGGTAGCTGGGTGGAATGCATTACCGGCAGTAGTGGTATCCAGTAGAACAGTGGACTGCTTCAAAAGGGGCTGGGACAGAGCAAGGGGGAGAGTCAAGGGAGGGGAAGGGAAGGGCAGCTGCAGAATAAGGGGCGCTAGTTGCACATTTGAGCAGATTTGATAGACCACTAGGCCTTTATCTGCTGGCAAATTTTGTATGTTCGTAATGCTGAGCGTTTGCTTACCTCAAAATAAAGCAAGTATTTGTTATATTCTCCAACATCAACAGTGGTGTGTTCACTCAGGATTTGTCCATTTGCCAGAAAAGCACACAATTTTCAAGTGCAAGAATACTAAAAATTACCAGCTGCAGCATTTCTTTAGCGCAGAGCATGTATTGCAAATGTTTTAAATGTTTGCATGAAGGAAAAGCAACAGTGAAGTGAGTTTTATATTAGTTCCAAGTAGCACATTGTTCGGTGATACCCTGTGTTACCAGTGCTGTGCTCGGAATCGATCAAGCGCAACACAGCCCTGCAATCTGTCCATATCAGGGTGACACTTTTCCTCAAACTCTACGTTTACTGTAGGTACTGTGTAAACCTATCAGTTTCTTCGGTGCCTGTGTAACCCCCATTGCTCAATTTTCCCATGGAACCAATGCAAGTCTGTGGTGACCACTTTCCTAACTGTTCTGCTTTCTTGTAACATGCAGGTATCTCATGTAGAAATGGGGTTGTTTTAACAAATGCAGCATTCTCCCAACCAGGAATGACACCCCCAGACCGAACTGGTGCAGAGAAACAAATGCCATGCCAGGGAGCGGAAACTTCATTTTTTTCCATTTCTTTTTTCTGCACCTGTGCTCAGGGAACTCTCTCTGGCTGCCCCCGCTCACCAGAGACTCCACCTCCCCTGTCTGAAGCCTCGCCAGGCCGCCCGGCCGGCACATCTCCTGGCTCTGAGCCCCCCCGAGGTGGGGCCGCCAACGTCCTGGTGCTCTATCTATAATCTAATCCGCCGGTCAGGGTCAGCATCCTGGTCGAGGAGCCCGACTGTGGGAGTGTGGTCTTCCAGCCCTGGTGGGAGCCATCGCCTATCTCAGAGACAGGGGATTTTCTTGCGCTTGGTGTTTCCCCACCTCCCTCCATCGGAGCTCAGACATGCAATGACGTTTTCCAATGTCCGCTGCAGCTCTGTCCCTCTACTGCTACCCTAAGCGTATGTAATGCCTCCAGCTTCCACTGGGGACCACTGCTGTGCTGGGCATCCCCTGGATCCCTCCTCAGAGAGAGGAGAGCTGTCCTCCGGATACTCAATCCTCTCTCTCCCTTGCCGACCTCCGAGGACCCGGGCTCGTTCCCGAACCCGGGTCGCCAGCATGGCATGAGGTGTGGCGTCCAGTGCATCAAACCTCAGCACCACCAGGCCAGCGTGGAAACTTCATTTTTAACATATAAATTACATTATATTGCTATACATACATACATATATATTTTTTTTTAATATATTTTGGGCACAGCAGGAAGGCAACCTGAAGCTGCTGAACAAACTTTCTCCTGCAGCAGGAAGCAGTGAGGCTGTCCGTGCTGCATGGTAATCGGCAATGAACATCACAGGGGGACGAGGCACCTCAGAAGCAGGGACACAAAGCACAGGAGGAGGGGAGGATGGAACCCACAGACAAGAGAAACACAGTATAGGGGGGCCGGAAGAGTAAATTCTGGCAAGACCTGCAGGCGGAGGTTCAGATAATCCACTGGGGGTAAAACTTCCGAGCGGAGAAGAGGCCACCAGTGAAAGAACAAACACAAAAGAAAAGAACCACGAGGGCAGGGGGGGAACCAATGCCCAAACTAACATGCGGAAATACTGCACACACCCGGTGAAGGGCGCACAGGGCAACAAAGGGGATGATGGCATTCCAGCTGTTGTGGGGAAGGGAGAAATGTCAGGCAGGGTGGGGAATGAGGGCCAAGAAAACATAGCTGGGAGCTGCATAAATCTGCTGGAAAACTTTTATATACCTTTTTTTTTTTTTTTTTTTTTTACAAGACCGAGGTAGTTGGGCTGCCAACAGTGTGGCGATGGAACAGGGGTGGATGAAGACATAGACAGCAAGGGTGGGACAAATCAATTTGTGAGCTAGTGGTGAGTCTGGTTTAGTCCCCCCCAATCTGGGGTTTACTTAATGTCTTCCTAGGCTCCTCAATGCCCACTGACAGGCTGGTGTCTTGTCATTGAGTGATTCTGTTTATTTGTGGGAGAGTGCTTCCGTGCCTGTCCCTTTAAGAGACTAGCTGATCTGTGTTAAGTGAATAGTCTGTGCTATGTCCAAGTGAGTTAAGGCTTGTGACCGGCCAGACATTGCTCTGCTATGCTCCACTCTGCAGTCGATAATAGTGCAGAGAAAGTTTGTATGCGAACTGTGCTTATTTACTGTTTATGTGCTGTTATATTTGAAGTAGATGTTTGTTTAACCTGCTTTCATTGCAGCTTGTTTATCCAAATGGAAGTCACCATGTTAGGTCCGGGACTTCCCGTAATTGGATCAACAGAACCTGGGGACCTAAAATGGATCTGAACCCCAGTGTTCTGTGGGAAAGAAAATCTATAGTATTGTAGTTTTTAGGTTGGAGCCAAATTAACCTGGAGGGGGAGCCCTATCTGTGACTGACAGCTCTCTCAGCCAACCTAAATGCTGGATTTGCAAGGGAAACCCCTGGTGTGCCAAGAGACAGTGGATCATTTAGAGTTGAAGGCTGAAGTGTGAACAGCTCGAGCTATCAAGCAGCTGCTCCCAGAAAGAGTGTAGGGGAATCGGCAGGAAGAGGCCTACCTTGTCTCCCTGCCACCTTTCTCCTGCATTGAACTGCCTGATTGCAGAAGTCGGACTTGTCAGATTCCAGCCTGGAACTGTGGCAGAAGAAAGAAAGAAGTGTTACCAGTGCTACTTGTGATTTGGACCGAAGACTTGCTCTTTTGAAGCGATTGGCCCAGCTTGTGTGCAAGACATGCTCAGATTAAAAGGTTTGCTCAGTAAAGTTGCTGAATTGCAACCAGACTATATCTGAACTGTTCCAAGAGATAGCTGTTTATTTTGAATGTGCTGAATGTGTTATGTCAGTCAAGACCTGCTTGCCCACAGGCATACCTGTTACACCAGCTGGAGGCTTCACCAGCAGAAAATTGCGAATTTCGCCAGAGTGCCCATCCTGCCAGGGTCCTGCCAATTCGGCTCAGGCCTCAACTCCTGCACCAGACTGTTTCTGCAAAAGACCGGCTTCGGGGATCCAGCCTCTGCACAACAACACACAGGTTGCAGCCACCTGGAGGAAAGGCCATGAAGAGGAGATGTGTCAATTCGGACCTGCTTCCCCTTGTTCAGCATTGAACACCCCAAGGTCTTCATATCACCTGCCTGTCAGCAGAAACAGGCATGAGTACAAATCAGGGTAGCTCCTGCAACAAGTGTTAAATCATCTGTGGTACCATCTAATTGTTTAATTTCATTGAATTTTCAAGGGACTGAGCCAACCAGCTCGGATTACAAATAATCTGGTTGTCCTGCATGTTAACTGCCTTTCTTTCCACCAAGGCCCCAACATTAGTTGCAACGCTGGCCACCCCCGGGCAACGCCTCTGGCTAGTCAGACTTTCCATCCAGGGGACCCAGTGTTGTGTGACTGTCAGTTTGGGACAAAAAGTGCATGCCAAAACTGAACCAAATCAGACTGCTAATCATCTGACTAAATTCACATCCCTTCCTTGTTCACTGCCCCTAAATAAACCTGACTGCCTTTTTTCATTAACCTGGCTAATGTGCATATTATTAGTTGGGTTACAGGGTTGAAAGTGTGCAACTGCACAGCTAACATTTTTTTTTTTTTCACTTTATTTTATCTCCTTTTGGACCAGCGCATCTCTCGGAGGTGCCCTCTACTCCCCACTGAAATCCTCCTCTAAGTCCTCCCCACAGGACTTCCCAGCCCCCCCGGATCACCCCCTGGGGGAGGGCCCACCCCTCCTACCTGGTGGCTCTTTCTGTAGATTAGAGGGTCTGTCCTGTGGGTGGCGCCTGGGGCTGATCGAGGAGGAATCTGGTGTTGGGGATGTGGGGCCTAGACCACTGGGGCCCACGTCACCTCCCTGGCCCTCTGGAGTATTTCGCTTGTTTTCTCCCCTCAGAGCAAGGCCATGCAGTGGCATCCATGGTGCTGATGCACCAATGCATGCCGTCACTCTGCCCCCAGCTTCCGCTTGCACCGCATGGTCCGGTACTGCCCCCAGCCACCTCCAGGAGCTCTACAGGAGCAGCACTATGCCCAAATCCCTCCCTGGGAAGGGAGAGCAGTCCTCCAGACGCTCAATCCCTTCCCTCTCCCGCCAACCATGGTGGCCCGAATCCATTCCCAAACCCAGGTCGCCGGCGTGATGCCCAGCGCCTAAACCCTCAGCGCCACCGGGTCACGCTAACCTTATTTTACAGGGGTTCTCCAGGGAAGATGCTGCAAGTCCAACCTTGGTGGTAAGTGTGAAGGGTGTGTCCATATTATTACTGTTTCATACTCACTGTGAATTTACTACTGCATCAAGTACTGGGTCACTAGGAGGATTGCTGGGTGGTTATAGCTTCCCAGAGGACTATAGCAAAACAGATAAACATCCCAAGTACCACTACTCTGGGTGGAGGCACCTTAGCGAATCCAGGCCCATCAACCTGTGCATAGCCATACAGGCAGGGTTAGTAGCCCTTGGAATACCACCACCTAGGGGTTACACTAGCTTTCAATATCTGAAAGCCAGATCAATATTTTTTGCGGCCCTACTTTTTTTTAAGGGCTCAAAAATCACTTTGTGCACAGGTAGCCAGTTGGTCGGTAACTTTCAAAATCTGGTAGCCAAACCAACTTTCTTAGAGGCCACTGGCCACTTGGCTACCCTATTTATCCCACCCTGGGAGCAGTTAAGGAGGGACAGACTGCTGGGCTTGCAAGCATGGGTAAAAGATGCCTTGACATCTGTAGAAAGAAAAGACAGTCTCTGTAATGTTATTTATTTATAAATTTCAATTTCCAGTTTCAGCATATTTGGGACTAGCTTTTTTGGGGGGATGGGGGTACAACAAGCATGGAGTAGGATGTTGTTTTTACAGCGGAGTGCTCTGTTCCCAACTCAGCTGCTTGCTGACCAGTTTCATGCAAATGAGAGGACCAATGTGCTCTCACAGGAGTGCTTTGGTCCTTTCAAGTACACGTAGTTTCTGCCCAGCAAGTAGTAGTAGTGTCATGACCAGAGTGCCTGGTCATTGGTCTGCACTACTTAAGCTGCAATTGGCTCGGCAATGACACACTTCTGAAATGCCGCTCATGTAACAAAATGTTTCTTGCGCATGCACAAGCAAACGTTAAAAAAAAAAATGTCTACCCTAGTGTATGAAGAGATAATAAAACTGGGAATATAGCATCATTTATGAAGATGGGAATAGAGCATCATTCAATAGACTGCATATGTAATGTCATTCAAAGAGTTGGTATGTTGAGATATATAACATTTCAAAGCATCCTTAAAGGCTCCCACCGACTGGACCGGGAAAATATGGGTGGCAGAGAATTCCAAAGAATAAGGATGGCCACACCAAATGCCCTGTCCCCAAGCAACTTCAACATTGACCAGGGAACAGCCAGAAGGCCTGTTTTGGAGGAGTGGAGAGGGCATACAGAAGTGTGGGGAGACAAGAAAAAATTACTCACCTTAGTAATGTTGTTTCTTCTAATGGAGTCTTGCTATATCATGACTATTGCAGTTTGTCCCACCACTAGAACTGCTCCGGAGGTGAAAGAGTTAACTTCCATGCAGAGCATTGACTTAAGAGCGCGAGCTCGATTCAGAAGCTCTGTTAGGGTGGTTTCAAACCGAAACCGTCAGATCTTTACGAGCAAAAACTCACTAAGGTTCTGTGTGGAAGCTGTAACCTACACTAGCCAACTGGCCACTAATATATTAACACATTTTCCTGGTCCCAACACCAAGACTCAAGTTAGTGGACCAGAAAAATAAGATAAAATAACTAAATAAACACAACACCCAAACATGAAAGAGGGCATCAATAAATGCCAACAGAGGACTGCCCAACCCATACCCAAAGTAGGAGTTCTGAGAGGGGCAGGTTGGGGGGGAGGTCATAATATAGCAAGACTCCATTAGAAGAAACAACATTACTAAGGTGAGTAATTTTTCTTCAAACAACATGAAGTCTTGCTATATTATAACTATTCGAGACTACACAGCAGTACCTCCATGGAGGAGGACAGAACCTACTTAGGAATAGGCTCTGAAGCACGGCTGTGCCAAACCGAGCATCCTCCCCGGCCTGAATATCCAGGAGTAATGCTGGTGAAAGTGTGTACTGTCTTCCAAGTAGCTGCCTGACATATCTCTAAGATAGGGATGTCTCTAGCAGCAGCTAGAGATGCAGCTGTACCTCTGGTAGAGTGAGCCCTCAGGCCTGAGGGGGGAACCTTACCCAGCTTTTGATAGCAAAATTGGATACAAGTAACGATCCACCTGGCAATGGATCTCTTAGTGGCAGGTCTCCCTTTCCCAACCTCACCATAAGTGAGAAACAGTTGGAGGGAGTCAAACCTGTGACCCTTGGTACGCTCTATGTAGTAACTTAGGGCCCTCTTAACATCTAAGCTGTGCAGCCTCCTCTCACCAGATGAGGAATGGTCAGTGAAGAACACTGGAAGTGAAATAGATTGGTTAAGGTGGAAATCTGAAACCACCTTAGGCAAAACTTCCTGTTACTCCTGAGGACTACTTTATTCCCTGAAGGAAATAAAGTCAGTCTCTACTGATAAAGCCTGTAACTCACTTATACGCCTGGCAGAAGTGATGGCTACCAGAAATACAGTTTTCCAAGTCAAATACTTAAGCTCTGCCGAAGACAGAGGCTCAAAGGGGGGTTGCATCAGCTGAGCAATGCATACATTAAGATCCCAAGCCGGGGCAGGGTCCCTGAATGGAGGATTGGTGTGAAGCAATCCTTTAAAAAACTTGGAAAATACAGGATGAGCAGAAAGAGAAGAGGGCTTCCCTGCTGAAATGAAGGCAGAGACAGCTGCCAAGTGCACTTTCAGGGTAGCTGGTCTCAGTCCCAAAGAATTAAGATGGACCATGTAGTCCAATACAGTGGGTAGATCAGCAGATTCTGGGGAAACATGCTTCCCAGAACACCATATGGAAAACCTTTTCCACTTGGAGTTATAGGTAGCCCTGGTGGAAGGCTTCCTAGCAGCCTTCAGGATTTCGAGAACACTTTGAGAAAGTTGTAAATCAGCAAACTCTAACTGCTCAAGAGCCAAGCCTTGAGGTTGAGGGATTTGAGATTCGGATACCAAACTCTCCCCTGAGCACAGGTTAACAGATTGTGGTTCCTGGGGAGACACAGGGGAAAATGGACTGCTAAGGACAGAAGGAGTGGGTACCAGGGCTGCCTGGCCCAGTCTGGAGCAAGCAGGATCATTTTGCAGGGCTGAGACCTGATTTTGACTAGTACTTTGAACAGGAGAGGGAAAGGGGAAAGGCATAAAGAAACTTCCCTTCCCAATCGAGGAGAAAGGCATCCAGGGGAACTGAGGCCAACACTGGGGGCCTGCAACAAAACAGTGGAAGTTGATGATTGTCTGGGGCTGCGAAAAGATCTATCTGAGGAGTGCCCCATCTGGCAAACACTATCCCCAGTACTAGGGGATCCAGTGACCATTCGTGATGGCCCTGGAAATCCTGCTGAGGGCATCTGCCAGGACATTGTCCTTGCCTGGGAGGTGAACTGCTATGAGGGAAGTGTTCAGGGAATAAGCCAGAAACCACAACTTCATCGCCTCGGTGCACAAGGCCGAAGACCGAGTGCCCCCTTGTTTGTTGATGTACCACATTGTAGTAGTGTTGTCTGTTCTGACCTGTACCACCTTGTTCTGAACAGATGCAGAGAAAACCTGAAGTGCTAGAAAAACAGCTCTGAGTTCCAACAGATTGATGTGGAGCAGAGATTCCTGAGGGGACCATAACCCCTGGGTGGAGAGGTCGCCCATGTGAGCTCCCCATCCCAAGAGGGATGCATCTGTAGTAAGAGTCAAGGAATGTCTCAGATTGCTCTGATTCTGCCACCACTGAAGGGCCTGGATCAGAGTTCGAGTCACTGGGATTAACTTGGATAGAGAATCTCTTCTTTGAGACCAGAAAGCTCTCAAATGGAACTGAATGTCCCTCATCTGAAATCTTGCTCCTTGCACTACAGCTGTGGAGGCAGCCATGTGTCCTAGGAGCTGCAGGAAATGCCTGCTGGTCGAGAGACCTGCAGAGTGAAGGGCAGGAGGCCACTAGGTCCTTACCCTTTCCAAGGAAGGAAGGCTCTGGCCTGCTTTGTGTCCAGTTCTGCCTATAAAGGTGAGTACCTGGACAGGTTCCAAAATTGACTTTGGAAGATTGAGAAAAATCCCAGAGAGGTAAGCAGCTGCTAGGTGACTAGCAGGTGTGATGTGACCTGGTCTGGAGACTGACCCACAATGAGCCAGTCGTCCAGGTAGGGAAAAATGGCAATCTTTTGCCTTCTTAGATGAGCGACTGCTACTGCCAGACATTTTGTGAACACCCTTGGGGCAGAAGTGGGGCCGAAGGGCATTGCTCTGAACTGATAATGGCCTGAGGGCAGTTCGAATCTGAGGTACTTCGATGGGAGCTTCTGATAAGAACATGGAAGTAGGCATCCTTGAGGTCCAGGGAGGCTAGCCAGTCCCTGGCCTTAGGAGAAGATAAAATCATTCCCAGTCTCACCATTTGAACTTTGGCTTTAAAAGGTGCTTGTTTAGATATCTTAGATCCAGGATAGGCCGCCACTCTCCTGTCTTTTTGGGGTAAGGAAGTACCTGAAGTACAGACCCTTGCCCTGGTGAGGAGAAACCTTTCTACAGCTCTGAGAGCCAAGAGGGTTGAGACTTCTGTTTCCAAAGCAAGAGTCTCTAAAGGGTTTGTAGGTGGAAAAGATCTGGCTCGCCTTTGGAAATTTTTGAAGCTGAGAACCAGACCCTGGCTCACTACTTCCAGGACCCACCTGTCTGAAGTTAAAGACTCCCAGTCCTGGGCCGAGTGAGCCAACCCTCCCCCTACAGGTAGTGGAGAGCTGACCCTGGGCATCCCATCAGGGTGCCTGTTTGGCAGGGGCTTTAGGCTGAGGGTGGGAGCAGACCTGCTCGAACCCGTCTGCCTCCCTCTGAAGAAGCCCCTCTGTGCATAGACTGAAGAGGAGGAGGCCTGGGTCTGGTAAAAAGGCCTGTGAAAAGGCCTACCCCTACCCATGGGGGGCTGCCTCTGAGGAGTGGCTTGCCGTTCCTTGGCTTGTGCACTCCTATAAGTGGTTCTATATTCGTCCATTTTCTTCATATAATTCTCTGTCTGCTCCCCAAACAGAGAATTTCCCACCACAGGAAAATCCATAGCCTTAGACTGGGTATCCTGTGACAAAGTAGTACACCTGAGCCAGGCCAATCTCCGAAAAGCCACAGATGTAGCCATGACTCTAGAGGATACATCGTTAGAATCCACTGCAGCATGGAATTGCACCTTAGATGCCTCAATACCATCAAGAGCCACCTGTTCCAGCTCCTTTGCAAGCTGGCCAGGGACCTGTTTGGCTAAGGCCATGACAGTATCCAATCTAGATTTCTGGTATCTCTCAACATAAGCCATATAGTTTGCTTGTCTGAGTCCCAAGGATGCTGCCACGTGTTGTTTTTTGGCCATGGCATCAATCTTCCTGGAATCCTTGTCAGGAGGATGTGAAGCCAGGGGAATATTAGCTTTATCAGAGGCTGCAGCCTGAACTACCCCAACTTGACTGCATTGCTGTGAAAGTAAATCTGTATCAGGACCTGACCAAGTGTACCTCCTGTCCATCTTTTTATCCAAAGGAGGCACAGAATTAGGAGCTTTTAAAATTTTTATTGTTTGTTTCCTAAAAGATTTATGTAAAGGGATGGACAATCTCCTGGACTCTGGGATATCCATCATCTCCACATAGTCAGGCTCCTCTTGCTCATCCAAAGCCTCCTCTAAGGGAAGCTGGAGGGTCTCAGCAACTTTTTTATAAAACAAAAAATGAGAAGGGGACTCAGAAAGCCTAGGGGGAGACTCACCTGAAGGTCTGTCTGGGGAGATGTCCGGTTCAATGGGCACATCCAGACTTTCAAAGTCACATTCACACTGATCATAAACCTCATCCCCCTCCTCTGGTTCATAAAACTCTTCTATATCATATTCCTGAACCATTGGAACCGACCGAACTGACCTTTTGCCAGACAGTGGCAGTTCGGAGGGAACCGGGGACAGGGACTGGACAATCTGTATTGCCCTGGCTATCTCTGCAGCAGTTGGAGAAGGAATTTTGGACTCCACACCTGCTGATTTTTTAGTTTTCTTTGCTGGAACTGGCTCCTCAGAGCCAGCTTTTCGTTGGCCCGAGGAAGTCTAGCCCTGGTCAGAGGCACTCCCTCCGGTTCGGTTGGCACCGAACTGGGCTGGCCATCGAGTCAGCAGACTTTTGGCCTCGTTCCCTGAGCCTGCCCACTCTCTTGTCCAGGGTGGCTGCAGGAAGATTTACAAATCTGCCAGTCTGAATTGAGGTGGTCAAACCCCAGACAATAGACACATGTGAGTATGTGGGTCAGCCTTGGCAAAAGGCTTCCCCACAGACTACAGTGTTGAAAACCCAGTGGGCCCGGTTTTTTCTTTTGGGTTTCTGGACATGATGCCAGCCTAACCAACAAACTTGCCCTTGTAATGGCAGTGCCAGGCAAGACACCCTTATCGGTTCCAAACCGTGTCACGGGTCGTGGAAAAAAACGTAATGAAATCCGTTTTTTTTAGAACCGATAAGAACCGGGAACCGCACTCTAACATGCCTTAAAAGGCTTTAAACTTAAGTTTTACTACAATTCGATCGGTTCAACCGAACCAATAACAATTTTACAAGTTCCACAGAGAAAAAACCTATCTAGTACTTACAATACCATAGACAGAGCTTGAACCGATCGGTTCTGCAGTTAAAATAATTAAATCGCGGTTAAATTCAACCGAGAACTAGCGCTTTAAACCAAAGAAATGAACCGAGCAACAAGAGGAATCTCCGGAGCGACTGTTCAGTGAGGCGGAGTAAAGAATCTGACGGTTTCGGTTTGAAACCACCCTAACAGAGCTTCTGAACCGAGCTCGCGCTCTAAGCTCCATGCTCTGCATGGAAGTTAACTCTTTCACCTCCGGAGCAGTTCTAGTGGTGGGACAAACTGCAATAGTCATAATATAGCAAGACTTCATGTTGTTTGAACAGATCTTCTAGGTAACCAAGATCCAGATTGTGAAGTCAAATAAGTTTTTAAGGGAGCCGACTTCTGGAGCAACCACTTCTCTTCAGAAGAAAGAGAAAAGAGCTGCCATTGTGAGATCAGTGGGCATGAAAACAGCTCAGTGAAAAGGGCATCCTTTGAAAACACAAACATTCTCCACGGCATCATTTGGGGCAGACTTGATACACTTAGTGTGATATCATTCATGTTCTTAGAACTTAAATTACAGAAAATGATATACAGTAAGTGCATGAGCTCAAGCTGGGCCTCACCCAACTTGTGTAGGGATCAACAGTGCTGAAGGCCAGCTTTGCATAAACATGAGCATAAGATTGCAGGCAGGCACATTAGATGAGTTGTTTGAAAAAGGCATTAAGAAAAGCAATGAATGGCCATTCTCAAAGGTTGGGTCCCAATCCCAGCCTCTCCCCAAATAATATTCAGTCACAGCACAGATGGCACAGGCATGATCTGCAGACCTTCACAGCATAACAAAGCTATCCTAGCTAAGCAGGTGGGATCACGATGGAGCCCTAGGAGGAAAATAAAAGCGGGAAACAAAGAGAATTTAGGAAAGCATCATCTACTGTTCAGCGAATATGTCCCTAAAGCAAAATGTGTTATCTGCACATAATTTTAACAGTAAACCTCAGTCCATCACTGGTGCCAGCTTGGCTGCAGTTTATCCCCACAACATGGTGACTGAGATTCTGAACGAGATTTCGAGCAGTTCCCCCTTCCCCCACAAACTGAACTGTGATTTCCGAATAGCTTTCAGATTAGTTAGCTGATAGAGAAGTAATGGTGGGTATGGGGGTGAAATCCCTCAAATCAAATGCAAAAAACTAACATGGAGTCTCAGAAAACTGGGGAGGAGGGCAAAGCCACCTGAATAATATGACGGAAACTACTACCAAGCAGCAGTCAATCACAGACATTCCATTGCCATGGAGACTTCAGAGTGAGCCTTGGCAGTTACTTCTGTGTGGAGATAAATTGCAGCCGCTCCCTGGTTCCTATCAAGCTCACCTATGACTCACCTGTATTTGAACTTATTCATGGAGCTGGATACATGCTTGGGGTAGTTCTCATCACAGATATAGAGATTGTGATCATTCTCCGGAATGAGATCCACATCATGTAGAAACAGGCAATCCCACTCCTCATCCTTCATGGCTTCCTTTACCCCAATATTAAGCAGTTTTGCTCTGTTAAACGTCTCGCTCCCAGCCTGAAAATACACACAGAATTTACGTCACATGGCTGACCACGTCTCTAAAGAAGCTGGTAACACACTTCCAAGATCAGTCACAACAGCTGAGCAAAGCTAAGTAAGTACGGGAGGTGCAGGAAATCCGAAAGTGTAAAGAACACGCTAGGGGAGTACTGCAGCTAGAATATGAATGCTTACTGAATTATAATAACTAGCTGGGTCCAATATTAACCTAAAATCAGCACGCTAAAGATCCCATAATACATGGTTGTGATGTCATAACCATGTATTATGGGATTTTCAAAACCTTTCAATTAAAAAACAAAGTTGCAATGCAGTAGCTTCACACACCAGACTGGTTTTCACAAATGTCTGCAAAAAATGAAAATTACGTACCTACCGTAATTCTTGATCTTCTCTTGTATCTTCACCATTCATTACTTACAGGGTGTAAGCCAGGCGGCGCACCCGTCACGGGAGCTTTTTTTTTTTTTTAAAAAGCTTTGGCTAACGGCCCCGCCCTCGAGAGTGACGTCATGTGTCATGCGCGAGGGGCGGCCGTTAGTAGCGACCGACTCCTCCTCCAACTCAGTTCTGTGAGCCGGAGGGGCAAAAGCGAAAGCAGAGAAATAGAGATAGCGAGGCAAGATAGCCAAGGGACAGCAAAGTAAGGAAGAATGAACTGAAAAAGGAATAAGCCGATGGAGGAAGGACAGAGGAGATAAGAGTATCCCTAACCTAGGGACTGCAGGGCCTCCTTACCTGGGCGACTCTAGGAGGAGAGAGAAGGAAGGTAATGAGAAGAAGAGGAAGAAGAAGAGAGAGATGGGATGTTGAAGGGACAGAATGCCCAGAGCATAGTTAGCTTATAGCTCAAGGCTCGACTAACAGGAAGCGAGAATCCTCGGAGATAGAGCTGAAGAGAAGGTTCACCAACCCGCTAGACAGACTCGGGAGGGCACAGTCCTCATCTTCAACATGCCATTGTTCTTGATCCCCACTTCGGGCTCCTGGCCGCGGAAGGCTTTTAACTGGAGGACACCCGAGGAGGGAAGGATAAAACCCAGGCAGCATGAGAGCGCTGCTCAGGGGTTTAGAAATGGAAAATCTAAGCCTTTAGGCGTTTATAGGTATAGAAGTGGGACTCAGTCGGACTCGCCAAGGCAGGCCAGAGACTTAGACTGGCTAGGATTGGTCATGGTCAGCACTGCTTGTCTGTAAACTGTCCAGAGGACACTTGAAAGGAAAAACCAATGATCAAAATCTCACGAGAAGGGCTTTGTCTGCCTATCTTCCTTTTGTTTTTTTTTTGTTTTACAGATAATCATTTGCAGGCTTAGGAGCATGACCTCAAATGCAAAGAATGCCTATGGCAGTCAAGAGTTCCTCAGCTTTCCCCTTTTTTTTTTTAGAAAAATAGTCGTGCCTGTTCCTCTGCTCTGCAAGGCAAGAATTAAAGAAGGGGGGGTTGCGATTCTAGGGCGTAACAGCTGGAAGCACGGGATTGCAGGATCAAAACTGAATAGCCAGAGCCAGGCTAAAACCCCAGAAGTATCTCGCCCGAGGGATGGCAAGAGATAGTTGTGCAGTTTGATTGCCAATGCAATTCCACGAGATGACTCAAGAATCTTAGAGTAAATAATTTTTCTGGAAGAAATAAGGACCCCCCCTAAAGATATAGACTTTTTTTTGGGGGGGGGGACTGGAGCAATTTTTCCTTTTTATTTTTTTTTTTAATTTTATTAAAGAGAGAGAGAGGAAGGAGACGGGAGGTGGAGAAGCCACAGGAAGAGGCCACTGAGGGGATGGTGGGCGGGTGTAAGTAATGAATGGTGAAGATACAAGAGAAGATCAAGAATTACGGTAGGTACGTAATTTTCATATCTTCCCTTGTCAATCCTCACCATTCATTACTTCCTGGGTGAGTACTAAGCTCCTCTTCCGGGAAGAGGCCATACCCTGAGGGAACAAGACCCCAGCCTTCTGCTGGTGAGAAACAGAAGGAGAAGACCCTGGCTTATTCAGAAAGCCTAAGTGGGAGAAGAGCTAGGAAGTGTCTCCGAGGACGAGGAGACGGAGGGAGCCCCTGTAAAAGTCTCCTAGCTCTAGAGGAGAAAAGACGGGTCCTCCGGAGGCGGCGAATCACCCCACGCCGGGCCAGGGTGACAACCTAGAGAGACGAGCCATGCCGTCCGCCTGATGCAGATCGCTGTCCCGCAAGCCTGGAAGCCACCTCACTGGCGCCAAAGATGCCCTTGCTTGGTGTCTTGCCAGCTCCAGGCCTACCACGGAGAGGGCAACGGCTTGTCTGGTTTGCTCCGTCAGGCATTGATGCCAACAGCTGGGACATCATCGACCACAAATGCGGTTGTAGGCAGCGTGGTGAGCCTGATGAGATGCAATACAGGCACTTTGCACAGAAGAAAGACACTCTTAGCTAGCGAGTCGAACTGGAGAGAGTCCGGATCGGTGGGCGGTCATCGCCAGGCAGCGAGCCCAGAAGGAGTATCTAGTAGACCAAACCAGAGGCGGGTTGGGAAGGAACCTAGAGACTCTGAGGGGCACAATACCTATGCTGACAGTCAGCGGACTGGAGAAGAAGCGTGCTAGGGACTGCCAGGACCGGATAGGCGCCTCCTGGAAGGGGATGGCCAGGAAGGTACCACCAAATGCTGGGCACTGAATTCACCAAGGAATTCTTAGTCCTCCCGTTCGTATTGTCTCTCGAACATAGAAATCGAAGATCCCTCACCATCCTCGAGAGAAACGCTGATATTCCGTGAAATCAGCATCGGAGGAAAGATGAGCAGGGGGTTCCTCTCCCTCAGAGGAGGGAGACGAGGATGATGGGGAGCTGGAATGTCCAGAGGATTCCTGCGGCGGTGGGGAGAGTCGAAAGACCCGCTCATGCATGTATCTAACATATGAGGGGAAGGCCGCAGAACCCCTGAACTGCTCCCAGGATAACGGACCCGTAGGACCGACATGGCCTGGGAGCGGGGTGGTGAGGCAGAGAGATGGGAGAGGGCACCTCCGGGAGACAACTGCTCTCTGCCAGGGCTCTGGAATCCGAGGAACAGACCCTAGTAGGAGGATCCCGGACAACAGACCAGGCACAGAAGCGGAACTCTGGGGAAGCGGAGCCTGGAAGAGCCCAGGGGAGAACCTCCCCTGTGGCAGCAGGGACAGCATGGATCCAGAAGGGCAGTCACCTGACGCCGCCGGAGGGCACCTAGAACCCTGGAGGGAGGGGCAGGGTTCTGCACTCGGCTCCTGGCCACCCCCAGAGGTGGCCAAAGAAGACCAGTGGCAGACCCCTGCCCTCAACCCCTCGGACTCCGAGAGGGCCTCCTCCTCGACCACAGCGTCCCCTGTCCCTAGAGGGCAACAGCACCTGGGGGTAGCTGTCACGGCCCTCCAGAGGGAGCCCCCCCCGTCACCCCCACCCCTGCCCCGGGGCTCCCGCCACCCGCACGGGAACCCTCAGGAGATGACAGAAGGGGGACAGAGGGAGGGGCCCGCTCGCCTGGTACCTCTAGCTACAGGGGACCCAGACCCCGAAGAGTGGGGGTGCCAGGATGGGTCACGTCCAGTCGCCGCCTCCGAGGAGGACGAACCAGCTGGACCTCAATGCTGGCCACCCAGGGGTCCCTGAGGCCACGGTGCCCTGGCAGGCCCCGGTACCAAAGGGCGGCGCGCTCGCCCCCCCCGGCAGCAGCCAGGCCCAACTCCAGACCCCATGGCGGCGGAGACCCGGCTGCGTCCTGGAGGATGGACTAGGCCCGCGGTGCCGCCGCGGCAGCCGGGAAGCGGCCCGGCACCGCCATATCCATCGGCGCCCAGCGAAGCGGCGTCGAGGCCGCAACACCGCCATGATCACGGGCACGCAGAGCGGCACCCGGGATCAAAAGCAGCTTTCCTGTGGCGCTGCCTGATCCCGGCGCCGCTGGCAGCGCCGAGATCTAAGCGGCGCCGCATCGATCCACCGACACCGTGAGCGGTGCAGGTCAACAGCGCCCGAAGGCGGTCGAGAATCACCAAGCCAGGCCCAAAAGTTGGGGCCTCGACACAGAGAACCTGCACCTCCGAGGAGTGACTGCCGAGGCCAGTGTCGCGCGCGGCCCCGAGAGGGACTACGACGCTCCCCCAACACCGCAGAAGGGGCCTCCTCCTCGGCAAGAAAAGACGAGGAGACCCCCTCCTCCTCGGACCGTATAGGCCCGGGAGGGGACCCGGGGGAAGGGCCTAACGATCTTGCCCGAGAATCCCGAGAGCGACGCCATCCCCCGAAGGTCGGCGGGGCTTTGCCGAGCTTAAACGCGTGGATTTCGAGGACACGGCGGTCCATCGAGAAACAGGCATCGACAAATCCATACTGCGAAGTTGGGTCCCAGGCAACGAAGGCAAACGCCATGCCGGGTCCGAGACAGAGAAATTCGCCACAGGAGCACCGACGATAGGGGCGCTGCCCGTCAAAAGCGCTTAGCTCTAAACCGACATAACGCGAAAATAACAAGGCTAAACACAGTAGGAAACACACCGGTGCCGTAAGATGAAAAAAGAACAGTCTTACCGGATCGGCGCCGAGTGACGAAAAACAGGAGTCGGTACACTACGCACTTAAATTGACACTTCACCCGAACAGGTGCTGCCTCGTGAGCGGGAGAAACAGAACTGAGTTGGAGGAGGAGTCACATTAACGCCGCCGCGCATGACGCCACTCGAGGGTGGGGTTGGTAGCCAAAGCTTTTTTTTAAAAAAAGTTTCCATGACGGGTGCCGCCTCCGGCTTACACCCAGGAAGTAATGAATGGTGAAGATTGACAAGGGAAGATCAATAAACTGTATATCCAACCTTCCCTCTCCCTGGTAAACCCCAAAGTAACAACATCTACCAGGGTTTTAAATAGTCGGTGTCGCATCGCACTTTGCAATGCGAACCGGCAGTTCGTGCTATGCATTTTTACTTTTCCATCGCAAAAAGTGCGATGCATTTTGGAGTGCTGACCAGTGACTGTGCTAACAGGCCTAAAGAAAAAAAATGCAGAGTTTTTTGTTTAGGTGCACCGCTGCCGATATCGTGCGTCTAAACGGACGTGCTGTGTTTGCTGTGTCTGAATTTGGCATTGATGTTTTAATTTTTGCGTAATCAGTCATGGCCCTCAAGTGACTGTGCATTATCGGGGGGGGGCAGCGGTGGCTGAAGAGAAGCCAAGGACCCGTGATTGGTGAAGAGGAGCTGAAGAGCAATGATTCGTGTGCCCAGCAGTACGGGTAGTTCTGGCGCCATGATTAATTGGCTGCTAGCAGCCTAGTGCCTAGGTTGTGTCAGAACAGCAGCAGGCAGCAATTAAATTGTATACCTGCCATCAACAGTTGCCGGACAAGGGCTCTGGTGGGATGGAGCAACAGGAGCTAGAGTTTGATCAGATCTGACCAGGACGGGATGTTCTTTAGCTATGGAGCCTGTCCAGCAGAGGTCATCCACTTTGTAAGGTGAATGAGTAAGTTGTGCAATTATAAACGCGGTAGTCACCTCACCCAGTAGCATAGCGGTAGGCCGGCAGCTACAACTCAGTCTGAGGGAGAACCGTTTTGGCTACTTTTTGTCATCTTTTCTTTTGCTGGAGCTTGGATACTGTTAATAGTGCAGTCCAGAGAGCAGAGTCTGCTGCTGGTCTCTTGTACAGGTTGGCTGTCACAGTTGTGTTTGCAATGGTTTAGGGAGATATTGAGGAAAGTACCTGCTCTGAGTGACTGTTAGTCTGGTGCAGTCACTAATGTCCTTCCTGGATTTTCAGCCTTGGAATAACATTCTGAAAAGCAAAAGGGATTAAATAAAAAGAAAGGAAAGCCAAGGTTTTAAAGGAACCTAAATGACGGTTGGTGCACTTTTCTTGGGGTTTACTCCAGTGTATGTGCCATGTATTTTTTAGGTCATTCTTTAGAATGTCATCCCACCCCCATGATGCAACATTTGGACAAAAACTCAGCCTTCTGTCTTGTAACTTGTTCTCATCTGAAGTCTTATCCATTCATGCTGAGAATGCAGTTGAGAAATGGGTACAAGGTTCTGCAGTTCTGATCTGGCAGGACTGTTTGTTGTGTTGGAGAGGGGGCTACAGCACATGACACATGCAGAAGGAAATATAAATTAAAGTAATGTTTGTATATTGACTGTGTGTGTGCACGCACGTGTGTATACCAGACTTACTGCTTGGGGGGATATTTTGATGAGTGGTTGAGACATTATTCAAGGCAGGAAAAGTTAAGTCCCACATTGTATTTTAGAGGGCAGGGGGCCATAAGTGGTGACTAGGGTGGTGGTACCGAGATTGGTGGGGATTGCAATAGGATGGGAGTTGTCAGTGAGAGTGTGTGTGTGTGAGAGCGTGCGCATGTCAGGGTACTGAAACAGATAAAGCAAAGACAGTGCTAATTTTAATAAATGATTTTATTTCAGGTTTTAAAAAAGTAAATTTTTAGCATTTAATTTTGCTAATCAAATTGAGGCAAGTGCTAAGCATTTTCACAGCTGATTAGCACTTTAACGCACAAAACTGCTAATCAAGTTTTGCAGCTTATTTAAAACCCTGTCTACTCCCCTGAATTGACATTCTCGTGACTTAGCTATAACTTTCATGTCCCCTGCTACGTAAACTGCTGACAAAGAGAAGGTTCTCCTCTGCCCACAGCAGGAGATCAGTGTCTTCTTTCAGCATCTCTCTGTTCTTTGTGCCCCCTTGATTGCTGATGTACGCTATCATGCCAACGTTGTCTGACCTTATTTTGATGGCTTCTGACTAAACCCAACTCTGAAAATGAAGGAGAGTGAGACGCACAGCTCGTCTCCAGATTGTTTATGAGTAGGTGCTGTTCCTGCACTGACCAAGTCCCCTGAATGGGAATATAGTCCAGCACTGCCCCCAAACCAACAGGCTGGAAGCAGTTCTCAGAATCAATTCTGGGGGGACTTCCAAGGGAGATCCTTTGCTCAGAGTCTCCAAACTCACCCACCAACTCATAGACTGTCGCAGGAGTGGTGAAACTGGGATACTGGCCTGATAGTTCTCCAAGGTCAGATCCCAGGCCAGGCCAACAGCAACTCGATCTGCAAGGTCTGCACATAAAGATGAGCCCATTGGACTAGTTCTATTGTCGTCATCATGAGGTCCTGAATCCGCAGAAGGCTGTGAGCCGAGGTTGACGACTGACTCCTCAGCCACTGAACCTCTCAAGAGGGTCTCTCCTTCCAGGCTGGTGAGAGGAAGACCTTCCCCTCGTCCATCTTTAACACCTCTCCCAGGTGTTCCAAGGTCTGTGACGGCTTTAGAGAGAGCTGTTCTCCTGATTCACCACACAGCCGTGGGACTCCAAGACCTCCAGAGTCCTGCCTTTTGACTTCCTCGCCATTGGTGCTGATGGCACTCGAATGAGCAGATCATCCAGGTAAGGACAGACATGACGTCCCTCCTGCCGGAGTTGAACCACCAGGACTTTGAGCACCTTTGAGAACATCCAGGGGGCTGTTTCCCAAATGGGAGCACCCTGTACTGGAAATGCTGTCCCAGGACCATGAACCTGAGGAACCTCTGATGAGGCTGCCAGATGGGAATGTGGCAATACATATCCTTCCGATCTATGGATGCTAGACAATCCTCTGGCTGGACAGCCCGAATGAGTGAACATAGGGACTCCATCATGAAGGTCATGTGGCTCGGGGGGGGCGCTGTTGAGCCCAAGCAACGAGCAGCAAATATTTACAGCTCCTTATAACCTGGAGAGGAATCTGCCTAAATCTTCCATTAAGAAGTCTTACTCAGCTTTTTTGATCTCACCATCGTAAAGCCCGCCCCTGAAAATATCAAGATGGGTAATCCTAAAAAGGATAAATCCTCAGGAGGACTTGGCAAAAGCAAGGGATTGGGAGCTTCAGGAAGGCCTGAAGAAGCCATAGTTTCAGAGGAGAGGCCTGAGACAGGAGAGACTATTGCCACATTGGGTCACAAACTTCAGACCCTTATATCTTCTATGTCCATTTTAAGTCAAAAAGTAGACTTTAATGGATGGGTCACAATCTTGGAATCGGCGGTAGAGGGTATCAAAGGGGACCTCCGAGATGTCCACAGGCAAGCTGATGCCTCTACAGGTGCGACTACGCTCGTGCTAAAGGAAAATCAATACCTTAAGGCAAGGCTGGAGGTCCTCGAAAATCAAGCAAGAGTGGCAAATGTTCGTATGGTAGGACTGCCAGAAGGTATCGAGGGCGACCACCCAATACTTAACATCCAGGACTGGCTAACTGAAAAGTTAACATCGGGAAGTCCGGAAGAAGCTTGGGAGGTAAAGAAAGCATACCAGGTGAATCTGCGGGGCCGATCACAGAACATGGACGAACCGCAAACTCTCATGTTGGTGACCTCGGGTGTAGCAGCCCGGGTTAAATTCTTAAATGTGCTCACAGAGCAGCTCCCTTATTGCAAGACGACCACCAGGTACATTTCTTCCCTGATAATAGTTATGCCACCAGGCAACATCGGAAAAAGTTTGAGGGAGTTAGACGCATTCTGAGAGGCTTGGGAGTTCCACACAACATAATTTTCCCTGCTAGGCTTCGGGTGGTACACAACAGTAAAGTATACCTGTTCTCGGATCCTATAGAGGCTGGAAATTGGGCGGATCGGAGGGCAGCTGAAACACGTAGAAGAACCGAAGGCACTGAAGATGAAGACGACGAGGCAATACCTTGAAGGAATTCTGAAGGTGACTGCTTATTACCGAATGGTAATTCTATTTTACATTGCCCCAGTACTGTTTCGACATTTCAACGAACTTTAGCTCAATCGAATAAATAAAATGATCGGACTTTTTGCAGATTTGCTTTCATATTTACAACGGATTTGAGCTACCAGCGATGTCTTAGTTTTCATGGGGGGTGCAAACTTTGTTTACTACCTAATCTTATTTTAGGTTAGAATTAAAAGAGGCAAAGGTTGTTTAGTTTTCTTCCCCAGGTTTAAGTGGGGTATTTTCAAGCTGTTAAAGTGTTTTTTGCTTTAGAGATGTTTCTCTCTTGCATTTAGGTAAATACATGGCACCACTAGCCCTTTTTATTTAAAAAAGGGGCATGGCTAATTCTCGGACTAGAATTGCTGGACAATTTATTAACATCGATAAATACCATGTAGCACATGGGTTCTATGCTCAGCACAGACAGAGTAATTTTATCATACTGGCTTAAATTTATTATAGGAATACCCCTAATGTTGTATCAATATATAGTAGATGCAAAGAGCTCCTTTGATTAAGGAAATAATGTTATTTCCAATAGTAATAATGTGATTTGATGGACTGTCTGCTATATATTTTATTTATTTATTTTATCTGTACATCAGTTTACAACCTTTGAGCTAGGGGCTCATTTCCAAAGGTACCTCGTCACATTGAGGACAAATACATTACAACTTTTTATTACATCATAGAGGTTACAAGTTTAGCAATCACATGCAGTTACAATCATTTGTACAGAGACAGACAGTTAACTTACAATGGCATATACTTGCACAAGGTTACATGCAGAAACAGCAGGTGGTAATAGTTCAGTGGGCAACGGGGTGAGGTTGGGGTGTGGTGGGGTGAGGAGCAGCTCAGTGAGCTCTGTCAGTGCATAGAGTTATGCCACCTTAGAGACACGTGCAGCTACGCGTATTAAATAGCTGGTTCCGAAGTGCAGTTTTGAAGCAGGAGATCGTAGGGGTGTCAGAGATGGAAGTAGGGAGCGTGTAATACCAGGAAGGAGCTCTGTAACAGAAGGACCTCTGTCCATGGGTGGTCCTGGATCTTGGGATCAGTAGAGTGGCCTTGCAGGAGGTTCGAGTTTGAACCAAGGCTTGGGCTTGGTGGATGGAGGCTGTCAGCCCGGGAGGGGATAGCCCGAGAAGAGTTTTTTTCATTATAAGGCAGGTTTGGTATCTAAGAAGAAAAAATTACTCATCTTAGTAATGTTGTCTCTTCTAATGGAGTCTTGCTGTATTCGGACTATTGCAGTTAGGTCCTGCCTTTCAACTGCCCCGGAGAACAAAGAGTTAACTTTCCATGGCCAGCATGGAACGTTCAGCGCGAGCTCGGTTGAAGCCCCTGTTCTGCTGTTGTTTAAACTCAAACCGTCAGATCTTTACGAGCAATACTCACTAGAAGTTCTGTGTGGAAACTGTAAAACTCACTCTAGCCAACTGGCAACTAAATTTATTAAAAAGGGTTTTTTGGTTTCAAAGCAAAGACTCAAGTCAGGAAACCCAAAAAACAAAACACAACACACACCCAAAGTAAAGGAGGGTGAAAGAGGGGCACCCTTAGGGTGCCAACACTGCTCCTGCCCACCCACATCCCAAAATCCAGGTTCTGAGAGGGGAGGCAGGGGAGGTCAGAATACAGCAAGACTCCATTAGAAGAAACAACATTACTAAGGTGAGTAATTTTTTCTTCAAACAACATGAAGTCTTGCTGTATTCTGACTATTGCAGACTACCAAGGAGTACCTCCATGGAAGAGGGACAGAACCTACTTTTGGAATAGGCTCTGAAGTACTGCTGTGCCAAACCAAGCATCACTCCTAGCCTGGATATCCAGAGAGTAATGTTTGGAGAATGTATGGACTGTTTTCCAGGTGGCTGCTTGACAAATTTCTAGGATAGGAATATCCCTGGCAGCAGCCAGGGAAGCAGCTGTACCTCTAGTAGAGTGAGCCCTCAGGCCTGAGGGTGGGGTTCTACCCAGTTTTTCATAGCAGAATTGTATACAAGAGTCAATCCACCTGGCAATAGATCTCTTAGTGGCAGGTTTGCCCTTACCGACCTCTCCATATGTGAGGAACAACTGGAGGGACTCAAACCTCTGACCCTTGGTGCGCTCTATGTAGTAGCTGAGGGCCCTTTTAACATCCAAGCTGTGCAACCTCCTCTCTCCAGAGGAGGAATGGTCAGTGAAGAAAACAGGGAGAGACATAGACTGATTAAGGTGGAAATCTGAAACCACCTTAGGCAAAAACTTCCTGTTAGTTCTTAGGACCACTTTATCTCTGTGGAAAGAGATGAAATCAGGCTCTACTGACAGGGCTTACAATTCACTGATACGCCTGGCAGAGGTAATGGCTACCAAAAACACAGTTTTCCAAGTCAAGTACTTAAGCTCTGCAGAGGACAAAGGCTCAAAGGGAGGTTGCATAAGCTTAGCAATGCAAACATTAAGGTCCCAAGCAGGAGGAGGGTCCCTAAGGGGGGACTGGTGTGCAGCAATCCCTTGAAGAACTTACAAAACACAGGATGGGTTGACAGAGGAGAGCGCTTGCCTACTGACAGGAAGGCAGAGACAGCTGCTAAATGCACTTTAAGTGTAGCTGGCCTAAGGCCTAGGCCACTGAGATGGACCATATAGTCCAGAACCGTAGGCAACCCAGCAGATTCTGGAGAAATATTCTTATTAGAACACCAAATAGTGAACCTTTTCCATTGGGAATTGTTAAGTCTTTCTAGTGGAAGGCTTTCGAGAAGTCTTAAGGATATCCAGAACCCCTTGGGAAAGATGCAGATCAGCAAACTCTAACTCTTCAAGAGCCATGCCTTGAGATTGAGAGACCTGAGGTTTGGGTACCAAATCCTCCCCTGAGAGGATGTCAATAGGTTGTAATTCTTGGGAAGAGACAGGGGAAGGTGGACTGCTAAGGACAGCAACAGGGGGTACCACGGCTGTCTGGCCAAGTCTGGAGCAATCAGGATTACTTTGCATGGTTGTGACCTTATCTTGACTAACACCTTGAACAGGAGAGGGAAGGGGGCAAAAGCATACAGAAATTTCCCTTCCCAATTCAGGATCAGGACATCCAGGGGGACTGAGCCCAAGACTGGGGGTCTGCAACAAAACAGAGGAAGTTGGTGATTGTCTGGGGTTGCATAAAGATCTATCTGTGGAGTGCCCCATCTCGAGAAAATCACTTTCAAAACTAAGGGATCTAGGGTCCATTCGTGATGACCCTGGGATATCCTGCTGAGAGCATCTGCTAGGACACTGTCCTTCCCTGGGAGGTGAACTGCTATCAGAGAGGTTTGCAGGGAATAGGCCAGGGACCACAACTTCATTGCCCCTGTGCACAAGGCCGTAGACCAAGGGAGGGGGAAGTGCCTAATCCAATTAACAGAAGCACTCTTGATAGGAGGGTCGATCCCAGTCCTTTCACAGAAGAAAGGGTTCTGCAAGAACTCCTAAAACTGAAGGTGGACAAAGCAATAGGTCCTGATGGAATTCACCCCAGAATTCTAAAAGAATTAAGGGAGGAACTAGTGAAACCACTGGCTACTCTTTTAATAAATCATGGGAGGATGGTGTGGTACCGAAGACTAGAGGAAGGCGGATGTGATTCCCTTCACAAAAGTGGGACCAAGACAGAGGCAGGGAAACCACAGACCTGTCAGTCTGGCCTCTGTGGTAGGGAAAGTGATGGAGTCACTTGAAGGAAAGAATAGTTGAGTACCTAGAGGCCAGTGGAGCTCAGGACCCAAGGCAGCATGGATTCACAGCGGAAGGTCATGTCAGACGAATCTAATAGATTTCTTTGACTGGGTGATCAAAGTGTAGACCAGGGAGGGGCTGTGGACATGGCCTACCTAGACTTTAGCAAGGCATTTGACACAGTCCCACAAAAAGATTAATAGTCAAATTAACCAGCCTGGGAGTGGGTCCCAGGGTGGTAGCCTGGTAAAACATTGGCTGCACAACAGGACACAGAAGGTAACTGTAAATGGAGTCCACTCTGAAGAAAGAGAGGTTACTAGTGGGGTACCGCAGGGTTCAGTATTGGGTCCAGTCCTTTTTAATGTCTTCATCAGTGACATTGCAGAGGGACTGGAAGGAAAAGTATGCCTTTTTGCAGATGACACAAAGATCTGCAACAGGGTTGATACACAAGGAGGCGTGGAAAGGATGAAAAGGGACTTGGCAAGGTTGGAGGAATGGTCAGAAGTATGGCAGTTAGGATTCAATGCAAAGAAGTGCAAAATAATGCACCTGGGAAACAAGAACCCAGGGGAAGAATACACAATGGGTGGGGAGGTAGTAACAACAACAAAAAAGGAAAGGGACCTGGGGGGTAATCATATCAGATGACCTTAAGGTTAGCAAGCAATGTGAGAAGGCAGTAGGGAGGGCTGGGGGTATACTGGGATGTATAGGGAGAGGCATCAGCAGCAGAAAACAGGAAGTTGTTATCCCTCTGTACAGACAGTTGGTGAGACCCCATCTGGAGTACTGTGTCCAGTTCTGGAGACCCCATCTCCGCAAGGACAGACACAGGATAGAGGTAGTCCAGAGGAGGGCAACTAAAATGGTGCAGGGTCTGCAAGAGAAGCCTTATGAGGAGAGACTAAAGGAGCTTAATATGTATACCCTTGAGGAAAGAAGGGAGAGGGGGGACAGATAGAAACTTTTAAGTACCTCAGTGGAATCAACAAAGTCCAAGAGGGTAGCATCTTTCAGAAAAGAGACTTGAAAGAACAAGGGACACAATTTAAAGATAGAAGGAGGCGGTTCAGGGCAATGTGAGGAAGTATTATTTCACAGAGAGGTAGTGGATACGGGAACAGCCTTCCTGAGGAGGCTGTGGGTCTAAAATCAGGAGAATTCAAGAATGCATGGGACAGACATAAGGCAATTCTTGTGGGGGGGTAGGAAGAAATAGGCTGTTGGTTAACTAGGATCTACGGTCTATCCTGTAGGTAGGGAAATGGGCAGACTAGATGGGCCAAGCGGTCCTTATCTGCCGTCAAAGTCTATGTTTCTATGCCTCCTTGCTTGTTGATGTACCACATGGTGGTGGTGGTGTCTATTCTGGACCACCTTGTTCTGTACAGATTTGGAAAAGGCTTACAGTGCCAGAAACACTGCTCTGAGTTCCAAGAGACTGATGTGAAGCAGAGATTCTTCAGGTGACCACAGCCCTTGGGTGGTAAGATCCCCCAGGTGGGCTCCCCAGCCCAGCAGGGAAGCATCTGTGGTGAGTATCACTGAATGAGACTGAGTGAAAAAAGGAACTCCTTGTCTCAAATTGTCCTGAATCTGTCACCACTGCAAAGCCTGGATCAGGGTTCGAGTCACTGGGACTAGTTTGGTAAGGGAATCCTTTCTTTGGGACCAGAAGGCTCTTAAGTGGAACTGAATGTCCCTCATCTGGAATCTTGCTCCCTGGACCACTGCTGTGGAAGCTGCTATGTGGCCCAGAAGCTGAAGGAAATGCCTAGCTGGTCGAGACACCTGTACAGTGAATGAAGAGGCCAGTTCCATAAGGGTCCTTGCCCTGTCCAGGGGAAGGAAGGCTCTTGTCCTTACTGTATCCAGCTCCGCCCCTATGAAGGTGAGGAGCTGTACTGGCTCGAGAAAGGAAAATTACGTACCTACCGTAATTCTTGATCTTCTCTTGTATCTTCACCATTCATTACTTCCTGGTGAGCCGGAGGCGCCAGCACCGCCATGGGAGCTTTTTTTTTTAAAAGTTGTTTGAACGGCCCCCTCAGAGCGACGCCATGCTGGCGCGCGAGGGGCGGCCGCAGAAGACGACTCCTCCTCCAACTCAGTTCTGTGAGCCGGAGAGGCAAAAGTGAAAGCAGAAAATATAGATAGCGAGGCAAGATAGCCGAGGGATAGCAAAGCAAGGAAGAATGAACTGAAAAAGGAATAAACCGATGGAGAAAGGACAGAGGAGATAAGAGTATCCCTAGCCTAGGGACTGCAGGGCCTCCTTACCTGGGCGACTCTAGGAGGAGAGATGAGTAAGGAAATGAGAAAATAGAAGGAAAAGAAGAAGAAAGAAAGAGAGAGATGGGATGTTGAAGGGACCAGAATGCCCAACGAGCATAGTTAGCTTGCAGCTAAAGGCTCGACTAAAGGGGAAGCAAGAATCCCCGGAGATAGAGCTGAAGAGAAGGTTCACCGAACCCGCTAGACAGACTCAGGAGGCATAGTCCTCATCCTCAACATGCCATTGTACTTGGATACCACTCGGCTCCTGGCCGCTGAAGGCCCTTAACTGAGGACAGCCGAGGAGGGAAGAATAAAACCCAGGCAGCATGAGAGCTGCTCAGGGGTTTAGAAATGGAAAATGTAAGCCTCTCAGGCGTTTCAAGATAGAAATGGACTCATACTGACTGGCCAAGGCAGGTCAAGGCTAAGGCTGGCTAGGATTGGATATGGTCAGCACTGTTCTACTGTAAAATTGTCCAGGAGGACACTTAAAGGGAGAAACCAATAGTGAAAACAGCGAGAAGGATAGCCTACCTTCTCATTTGCCTTCTTGTTTGTTTTCCTTTTTTTTTCAGATAAAAATTTTTTTTTTTTAGACTAGATGCATGACCCAGATATCAAGATGCCTATAGCAGTCGAAGAGAGTTCCCTCAGCATTTTTTTTTTTTTTTTAAAGAAAAAAGGAATAGATGTACCCGTTCCTCTGCTCTGCAAGGCAAGAATAGAGGGGGGATTAGATTTCAGGGCAACTATCTGGACACGGGATTGCAGGATCAAAACTGAATAGCCTGAGCCAGGCCAAAAAACCCCAAAGGTATCTTGCCAGAAGAATGGCAAGAGATAGTTGTGCAGTCTGATCACCAATGCAAACCACGAGATGGCCCATGAATCTTAGAGTAAGTAATTTTTCTGGAAATTTAGAACCCCCTCAAAGAAAGATTTTTTTTTTTTTAATGATATATTATTTGGGGAAAAATTAGGCAATTTTTCCTGTCTTTTATATATATGCAGAGAGAGGAAGGAGACGGGAGGTGGAGAAGCCACAGGAAGAGGCCACTGAGGGGATGGTGGGCGGGTGTAAGTAATGAATGGTGAAGATACAAGAGAAGATCAAGAATTACGGTAGGTACGTAATTTTCCTATCTTCCCTTGTCAATCTTCACCATTCATTACTTCCTGGTGAGTATTAAGCCCTCTTCCCTGGAGGGGAAGAGGCCACACCTGAGGGAACAAGAACCCCAGCCTTCTGCTGGTGAGAAACAGAAGGAGAAGACCCTGGCTTATTCAGAAAGCCTCAAGTGGAGAAGAGCTAGGAGGTGCCTCCCGAGGACGAGGAGACGGAGGGAGCCCCTGTAAAAGTCTCCTAGCTCTGGAAGAGAAAAGACGGGTCCCCAGAAGGCGGAGCTTAATCACCCTACGCCGGGCCGGGTGACAACCTGAAAGACGTAAGCCATGTCATTCGCCTGATGCAGATCGCTGTCCTCGCAAGCCTGAAGCACCTCATTGGCATCATAAGATGCCCTTGCTTGCGTCTTGCCAGCTCCAGGCCTACCGCGGAGAGGGCAATGGCTTGTCTGGTTTGTCTCGCATCAGGCATAGATGCCAGCAGCTGGGACATCATCGACCACAGATGCCGGTTGTAGGCAGCGTGGTGAGCCTGATGTGATGTAATACATGCACTCGCACGAGAAGAAGAGAACACTCTTCGCCCCCAACGGTCGAACTGGAGAGAGTCCGAATCCGGTGGGCAGTCGTGCGCCAGGCAACGGCGCCCAGGAGGAGTATCCAGGTATACCAAACCTGAGGACGGGTTGGGAAGGGAACCTAGAGACTCAGAGGGGGCACAATACCTACGCTGGCAGTCCGCCGGGGCTGGGGAAGAAGCGGCAGGGGACTGCCAGGACCGGATAGACGCCTCCTGGAAGGGGATAGGCCAGGAAGGTACCACCAGATGCTGGGCACTGAATCACCAAGGAATTCACGCCTCCTGTTTGGTATTGTCTCTTCGAACGTGAAATCTGGAGATCCTCACCATCTCGAGGAAACGCTGATATTCTGTGAAATCAGCATCGGAGGACAGATGAGTAGGGTTCCTCTCCCCGAGGAGGGAGACGAGGATGATGGGGAACTGAATGCCCAGAGGATTCCTGCGGCGGTGGGGAGAGTCGAAAGACCCGCTCATGCATGTATCTAATATATGAGGGGAAGGCCAGAGAATCTCTTGAACTGCTCCCAGGATAACGGACCCGAGAGACCGACATGGCCTGGGAGCGGGGTGGAGGCAGAGAGATGGGAGAGGGCACCTCCGGGAGGCAACTGCTCTCTGCGAGGGCTCTGGAATCCGGGGAAAGGAGCCCCGGGAGGAGGGATCCGGATATCAGACCAGGCCGCAGAACGGAACTCTGGGGAAGCGGAGCCTGAAGAGCCCTGGGGAGAACCTCCTGTGATGACGCCGGACTGCATGGATCCAGAAGGGCAGTCCGCACAAACGCCAGAGGACACCCTAGAACCCTGGAGGGAGGGGCGAGGCTCTGCACTGCTCCTGGCCACCCCTAGGGTGGCCAAAGAAGACCGAGCAGCAGACCCCTGCCCTCAACCCTCGGACTCCGAGAGGCCCTCCTCTCACCACAGCGCCCCTGTCCCAGAGGGGCAACAGCACCTGGGAGGTAGCTGTCACCTGGCCTCCAGAGAGGGGAGCCTCCCCGCTCACTCCCCACGCCTGCCCCCCGGGCTCCCTGCCACCCCAGCCGGGGAACCCTCAGGAGACAACGGAAGGGGACAGAGGAAGGGGCCTGCTGCGCCGCCTGGCACTCTAGCCACCGGGGACCCAGACTCAAGAGTGGGGGTGCCAGGATAGACCACGTCTGAGCTCATCGCCTCCGAGGAGGACGAGACCAGCAGGACCTCAATGCTGGCCACCCCAGGGTCCCTTGAGGGTTGCAGACACGAACGCCCGTACCAAGGGAGGCGCCGCCGCCTCACGCCGTGGTAGCAGCCAGGCCTAGCTCACTTCAAGGCGCCGGCAAGGCCGGCACCGCCTGGAGGAAGGACAAGGCCCACGGCGCCGGGCGCGTCGGAAGGTGAGGCAGCACCGCCAACGGCGCCGCCTTGTCCATCGGTGCCACGAACGGCGCCGAGGCCCAAAGCGGCACCGCCAATGGCGCCGCCCCGATCACCAGCGCCGCGAATGGCGCCGGGATCCAAAGCAGCACCGCCAACGGCGCCACCCCGATCACCGGTGCCGCGAACGGCGCCAGACTCAAAGCGGCGCCGCATCGATCACCGCCACCGAACAGCACCAGGATTCAAACGGCCGAAAGTTGCTGCTGCCGAGGGTCCACCCAGCCAGCCCAAAGCCGAGGGCCTCGACATCGGGGAGCCTGCACCGTCAAGAGGTGACTGCCGAGGCGGTGTCGGCGCCACGCCCGGAGGGACCACGACGCCTCGACACCGCAGAAGGGGTCTCTCCGCAAGAATAGGCGAGGAGACCCCCTCCTCGGACCGTAGAGAAGCCCAGGAGGGGACCCGGAGGAAGGCCCAACGAGCGTGTCGAGAATCCCGAGCGACGCCGCCCCTCAAGGTCGGGCGGGTCTTGCCGAGCTTAAACGCTCGGGTTTCGAGGACGCGACGGTCCATCGAGAAACAGGCGTCGCACGAATCCATATCATGGCTGGGTCCCAGGCAACGGAGGCAAACGTCATGCCGGTCCGAGACGGAGAAATGCCGGCCACAGGAGCACCGACGCATAGGGGCGCGGCCCGTCTTCGAAAAGCGCTTCGCTCCAGAACCGGACATAACGCCAAACAATTAAGGTAAAAACACAGTAGGAAACACCCGACGCCGTACAGATAGAAAAAAGAACAGTCTTACCGTGGTATGGCGCCGGAAAAGTAACGAAAGAGGAGTCGGCCTAAGAATTGCGCACTACAAAACTACTGCAAGCAGGTGCTGCCGGACGAGCGGAGAAACAGAACTGAGTTGGAGGAGGAGTCTGTCGACATTAACGGCCGCCGCGCATGACGCCACTCGAGGGCGGGTCGTTAGGCAAACTTTTTAAAAAAAAAAGCCTGTGATGGTGCAGCCCTCGGCTTACACCCAGGAAGTAATGAATGGTGAAGATTGACAAGGGAAGATCTGACTTTGGAAGGTTGAGGAGGAATCCTAAGGAAGTGAGCACTTGCTGAGTTATTTGCAGATGTGACTTGACTTGGTCTGGAGACTGACCCACTATGAGCCAGTCGTCCAAATATGGAAAGATGGAGATCTTTTTTCTCCTTAGGAAAGCAACCACTACTGCCAGGCACTTTGTGAACACCATTGGGGCTGATGTTAGGCCAAAGGGCATTGCTCTGAATTGATAATGGCCTGAGGGCAACTCGAACCTGAGGTACTTTCTGTGGGAGCACCTGATGGGAATGTGAAAGCAGGCATCTTTGAGGTCCAGGGAGGCCAGCCAGTCCCCTGGCCTTAGAGAGGACAGAATTTTTCCCAGAGTCACCATTTTGAACTTTGGTTTTAAAAGGTGCTTGTTCAGATATCTTAGACCCAGGATGGGCCGCCATTCTCCTGTTTTTTGGGGGGTTAGGAAGTACCTGGAGTACAATCCTTTGCCCTTGTGTAGGGTAGGAACCCTTTCTATGGCTCTGAGAGCCAGAAGGGAAGAAACCTCTGCCTCTAGGGCAAGGGTCTCTGATGGATTTGCAGGTGGAAAGGATCTGGTTCTCATCTTGGCAAATTTTTTGAAGCTGAGAACCAGTCCCTGGCGTACTACTTCTAGGACCCACTTGTCTGATGTCAGAGACTTCCAGTCCTGGACAAAGTAAGCCAGCCTGCCCCCTACATGTATTGGAGAATCAGCCCGGGCAGACCCATCAGGGTGTCTGCTTGGCAGGGGCATTAGGCTGAGGGGTGGAAGCAGGCCTGCTTATTCCCCATCTGCCTCTCCCTCCGATGAACCCCATCTGAGCATAGGAAGAAGAGGGGGCCTGGGCTTGTTAAAAAGGCCTTTGAAAAGGCCTGCCCTTGCCCCTGGACTGCTGCCTTTGAGGAGTGGCTTGCCTTTCTTTGGCCTGAGCACTCCTGTAGGTGGTCCTGTACTTGTCCATCTTTTTCATATAGTTCTCTGTCTGCTCCCCAAACAGAGAATTACCAATGAGAGGGAAATCTATGGCCTTAGCCTGGGTATCCTGTGGTAGGCTAGTACATCTGAGCCAAGCCATCCTCCGAAGGGCTACAGATGTAGCCATGACTCTAGATGAAACATCATTGGAGTCCACAGCAGCATGAAATTGCCCCCTGGATGGCTCAATCCCATCCGCAGCCACCTGCTCCAGCTCTTTGGCAAGCTGGTCAGGGGCCTGTTTAGCCAGAGCCAGAACAGTGTCCCATCTGGACTTCTGATATCTAGCTGTGTAGGCCATATAATTAGCTTGCCTGAGTCCCAAAGATGCTGCTATGTACTGCTTCTTTGCCATGGCATCAGTCCTCCTCGAGTCCTTATCTGGGGGGTGTGATGCCAAGGGAATATTTGCCTTATCGCAGGCAGCAGCCTGCACTACCCCAACATGGCTGCATTGTTGAGAAAGGAACTCCTGTCTGAGCCTGAAAGGTGTACCTCTTGTCCATTCATCTGTCCACAGGAGGTATGGAGTTAGAGTCTTTAGAATTTTAATTGTCTGTTTCCAAAAGATTTATGGAGGGAATAGACAGTCTCCTGGACTCTGGGATGTCCATCATTTCAACAAAATCAGGCTCCTCCTGATCCTCTACTGCTTCTTCCATTGGAAGCTGGAGGGTTTCAGCCACTTTTTTGTAAAACATAAAGTGGGAAGGGGACTCAGAAAGCCTAGGAGGAGAAGTACCTGAAGGTCTGTCTGGGGAGATGTCCAGGTCAATAGGCACATCCAGACTTTCATAATCACCATCATCGTCCTCATACTCTCCCTCCTCCTCCTGCTTCGATTCATAAAATTCTTCTGAAGTGTAATCCGGAACCGGAGGAACCGACCAAACCGAGCCCCTGCCAGATGGTGCTGGTTCGGCTGGAACCGGAGTTAGCGATTGCACTGTCCTTATCGCTTTGGCTATCTCATCAGCGGTCGGAGAATGAATTTGTGGATCCGAACCAGATGATTTTTCTCTTCTCTTCCTTTTAACCGGAACCGACTCCTCAGAATCGGCTCTCCTTTTGCCCAAAGTTTCGCCCTGGTCAGAGGGCACTCCTTCTGGTTCGGTCAGAACCGAATCGGGCTGGCCATCCGGGTCAGCGGACTTCTCGGCCTCCCTTTCCCTCAGTTTACCAACTCTCTTATCCAGGGTAGCTTTGGGAAAACTCTTACAAATTTGGCAGTCTGAATCGAGGTGGTCAAACCCCAGACAATAAAGACAGGTGGTGTGGGGATCAGCCTTAGCAAAGGCTTCCCCACACACACTGCAGTGCTGAAACCCAGTGGGCCCGTTTTTTTCTTGGGTTTCTCAGACCTAACCAATCCTAACCAAAACTTACCCTTTTTTCGGCAATCCACCAGGCAAGACTCCCCTATCGGTTCCTGACCATGTTACGGGTCTTGGAAAAAAACGTAATTAAATCCGTTTTTTTTTAGAACCAATACGGACCAGTTACCACACTCTAAGTAAATTCACAAACTTTTTGAGACTAAACTGATCAGTTTAACCGAACCGATACGAAATTTACAAGTTCCACACAGAAACTAAATGTAAAACCTATCTAGTACTCACGGTACCACAGACAGAGACTTAAACCAACAGATTCGGTAGCAGAAATTCGGTAGAAACCAAGCGAAAAACTACACTTAACCGATTTTTTTGAACCGAGCAAAGGAGAAATCTCCGGATCGACTGTTCAGTGAGGCGGAGTAAAGAATCTGACGGTTGGAGTTTAAACAACAGTAGACAGGGGCTTCAACCGAGCTCGTGCTGAACGTTCCATGCTGGCCATGGAAAGTTAACTCTTTGTTCTCCGGGGCAGTTGAAAGGCAGGACCTAACTGCAATAGTCAGAATACAGCAAGACTTCATGTTGTTTGAAATGTTTGTTACGAATATGGCAAAATGAAAAAATAAAGTATAAAAAAAATGAAGGTCATGTGGCAGACAAACTTGTTTAGGTGTTTCAAAACCAGAATAGGCCTAACGCCCCACCCCCCAAACATCTTGGGAACTAAAAAAACATCTAATAAAATCCCTGGCCTGGCTTGCTAGGAGGCACCAGAGCAATCACCCTGATCTGGGTGAGGAGGTCCGATGTCTACACTACAGCTCATCTCTTCATGGGGTTCTCTGGCACCAGGGATGGCAGAAAACGCTCCTCTGAGGGAATGGTTGAGAACTTTATTGCATAACCTAAGGCCAGAATTTCCAGAACCCAAGCATCTGATGTTATCTGGGCCCATCTTGTGTAAAAATTGTGCAGTCTTCCACCAAGGGAAGAGAGGCAGAGATGAAAAAATTACTCACCTTAGTAATTGTGTTTCTTCTAATGGAGTCTTGCTGTATTCTGACATTAGGCTGTTAGCCCCAGCACGTGAACTGCTCTGGAGAGGAAAGAGTTAACTCTATGCCAGAGCATAGAACGTTGAGCTCGAGCTTGGTTCAAACCTCTGTCTGCTGCACTATGAAGTGTAATCGTCAGATTCTTATGCGCTAACACTAACTAACTACCCCACTATGTGGAAATTGTAAAATTGATACTAGCCAAAAAGGCAACCAAATATTTTGGATCCCCAAAAGACTTAAGTTGAGAAATCCAAAACAAAAACTAGGCGGTGAACAAAATAATTTTCATACCATATAAATAACCCACTCCCCCTGTCTAAAGAGAGGAGAGTGCAAAGTACACCCCTGAGGTGCAAACCTGCGCCTACCAGCTCACTTCCCAAAAACCAGGTTCTGAGAGGGGAGGCAGGAAGGGAGGTCAGAATACAGCAAGACTCCATTAGAAGAAACACAGCTACTAAGGTGAGTAACTTTTTTCTTCAAACAACATGAAGTCTTGCTGTATTCTGACATAATGCAGACTACCAAGCAGTACCTCCATGGAGGAGGGAATCAAACCTATTTTGGGAATAGGCTCGGCAGTACTGCTGTACCAAACCTAGCATCACTCCTGGCCTGGATATCCAGAGAGTAATGCTTGGTGAAAGTATGGACTGTTTTCCAGGTGGCTGCTTTACATATCTCTAATAAGGGTATATCTCTGGTAGCAGCCAGAGAGGCAGTTGTACCTCTAGTCGAATGAGCCCTCAGGCCAGAGGGGGCACTTTGCCTAACTTTTCATAGCAGAATTGTATACAAGAGACAATCCACCTGGCAATAGTTCTCTTAGTAGCAGGTTTACCCTTCCCCACCTCACCATAAGTGAGGAACAGCTGAAGGGAGTCACACCTGAGTGCCTTAGTATGCTCAATGTAGTAGCTAAGAGCCCTTTTAACATCCAAACTGTGTAATCTTCTCTCTCCTGAAAAAGAATGATCCGTGAAGAACACAGGAAGAGACATGGATTGGTTCAGATGAAAATCTGAAACCACTTTGGGTAAGAACCTCCTGTTGGTTCTAAGGACCACCTTATCTCTATGGAATTAGATAAAATCAGGCTCCACTGACAGAGCTTGCAATTCACTGATACATCCGGCAGAGGTAACAGCTACCAGGAACACAGTTTTACAAGTCAAGTACTTAAGCTCTGCTGAAGACAAAGGCTCAAAAGGGGGTTGCATAAGCTGGGCAATGCAAACATTAAGGTCCCAAGAAGGAGTGGGAACCCTAAAGAGGGGATTGGTATGAAGCAATCCCTTGAAAAATTTACAGAAAACAGGGTGAGATGCCAGTGAAGAGGGCTTTTCCAATGACAGAAAAGCAGAAACAGCTGACAAGTGTACTTTGAGGGTAGCTGGTCTGAGGCCTAGGCCATTAAGATGAACCATGTAATCCAGAACTGTACAGAAGTCAGCAGTATCTGGGGATATATGCTTCTTGGAACATCAAATACTAAATCTTTTCCATTTGGAGTTATTAGTTTTTCAGGTTGCAGGTTTTCGAGAAGCTTTGAGAATGTCCCGAACCCCTTGAGATAGATTCAAATTTGCATACTCTAACTCTTCAAGAGCCATGCCTTGAGATTCAGAGACCGAAGGTTGGGGTACCAAATCCTCTCCTGAGAGGAGGTTAACAGGTTGTTATTCCTGGGAAGAGATAGGGTAAGATGGACTGCTAGGGACAGCAACAGGGGATACGAAGACTGCCTGGCCCAATCTGGGGCAATCAGGATCACTTTGCAAGATTGCGACCTTACCTTGACCAGGACCTTGAACAGTACATGAAAAGGAGGGAAGGCATACAGAAATTTCCCTTCCCAATCCAAAATCAGAGCATCCAGAGGGACTGAACCCAAGACTGGGATCTGCAACAAAACAGAGGAAGTTGGTGATTGTCTGGGTCTGCAAAGAGATCTATCTCTGGAGTGCCCCACCTTGAAAATATCACTTTTAACACTAAGGGATCCAGGGACCATTCGTGATGGCCCTGGGAAATCCTGCTCAATGCATCTGCTAGCACACTGTCCTTCCTCGGAAGGTGGACTGCTACCAGAGAGGTCTGAAGAGAATAAGCTAGGGACCATAATTTCATGGCTTCTGTGCACAAGGTCGCAGACTGAGTCCCTCCCTGCTTGTTGATGTATGACATGGTGGTGGTGGTGTCTGTCCTGACCTGAACCACCTTGTTCTGTACTGATTCTGAGAAGCCTTGCAGAGCCAGGTACACTGCCCTGAGCTCCAGAAGATTGATATGGAGAAGAAACTTCTGAGTGGACCACACTCCCTGAGCTGTGAGAGCTCCCAGGTGAGCTCCCCACCCCAGGAGAGAAGCATCCATGGTTAGAACCACAGAATGAGACTGAGTAATGAATGGGACTCCTTGCCTGAGGTTGTCCTGATCCTGCCACCACTGGAGAGCCTGGATCAGGGTCTGAGTCACTGGAATAAGCTTGGTCAGAGGATCTTTTTTCTGAGACCAAAAGACCCTCAAATGAAACTGGATCTCCCTCATCTGAAATCTGTCCCCTTGGACCACTGCAGTGGAGGCTACCATGTGGCCCAGGAGTTGAAGGAAATGCCTTCCTGGTCGAGATACCAGAAGGTGGAAAGAGGAAGCCAGCTCTATAATGGCCCTTATCCTTGCCAAGGGGGGAAATGCTCTTGCTTTGACAGTATCCAATTCTATCCCTATGAAGGTCAAGAGTTGTACTGGCTCAAACTGAATTGGGAAGGTTGAGAAAGAATCCTAGAGAAGTGAGCACTTGCTGGGTCACTTGTAAATCTGACTTGATTTGGTCTGGAGACTTACCCACTATGAGCCACTCGTCCAGGTATGGGAATATGGAGATGTTTTTTCTCCTTAGAAAGGCCACTACTACTGCTAGGCATTTTGTAAATACCCTTGGAGCTGATGTTAAGCCGAAGGACACTGCTTTGAACTGGTAATAGCCTGAAGGCAGTTCGAACCTGAGGTACTTATTGTGGGAGCACCTTATGGGAATGTGAAAGTAGGCATACTTTAGGTCCAGGGAAGCTAGCCAGTCCCCTGGCCTTAGAGAGGGAAGACCTATTCCCCGAGTCACCCTTTTGAATTCTGGCTTTAGTAGATGCTTGTTTCGGTATCTTAAGTCTAGGATGGGCTGCCACTCCCCTGTTTTTTTCAGGGTAAGGAAGTATCTGGAATACAGATCTTTGCCCCTGTGAAGTGTAGGAACTCTCTCTATGGCTCTGAGAGCCAGCAGAGATGAAACGTCTGCCTCTAGGGCAATGGTTTCACAGATGTTTGCAGGTGGAAAGGACCTGACCCTCAGCTTTGGACATTTTTTGGAAGCTGAGGGCCAGTTCCTGTCTTACTACTTCCAGGACCCACTTGTCTGAGGTAACAGACTTCCAGTCCTGGGAGTAGTAAGCCAGCCTGCCTCCTACCGGGATTGAGCAGTCGACCTGGGCTGATACATCAGGGTGTCTGCTTGGCAGGAGCCTTAAGCTGAGAGGAGGATGCAGCCCTGGTCATCCCCCTTCTGCCTCTCCCTCTTAAGAACTCCCTCTGGGAAAAAGGAGAGAAGGCCTGTGCCTGATAGAAAGGCCTGCCCCTGCCCCTAGCTTGCTGCTTCTGAGGAGTTGCCTGCCTTTCCTTGGCCTGTGAACTCCTGTAGGTGGTCCTGTACTGATCCATCTTTTTCATATAATTCTCTGTCTGCTCCCCAAACAGAGAATTATCAACAACAGGGAAATCCATAGCCTTAGCCTGGGTATCCTGTGATAGGCTAGTACATCTGAGCCAAGCTGGTCTCCAAAGAGCCACAGATGTAGCCAAGACTCTTGATGACACATCACTAGAGTCCACAGCAGCATGAAACTGGATTTTTGATGCCTCAAACCCATCAGCAGCCACCTCCTCCAGCTCCTTGGCAAGCTAGGGGGGAGGTCTGTTTAGCCAGTTCCAGTACAGTGTCCCATCCGGACTTCTGGTACCTGGCTGTGTAGGCCATGCAATTAGCCTGCCTGAGTCCCAAAGAAGATGCCATGTATTGTTTCTTTGCCACGGCATCCAGCTTCTTGGAGTCTTTATCTGAGGGGTGTGAAACCAAGGGTATGTTAGTCTTATCACAGGCTGCAGCCTGCACAACTCCAACATGGCTGCATTGCTTGTACAAGTACTCCGTACCTGAGCCTGACAACATGTACCTCTTCTCCATTCTTCTGTCCACAGGAGGTAAAGAATTAGGAGTCTTAAGCAACTTATGTGACTGTTTCCCAAAGGATTTGTAAAGGGGAATAGACAACCTCTTGGACTCTGGGATGTCCATCATCTCCACAAAGTCAGGCTCCTCTTGCTCCTCGACAGCTTATTCCAAAGGGAGCTGGAGGGTTTCTGCCACTTTCCTGTAAAACATAAAAGTGGGAAGTGGACTCAGAAAGCTTAGGAGGGGAAACACCAGAAGGCCTGTCTGGGGAGATGTCCGGTTCTATGGGCTCATCCAGACCTTCCACTCCATCATCATCATCATCCCCCTCCAAATCCGGTTCATAAACGTCTTCAGGGGAATAATCCTGAACCAGAGGAACTGACTGAATCAAACGCCTACCTAAAGGCGCTGGATCAGTCGGAACCAGGTGGAGCGATTCAACTATGCTAATCGCCCGGGCAATTTCTTCAGCGGTCGGATGATGTGGTTCTGGATCCGAACTGGCCAATTTTTTCTTTCCTTTTTCTTTTCACCGGAACCGACCCCTCAAGATCGGCTCTCCATTTGCCCGAGGGAGTATCGCCCAGTTCAGTGGGCACTCCCTCATGTTCGGTCGAAACCGAACTGGGCTGGCCACCCGGGTCAGCGGACTTCTTGGTCTCCTTCTCCCTAAGCCTTCCAATCTTTTGTCCAGGGTGGCTTTAGGGAAATTTTTATAAATTTGACAGTCTGACTCCAGGTGGTCAAAACCCAGACAGTAAACACAGGTGGTATGGGGCTCGGCCTTAGCAAAGGCCTCCCACACTCACTGCAGTGTTGAAATCCAGTGGGCCCGGTTTTTCTCTTGGGTTTCTCAGACAAAGCCATCCTATCACTTACCCTTTTTAAGGCAACAGCCAGGCAAGACCCCCTTATCAGTTCCTAACTGTGTTCCGGGTGTTTGAAAAACAAACAAACAATGGAACACATTTTTTTTTAGAACCGACGTTTTAGACCAGACCGAACCGTGAGCGAAGGAGAAATCTCCGGAGCGACTTTTCAGCTAGGCGGAGTAAAGAATCTGACAGTTACATTTCAAAGTGCAGCAGAGAGAGATTTCACCCGAACTCAAGCTCAATGTTCTCTGCTCTGGCATAGAGTTAACTCTTTCCTCTCTGGAGCAGTTCAAGTGCTGGGGCTAACTGCATAATGTCAGAATACAGCAAGACTTCATGTTGTTTGAAAGTCCGGTGTACTCTCATTGTGAGGTGCCTGCTTTTTGCCCAGGGCCTCCATTGTGTCTTTGGGCAAGGGCTCCTCTGCAACTATTGCTTTTGAAATCAGAATAGGATCCTTTACTCCCATGGCTCTCGAAGCTCCAAAAGGGATGAAAACACCCCTCAATACTGCCTGTCGGCCGCCTCCTTGACCTTTTGGAGTTGAACTAGCCTTTGGCAGATGTTTTAACACTGGAAGTGGCCCTTTTTATCCTGGATATTCTTCAAAATACTGTATCATCCTGGCCAGAACCAAATAACAAGCCTCCCTCAAAGGCAAAGTTAAACAGATTGGTCTTCGAAGCCTGATCAGCGACCCAGTGCCAAAGCCACATGCCTCATGCCTCGTATAGCAACGTGATAAGAGGAGCAAGCCGACATGCATAAGTTCTCCACCATGGCAGTGGCATCTCCTAAGAAGCTGGAGGCCATTGATACCAACTGCAAAATGCCTGCCCCCTCTGAATCTGAGGGAAGGAAACTGCCCACAGTCGTAGCCCACAAGTTTAAGGCTCTGGCAACAATAAAGGAGGAATAGGAAATGTGAAGGTTTGTTCCGCTGAGAACAGACAGAACACCAGGAGGAAGGAGCTACTAGTATAACTAAAACTTCTTTACTGGGACTATATTGCCCTCCTTCCCTCCCCTCCACCCTAAACCAGTTCTACTTTTATAGGCACAGGATTTAACTGACAACAGGAACTTTCTGTTTGGGAGCAGGAAGTGAGTGATCACAGAGCCACCAAGGACTCACCATCCTAGAAGGGCAAGAGTAGCTCTCCATCCCCCCTTTCTGCTGGAGGTCTGACTCTGAGCAAGTAAGGAAACTACTGAGAAATATATGAACTTCTTGTCTTAGAACAGGAAAATCAGGAGCTAAAAGGGCACAGAGGCAGTAAGTAAGTAGGGGAAGAAAAAAAATAAATAAATAAACAGAGGAAAGAGTAAGTATTCCAAACAACAGTTAGGGGGCCAGAAAAAAGACATGATGGGAGTGGTGCAGTGCAGTGGTTGTGGAGCAGCAGTCTTCCAGGAGACGTTCTGGAGGATGCAGTGTTGCCCCATCTGCAGGAACCTCTCTGGGCTGAGGGAGGAGGCTGTTCATCTCCAGGCTGAGTTGGCCAGGATTTGTGGGACCTCCTCTCCCACCCAGGGACCACCAGGGTCACTGCTGTTGCCTCAGAGGTTGCCAAGAAAGAGAGGTTGGACCACAGTGGGCTCAGGGAGGGTGAGGGTGGTGGAACAGAGGAGCATCCCTTCAATTGTACCTCTCCACAATTTCTATGCTGTTCTGGAAAAGTGTGGTTCCTCTATGGAGGCACCCACAGTGGAGACCAAGGAGGATACATAGATACATACATAGATACATAGACAGTGTCAGCAGATAAGGGCCTATGGCCCACCCAGTCTGCCCATTTGAGCTTGTAAGTTCAGTTTATGTTTTCCAAGAAGTCTGTTGCCCCTTACTCCTGACCTCCAGAATTCCTTTATGTCTATCCCATGCATTCTTAAATCCTGTGATTGTTTCAGCCCCCACCACTTCCTCTGGCAGGGTGTTCCACTTGTCCACCACCCGTTCTGTGAAGAAATTCTTCCTCACGTTTCCTCTGAATCGTCCTCCCTCCAACTTCATCCCATGCCCTCTAGTCCTGGATCATCTTTTTCGCTTAAAAAATAGTGTATTCCTGCACCCTGTTCCTCCCTGTAAGATACTTGTATGTCTCTATCATATCCCCTCTCTCCCTCCTCTCCACCAAAGAGTACATGTTCAGTTCCTTCAACCTGTCCTCAGAGGACTTGTGATGCAATCCATGCACCATCTTTGTTGCCCTCCTCTGAACCTTCTCTACCCTGTCTATGTCCTTACCTAGGTAAGGTCTCCAAAACTGTACAGTGCACTCCAGGTGGGGCCTCACTAGTGTCTTGTATAGTGGAATTATGACCTCCCTTTCCTGCAGGTGATGCCCCTGCCTATGCATCCGAGCATACTATTTGCTTTACCTGCGGCCTTGTCACACTGTTTCCCTGTCTTGAGGTCATCAGGGATGATAACCCCAAGATCCCTTTCCTGTTGGTGCATGCTATATCCTCACCCCCCAACTGATATATTGTGCTAGGGTTTTTGTGCCCCATATGCATTATCTTGCACTTCCTTGCATTGAATTTCAACTGCCAAACCCCTGACCATTCTTCAAGTTTCTGCAGGTCCCTTCTCATTCTGGCTACACCCTCTGGTGTGTCTACTCTGTTACAGAGCTTTGTGTCATCAGCGAACAGTGAAATTCTGCCTTCTAGGTCCTGCTCAATGTCACTGATGAAGATATTGAATAGGACCAGTCCCAGCACTGATCCCTGTGGTACCCCACTGGTCACTCTTCCCTCTGTGGAGTGACAGCCATTTACCACCACCCTCTGTGTCCTGCCACCCAGCCAGTTACCTACCCACCACAGCACTGTCCTGCCCACACCCATACTCCCCAGTTTGTGCAATAGTCTTCTGTGTGGCACAGTGTCAAAGGCCTTGCTGAAGTCCAGATAGGCCATGTCCACTGCCCTCCCCTGATCCACCTCCCTAATCATCCAGTCAAAAAATTCAATGAGGTTGGTCTGACATGACCTCCCCCTGGTGAAACCATGCTGCCTTGGGTCCTGTAGTCCATTGACAACCACATGTTCCACCAATCTCTCTTTCAGTAGTGCTTCCATGATCTTCCCACTACCGGGGTGAGGCTGACTGGTCTGTAGTTCCCCGCTTCCTCTTTGTTCCCACTTTTATATAAAGGACTACATCTGCTATCCTCAGTCTTGGGTACCTCCCTGTTTCCAGTGATCGGCTAAACAGGATAGCCAGAGAGTTCAGCCACCACCTCTCTTAGTTCTTTAAGGACACTGGTGCACCCCATCTGGCCCATTGCTTTATCAACTCTTATTACTTCCAGTTCCTTCAGGACCCTTTCTCGTAAAGGACTTGTGTCCATTTCTGCACCATTCTCACCCTTGTACTTGCTCAGACCCATTACCCTCCTCTTCCTCAGTAAAGACTGAGCAGAAATACCTGTTCAATATGTCAGCTTTACTGTTGTCATCCTCCACACAGCCCCCATCCTCCCCCTTCAGTCTCGCTGCTATCCCTCCCTTTGCCTTTCTTTTTTCACTTATGTACCTGTAAAAGGTTTTGTCCCCTCTACCCACTGATTTTGCAACGTGTTCTTCTGTCTGAGCTTTGGCTTCCCTTACTGACCTCCCTTTGCTTCTCCTGGTACTTCTCCCTATCCCCTTCTGCCTGTGTCTTTTTGTATTGCCTGAATGCAACTTTTGGCTTTCACTTTCTTTGCTACCTCTTTGGAAAACCATAATGATCTCCTTCTTTTCCTCTTGCTAACCTGCTTAATACATAATTCTGTTGCTCTTGTAATGCCCATTTTAAATACTGCCCACTATTCCTCAACCCCGATTCTGCCCCATTCCCTTAATGCCTCTTTCAAGTATCTCCCATTTTCCAAAGTCTGCCCCCTAAAATCCAGGATACATGTTTTTGTGTGGTTTGGTTCTGCTCTTCTGTGATTTCAAACCACAGTGACTGGTGGTCACTGTTCCCCAGGTGCTCCCCACTGTTACCCCATCACACTGTCCCTGTTTGTAGCACAAGGTCCAGTATTGCCTTCTGCCGAGTTGGTTCCATGACCAGTTGCTTGAGGAAGGCACCCTGAAGGGAGTCCAGGATAAATGCTCTCCGGCTCGCTGTTACATCATCCGTTCTGTCCCTTGTAGACTATGGTCTACCAGTATATGGTGCTGCCGACATCACTGCACTCAACAAAATTCACTTAACCCTGAATAAAGCCTGCAGATTGATTACTGGTGCCCCCAGGCTCACACACACCTGTCAGCTGTATGTCGAGTTAACCTGCTACTCCTGGATGAACGGCTCCGATACCAAACCTGTCTCCTCACAAAAACCCTATTCGGCTCTCCCCCCCTGGGGTAACGGCATCCATCCACCAGAGCCCTCCCACTATTGCAACACGGTCTTCCTACAAGACCACTCTAAAGGTCCCCAGATCAAGAACCAGCCGTTGCCAGAGGTCCTTCTGCTATAGAGCCCCAACCTGGTTTAACTCTCTCCCTGCCTCCATCACCAATGCCACCACCATCTCAAAGTTCAAAACCACCCTTCGGAACCACATCATCAGCACTCGTAACTGCTCCTGTCTCTGAACATAGCCTCCACCTCTGCTTCTCTTGACAACGCCACCCGGGCAGCTCTCCACCTAGCCATCCCCACCACCACTTCCCTGTACACCGTGCCTATGTTTAACCTGGCCAGTGCCAGCTGTTTAGGTGTTTACCAACTAGATTGCTCACTTGATACCAACTTGTGTAACACCTGTTATCAATTACATGTACCCTGTAACCTAATAGTATTTGTCTGACCACAGTGTGACATGGTGCCTCTGTTGAACGCCTATTGTTTTGCAAATCTATGCTATGTAACCAAAAACACAATGTATGTCTTTATGTGATGAAGTACCTTTGGAAACGAGCCTCTGGCTCAAAGGTTGTAAACTGATTCTTAGAAATAAATAAATAAAATAAATAAATCTGCTCCTAGTTGATGCTGCTGCTGGGATGCTCCAGTCCAAGTCTGGAATATTGAAGTCTCCAACCAGTACTACCTCACCCTTGTCTGCCATCCTTTGGATGGCTAGCATCAGCTCCCTATCTGTTTCTTCCTCCTGGGCTGGTGGTCTATAGACCACACCTGTGTGGATGGCTGGCCCCATTTTCCTTTCCAGCTTAACCCACAGTATCTCTCCCCCATTTTGTTCCTCCTGGATCTCTGTGGCCCTTATGTCATTTTTCACATACAGTGCCACTCCTCCTCCCTTCCTGCCTGCCCTGTCTCTTCTGAATATGTTGTAGCCAGGTATGGCCATCTCCCAGTTGTGGGTATCATTACACCTGGATGCTGGGAACCTCTACAAAGGAGGCCCACAGGAGGGTGGCATGGGACTCCACAGGGGAAGGAAACAACTCCTGGTGGGGGACTCCACTGTTAGGAAGGTAGAACTGGGGGAGGAAGGGGAGAGGGAGGTAAGGTGCCTGCCTGGCGCCATGGCTTGGAGGGACAGGGAGCGAATCCTCAGGATCACAGGAGCAGCTGCACAGGGGAGGGAGCTGGATGTCATTGTCCACCTAGGGACAAATGACCAGCTAAGAAAGGAATCAGAGCAGTGCAAGAAGCGTTTCTGGAGATGAGGAGGGGCCTTAGACAAATAGCACACACGGTAACCTTCTCGGAGGTGCTGCCTGTCTATGGCACGGATGAGGCTAGGGTGCTCCACACCATGGGATTCAATCAGTGGGTGAAAAACTGCGGCATAGCGCAGGGATTTGGCTTCATTGGGGACTGGGGGTCCACCTGGATGGATGCAGGCCTATAGTGGTGTGATGGTCTGCATCTGTCCAGGAGGGGAACCAGGATCCTAGGTGATAGGTTTAAATACTTCATTGGCGAGCATTTAAACTAGCCAAGGGGGGAGGCACTGGAAAGGGGCATGGAAATCCTAGCCCCACCCAAAAAAAAATCAGGGTACTAAGTGAGATAGACACCAACATAGAGATGTCAATAGGGAGAAGCACAGAGGTAAATGGAAAAAGTGACAAACACAGTAAGGACAGGGATGGGGCAAAAAGGGGTAAGGCCATCAAGAAATGGAGGGTAATGAGTACCAACGCCCATAGTCTGGGCAACAGGCTCCCTGAACTGGTGGTCTTGATGGAAGAGGGATGCCTGGATATCGTAGCAGTCACAGAAACATGGTACACAGAGAACCATGACTGGGATGTTAACATACCAGGGTACACAACCTACAGGAGAGACAGGGAGGGCAGAAGTGGGGAGTAGCTCTCTATGTAAGGGAAGGGATAAAAGCAACTGAACAAAAAGTAAACAGGAGGAGAGGAGGCACTGTGGGTCACCTTAGAGACTGGAAATGGCACCACAATCCGCACAGGGTTGTATACAGACCCCATGTCAGGGAGGAATGAACAAGGATATGATAGAAGGCATACTTAGGATGGCAGAGAAAGGGGACATACTGTTGATGGGGGACCTTAATATGCCAGATGTTAACTGGAGCAACTTTGCTGCAGCCACATCCAAAAGCAGGGCCATTCTTGATGCCCTTCAGGTGGCACGCCTCAGACAGCTAGTTTTGGACCCTACTCATGAGGGAGCAATCTTAGACCTCATACTCTCAAATGGGGACAGTGAGAGGATCTCAGATCTAGAAGTGGGTAGCCATTTGGGAACAACTGACCACCAAACAGTGTGGTTCACGATAAACTCAGCTACAGAGTCAAGCCATACAAAAGTGAGGGTTCTGGACTTCAGGATGGCTGACTTTGGCAAGGTGGGAGAGTGCCTTAGAAAAGCACTAGCAAACAGGCTAGGAGGAGGGGCGGAGCAACAATGGGGAAATATCAAAACTGCCATCACAGAGGCAACAAGCCTTTGCGTGAAGCAAATAAACAAATCAAAATGAAAGAAAAAGCCACTATGGTTCTCGAAGTGACGGTGAAGGTTAGGGAGAAAAATATAGCATTTAGGAAGTATAAGGAAACACAGAAGAAGCAGGATAGAGGACTGTACCAGTTGAGGCAGAAGGAAGCAGGGAGGGTAGTCAGAATAGCAAAGGCACAAACTGAGGAAAAGATAGCCAACTCGGTTAAGAAGGGGAATAATAGGTGTATCAGGGAGCGTAGAAAGATAAAGGGAGGAATAGTGAGGCTGAACAGAATGGATGGTGGGTGAGCAGAAAGTGACAGTGAAAAATCAGGGATACTGAATGAATACTTCTGTTCAGTATTCACAAAAGAGGAAGTGGGGAGGTGCCTAATCCAATTAACAGAAGCACTCTGGAGAGGGGGGTCGATCCCAGTCCTTTCACAGAAGAAAGGGTTCTGAAAGAACTCCTAAAACTGAAGGTGGACAAAGCAATGGGGCCAGATGGAATTCACCCCAGAATTCTAAAAGAATTAAGCAGAGAACTAGTGACACCACTGACTACCCTTTATAACAAATCATGGGAGGATGGTGTGGTACCTGAGGACTGGAAGAAGGCTGATGTGATTCCCCTTCACAAAAGTGGGAGCAAGACAGAGGCAGGAAACTACAGACCTGCCAGTTTGACCTATGTGGTAGGAAAAGTGATGGAATCACTTCTGAAGGAAAGAATTGTTGAGTACCTAGAGGCCAGTGGGGCACAGGACCCAAGGCAGCATGGGTTCACAGCGGGAAGGTCATGTCAGATGAATCTAATTGATTTCTTTGACTGGGTGACCAAAGTAGTAGACCAGCGAGGGGCTGTGGACATGGCCCACCTAGACTTTAGCAAGGCATCTGACACAGTCTCACACAAAAGATTAGTAGTCAAATTGACCAGCCTTGGAGTGGGTCCCAGGGTGGTAGCCTGGGTAAAACATTGGCTGAACAACAGGACACAGAAGGTAATTGTAAATGGAGTCCACTCTGAAGAAAGAGGGGTTACTAGTGGGGTACCGCAGGGTTCAGTACTGGGTCCAGTCTTTTTAATGTCTTTATAAGTGACATTGCAGAGGGACTGGAAGGAAAAGTATGCCTCTTTGCAGATGACACAAAGATCTGCAACAGGGCTGATACACAAGGAGGCGGAAAGGATGAGAAGGGACTTGGCAAGGTTGGAGGAATGGTCAGAAGTATGGCAGCTTGGATTCAGTGCAAAGAAGTGCAAAGTAATGCACCTGGGAAACAAAAACCCAGGGGAAGATTACACAATGGAGGGGGAGGTAGAAACAACAACAGAAATGGAAAGGGACCTGGGGGTAATCATATCAGATCACCTTAAGGTTGGCAAGCAATATGAGAAGGTGGTAGGGAGGGCTGGGGGGATACTGGGATGTATAGGGAGAGGCATCACTAGCAGAAAACAGGAAGTTGTTATCCCCCTGTACAGATAGTTGGTGAGACCCCATCTGGAGTACTGCATCCAGTTCTGGAGACCCCATCTCTGCAAGGACATAGACAGGATGGAGGCAGTTCAGAGGAGGGCAGCTAAAATGGTGCAGGGTCTGCAAGAGAAGCCATACGAGGAGAGGCTAAATATGTATACCCTTGAGGAAAGGAGGGAGAGGGGAGACATGATAGAAATGTTTAAGTACCTCAGTGGAATCAACAAAGTCCAAGAGGGTAGCATCTTTCAGAAAAAGAGATGTGCAAGAACAAGGGGACACAATTTAAAGATAGAGGGGGGACGGCTCAGGGGCAATGGGAGAAGTATTTTTCACAGGGAGGGTGGTGGACATGGAACAGCCTTCCTGAGGAGGTTGTGGCGTCTAAAACTGTGGGAGAATTCAAGAATGCATGGGACAGACATAAGGCAATTTTTGTGGGGGGTAGGAAGAAATAGGCTGTTGGTTAAATAGGATCGGCAGCTTATCTTCTAGGTAGGGAAATGGGCAGACTAGGTGGGCCAAGCGGTCCTTATCTGCCGTCAAAGTCTATGTTTCTATGGAGGCGAAGGTTCTTCTACACAAAGCATCCAGTCGCTTGTCGTGTGAATCTGCTAAGGCCAAGGACCCTTCAATAGGAATAGTAGCGTGCCTGAACAAATTATGTACAACCTTATCCACCGGAGGGGGGGGGGGTCCCCTACTTGTGGGTATTTCCTTCCAAAAATGGGAAACACCACACTTTAGGTCTTGGCAAATATTTCCTTTGGTCTGCACCTGCCCATTCTTGCTCAATAATCTGGCCACTGTGAATAAAGTTTGGAAAACACTTTGGAGCGGAGGAGGATGCGGACAGGATAGGATTTACATCCAATACCTCCTTCAGCTGCAATATCCTACAAGCCTTAGTTATCCAATAGGACAAAGATTTGTTATCAAACAGGGAGGGACAGAAATCCTCCTCTTCGGCTCCATCAACTCCCCTTCCTGCTCCTCCTCCTCAAAGGGTTCATCGTCATCATCCTCAAGTAACTTCTTTGGGTCAGGATTATCCCCAAGATCCCCAATATCCTCATCCTGATCCTGACCGTCTATATGGTCAGGGTCAAGGTCTGCCTGGAGATCCGTACCAGCAGCCTTGTCCTGCTCCGAGGCACTTGGACATGCCTGTGTGGGCCCCTCTTACCCGAGGGGCTTGGTTTGGGGTCGGGTGCAGCAGATAATATGTCCTGCAGGACATCAGGGCCCAAAAGCTCTCCTAAGAGCAACAACGATCTACGCAATTCTGTTTTGCCACTGCCAGCTGGTATACCAGATGTACCCCCCCCCCCAACTCAGCGTGCCAACTGGGGGGAACTGTAAGAGACATAGTAACTTGAGTAACACAATGGGGGCGATATGAACCCAGAGGAGAGGGTCGCATTACCCTTTTGCAGGTCTTACATCTCTTCAAAACTAGAGGTCTCCGATAAGCCATGGTGCCAAAAGAAACTAGTTCTGCAGGTGCCCAAAAAAAAAAAGTTGTCTCCAATACTATCTAGAAAGAACTACTGCCGCGATTCCCACCTCAGACTGTGGGAAAAAGAGGCAAAAGATAGTACAGAACACACCTACCAGCTGAGCCGGCTGCGAATAGAATAATCATGAGCAGCCAGTCAGGACATGTGTGACATCATGACATTGTGCATTATGTTGGCAAGCTGGAAGGGGACACGTGCACAACACAGGTGCATGAAACATGCGCCGAGGTTACAGAAAGCCTCTTACAGAACAAAAAGGCACCTGCCCAACAGAGGAGGCGAGACAGAAAATGGTGGTAGGATGCGTGGCTCAGTGGAGCCATTAAGAAAAACCACCATACAGCCTGTGGCAAATAATGCCACACTGAAACGCTGAAGAGATTCTGATCCTTCCTAGAGTGTAAAGGCTCACACTCTCGTCGGGCTTTTTTTTTTTCAGCACTTCCAACTGCAGAGAAAATTTAAAGGGGAAAGTCCCTTCTATCAAGTGAGTCAAAATTAAAGAAGAAATGTCACCTCAGAAACAAGAGTACAAAGGAACACCTGCCAGGAAAACACACAACCAAAGGCACCCTATGAGACTGGGAAGGGGGGTACCAATGCCCAAAAGATGGAGGGAAACCCAAGGGAAGTACAGTTACATAAGAACTTACCGTAAGAGTAGATCTTTGAGAGGATCTCTTGCAGCAGGCCACACCTATAGGAGTTGGCCACCAGGCACTAGGACCACACGGAAAATTTTCTATCTAGCAATCTACCACAGAGCCGCCCATGGTGATGTCACTTGCTGACATCGTACCTCTTCTATAAATGTGGGCAGCCCCCATGCCCTCCTCAGTTCTCCAGCAGGAGACCGCAAACATCAAATCTCTTGCTGGGGAACCAAGGAAGGCCATAGGTACCTGCCATAGCAATGAAGGTGAAACAGAAGTTGAACCATCATGGAGAAGAGAGACAACAGCGGAGCAGCTATGAGGTCAGGGGGATGGAGGGTGGGACGGCATGGCCTGCTGCAAGAAATCTTCTCGAAAAGCTACTGTTACGGTAAGTTCTTACATAACTATACTATCTTCATCGAGGGTATTTCTTGCAGCAGGCCACCCCTATAGCACATGTCCCAAGCAGTTCTGACTGAAGAACCAGTCTGGGTGGCTGGAGGCTCTAAGCACAAGAAAGGAGACCCTGAAGCACAGCCAAGCCGAAGCTTGCCCTTCTGCGAGAGGCAATGTCCAGACTGTAGTGTTTAGTGACAGTGTGGACAGAACTCCAAGCTGCAGCACAGATCTCTTTAAGTAAATACCTGGATGAAAAGATCCCTTATGACGTAATATTTCTGGATTTCTAAGAAGACTGATTCCGTACCACATTGGACGTTACTAAAAAAAAACTAGGTACCCTTAACATACATGTTGGAATAATTAACTGGATACAAATTTGGTTAACCTTACTTTCTCAAAGAGTTGTGATCAATGGTTTTTCATCTGAGTAGAAACCTGTGACTAGTGGAGTTCCACAAGGATTGGTACTGGCCCTCTAATCTTCCAGTTGATATATAAGTGATTTGTCTGATAATTTAGGAACTCTAAATTAGTGTCAGCGTGGCTCAGTTGGCAGCACACCCACCTCTGCACCAGAAGGTCATGGGTTCTCGTCCCATACCAGGATTGGACTTGCACCTAAAAATCGCTGGCATCCAAGTGCAGTATTGGGGGGTGCTGTACTGCTGCGGTGTGACGTCCTTCAGATGAGATGTTAAACCAAGGTCCCTTCTGCCCATCCTGGTGTTGTCCTGGGTGTCCAGGTGGAAGTAAAAGAACCCAGGGCACTCTTCGCAAAAGAGCAGGGAGCATTCCCAGTGTCCTGGCCAACATTCCCCTTCCCATAAACCGGTTCATGCAATTATCCAGGCTATGTTTGGGTGATGATGTGCGATATGGCCGCCACCACACATTCAGTCACTTCACTACCAGTCTAGCATTGCTTGTAAAACGCTTTGGGATACTGTGTATGAAAAGCATTATATAAATGCTGATTCTTCTTCTTCTTCTAATCATTAAATACGTACATGATTGCAAACGTGGAGGTCCATGTAAATTATTACTTCAAACAAAATCAATACAGACTTACTTAAATAAACTATCAGAATGGTCACATAAATGGGCCTTTTTATTCAATATCAAAAAATGCAGTGTGTAATGCACTTTGGTATATCAAAGATACAAACTAGTTACAGTCTTTATAATCAACCCTTAAAAAAGTACAATCTGAAAAGGATTTAGGTACAGTATTACTACACATAATTCTTTTGATTTCAAGAAACAAATAACAGAAAACCAATCACATCTGGTGGTCAATTAGACATAATATTAAATCTAAAGAGGAAGCTGTCATTCTTCCACTGTATAAAGCATACACTTGCCCTTTATTTGATCGCTCCTCACAACTATGGTGTCCATACAAAAAAAAGAATATTCTTAGAATAGAAAATATTCAGAGAAAAATCACTAAATATATTGATGGAGCTTGTACACTCATTCATGCACAGCAACTAAAAAATACAGGATTAATGACACCAGAAAAAAGAAGGCTTAGAGGTGACCTTATGCTAACTAGGGAAATCCTAAATGATGAAACACTTATGGATGATATGGGCATTGAGTTCAAAAAAATTAAAATAGACACTAGAGGTCATGCTTTACAGTTAAAAAGAAACAGAATTCATACAATAAAACATAGTTACTTTTTTTCTCAGGGAGTTCTAAATCCCTGGAATGCTCTTCCGGCTGAAGTTATTATTAGTACTACAAAAGATCAATTTAAAAACAGACTAGATAATTTTTTAGTTGACCATTCCCTGGATTACTATGGAATTCATTACCTAAACAGCTACAGGAGGCACCCTCGGTGCATACCTTCTAAAAAGGAGTAAAAACCTATTTATTTAACCAGGCTTTTAATTTTAGATAATAGGAGTTGACTGTAATTGACGGACTAGACAGTTTTTATCTATTATGCTGGCTGGAGAATGATGTTGGTTTTAAATTTCTATCTTATGTATATTTTAAATTTGCTGTTATATTTTAAACTGTGAAGTGCTCCCGAGCCTCCGGAAAGGGGCGCTATAGAGATAAAGTATCTATCTATCTATTACTACGGGTGAAGAGATAGAAGTGGATATGGGTTGATGCCTTTTACTCCTTCCACAATTCTAAGTGAATCTAAGTAAAGTGAATCTCTGCAGCTGAGCCATTCCTAAAGCAGGCCACTGAAGCAGCCATACCTCTGGTTGAGTGGCCATGGACAACACCAGGAAGTTACTTACTGTACTTCCTGTAACAAAAAATAATACAGTTAGCCAGCCATTTGGATAGGCACTATTTGGAAACAGGTATGCCTTCTTTCCCAGGGGTGAAGGGCACAAACAGTTGAGAGGATTTCCTGCAGTCTCTCGTAAGACGAGTATGATAATGCAGAATTCTATGAACATCAATGGTGTAGAGCAATGCTTCCCCCTGGACTGGCATGCTCTGGATAACAAACAGGCAGATGGAGGTTTTGATTTAAGGTAAACTCAGATACCATTTTAGGAAGAAACTTAGGGGTTTGTATGCAAAGTCACCCTGTCTTTTATGAAAAAAAAATAAACAAGGTGGCTCTCACAGCAGAGCCTTAAGCTCGGAAATCTTTCGACCAGAAGTAAGAGCAACTAAAAATAATGCTTTCCACAACAGAAAGTATAGCTTGCATGTTGTGGCAGGCTCAAAAGGAGCCAAAGTAAGTTTCTCTAACACAAAATTCAAGTCCAATGGAGGGACTGGATTGCAAATAGGAGATTTCAGGTGAAGAACCGCTCTCAAAAAGGTACAGGACACTTCACGTTATGCCACTGTACAGCCCTCAACAGGCACATGGATGGTTGAAATGGCTGACAGGTAAGACTTCCAGTGACTTCACCACCCTGATGGCTGGCTGATCTAGAGAGCTCTGATAAACCCTGCCTTCAAACTCCTCAGATCAAGGGTAAAAGTACCAAATCTTGGCTAAGATGGCTTCAAAACATGCTGATGGAGAGAGATGTACAAGGTCTCTGGCCAATAAGGCGCGGAAAGTGGCAAATGAACAGGGATTGAGGCCATCTCGACTGAGCTGCAGTGGTGGGGCCTCCCCAGCGAGTGATGCGGGGCCTTCGATTGATATGGATACAGAGCTGGAGACTCGTTCCCAGTCAAGATTTGAAACCTTACTACGAGAGAGCAAGACTTTTCGCTCAGAAAATCAGAAAAATATCTGGAATCTGGATGCTAAGTTAACAGTAGTGGAAGCATGCCTGCAGATGGCCGAGAACGTATCTCGCAGTCGAAAGACACTGTTACTCAACTGCATACTGTCGTGGACTATTTAGTGACCCAACACGAAACACTGCAGCTCAAATGCCTTGACTTGGAGGCTCGATCCAGATGAGACAATATTACAATTTATGGCTTACCTGCGGGCGTGAAGACTGGGCAAATGTCGGACTTTCTTGGCGATTTGCTTCGACACATCCAGGAAATTCCACCCTCCTTGCAGTTCCGCACTGAGCAGCCCCACTGGGCATTAACTCCATGACCTTCTGACCCAAATGCTCGTCCACGCTCTGTAGTTGTAAAATTTTCCAGCTACAAGGACAAGGAACACATCTTGAGGCTGGCTTGGAGCACAAAAAAACTAGAATACAACGGCCGGCAGCTGTTTTTTGATCAGTATTATCCCCATGAAATTCTGAAACAGAGCCTGGAGAACAGGAGGATCCTGCGCCTGTTAAAATCTCGGCAGATTCGTTTTCAAACCCCATACCCTGCTCGTTTGAAGTGTTTTGGACTCAGGGGTGGAGATGTATAATACCCCAGAGGAAGCCAAGCAGAAGCTTAAGGAACACGGCATTCCGGAAGCCACAGACCCGCTAAAGAGACTGACCCTCAGCCACAGAGATCGAACAGCAGAACTGGAGGAGCACACCGTTTCCGAGTTTCAGGGAAGAGGGCAGCCCCAACTACATTAGTGGACATTAAGAGTATTTTACAGAGCATCACCAACCCCAAGACATCTGGAAAAAACAAACATGGACTCTGACACTTGAAGATTGCAATGTGACAGATATCTCCTTGTTCTCTTGGGCTTTTTTTCCTCCAGAAAGGTGGAATGCCTTGATCTAGCGAGGTGGCCCCGGGATGGGCGGAACTGCAATAATCTTCCTCAGGGACTTCTGCCTCCCAGCGCATTATGTTGCTGCTGCAACAACGTTGGGCTTAGGGCTTCAATTTCCTTGGCAATGTTAACCTTTTACTGTGTTGTTAGTTTCTCAGTTTGACGTTACTGGAGCAAGTTTTAGCTTTCTTTTTTTTTCTCAATTAATTTTTTTATTGTAAAATATAAAATCAAACAGTAATTTCAGCTTTCAGTGTTCAGGTAAGAGATTTTTCAACCTTGGACTTATAGGCAGACTGCTCCACCAAGGATCTAAACATTAAGTTATTCAGAGCTCTTTAAGTTTTTTGATTACTGCCTGATGCAACTGAACTAGATTATTATTATTCTCTTGTTTAACACCCAGGCCGCTCTATTCTCAGGTGTTTTCTTGGTGGGCGAGGTCGAAGTGAGGGGAGATGAAGCAGCTTTGTGTCCTGCTGATTTGGCTGGCAGCGCTTTACTCTCCATCATTTGGGTAGCCATGGGGGGGGGGGGCAGACACTACCCTTCTAGGGGAGACATGAATACATAAGACTCATGGCATGGCGGGCCAGGTGATTGCACATTATTTTTTCCCTTGTGACCAGAACCCACAGGTCATCCGGGTGATGGAGCGGTCCTTTAGAGGGGTGTTCTTTAATGCCCTTCTCGATTGGAAGTCATGTATTGTTACAGTCTTTACTGGATGGTTTGTAGTTTACCGAGTCTTATTTAATTTGGTTAGATAGGTTATTCTCACTATCTTATGGTCTGCCTGTTTGTAATGTTAAGAATTTTTGGATGGAGCCTGCTGGGGTGTATTGTTTTTTAACACAACCAATATACAAGAGGTTAATTACTGGATGGGTGGCGGTGGGGTGCCTGGGATGGATATTCAGAGAAGGGAATGGGGGAGATGGTGGCTGTGCCTTTGTTGTTGTAAGAAGGGCTCGTTGGCTTTTTTCACAAGCAGGGGACCTTTTTCTCACATATTGCTTAAAATTTATTTTCCATGATTACTAATATAAAATTAAGGATCTGCTCCCAGAATGTCAGTGGGCTCAATAACCTGGTAAAGAGATACAAAGTTATCTCCCTCCTTAAGAAAAAATGCCCCAAAGCCAGCCCGGTGGTGAAGAGGCGCTGCATGCCACACCTCACGCCATGCTGGCGACCCAGGTTTGGGAATCAGCCCGGGCCTCCTGGGGAGGGGAGAGGACTGAGCATCCTGAGGACTGCTCTCCTCTCTCGGGGGTAGGGTCCCATGCGTCCCTCTCGTTGACTGCCCTCTGGTGGTGACTGGAGGGCAATGTGGGTCAGAAGGCATGCTCCGACATGGTTACGTCAGTGGGGATGGGAAGAAAAACAGGAGGAAAAAGGAGCCTGGCAGGGCTCCATGACAGTTCACCGCCCCAAGGGCAGACCCCACCTTCTGGATCAGGTCCCCGGGAAGGGGGCGCCACCTTCCCAGCCCTCCCACGGAGGCAAGCCATGGGGGAATTTCCAGGGTTGGCTAAGTGTGGTGCGGCAGGACCCGAGAGACAGTCCCTCCTTCAGAGGGCCAAAGCCCCTGCCAGGGATTGGGGGATAAAAACCTGTATTAAAAGAAAAAAAAAAAAAGGCAAACAAGAAAAACCACCCTTCCTTCCTGCTGTTACAGGAAACCCATCATGACAAGATGGAACATGACACGTTGAGTAGATTTGGCTTCCAAAAAGTGGTAGCATCCTCCTATAAAGGGGGTAAACACAGAGGAGTGGCGGTTTTAATCCTACGAGCAACCCAGTTTGTCCTTACCTCCACTTATTCAGACCCTGAGGGAAGACTGGTTATTGTCTTGGGGAAGTATGAGGGGACTGAGTTAACACTTGCAAGCCTGTATATTCCACTTGGTTCAAATGCTGATGTTGTCAGGGCATTACTCCAGAAAATCACAGAGCATCAGCAGGGGGTACTCATGATAGGAGGGGACCACAATATGCTCTACAGCAGCAGGGATACTTCCAACCCAAAATCCCCCAAACAACTAAGGCTCAAAAGACAGCAAAGATATATTTAAAAGAAGTAAATTGGGTGGATACTTGGAGAGTACTGCACCCCCATACTAAAGGGTATACCCAATACTCGGCCCCTCATAAAACATACGCTCAGATCCAGTGGCGGAGCCAGAGGGGGTGCTGGGCAGGGGCGGTCGTCCCTCCTGGCTGCCCCAGTGTGAGTAGTGGCGCCCTGCCACCATCTTTATTCACTGTTTAGTGCCCATTGTGGAGCCTGTCATTGACTGAATGGCCGTCCCTGGCTCCCAAATGATCCCAAACCTGGCTCCACTACTGCTCAGATCGATTACTGTCATATTTCAGGGGAGCACTTACATAAAGTCCGTGACTGTGAACTGGTTCCCTTTCCCCCCTCGGACCATGTCTTTGTCTTCATAACTATAGATTGGGCCTCCAATGGCAGATGTACCCTGTGGCGTTCCAATAATTATCTTTTGAACATTAGGGAATTCCAGGAATTGATGACACAGTGGCTACTCCAAATTATTCAGGACAATGACCATCCTGATGTTCGACCCACACTCCTGTGGGATACGATTAGTGCTGCAGGGGGAGATTGTAAAATGTGCCTCTTGTTATGAAAAAACAGCAGTGGGCATTGCTAGACACCTTGCAGGCTCAATTAAAAGATCTGCAGCAGCAACATGCCAATGGAGATGACACCATCCTCCCACTGTTGGAAGCAACCCGTCAGCATGTCCAACATCTCCTGGACGTCAGGAGAGAAACAAAAATTACGTACCTACTGTACTTATTGATCTTCCTGTGTATCATCACCATTCATCACTGGTAGGTGACTGGCCAGAGACAAGCACCAAATGGGAGCATTTTTTTTTTGTAAGAGGGAGGAGCTGGCACCGTCGGCACTGCCCACGAGGCCAATGCACTGCGTGGTGCTTGCAGGGTTGGCCAGTAATGTCCATTTGCTCCTCCTCCACCTCAGTTCTGCATGCCGGAGAGACAGAGGAAAAAGATGACAGAGAAAAACAAGGACGGGGCAAGGGAGCCTGAGGGACCGCAAAAGGAAAGGATATAAACTGAAAAAGAAATAGGCCAACCAGAGCACAGAGAAGGAAGAGGACCTGGGAGGGAATGGGCTGAAAAGGCCCCAGTACCTGGACAGACAGAAAGGGCAGGAAAGTAAAGAGAAGAGAGAGAGAGAGAAATTAAGGGGAGAGGAAAGGAGCGACCAACACTCATCCAGGACACAGAGCTTGCAAGAGCAGATCTTCCAGGGAGGCAACAGCCCATCACTTGGGAAGTTTCCGAGGCAGAACTCTGGAAAAGAATCCTGATGAGATGGAGAAGGTCCCCTTCCAGCTCATAACCCTTAAAAGGATTCCCCCCCTCCCCCGTTACCATTTACCAGGAGAATCCACAGGGTTTGGGGGAGGGGAGCCCATATATTAATGTCTCCCCCCTGAAGGGGAAGGAGACAGGAGAGGAACAGATATAACAACTGGCAGAGCAGAAGGGAGTTCCAGTCAGCCCCAGCCCCAACACCAGGGGACCCAAGAGTCATTCGACCCCAGAGATCAAACCCAGAACAAGGGGGAAGGGCCCATCAGAAGTCCCTGCATTAGCCCAGAAGAAAAAATTACTCACCTTAGTAATGTTATTTCTTCTAGTGGAGTCATGCTGTATTTTGACATATGCAGTGATCACCAACCTTTGAACTGCCCGGGAGAACAAAGAGTTAACTTTCCATGCAGGGCATGGAACGCTGAACTCGAGCTCGGTTGAAGCCTCTGTCTGCTGTTGTTTAAACTCCAACCGTCAGATCTTTTCGAGCTATACTCACTGGGCGTTCTGTGTGGAAACTGTAAACTCACACTAGCCAACTGGCAACTAAATTTGATAAAAAGGGTTTTTGGTTTCAAAGCAAAGACTCAAGTCAGAAACCAAAAACAAAACACAACATACACGAAAATAAAGGAGGGTGAGAAAAAGGGCACCTCTAGGTGCCAACACTGCTCCTGCCCACCCATGTCCCAAAAACAGGTTCTGAGAGGAGGAGGAGAGGTCAGAATACAGCAAGACTCCACTAGAAGAAACAACATTACTAAGGTGAGTAATTTTTCTTCAAACAACATGAAGTCTTGCTGTATTCTGACTTGAACAAAGCAGTACCTCCATGGAGGAGGGACAGAACTTACTTTGGGAATAGGCTCGAGTACTGCTGTGAGCAAAGCATCACTCCTAGCCTGGATATCCCGAGAGTAATGCTTGGTGAATGTATGGACTGTTTTCCAGGTGGCTGCTTGACAGATTTCTAAGATAGGAATATCCCTGGCAGCAGCCAGGGAAGCAGCTGTACCTCTAGTAGAGTGAGCCCTCAGACCTGAGGGTGGGGTTCTACCCAATTTCTCATAGCAGAATTGTATACAAGAGACAATCCACCTGGCAATAGATCTTTTAGTGGCAGGTTTGCCCTTACCAACCTCTCAATATGTGAGGAACAACTGGAGGGACTCAAACCTGTGACCCTTGGTGCGCTCTATGTAGTAGCTGAGGGCCCTTTTAACATCCAAGCTGTGCAACCTCCTCTCTCCAGAGGAGGAATGGTCAGTGAAGAAAACAGGGAGAGACAGACTGATTAAGGTGGAAATCTTCCTGTTAGTTCTTAGGACCACTTTATCTCTGTGGAAAGAGATGAAATCAGGCTCCACTGACAGGGCTTGCAATTCACTGATACGCCTGGCAGAGGTAATGGCTACCAAAAACACAGTTTTCCAAGTCAAGTACTTAAGCTCTGCAGAGGACAAAGGCTCAAAGGGTGGTTGCATAAGCTGAGCAATGCAAACATTAAGGTCCCAAGCAGCAGCAGGGTCCCTGAAGGGAGGATTGGTGTGCAACAATCCCTTGAAGAATTTGCAAAATACAGGATGGGCTGATAGAGAAGAGGGCTTGCCTACTGCCAAAAAAAGCAGAAACAGCAGCCAAATGTACTTTGAGTGTAGCTGGTCTGAGTCCCAAGCCATTGAGATGAACCATATAGTCCAGGACTGTAGGCAACCCAGCAGATTATGCAGAAATATGCTTACCAGAGCACCAAATAGTGAACCTTTTCCATTTGGAGTTGTAAGTCTTTCTGGTGGAAGGCTTTCGGAAGCCCTAAGAATATCCAGAACACCTTGAGAGAGTTGCAGATCAGCAAACTCTAACTCTTCAAGAGCCAGGCCTTGAGATTGAGAGATCTGAGATTCGGATACCAAATCCTTCCCTGAGAGGATGTCAGCAGGTTGTAATTCCTGGGAAGAGACAGGAGAAGGTGGACTGCTAAGGACAGCAACAGTGGATACCAGGGCTGTCTGGCCCAGTCTGGAGCGATCAGAATCACTTTGCATGGTTGAGACCTGATCTTGACTAGCACCTTGAACAGGAGAGGGAAGGGGGGGAAGCATACAGAAACTTCCCATCCCAATTGAGAACCAGAGCATCCAGGGGGACTGAGCCCAAGACTGGGGGTCTGCAGCAAAACAGAGGAAGCTGGTGATTGTCTGGGGCTGCAAAAAGATCTATCTGTGGAGTGCCCCATCTGGAGAAAATCACTTTCAAAATTAGGGGATCTAGGGACCATTCGTGGTGGCCCTGAGGTATCCTGCTGAGAGCATCTGTTAGGACATTGTCCTTCCCTGGGAGGTGAACTGCTGTCAGAGAAGTTTGCAGGGAATAGGCCAGAGACCACAACTTCATTGCTTCTGTGCACAAGGCCGTAGACAGAGTGCCCCCTTGCTTGCTGATGTACCACATTGTGGTGGTATTGTCTGTTCTGATCTGGACTACTTTGTTCTGAACAGACTTGGAAAAAGCTTGCAGTGCCAGAAACACTGCTCTGAATTCCAAGAGATTAATGTGAAGCAGAGATTCTTGAGGTGACCACAGCCCTTGGGTGGTAAGATCCCCATTTGGGCTCCCCAGACCAAGAGGGAGGCGTCTGTGGTGAGGATTAGTGAATGAGACTGAGTGACAAAAGGAACTCCTTGCCTTAAATTGTCCTGATCCTGACACCACTGCAAAGCCTGGATCAGGGTTCGAGTCACTGGGACTAGTTTGGTAAGGGAATCCTTTCTCTGGGACCAGAAGGCTCTCAAATGGAACTGAATGTCCCTCATCTGAAACCTTGCCCCTGGACCACTGCTATAGAGGCTGCCATGTGGCCCAGGAGCTGCAAGAAGTGCCTTGCTGGTGAGACACCTGAAGGGTGAAAGAAGAGGCCAGTCCTATTAGTGTCCTTGCCCTGTCCAGGGAAGGAAGGTTTTGTTTTATTGTATCCAGCTCCATCTCCTAAAGGCGAGGAGCTGTACTGGCTCCAGAACTGACTTTGGAAGGTTTAGGAGGAATCCTAAGAAGTGAGCAGTTGCTGAGTTATCTGAAGATGTGACTTGACTTGGTCTGGAGACTGACCCACTATGAGCCAGTCGTCCAGGTATGGAAAGATGGAGATCTTTTTCTCCTTAGGAAAGCAACCACTACTGCCAGGCACTTTGTGAACACCTTGGGGCTGATGTTAGACCAAGGGCATTGCTCTGAATTGATAGTGGCCTGAGGGCAACTCGAACCTGAGGTACTTTCTGTGGGAGCACCTGATGGGAATGTGAAAATAGGCATCTTTGAGGTCCAGGGAGGCTAGCCAGTCCCCTGGCCTTAGAGAGGGCAGAATTATTTCCAGAGTCACCATTTTGAATTTTGGCTTTAAAAGGTGCTTGTTTAGATATCTCAGATCCAGGATGGGCCACCATTCTCCTGTCTTTTGGGGGTTAGGAAGTACCTGGAGTACAATCCTTTGCCCCTGTGTAGGGTAGGAACCCTTTCTATGGCTCCGAGAGCCAAGAGGGAAGAAACCTCTGCCTCTAGGGCAAGGGTCTCTGATGGATTTGCAGGTGGAAAGGATCTGGTTCTCATCTTGGGAAATTTTTTGAAGCTGAGAACCAGTCCCTGGCTTACTACTTCCAGGACCCACTTGTCTGATGTTAAGGACTTCTAGTCCTGGACAAAGTAAGCCAGCCTGCCCCCTACAGGTATTGGAGAATCGGCCCGGGCAGACCCATCAGGGTGTCTGCTTGGCAGGTGCTTTAGGCTGAGGGGTGGAAGCAGGCCTGCTCATACCCCGTCTGCCTCTCCCTCTAAAGAACCCCCTCTAAGCAAAGGCAGAAGAGGAGGCCTGGGCTTGGTAAAAAGGCTTTTGAAAGGGCCTGCCCTTGCCCCTGGAATGCTGCCTCTGAGGAGTGGCTTGCCTTTCCTTGGCCTGAGCACTCCTGTAGGTGGTCCTATACTCGTCCATCTTCTTCATGTAGTTCTCTGTCTGCTCCCCAAACAGAGAATTACCAATGACAGGAAAATCCATGGCCTTAGCCTGGGTATCCTGTGATAGGCTAGTACATCTGAGCCAAGCCATCCTCCAAAGGGCCACAGATGTAGCCATGACTCTAGATGAAACATCACTGGAGTCCACAGCAGTATGAAACTGCACCTTGGATGCCTCAATCCCATCCGCAGCCACCCGCTCCAGCTCCTTGGCAAGCTGTTCAGGGGCCTGTTTAGCTAGAGCCAGCACAGTGTCCCACCTGGACTTCTGGTATCTAGCTGTGTAGGGCCATATAGTTTGCCTGCCTGAGTCCCAAAGATGCTGCCATGTACTGTTTCTTTGCCATGGCATCAATCCTCCTGGAGTCCTTATCTGGGGGGTGTGAAGCCAAGGGGAATATTTGCCTTATCACAGGCAGCAGCCTGCACTACCCCAACATGGCTGCACTGCTGGGAAAGGAACTCCATGTCTGAGCCTGAAAGAGTATACCTCTTGTCCATTCTTCTGTCCACAGGAGGTATGGAATTAGGAGTTTTTAGAATTTTAAATGTCTGTTTCTCAAAAGATTTATGGAGGGGAATAGACAATCTTCTGGACTCTGGGATGTCCATCATCTCAACAAAATCAGGCTCCTCCTGATCCTCTACTGCTTCTTCCATAGGAAGCTGGAGGGTTTCAGCCACTTTCTTGTAAAACATAATGTGGGAAGGGGACTCAGAAAACCTAGGAGGAGAAACACCTGAAGGTCTGTCTGGGGAGATGTCCGGGTCGATAGGCACATCCAGACTTCCATAATCACCATCATCATCATTATCTTCATACTCTCCCTCCTCCTCCGGTTCATAACATTCTTCTAAAGTATAATCCGGAACCGGGGGAACCGACCGAACCGAGCCCCTGATAGATGGTGCCGGTTCAGCCGGAACCGAAGTTAGCGACTGAACTATCCTTATCGCTTTGGTTATCTCATCAGCGGTCGGAGAAAGAACTTGTGGATCTTAACCGGATTATTTATCCCTTTTCTTTCTTTTAACTGGAACCGACTCCTCAGAATCGGTTCTCCTTTTGCCCGAAGAAGTTTCGCCCTGGTCAGAGGGCACTCCTTCTGATTTGGTCGGAACCGAACCGGGCTGGCCATCCGGGTCAGCGGACTTCTCGGCCTCCCTTTCCCTCACTCTACCTACTCTCTTATCCAGGGTAGCTTTGGGAAAACTTTTACAAATTTGGCAGTCTGAATTGAGGTGGTCAAACCCCAGACAATAAACACAGGTGGTGTGGGGATCAGCCTTAGCAAAGGCTTCCCCACACACACTACAGTGTTGAAACCCAGTGGGCCCGTTTTTTTTCTTGGGTTTCTCAGACATGGCCGATCCTAACCAAAACTTACCCTTTTTTCAGCAATCTGCCAGGCAATACACACTTATCGGGTTCCTGACTGTGTTACGGGTCTTGGAAAAAAACGTAATGAAACCCGTTTTTTTTTTAGAACCGATACGGACCGGTTACCACACTCTAATAAAGACAGAAGTTTTTTTTACACAAACCTGATCGGTTCAAACCGAACCGATCCAATGTTTACAAGTTCCACACAGAAACTAATATAGAAAAACCTATCTAGTACTCATGGTACCACAGACAGAGACTTAAACCGACAGGTGTAGAAGCAGAAATTCAGTTGAAACCGAGCGAAAAAACGACATTTAACCGACTTTTTTTGAACCGAGCGAAGGAGAAATCTCCAGAGCGACTGTTCAGTGAGGCACAGTAAAGAATCTGACGGTTGGAGTTTAAACAACAGCAGACAGAGGCTTCAACCAAGCTCGAGCTCAGCGTTCCATGCCCTGCATGGAAAGTTAACTCTTTCTTCTCCAGGGCAATTCACAGGTTGGTGATCACTGCATATGTCAGAATACAGCAAGACTTCATGTTGTTTGAAAGAAGCCCTACTCACCATCCTCTGAGAACCTCTCAGATGTCTCCTAGGGAGAGGCCACAAGGAGAAGAGGGAGGGGAAAAAACCAACTGGATCCCCATGGAGGAGGGTGAACAGGGAGGGGGCATAGCCCAGGGACTGAGGCTTGTGAGGAGAAGGTGGGTGTGATTCAGTGATGAATGGTGAAGATACACAGGAATATCAAGAATTACGGTAGGTACTTAATTTTCATATCTTCCCAGTGTCAATCTTCACCATTCATCACTGGTGAGCGAGTACCGAGCCCCGCCGAAGCGGGCCCAGTCATTCCCTGAGAGAATAGCATCCCTCAGCCCCCCCATGGGAGATATACGGGGGGGGGCCTCCACTGGCCAGTTAGGTCTGGGACTGATCAGGGTGAAGCAGGATCCCCCGTCTCCTGGGGGAAGGAAGGTGTCCCTGTAATTCCCATGTTGCCCTGGGGGAAAAGAGCTGGGTCCTCCGGAAGGAGAAGGCCATTAACCTACGCCGGGCCAAGAGTGACAACCTCAAAAGGCAAAGCCATACCGTCCGCCTAATGCAGATCGCTGTCCCTGCAAGTTGTGAAGTGAAGTGACTTCACTGGTGTCATAAGGTGCCTCTGACTGGTGCCTTGCCAGCTCCAGACCTATAGCAGAGAGGGCTATGGCTTGCCGGGTAGCCTCTGAATCGGGCAGCGATGCTAGTGCTTGGCCCAGCATTGCCTATAGATGCCTGTTACAAGCAGCATGGTGCGCCTGATGCAAGACAATGGACAGTATCATCCACACAGAGGAGAAAACTCTCTGCCCCAGACAATCAAACTCTGCAGAGTCAGGATCCGGGGGTCGGTCACAGACTGGATATCTATGCCTGGTAGGGATGTCCAGATGCGTCAATCCCGAAATGGGATGAGGCAGAGAGCCTGGCGACCCCTGGGGTGCACAATACCACCTCCGGCAATCCATGGGGGCTGGAACTGTGGCATATGAAAGCTGCCAGGTGCTATACAATGCTTCCTGGAAGGGAATTGGCCAGGAGGGGACCACCAAATAGTGTGCCCCGAATTCGCCCAAGAAGGCTTGCGTCGAAAGCTCGGTATTATGATGGGAAAAATAGGTAATATGCAAGTCCCTGACCAGCCGCGCTAGGAAGCGCTGATACTGAGCCTGATAAGTGTCAGAGGATATATGGATGGAAGACTCCTCCTCTTCTTCAGGGAAGGAAGATGAGGAGGCCGAGGAATTTGAAGAGTCAGACTCCGGCTGCAGAGGGGGAACCAGTCAAAAGACCTGTTCGTCCATAACCCTAACGTACTGGGGGAAGTCCGCAGCCCAGGATCTGAACTGTTCCCAGGTCAAAGGCCCCGCAGGACCAACATGGCCTGGGAGAGGAGAAGCTGGATGCAAAGGCACAGGAGAACCTGTCACCATACGTGACGTGCCTCTGCCAGGGCTGGAAGACCCAACAGGCAATCCTAGCATAACAGGAAATAGACAGGTTTGCAAAGTCACCGTCCTATTGAGAAAAGTAAAGCGGTCAGGGCTGAGCCCTGTAGGGTAAGCTTCCCTATGAGGGGACCGAGGCTGCATAGATCCAGAAAGGCGGTCCCCAGCCCCACACATGAGGACTCCCTCGAAGGAGACGAGGGAGAGAACCTGGGCTCAGCATTGTGGCTCCTCCCTAGGCCCTGAAGGGCCACAGAGGGGTGTCGTGGCCCCTCGCCCCGTCCCCTTAACCCCACCAACTCAGAGGAAGACCTCTTCCTCGCACCCGGTGCCACATAACCCCCCCCATCTCTGCAGACTCTCCAAGGATTGTCGTAGAAGTGGAGGATTCGGTCTTGACCTTCAGAGAGAGGATGGCACCGGGGACAGGAGCCAACCTCTCTCCCAAAGCTGTGGGACTGCCTGCCCACATCTCCCCCTTCAAGCCGCCATTGGCCCGAGAGTCGGCGCAGACTGTAGTCACTGCAGCCACAGGTGGGAGCACCTGGGAAGGCACAAGACTGCTAGGCCGTGGAGAACCCACTGACTCCGAGAAGTCAGGCCGCCAGTCCGGATCAGCTTTTGCATCATCTGACTCTGAAGAGGAGATGATCCAGAAGAGCTCCGGACCCGCGGCCCCAAGAGCTCTGTTGTCTGCGGTGCTGTGGGCCAGCCTTGCACCCCTAGCAGCATTGCCCCAATCACCAGAGCCGCAAATGGCTCAGGGATCCAAGGCAGTGCCGAGGAATGCCCCATGCTGGGACCTGCAGCCATGGGCCCAGACAGCATGGGAGCCTGCACCTCCAAAGAGCTCATGGCCAGAGAGGTGCTCCTGGCCCAACCCCGAGTGGTGCCAGACTGGACCTCCGGCACCACGGTAGAGACCTCCTCCACTGCAAGGCCAGAAGAGGAGGGGGCCCCCCCCTCTTTACTGGACCGTGTAGGCCCGGGAAGGGACCCGGAGGAAGGGTCGAGGGTCCTATGCTTGGATTGACGAAAGTCGGCAGAGCCCTACCAACCTTCAATGTGCGGTGCTCCAGAATGCGGCAGTCCGTAGAGAAGCAGGCGTCGCAGGTGTCCATGTCATGCTGGGGTGAAGGCAGGTAAGTCAAACATCATGATGGTCAGAAACTGACATTTGCCAGCCGCAGGGACACCGATGCATAGGAGGCCGACTCGTTTTAGAAGAACGTTTCTTATTCCAAGGACCAGGCAAGATGTGATGGTAACTAAATTAAAAACACAGTCAAGACTCAACGTCACTTAATAAAAATGAATGATCTCACCAGTAACTTGATAAACAGCGCAGAGTACGCGGCAGAACTGAGGTAGAGTCAAGTGGTGTCGGTATCGAAGCTCGGCATTGAGAAGGACAGCTCCGAGGAGCAGCAACTCCGAAGCTTTGAAGGCTTGAACCATCAAACTAGGCTGCAATGACGTAGAAGCAAATGCGAGCTGCAGGAGAGGTGCTGTCTCTATGGCAGGAAAAGCAGAACTGAGGTGGAGGAGGGGCGAACGGCCATTACTGGCCAACCCACGAGTGGCACGCAGTGCGTCGGCCTCGTGGGCAGTGCCAACAGTGCCGACTCCTCCCTCCTACAAAAAAAAACAACAAAAAAAGCTCCCTCGGGGTGCTTGTCTAAGGCCAGTCACCCATCAGTGATGAATGACGCAGGGAAGATATGAAAATTACATACCTATCATAATTCTTGATCTTCCTGTGTATCTTCACTAGTCATCACTGTTGGGTGTCTGCAGGAACAGGCACCAGGAGCTTTTTGAGGCTGCACCATCAGTGCCACCCACGAGGCCAACGCATTGGTGGCGCTTGCAGGTTGGCCAGAAACAGCCATAAGTATAGCGAAAGGGCAGGGCAAGGGAGCCCAAGGGACAGCAAAAGGAAAAAGAGCAAGTGAAAAAAGAATATGCCGACAAGAGGACAGACATGAAGAAAAGGGAGTCTGAGGGTTGCGTGTCAGGAGACCTGAGTCCCTGAACGACCAAGAGAGAAGAAGAAAGAGAGGAAGGATAGAGAGTGAGAGAAAAACTTAGAGGGATGGGATGGGGGAGTGGCTTGGCCCCATTCAGGTGAGGTTTGAGGGAGACTGCCAAGAAAATATGATGGTTCAGCACCACCAGAATTCTGAAGGGAAGGCCACCCCCAGCTCCAATCCATTACCTAGGGGAGTGTCACACCCTGCACTCCTCTCCCCCTGTCAACAGAGCAAACAGGGTTTTGAGGAGAAGGGGGAGGTGGTAGGGAGAGAAGGGACCACTAGAACATACCCTCCTTAAAAGGGAGGGGTAAAGGAAAGAGCAAAGGAATCCCAGGCAGCCAAAGGCACCCATCCTGGACTGGAGATGGACTCCCAGGGTGGATGCCTCTCAAGGAGGTCCGGAACAGAGGAGGGGCCCCCCAGAAGACCCCAAGGAACAACCCCAAAGGGCCTACACTCACCACGTACCCTAACCTTGAAGGCTGTTGGGGAGTGAAGAATAACTCACTGGCGGGGGGTAGGGGAGGGCTAGGCGACATGTCTCAGGGACTTAGGCCTCGTGAGGGGAAGGTGGGAGGGATTCAGTGATGAATGAAGATACACAGGAAGATTAAGAATTACAGTAGGTAGGTAATTTTCATAGCTTACCTGTGTTAATCTTCACCATTCATCGCTGTTGGTGAGTACCGAGCACCCCCGAAGGGGGCCCAAAAAACCCTTAAGGAAAAACCTTCCTCAGTCCCCCCAGAGGGGAGAATGGGGGGGAAGGGGACTCTCCGGTAGCTGGTTAAGGCTGGGACTGGTCAGAACAATACAGGGTCCCCCGAACCCTAGGGGAAGGAAGGCGCACCTGAAGCTCCCGTCTCACCCTGCGGGAGAAGAGATGGGTCCCCTGAAAGGAGGAGGCCAGTAACCTACGCCGGGCCAAAGGTGACAACCTCGAAGATTGAAGCCATGCCGTCCTCCTAATGCAGATCGCTGTACCCGTAAGCCGTTAAGTAACCTCACTGGCGTCGTACGATGCCCTTGACTGGTGCCTCACCAACTCCAGGCCTACAGTGGAGAGGGCTATGGCTTGCCGAGTAGCCTCCGAATCAGGCAGTGATGTTAAAGCTTGACCTAGCATCGCCCACAGATGCCTTTTATAGGTAGCGTGGTGCACCTGATGTGAAATGATTGCCAACATGCTCCGCGCAGAAGAGAAAACTCTTCACCCCAGCCAATCCAGTTCTCAAGACTCCGTCTCAGGGAGCATGTCACAGACCGGGGGTCAAAGCCCAAAAGGGGTGTCCAGTCACATCAGTCCAGAAGGTGGATGAGGCAAAGCCCCTGGAGATCCACAGGTCACACAATACCATCTCTGGCAGTCCATAGGGGCTGGTTCTAGGGAGTATGGACGCTGCTAGGCGCTGTGCGCTGCCTGCCAGAAGGGGACTGGCCAGTACAGAACCACCACATGGTGTGTGCCCCACATTCGCCCAAAAAGGCTTGCGTCGCATGCCTGGTATTGTCCCTTGCATAACAGGAGATGTGCAAGTCCCTGACCAACCTCGACAGAAAGTGATGATACTGGGCCTGATTACTGTCTGAGGACAGATGGACAGTAGGCTCCTCTTCCCCAATGGAGGAAGACGAAGAGGTTGAGGAACTTGACGAGTCAGACTCTGGCTGCAGCAGGGGAACTGGTTGGAAGACCTGCTCGTCCATAGACCTAACGTATTGAGGAAAAGCCGTAGCCTGAGATCTGTACTGTTCCCAGGTCAAAGGTCCCACAGGACCAACATGGCCTGGAAGAAGGGGAGCTGGGCGCAGAGGCATGGACGAGCCTCTCACCTGACATGACGTGCCTCTGCCAGGGCTAGCAGAATCCACAGGATAACCTGGCATCAGAGGAAAACTGCAGGTCTGAAGATTCACCGTCCTCTCCTGGAAATCATAATGGTGAGGGCTTAACCCTGTAGGATGAGCTACCCTATGAGAGAACCGGGGCAGCAGGGATCCAGAAGGGTGGACCCCAGCCCCACCCAGAGAAACCTCCATAGGAAAAGACGAGGGGAGAAGAAAGGGCTCAGCACTACAGCTCCTTCCTGACCACGAAGGGCCACGGAAGTGTGCCGCAGTCCCTCGCCCCTTCCCTTCAACCCTGAGGACTCCGAAGAAGCTCTCTTCCTCAATCCCTGTGCCGAAGGACCCCTTGAATCCAATGGCCCCCCTGGGGGGGCCGCAGAAGGAAGCAGCTTGATCTTGATCCTAACTGGAGGAATGGCACTGGGAACGGCCATCACCTCCTCGCTCAGGAACCCGATTGCCACCCCAGCAGCGGAGAGACTGCCAGTGCGCAGCCGACCCCCAAAGCTGCCGCTGGCTGGGGGGTCAGTACAGGCCACCATCACCTGAGCTGTAGGAGGGGGTACCTGGGGAGGCGCAGGGGCGCTAGGCCATGGGGATTCCTCCAATTCCAAAGAATCAGGCCTCCAATCCGGATCTGCCTCAGAATCGTCCACCTCCGAGGAGGAGATGACTATGAAGGGCTCCAGGTCGGTGGCCCTGAGGGCTCCCCCAGTCACTGCGCCATGACCGGTGCTGCAACTCGGCCCTGCACCCCTCGTGGCACTGGGATCCGAGGTGGTGCAGAGGAACGCCCTGCTGAAGGCCCTGACAACAGGGGAGCCTGCACCTCCGAGGAGGTCACTGCCAGAGCGGTGCTCCCGGCCTGGCCCCCCAGCACCACAGTAGGAAGCTCCTCTACGGCAAGGCTTGAAGAAGAAGAGGAGGCCCCCTCTTCACCGGACCGTATAGGCCCAGGAAGGGACCCAGAGTGAGGGCAAAGTGTCCTACACTTGGACTGACGCAAACGACGATGACCCCCAAAAGTCGGCAAAGCCCTGCCGACTTTCAACATGTGGTGTTCTAAAACTCGAAGGTCCGTAGAGAAGCAGGCATCGCAGGAATCCATGTCATCTTGCGGTCCAAGGCAGGAAAGGCAGACGTCATGCCTGTCGGTAATGGAAATCTGTCGGCTGCAGGGACATCAACGCATAGGTGGCCGACACGTTTTTTTATTTAACTTTTTTTGTCCCGATGACCAGACATGACGGTTCAGTAACAAAATTCAAACAAGCAAAAGAGTTGACGCCTCACACAAAAAAGAAAAGAACTTATCGGTATCTGGAGTGGCATCGAGTAGCAGAACCAAGGCAGAGTTGATGGAAAGGGAAGGGCGTCAAACGGTAGGCATTGACTAAACTAGGCTGCGAAGAGAAGTCTTGAGCTGTAGGTGCTGTCTCGATGGCAGGAGAAGCAGAACTGAAGTGGAGGAAGATGCAACGGCTGTTTCTGGTCAACCCGCGAATGCCACACAATGTGTTGGGCCTTGTAGCGCCAGCCCCTCCTCCAAAAAAAAAAAAAAAGTCTCCTGTGGGGTTCCTGTCTCCGGCAGACACCCAACAGAGATGAATGGTGAAGACTGACACAGGTAAAATCAGGCCTTACAATCTTATAGTTCTTCAATCAACGGTATTACGAGGAAGGTCCTCAGGCAGTCCACATCTTAGCTCACAAGCTGAGGCAGACAGTGGCTCAGAGTACCACTGCACAGATCCGTTCCCCTGTTTGGGGTGAGAAGGTTAGTGCTCCCTCACAAATTATGGATGCATTTACATTTTTTTATAAGAAACTGTACACTCCAGAGTTCGCTGTTGATGAACAGAGGGTTCAGGCTTTCCTGAAAAATTTACAGCTGCCTCAGTTTTCTAGTCAGCAGTTGGAGGCTCAGGAAGCCCCAGTTACAGAGTTGGAGCTGGAGGAAGCAATCTCCCACCTACAGGGAAGAGCCCTTGCCATGATGGATACTCCGTGGGAATTTTATAAATCCTTTAGAGTTGTTGTCACCTGTATTGTTGCAGGCCTGTAGGGGGACTATGGAGGGCAACCCCATACCCACAACTTGGGAGATATGCTAGCATCTCTAGCATCCCTAAACCGGACAGGGACCCCACTGCTTGCTTGTCTTGCCACCCTATATCGGTATTTAACATTGATTACAAAACCTCTGCAGCGATACTGGCGAAGCAGTTGGAGGACCTGTTGCTATTTTTCATAGATATGGATCAATGCAGGTTTGTGATGTCTCATAAGGCCCAAGACAATATCAAGCGAACACTGCACCTTCTTCATCACGCTGCCCAGTCGGAGGCTCCTTTTTTATTACTCAGCTTAGATGCAGAGAAGGCCTTCGACCGGGTGGCAAGGCCCTTTTTGACAGCAGCGATGGGGGCTATGGGGTTCTCGGTGAAATTTCAAGATATAGTGATGGGACTGTATGACACCCCACAGGCTTATATAAAGATAAATGGATCCATCTCGGATCCCATCCCACTCCTATGGGGCTCAGCAGGGGTGCCCTTTGTCGCCCCTGCTGTTTGCCATCTATCCCGAACCTTTAGCTCGGGCAATCCGCAGGGATGGGAACATTCAGGGTATTTGCGTGGGGGACAACAAAAATTGGCATTATATGCTGACGACCTTTTAATTTATATGTCCTCCCCTGACCAGTCTTTGCCCTCCCCGTGGCACCTCCTAGACCAATTTAGTGCTATAGTGGGTTACAAAATAAATGCGGCTAAAACTGAGGTTCTCCGACTTAATTATACGAACATCCGAAGAAGCCAGCAGAAGAAGTCCATTTGGTCTATCAAGTCTGCTTGTATTGCCGGGTCCACAGCTTGAGCTAATGTCCCTGCCCTTCCTTCCCACTCCTCCCATCCTCCCTACCCATGATCCTTACTTTCCCCAAATGTTTATTCCATCCTCTCTTAAAGCTGCCCACTGTCTTCAACAAGATGACCTATTCCAGCAATGCATTCCAAGTGCCCACCACCCTCTCTGTGAAGAAGTGCTTCCTGACCTCCCTCCTAAACCTCCCACCCTCCATCTTAAGACTGTGCCCCCTCGTGTTATGGTTGCCACTCAGCTTAGAGACTCTCCTTATCAACCTTATTTATCCCATTCAAGTACTTGAAGGTCCCGATCATGTCCCTTCTCTCCCTCTCTCCTGTCTTCCAGGGAGTGCATGTTCAGTACCCTCAACCTCTCCTTGTATGCCTTACCCTGCTGACCGGCTATCATCTTTGTAGCCCTCCTCTGGACCTTCTCCAGCAGGTTAATGTTGTTTTTGAGATGTGGGCACCAGTACTGAACTCCATACTCTAGATGCGGCCTTACCAGTGACCTGTACAAGGGCAGTATAACCTCCTCTCTCCTACTACTAATCCCCCTAGATATGCATCCCAGCATCTCATTTGCCTTTGCTGCTGCTTTGTTGCACTGCTGATCATCACTCCCAGGTCCTTCTCCTCCTCCTCCTCTGATGCAGATACTGTACTTGGACTCCACCCAGGTAGTACTCTGTCCTGGGATTCTTGGCTCCAAAATGCATAAAGTACAGTTACGTAAGAACTTACCGTAACAGTAGATCTTCGAAAGAGGCTCTTGCAGTAGGTAATTACATACAGGACTGAAGCCGTCAGGGGCCAGGACCCCACGGAAAAATTTCTAGCTAGCAGTCTCTGGCGGGGGACCGCCCCCACGTCAGGTGACCGGCGGCAGACGACGCTGGTATAAAGGGGTGGTCCCCCAAGCCCACCTTCCAGTACTTTCCTGCCAAAGGCCAAAAAAGGCAAGACGAGAGAGAAGCGGATGTTTCCCCTCCTGGAAAAGGAGCTGAAAAACTCTAAGGGGGGGTGGAAGGGGGGAAGGTATTACCTACTGCAAGAGCCTCTCTCGAAGATCTACTGTTACGGTAGGTTCTTACGTAACTGTACTATCTTATTTCGAGAGGGCTCTTGCAGTAAGTAATTACATATAGGACTGAGTCCCAAGCAGTCTGGAAGGAGAAGCACACGGGAGGAGGAAACCAACACATCCATGGAACCTCCATCTGTAAGAGTCTCAAGAAAGGAGACCTTGCAGAACAGCCAACCCGAAGCCTGCTCTACGGTGAGAGGCAATGTCCAAACTGTAGTGTTTTGTAAAGGTATGGATGGCAGTCCAAGTTGCAGCTGCACAAATGTCAGCCACTGACACATTCCTGAAACAAGCTGCAGAGGCAATAACACCCCTGGTGGAGTGACCTCTGACTTGACCCGGCAGGGTCTTATGGTACCTGTCGTAGCAGAAAGTGATACAATGAGCCAACCACTTAGAAAGGCATTGCTTAGTGACAGCATTGCCTTCTCTTCTGTAAGCAAAAGAGACAAAAAGCTGATTAGACTTTCTGAGATTCTTCGTCCTGTTGGGGTAGTATCTCAGAATTCGATGAACGTCCAAAGTATGCAAGAGGTACTCCCCTTGATTGGAGTGTTGCGTAAAGAAAGCTGGTAGCTCAATAGATTGATTCAGCATAGATTCTGCCACCACCTTAGGGAGAAACTTAAGGTTGGTATGCAGATCCGCACATTCCTTGTGAAAAAAACAAATAAGGAATTTTACACATCAAGGCTTAAAGCTCGGAAATACATCGAGCTGAGGTAATGGCCACTAGGAAGAGAGTCTTCCAAGAGAGGAACTTCAAGTCTGCAGAAGCTGCCGGTTCAAAAGGAGGCAGAGTAAGCTTCTCGAGAATGAAATTCAAATCCCAAGGGTGGGCAGGAACGCGAACGGGGGGTCTCAAGTGGAGGACCTCTCTAAGAAAAGTCTTAGACTTCCAACTGTGCGAAAGTTCTGTCCCCAAAGGGGAACATGATAAGCGGAGATAGCCGCCATGTGAACCTTCAGAGAAGAATGACTGAGACCCAGGTCAAAGAGATGGCAAAGGTAGTCCAGAACTCTCCTGACAGGGCACGAAAAAGGCTCAAAATTCCTAGAAGAGGCCCAAATAGAGAACCTCTTCCATTTCATGGCATAGGTCGATCTCGTGAAAGACTTTCTAGCCTCCACTAGGATCTCAGCCAGAAGCGGGGAGATCCTGAATCGGGCTTGAGCTACGTCTGCAGGAGCCACGCATGCAACTGAAGGGATCTGAGACCCGGATGAACCAGGGTCCCCAATCATGAGTCAGCAAAAGTTGCGACAGAGGAAGAGGAGTTTCCTCAGAGTACTGTTGCAGAAGAGAGAATCAAACTTGCCTGGGCCAGAAGAAAAAATTACTCACTTTAGTAATGTTGTTTCTTCTAATGGAGTCTTGCTATATTATGACATATGCAGTGAGTCCCAACCTTCGAACTGCTCCGGAGGTGAAAAAGTTAACTTTCCATGCCAGGCATGGAACGCTGAGCTCGAGCTCAGTTGAAAACTCTGTCTGTTGTTCTTCAAACTCAAACTGTCAGATCCTTACGAGCTAAACTCACTAAGGTCCTGTGTGGAAGCTGTAAACCTACACTAGCCAACTGGCTACTAAATATAAGAACACATTTTTTGGTCCCAAAACAAAGACCCAAGTCAGGAGACCAAAAAATGAAAAACACAACACCCAGTCACCCCCAAAAAAGAGGGGTGAAAAAACAAGGTGGGCATCTACTAAGTGCCAACACTGCACTGCCCACCCACATCCCAAAAACAGGTTCTGAGAGGGGCAGGCAGGGGTGGAGGTCATAATATAGCAAGACTCCATTAGAAAAAACAACATTACTAAGGTGAGTAATTTTTCTTGAAACAACATGAAGTCTTGCTATATTATGACATATGCAGACTACAGCAGTACCTCCATGGAGGAGGGACAGAACCTACTTAGGAAATAGGCTCTGAAGCTAGCTGTATAAACCGAGCATCACTCCTAGCCTGGATGTCCAGAGAGTAATGCTTGGTAAAAGTGTGAACTGTTTTCCAGGTAGCTGCTTGACAAATCTCTAGAATGGGGATGTCCCTGGCAGCAGCCAGGGAAGCAGCTGTACCTCCGGCAGAGTGAGCCCTCAGGCCTGAGGAAGGAACCTTACCCGGCTTTTCATAACAGAATTGGATACAAGAGACAATCCACCTGGCAATGGATCTTTTAGTGGCAGGTTTCTCTTTACCAACCTCACCATAAGTGAGGAACAGTTGGAGGGAGTCAAACCTGTGACCCTTGGTACGCTCAATGTAGTAACTAAGGGCTCTCTTCACATCTAAGCTGTGCAACCTCCTCTTGCCAGAGGAGGAATGGTCAGTGAAGTACACTGGAAGAGAAACAGATTGATTAAGGTGGAAATCTGAAACCACCTTAGGCAAGAACTTCCTGTTAGTCCTGAGGACCACCTTATCTCTATGGAAGGAAATAAAATCAGGCTCCACTGACAAGGTTTGTAATTCACTTATGCGTCTGGCAGAAGTGATGGCTACCAGAAACACAGTCTTCCAAGTCAAATACTTAAGCTCTGCTGAAGACAAGGGCTCAAAGGGAGGTTGCATAAGCTGAGCAATGCAAACATTAAGATCCCAGGCAGAGGCAGGGTCCCTGAATGGAGGGTTGGTTGTGAAGCAATCCCTTAAAAAACTTAGAGAATACAGGATGAGCTGAAAGAGAAGAGGGTTTACCTGCTGAAATAAAAGCAGACACAGCTGCCAAATGCACCTCTAGGGTAGCTGGTCTCAGCCCCAAAGTGTTTAAATGGACCATATAATCCAGGACTGTGGGTAAATCAGCAGATTCTAGGGGAAATATGCTTCCCAGAGCACCATATAGAAAACCTCTTCCATTTGGAATTGTAAGTAGCCCTGGTGGAAGGCTTCCTAGAAGCCTTCAATATATCCATTACACACTGGGAGAGGTGTAGATCAGCAAACTCTAACTCTTCAAGAGCCAGGCCTTGAGGTTGAGAGATTTGAGGTTCGGGTACCAAACCCTTCCCTGAGCACAGGTTAACAGATTGTGATTCCTGGGAAGACACAGGGGAAGATGGACTGCTAAGGACAGTAGGAGTGGATACCAGGGTTGTCTGGCCCAATCTGGAGCAATCAGAATCACTTTGCAGGATTGAGATCTGATTTTGACTAACACTTTGAACAGGAGAGGGAAGGGGGGAAAGGCATAGAGAAACTTCCCTTCACAAGTGAGAACTAAGGCATCCAGAGGGACTGAACCCAACACTGGGGGCCTGCAGCAAAAAAGGGGAAGTTGGTGATTGTCTGGGGCTGCAAAAAGATCTATCTGCGGGGTGCCCCATCTGGCAAATATTACCCCCAGGACCAGGGGATTCAGTGACCATTCGTGATGGCCCTGGGAAATCCTGCTGAGAGCATCTGCCAGGACATTGTCCTTGCCTGGGAGGTGAACTGCCATAAGAAAAGTGTTCGGGGAGTAAGCCAGAGACCACAACTTCATTGCTTCGGTGCACAAGGCCGTGGATCGACATTGTACCACATTGTAGTGGTGTTGTCTGTTCTGACCTGTACAACTTTGTTCTGAACAGATTTGGAAAAAGCCTGAAGTGCTAGAAAAACTGCTCTGAGCTCCAACAGGTTGATGTGGAGCAGAGATTCCTGAGGGGACCACAGTCCCTGGGTAGTGAGGTCGCCCATGTGAGCTCCCCACCCCAAGAGGGATGCATCTGTAGTAAGGATTAAAGAGTGAGACTGAGTGACAAAGGGAACCCCTTGTCTCAGGTTGCTCTGATCCTGCCACCACTGTAGGGCTTGGATCAGGGTTCGAGTTACTGGGATCAACTTGGTTAGAGGGTCCTTTCTTTGAGACCAAAAGGCTCTCAAATGGAACTGGATGTCCCTCATCTGAAATCTTGCTCCTTGCACTACTGCTGTAGAAGCAGCCATGTGTCCCAGGAGTTGCAGAAAATGCCTTGCTGGTCGAGAGACCTGCAGGGTGAATGAGGAGGCCAGAGAGACCAGGGTTCTTGCCCTGTCCAAAGGAAGGAAGGCTCTGGCTTCCTCTGTGTTCAGTTCTGCGCCTATGAAGGTGAAAGCTGGACAGCCTCTAGAACTGACTTTGGAAGATTCAGAAGGAAACCTAGAGAGGTAAGCAGTTGCTGAGTTATCTGAAGATGTAACTTGACTTGGTCTGGAGACTGGCCTACTCTGAGCCAGATGTCCAGGTAAGGAAAGATGGCAATTTTTTGCCTTCCTAGGTAGGCAACTGCTACTGCTAGGCATTTTGTGAATACTCTTGGAGCAGAGGTGAGGCCAAAGGGCATTGCTCTGAACTGGTAATGGCCTGAGGGCAGCTCAAACCTGAGGTACTTTTGATGGGAGCTTCTGATGAGAATATGGAAGTAGGCATCCCTGAGGTCCAGGGACACTAGCCAGTCCCCTGGCCTCAGAGAGGGTAGAATAATTCCCAGAGTCACCATTTTGAATTTTGGTTTTAAAAGGTGCTTGTTTAAGTATCTGAGATCCAGGATGGGCCGCCATTCTCCTGTCTTTTTTGGGGTAAGGAAGTACCTGGAGTACAATCCTTTGCCCTGGTGTAGGGGTGGAACCCTTTCCATGGTTCTGAGAGCCAGGAGGGTAGAGACTTCTGCCTCTAGGGCAAGTGCCTCTGATGGATTTGCAGGTGGAAAGGATCTGGTTCTCATCTTTGGAAATTTTTTGAAGCTGAGAACCAGTCCCTGGCTTACTACTTCCAGGACCCACTTGTCTGATGTTAGAGACTTCCAGTTCTGGACAAAGTAAGCTAGCCTGCCCCCTACAGGTAGTTGAGAATCGGCCCTGGCCACCCCATCAGGGTGCCTGCTTGGCAGCGGCTTTAAGCTGAGGGGTGGAAGCAGGCCTGCTAGTACCCGTCTGCCTCCCTCTAAAGAACCTCTTCTCCGGCTTAAGCTGAAGAGGAGGGCTCAGCTTGGTAAAAGGTCTACAAAAGGCCTGCCCTGCCCCTGGAAGGCTGCCTCTTTGAGGTAGCCTGCCTTTCCTTGGCCTGTGCACTCCATAGGTGGTCCTATACTCATCTATTTTCTTCATGTAATTCTCTGTCTGCTCCCCAAACAGAGAATTACCCACAACAGAAAATCCATGGCCTTAGCCTGGGTATCCTGTGACAGGCTAGTACATCTGAGCCAAGCCATTCTGCTAAGTGCCACAGATGTAGCTATGACTCTTGATGACACATCATTAGAGTCCACTGCAGCATGGAATTGAACCTTAGATGCCCTCGTGTACCATCAGCAGCCACCTGCTCCAGCTCCTTGGCAAGCTGGCTAGGACCTGTTTTGCTAGGGCCATACCAGTATCCCATCTGGATTTCTGGTATCTAGCAACATAATGTATACTATTTGCCTGTCTGAGTCCCAAGGATGCTGCCATGTACTGTTTTCGCCATAGCATCAATCCTCCTGGAGTCCTTGTCAGGGAGGTGTAGCCAAGGAATATTTGCTTTGTCACAGGCTGCAGCCTGCACTACTAACATGGCTGCATTGTTGTGTATGAACTCTGTATCAGAGCCTGACAATGTGTACCTCTTGTCCATTCTCTTATCCACAGGAGGTATAGTGTGAGGAGTTTTGTAAATTTTACTGTCTGTTTCCCAAAAGATTTATGCAAAGGAATAGACAGTCTCCTAGTCTGGGATATCCATCATTTCACATAGTCAAGGCTCCCTCTTGATTATCCACAGCTTCCTCCATAGGAGCTGGAGGGTTTCAGCCACTTTTATAAAACATAAAATGAGAGGACTCAGAAAGTCTAGGAGGAGACACTCCTGAAGTCTGTTGTCTGAGGAGATGTCCGGGTCAATGGGCACATCAGACTTTTCAAATCACATTCACTCTCCTCATACTTCTTCCCCTCCTCCGGTTCATAAAATTTCTAAATCATACTCTTGAACTGGTGGAACCGGCGAACTGTACGCTTATTTGATGGTGCCGTTTGAGTCGGGTAACCGGGAAAGCGACTGGACAATTTTAATGCTTTTGCTATTTCTTCAGCGGTTGGAGAGGAAAATTTTGGCTCTCACCAGCTGATTTCCTAGTCCTTTTGCTGGAACTGACTCCTCCGAGTCGGCTCTCCTTTGCCTGAGGAAGTCTCGCGCCTGGTCAGAGTGGGCACTCCTCCGTTCGTTGGAACCAAAACCAGGCTATCCAGGGCAGCTGGACTTTTGGCCTCCTTTCCTCGAGCCTCCAACTCTCTTTTCCAGGGTAGCTGCAGGAAAATTTTTGCAAATCTGGCAGTCTGCATTGAGGTGGTCAAACCTGACCAATACAACACAGGTGGTGGGGGTCAGCCTTAGCAAAGACTTCCCACACACACTGCAGTGTTGAAACCCAGTGGGCCCAGTTTTCCTTTGGGTTCTCAGACATAGTGCCAGTCCTAACTAAACTTGTTCGCTTATGGCAATCCATGAATGAAGACCCTCTTATCGGTTCCCAACCGTGTCACGGGTTGTGAGAAAACGAATAAAATCTGTTTTTTAGAACCGATAAACCGGTAACCACACTCTAAAGGACAGATATATATTTTAAACAACCTGATCGGTTCAAACCGAACCGATAAAACTGTTTACAAGTTCCACACAGAAGAATAAATGTAAAACCTATTCAGTACTCACAATACCACAGACAGAGCTTGAACACCAGTTGTGGTTTTAAATTTGTCAAAAATCGAGAAATATAATACTTTAACTGACAAATGAACTGAGCAGAAGGAGAAATCTCCGAGCGACTGTTCAGTGAGGCGGAGTAAAGAATCTGACAGTTTGAGTTTGAAGAACAACAGACAGAGTTTTCAACCGAGCTCGAGCTCAGCGTTCCATGCCTGGCATGGAAAGTTAACTTTCACCTCCGGAGCAGTTCGAAGGTTGGGACTCACTGCATATGTCATAATATAGCAACACTTCATGTTGTTTGAAAGGAGCGATCAGGATCATGCGAGCTCCTTCTGAGCTGAGTTTGTGTAAGACCCTCAGAATTAAAGGAATCGGTGGGGGAGAAGGCATAGACAAATCTGTCCTTCCATTCTAGAGACAGAGCATCTCTCAAAAAAATGCCTCGCCCTGGAGCGAGCGAGCTGAAGGCGGGAAGTTTGGCGTTGTGAGGAGAAGCAAACAGGTCTACCTGAGGTGTCCCCCAACGCAGAAAGATATTGTCTACCACACCCTGATCCAGTTCCCACTTGTCAGCCTGTGCCAACGACCAACTGAGGTGGTCTGCCAGCATGTTTTCAACTCCCGGAACGTGAACCGCTGTGAGGTGAAGGTTGTGTTGCACTGCCCAATTCCAAACTCTCATTGCTTCCCTGCAAAGGGGATAGGAACGCGTTCCTCCCTGTTTGATGATGTACCAGACTACACACATGTTGTCCGTCTGGACAGCCAGATGACCGGGAAGCACATACAGAATCAGAGCTTGAAGAGCATACAGCACTGCCCTGAGCTCGAGGATGTTTATGTGAAGTGACCGTTCGAGCCTGGACCAGGAGACCTGAGTCCTGTGAGATCCCAGATGGGCTCCCCAACCCTCTCCCGAGGTGTCTGTTGTCAGTGTTTGGGAGGGAGGCTTGATGCAGAAGGGAACTCCCCGGCAAAGGTTCTCTGTACCATCCACCACTGCAAGTCCCAAACCATCGGGTCGGAGACCAGGACTTCTTGGTCTAGGTCGTACACCAGCTGATCCCACTGAGACTGAAGCATCCACTGAGAGATCCTTATGTGGAGCTGAGCACGAGGGACTGTTGGAATAGCAGCCGCCAAGAGCCCGAGGAGGCAAAGGACCGACCGGGCACTGACCCGCCTGCGACTGGACAGCAGGCTCGCCTGAGCCCGAAGTGTATCCACCCTGTCCAGCGGCAGAAAAACCATGCCAGTGGTCATGTCCAGGATCACCCTGATAAACTGGAGCCTCTGACAGGGTACCAGGTGGGACTTGGCCTGGCTGATGGTGATACCCAGGCTGTTAAAAACCTGCAGGGTAAGGGAGAGAGAACGTAGGAGATCCTCCCTGGATGGGGCCGCCAGGAGCCAGTCGTCCAGGTACGGGAAAACCTGCACTCCCTGGGTGTGCAGGTGAGCCGCTACCACAGAAAGGCATTTGGTAAACACTTGGGGCACTGAGAAAGACCAAAAGGGAGGGCCTTGAACTGGTAGTGGTCCCCCGGAATGAAAACCAAAGGAATCTGTGGAGGGAAGGGTGGATAGGGATATGCAGGTAGGCATCCTGCATATCCAGGGCTCACAGCCACTGTCCCTGCCGAAGTAAGGGCAGAAGGCTCTGCAGGGAGAGCATCCTGAACCTTTTGTACTCAACAAACATGTTCAGGGAGCTGAGGTCTAAAATGGGCCTCACGTCTCCGATTTCTTTGGAACCAGGAAGAAATGGAGTAGTAACCTGTCCCCCAAAGGTGGAAAGGGACAGGTTCTATCGCCGCCTTCAAAAAAAGAGAGAATATTTCTTCCCGAACCAGAGGAAGATGTTCCTGGGAGTAAGATGACTTGGGGGTGGTTTTCTGGGTGGTTTCTGTAGAAACTCGATTGAGTGCCCTGCTACAATCAGCTGGAGCACCCAAGCATCTGATGTGATCGTCTCCCAACCCGGTAGATGGAAGGAGAACCTCCCTCCCTCCTACTGGTTACTCTGGGAGCCCCAGAGGCTGTGGGAGAGGAGAGGAGAGGAGTCAGGAGGAGTGGGGCAGCGCGGCGCTGGCTGGAAGCTCGACACTTTTTGGCGGGGGGGGGCTTGGCAGCGGAGGGCCGAGGTTTGTTGGCCCGCTTGCCCTGAGGTTTCGCTTTGGGCCGAATCATCTGCGAAAGGGTGACGCTGTCCTTGAGGGGGCCTGTACAGAGAGTCAACAGACTTCAGTGCAGTGCCCTTCTCTTGCAGGTCGGTGATGATGTCCTTGACATCCCCACCGAACAGCACCGAACCCCTGAAGGGCACGTCCTGAATAGTGCACTGCACTTCAGGGACCAAACCTGACACTCGGAGCCAGGCATGATGCTGCAAACCTATGGCAAAAGCCGAGCTCCGACCAGTAGCGTCCACTGCATCATACGTGGCACGAAGCATGTGCCAACTGGCTGAACGAGCAGAACGGACTAGATCAGCCACTTCGTGCTTAGTCTAAGACTCAGGAAGGGAGTATAACTTGGCTTCCACCTCACTCAGGCTCATCTTCTGGTAATCCCCCACATGTGCGACATAATTCAGGGCCCTGATCCCCAGAGTGGAGTAACGTACACCTTCTTCCCATACTGGTCCAGAAGACGGGATTCCTTGTCGGGTGAAGACGAGCTCAGATGTTTTGGGTTCGCCAACCGACCGTGAGCGGCGCTAATCACGACTGAGTCAGTTTTGGGGTGTGTATTCAAGGAATCCACACCCAGCAGAGCCTGATATAGCCTATCCGCCTTCCTTGCAAGGGGGGCCAAATGCCGATGGTTGTTTCCAAATAGTGGAAACAAGGTCCACATGAGGCTCGATCCAGGGTGAAATCAGCGTTGGAGCAGTTTCGGGCAGATCCAGGTGAGCAGCGAGTTTCTTCCGCTGTGGATCCAGCTCCAGAGATTGCCACTGGTGGACCGCCTGGAACTTTTTAAGCAACTCCAAGAAAGAAGGATCTTCCAAAGGAGACTTTGGAGGAGTCCTTGGCCTGGGACGGTCTGGAGTGCGTGGCTCGTCTAGGTCGGTGCACCCTCCGGAATCAGAGTCCGAGGTCTCCGAAGAGGAAGAAGAAGACCTCTTTGGACGTGGGGGAGGAACGGACCCCTTGGGAACCCCTCGGGGAAGCGTATCCTCCCCTGCCCCTGTGCCTGAGGGTTCACCTCTGGCGTTGGGCAAGAGGGAGGGAGTCTCTCGTCTGCGACGACGGGGGGCCGGAACCGGGTCCAGCATCGGCAGGTGGCTCTTCATCTCCCTGGTGAGCTGAGCCTTGGCCTCAGCCAACCAGGAAGCCAGAGTCTCCTTCAGGTCCACTGGCGGCTGTGGGGGCGGTGGAGGAGGAGGAGGAGGAGGAGGGGATATGGATATTGTGGATATCCGTAAGGTGAGTATCCGTATCCCGATGATGGGAAGTCCGGCGTCTGGTACTGAGGCACCGGGTACTGCGGCATGGTATACTGCGGTCCCGGGTAGGACGGCATCGGATAAGACGGGGTCAGGTACCCGGGCACCAGGGGCTCTGACGGAGCAGAAGGCCCTGGGAAAGGCTCTACTGGTGGGCCAGGTACAGGAGGCCCAGTGGGCGTCGGGTCCGCCGTTGGGACAGCATCCGGTAAGGGGATGTCGTCCGGTGTCGGATAGGCCAGTGTTGGAGCCGGCGTCCGAGGGTCCGACATCAGGTCATCCAGCCTGGCGGGAGGGAGACCTGACGGTAGCGTACCTGAATCCTCGTTGTCGCCCAGGGATGGCTGACTAACGTCCCCGGGGTCTAACAAAGGAGACGCTGGAGCCTCGACAATAACGTAAGCCAGGGACGATGGACTTGACGATAGGGTTTGGTGTTGTTTCAACACTGCGCGCTCCAACGGAGAGCTGGTGTTCCACCTTACCGTGGGGTCTGGGCGGCGCCGGAGGAGCCAGCATCTGACTTATCGGACCCAACTCCCGGACAAAGGCCGCGAGGGAGGAGTGGTCTTGGCGGGAGTTTTCAAGGTCGCATGCTGCCCCTCAAGAGTCAGGCATCTAGTGTCCTTGACCGCGGGGTCACAGTGGCACCAATGTCTGACTTACAGGAGCCGCTCGACCCAGAAGGCCGCACAGTGGCAGGCTTCGGGAGCGGCTGCCCTTTGTCCCGGAGGCCCTGATGGGCCAGAGCACGAGCCCGATGGAAGTGAAGATGCCGCCACCTTGGAAACCTACAAGGTGGCCGATGAAGGATGGTCCCGGGGACGTTACCTCAGATAACGGCAACTCAGCCGAAGTCACAGTGGCCGTGAGAAGCGGAGTCCCAGTCCTCCTCCTTCTTACGGTGACCCTCAGGGGAAGTTGAAGCCTGCCTGAGCTTCTTCAGCTCTTTCTCCATGGAGGACATCTTCAGGATGTGGGCCTCCAGGGACTGCTGCCTCCCTTTGCGGGTGGTGGCGTTAAATTGCTGGCACTTCTCCACGGGGTGATCCGGGCCTAGGCAGAAGAGGCACTGGGAGTGTCCGTCCTTGTGCAGGAGCTGGGCACCGCAGGAATCACACTTATTTTTATGCGAATCGGATGGAGTAGGGGACGACATACACGGCAGATGGATGATTTTTAAGAAGAAAATTGAGAAAAGACGGTAATAAACTGACGAACTGACTGACAAAGCAGTGAACTTAACCGCGAGACCGCTTTCGCAAGGTAACAGCAGGAAAGAACTGGAAGGCGGGCGTGGGGGACTGCCCCTTTATACCGCCGTCGTCTGACGTCGGTCACCTGACATGGGGGCGGTCCCCTGCCAGAGACTGCTAGCTAGAAATTTTTCAGTGGGGTCCTGGCGCCTGCCGGCTTCAGTCCTATATGTAATTACCTACTGCAAGAGCCCTCTCGAAGTAAGATCTTTGCATTTCTTGGCATTGAAGCCAAGCTGCCAGATTCTGGACCACCTCCCCAGTTTTTCCAGCTCTTTCTGTGGTTCTGTATCCCTTCAGCTGTGTCCACTCTCCCGCAGAGCTTGGTGTCATCAGTGAATATGCACATTAGTCTTTACTGAGGGAGAGGAGGGTAATGGGTCTGAAGGAAGTACAAGGGGTGAGAATGGTGCAGAAATGGACACAAGTCCCTTTACACGAGAAAGGGTCCTGAAGGAACTGGAAGTAATAAGAGTTGATAAAGCAATGGGGCCAGATGGGGTGCACCCCAGGGTCCTTAAAGAACTAAGAGAGGTGGTGGCTGAACCTCTGGCTATCCTGTTTAGCCGATCACTGGAAACAGGGGAGGTACCCAAAGACTGGAGGACAGCAGATGTAGTCTCCTTATACAAAAGTGGGAACAAAGAGGAAGCAGGGAACTACAGACCAGTCAGCCTCACCTCTGTAGTGGGGAAGATCATGGAAGCACTACTGAAGGAGAGATTGGTGGAACATCTGGTTGTCAATGGACTACAGGACCCAAGGCAGCATGGTTTCCCTAGGGGGAGGTCATGTCAGACCAACCTCATTGAATTTTTTGACTGGGTGACTAGGGAGGTGGATCAGGGAGGGCAGTGGACATGGCCTATCTGGACTTCAGCAAGGCCTTTGACACTGTGCCACATAGAAGACTATTACACAAACTGGGGAATATGGGTGTGGCAGACAGTAGTGTGGTGGGTAGGTAACTGGCTGGGTGGCAGGACATAGAGGGTGGTGGTAAATGGCTGTCACTCCACAGAGGGAAGAGTGACCAGTGGAGTACCACAGGGATCAGTGCTGGGACCGGTCCTATTCAACATCTTCATCAGTGACATGGCGCAGGACCTAGAAGGCAGAATTTCACTGTTCGCTGATGACACAAAGCTCTGTAACAGAGTGGAAACACCAGAGGGTGTAGACAGAATGAGAAGCGACCTGCAGAAACTTGAAGAATGGTCAGGGGTTTGGCAGTTGAAATTCAATGCAAAGAAGTGCAAGATAATGCATATGGAGCACAAAAACCCTGGCACAATATATCAGTTGGGGGGTGAGGATATAGCATGCACCAAGCAAGAAAGGGATCTTTGGGTTATCATCTCTGATGACCTCAAGGTAGGGAAACAGTGTGACAAGGTAGCAGGTAAAGCAAATAGGATGCTGGGATGTATAGGCAGGGGCATTACCAGCAGGAAAAGGGAGGTCATAATTCCGCTATACAAGACACTAGTGAGGCCCCACCTGGAGTACAGTGTACAGTTCTGGAGACCATACCACGTAAGGACATAGACAGGGAGAAGGTTCAGAGGAGGGCAACAAAGATGGTGCATGGATTGCATCACAAGTCCTATGAAGACAGGTTGAAGGAACTGAACATGTACTCCCTGGAGGAGAGGAGGGAGAGAGGGATATGATAGAGACAAACAAGTATCTTACAGGGAGGAACAGGGTGCAGGAAAACACTATTTTTAAGCGAAAAAGATGTTCTAGGACAAGAGGGCATGGGATGAAGTTGGAGGGAGGATGATTCAGAGGAAACATGAGAAAATTTCTTCACAGAACGGATGGTGGACAAGTGGAACACCCTGCCAGAGGAAGTGGTGGGGGCTGAAACAATCACGGGATTTAAGAATGCATGGGATAGACATAAAGGAATTCTGGAGGTCAGGGGTAAGGTGCAACAGACTTCTAGGAAAACAAACTGAACTTACAAGCTCAAATGGGCAGACTGGGTGGGCCATAGGCCCTTATCTGCCGACACTGTCTATGTATCTATGTATTTTGCCCTTAATGCCATCCTCAGTGTCAATGATGAAGACACTGAACACCACCAGCCCCAGCACCGAGCCCTGTGAGACACCACTGGTTACCTCTCTGGTGCCAGATAACTCTCCCCCCACAACCACCCTCTGGGTTCTGTCCCTCAGCCAGTTCTCCACCCATTGGGCCATCTTTTCCCCAACCCCAAGATCCACCAACTTCCTGATCAACCTTTGTGGGGCACAGAGTCAAAGGCCTTACTGAAATCAAGATAGAGGATGTCTACCACTTGGTCTCTGTCTACTGTCTTAGTGACACAGTCAAATAAGTCAATCAGATTCGTTTGACACGATCTCCCCCCATGAACCCATGCTGCCTCACATCCTGGAGACCATGCTCCTCTAGATATTCCACCAACCTTTCCTTTAGTATGGTCTCCAAGAGATTGCCCACAATGGAGGGCAGACTGACTGGTCTGTAATTCCCTGGGTCACCTTTGGTACCGCTTTTGCTGAGGGGCACTACATGTGCTGTTCTCCAGTCCTGCGGCACCACGTCTGACTCTAGTGAACTATTAAATAGGTCTGCCAGTGGTCCTGCCAGCTCCTTTAGGACCCTTGGATATACTCTGTCCAGGATTGGTGATTTGTCCACCTTCACTGCCAGCAGCCCTTCCCTCACTCACTCTATCCTCCTTTATCACTAAATCTGTGCCCCCTCCCCCCGCTCCTCTTTTCCCTCCTGAAGGCACTGGTCTGTCCTTCTCCCTGGTGAAGACAGAAGAGAAGTATTCATTTCGTATCTCTGCTTTTCCCCCCATTATCCTCCACCCACTCCACCCCTTTCTTAAGCCTAACAGTTCCTTCCTTCTTGTTCCTTTTCTCACTTACATAGCAAAAGAAAACCTTCTCTCCCTTCTTAATTCCTTCAGCTATCTGCAGCTTCTTCTGTGCCTTTGCTCGCTGGACTTCCTTACTTGCCTCATTAGCCAGCCTTAGGTAATTTTCCCTATTCACCTCTCTCTTGGTCTTCCTGAATTTTCTATAGGCCAACCTCTTTTCCCTTACTGCCTGGGTGACCCCAGAACTAGAGCAGCTGGGCGCTTTGGCCCTCGTGTTCTTTCCTCTGTGCCTAACGCACTCATCTGTGGCAACCAGTATTCCTTCCTTAATGATAGATCACCTTTGGTCCACCCCCATATCTGCTCTGATGCCCGCCAGATGGCTCCTTAGCACTTTGCCCATTTTCCTGAAATCCGCCCTCCCAAAATCCAAGATTTTGGTCTTAGTCGGGATGCCTTCCCTGCCCATATCCTTCTGGAACCACACTGTGCAATGGTCACTTCCACCCAGTGGCTCTCTGACCATTATTTCCTGTACATATTCCCCATTTGTGAGCACCAGATCAAAAATTGCCTCAGCTCTTGTTGGTTCAGTGACACCCCAAGTCAGGAACCCACTCTGCAGTCCTTCCAGGATCACCTGACTCTTGGCACATGTTGTGGAGGGTATGCTCCAGTCCACCTTAGGCAGGTTGGTATCCCCCACAATTACCCCCTCTCCTTTCCCCGCAGCATCCAATATTTGTGAGCTCAGTTCCCTGTCCCTCTCCTCATCCTGATTATCACCCCTAAGAAGCTATCAGGAGGTCAAATCCCTTCCGATGAAACTTGCAAACATTAAAATACCTGGGAGTACATCTGACAAGTGAGCCCTCCCATTTATATAGACATAACTACCTTCCCTTGTTGCAACGTCTTGGAGAGGTGACTATTGCTCCCACTGCCCTTGATACAGAGAGTGGATACGATTTGTATGAACCTGCTATCACGTTTCCATTACCTGGCACAGAGCCTTCCTATCCTCTTATCCGATAGGTTTTTTAGCAATATTTAATAAAAGAATCTCACGCTATATTTGGAGTTCCAAACACCCCAGAACAAGATTCTTTATTTTACAGCTACCAAAGGTACAGGGAGGATTGGTATTACCAGACTTGATGAATTACAACCGAGCAACACAGATCCATACGGTGTTTCTGTGGTGCCAGACAATATGAGGCTAAATGGTGGGAGGACCTGATAAATCTAACATGCATTTTAGTAGCTCACCTCAGCATTCCTCTCAAATAAACCACAACTAATCCCTACACTAGGAATACACTACATTACTGGAGGACATTATTAAATTCAAAATCCCTGGATGCTTACAGATATTTATTTACCCCTCCCTCACCTCATTCAATCTTTTCAACCTGCAAATTGGATCACAGTTTTCATACTTGGGAGTGGTTGGGCTTTACATTTATTTTTCAGTTTTTTAAACAGGGTCACTTCTGTTCTTTTGAGGAGCTTGTCCCTCTTTATGACCTCAACCCAGGATCAGATTTAGAACCTGCAAGTTGTAAATTTTATAAAAGCATTGCTTCAAGGGAGATGGAGGGCTCTCAGCCACTGTAGGTGCTTGACCTTTTAATACATGCCTTGGAGGGTGAGCATGATTTCTTATATATATGCAGCTTGTAGGCCACTCTGAAGGGACTCTGTATCTTCAGTGAGAAGAGCTTGGGAGGAGGATTTGGGAATTACCTTGTCAGAAGCTGACTGGACAAAGCACCTGAAATCTTTACATTCGGGCTTGGCTTCCTGTTTATGGAAGGAGTTTTCATAGAAGGTAACAATACGTTACTTTCGACCACTGGCCATACAGGCAAAATACCTAGCAACAGTTGGATCTCAGTGTTGGCAGGGGTGCGGACATGCCCCAGCAACACTAGGCCATGTTTTTTGGGGCTCTCCAGCCCTCTGCCCTTTTTTGGAGGATCTGCAAAAGGACTTGACTGAGATCTTTTTGGAACCCATACAGTTGACACCATTTTTTTTTTCTTTTCAAGATACGGTAAGACATCGAGTGCATCCCCTAACAGGAAATTCTTGCACATTAGTCTTTTAGTGGCAGAGAAGGCCATCACACAGAGATGGCTTACAGCGCTTGTACCAACTATAGGGGATTGGCAAGATCCGATGATAGACATATACAAAATGGAATGGTTAACAGTGGTGGTGAACCATAGGCTGGAACAATTTGAAATTCACTGGAGAAGATGGGTCTTATATATTATTTCCCATAGACAGGATTTTGTTCCATAGGGGTGCAGGAAGGGGTCTTGTGGCACTGGGAGATGATGAAAAATTCAGTTCTCCCTTAGGGAGAAGATTATTAATTTTGCAGTGGGGGGGGGGGGATTTTAGGTGTATACATTCTAAACAGGGCATAGCCTTTGGTTCTTTACTTCTCAGGCCCCTCACACCGCATCCATATCAATTCTTCCAAGAACCAGTGGTAGGTTGGACTGCATTTCCGTTTTCTGTTTTTCTTGAATCTCCATGTTGCAGGCCCCGATGGCTGTTAACTGTATTATTGTTACTTAGAATTAGCTTACTGTTTGTTATAATAAATAATAAAAACTTTCTTTTTATGGCGCCTTTCCAAAACCAAGGCGCCGCACAATTTTAAAAACATGTCAGATATCACACATCTTAAATTAAGTAAAACAGTGCTCAATGAATTTAAAACAAATACATCACTCACTGAAAGCTTGGGTCCATAAAAGGGTTTTTAAGGCTTTTTTAAATCCCTCCACAGTCGCACACTCACGTAACTGGCGGGGTAGAGAATTCCAAAGAGATGGGGCCGCATGCATAAATGCCCGGGCCCCAGACGATTTTAAAACACTCTTGGGATCTCTAGCAACCCTGGCTGAAAGAAGGACGCTTGTATGTAGGGAGACTGAAGTCTTTCAGATAGTCAGGGCCCTGTCCGTGTAGGGCTTTATAAGTCAGAAGACAGACTTTATAGGTGATCCGCCATTGTACTGGCAGCCAGTGCAGACCGCACAGCACTGGAGAAATATGGCAGGACCGAGAGGTTCCCGTCAAAAGCCGTGCTGCCATGTGCTGCACTAGCTGCAAATGGTGGATTTCCACCCCAGAAAGCCCTAGGTAGAGGGAGTTGCAGTAATCCAAGCACGAGGACACAAAGGCATGAACCAATGTAGGAAGGTCACCAGACGGAACAAGGTGCTTAATCCTGGAGAGATTCCTCAGGTGGTAAAAAGAGGTCTTGATGACAGCTGACACCTGCGCATGCAGCGTTAGCCCTTCGTCAAAAATTACCCCCAGGTTTCACACCCGTTCAGAGGCTGGGAGTGATAGACTCCCCCCAAGAAAAGGCCCCGAAGGTGAACCTACCCCCGACACCCCTATCCGGTGTCCTGGGTCCACAACCAGCACTTCAGTCTTTCCCCGAGTTCAACTTCAACCAGCTCGAATCCATCCACACCTGGATTTTTGTTAGGCAGTTATTAAAGACTGAGAGAGCTCCATCCTGGTCAGGTGCAAAGGAAAGCTAGAGCTGGGTATCATCAGCATAGCAATGAAACCTCAGCCCATACTTCCTTACAATGTCTCCGAGAGGCAGCATGTACACTGCGAACAACATGGGGGACAACACCGATCCCTGTGGAACCCCATATGACAGAGGGACTCGGTCCGAGGAATAAAGCCGAGACACTACCCTCTGAGTTCTTCTGGTGAGGTAAGATGTAAACCACCTGAGGACTGTACCCGACAGGCCACAGATGAACCTCAGATGACCGAGAAGAACCCCATGGTCCACAGTGTCAAATGCTGAGGAGATATCTAAAAGAACCAAGATAGAACGGTTCTTCCGATCTCTCGCCATCGGGAGATCACTAAGCACCCGAACCAGTGCTGTCTCAGTACTATGCCTCTTTCGAAAACCAGACTGGAGAGGTTCATAGATGTTATGGATGGCTACATGGTTCTCCAGCTGTACAGCTACTACCTTCTCAACCACCTTCCCTAAAAAGGGAAGGTTAGAGATTGGTATATAGTTCGCATGGCAATTCGGGTCCAAGGAAGCTTTCTTCAGGAGGGGTATTACCACCGCCTCCTTCAGGGAGCTAGGAAACTCATCTGTTTCAAGGGAGCACCAAACTATCCGTGCAAGGACTGGACCAATCTTCTTTATTGATTGTATTTTTCTTTAGTTTAATGTTTACCTGATTAACACGTGTATGTAATTGACTGATGTAAAATGAAATGCTTTTAAAATAAAAAGTTAAAAAAAAAAGAAATGGCTGACAGGTGCACCTTAATAGAGGAGTATGACAGGTCAGAGTCCAAAAGGGTCAGCAAGTACTTAAGACCTGATTCACCGGACAGGTGAATGGGTCCAAGTGATGGGAATTTGCCCACAGAGCAAAAAGTTTCCACTTCATGGACTAGGTGGTCCTGGTTTAGAGTTTCCTTGCAGCCACCAGTACCTCAGCTACCTTAGGAGACACCCCAGATCTTGCAATGGCTACGTCTTCAGGAGCTGGGTGTAATGGTGAAGTGACTTGAGGTCTGGTTGGACCAGAGTGCCCTGTTTCTGGGAGAGAAAGCCTGTGCACTGAGGCAGGGACACTGGAAGTTCCACCGCCAGTTGTTGTAGTAAAGGGAACCAGATCTGATGAAGCCAGAAGGGGGCAATGAGGATTAAGGCAGCCCCTTCCATCTGAAGCTTGATCAGTACACTCTGTATTAACAGGAAGGGAGGAAAGGCACTGAGGAACCTCCCTTTCCAGGACAGGGACAACATGTCTCGTCAGAAAACTCCAGGTCCTGGAACGAATGCGGCGGTTTTGCGTTGAGTGGGGATACAAAAAGGTCCAACTCTGGACAATGCCATCTATCGAACAGGTCTTCTATGACTGAAGTCATTAGCTCCCACTCGTGCATCTGAGACTGTGATCAGCTGAGTCTGTCTGCCAGGATGTTTTGGTCACCTGGAACATGGACGGCTGACAGTTGCAGGCAGTGTTCTAGAACTCAGTACCATAACTTCATTGCTTCCCGGCACAGGGGGTACAAATGGGTCCCTCCTTGCTTGTTCTTGTCTGTACTACACAGATATTGTCAGTCTGCAACAACAGATGTCCCGGGGCAGATGAGTCTGAAAGGCTCGCATAGCATACAGGATGTCTCTCATCTCTAGAACACTGATGTGAAGGCCAGTCCCACTTATCTGGTGAGACCCCAAATGGGCCCCCCCCAGCCCAGTCCCGAGGCATCTGTGGTGAGAATTTGCTGAGGGGAAGGAATGAGGAAGGGAACCCCTCTCAGTAGATTGCTGGGTTCCATCCACCAGAGCAGCACCTTTTTGACCAGAAAGGAGACCAGGACTAGTTGGTCGAGGTCATCAATGCACTGATCCTACTGGACTCTCAGTGTCCATATGGGGATCCTCATGTGCAGCCTGGCAAAGGGACCGTGACAATGGCTGTGGCCATGAGACCCAAGGGCCTGAGGAAGGTTCTGGCTGTCACATATCTGCTGTGATACAGAAACTGGGCCTGAGCCATCGGGCAGTCCACCCTGTCCTGGGGCAAGAAGGCCATACCCTGGGCTGTGTCCAGTAATGCCCCTATGCACTGAAGCTGCTGACAAGGGATCGGGACCTATTTGGGCAAGATGACAGTGATTCTCAGGGCCAAGAACAAGTCTCTGGTATGCAACAGGGCCCGAAGGATGAGCTCCCTGGACTGTGCCTTGAGAAGCCAGTCGTTCAGGTAAGGGAAGACAGAGTCCCTCCCTCCTGAGGGCTGCTGCCACCACTGCCAAACATTTGGTAAAGTCCCTCGGTGCTGAGGATAAGCCAAACAGCAAAGCTTGGATCTCATTGTGCTCCCCATGAAAGTGGAATCTGAGATGCTGCCTGTGGGGGGGGGACACACCTTGATATGCAGATATACATCCTGCTTATCCAAACAATCTGGTGCAGAAGGGGTAGCAGGCCCTGCAGTGTCACCATCCTGAACTTTTTGTACTGAATGTGGGAATTTAGGACCCTTAAGTCCAGAATGGGATGCAAATCCCCTGTGTGTCTGGGGACCTGGAAGAAGTGGGAATAAAACCTTTTGCTTGTTCGAGTCTCTGGAACCAGCTCTATAGCACGTTTGTGCAGCAAAGCCTGAATCTTCCCTAGAAGCACTGGGATGTGGTGGGGGGGTGGCAAAGGACTGTACTGGAGGGTTCTCTGGGGAGCACTCTAAAAGTTTTAGGGAGTAACCTAGCTCTATGAGCTGTAGGACCTAGGCGTCTGAGGTGATCTCTCACCACCTGTCGATGTGGAGGGAGAACCAACCTCTACCACCGCCTCCTGCTGAACAGCAGGGAGGGGGTCGAGCAAGAACTCATGCTGAAGAGGCCCCTGCCATTTTGGGGAGCCTTTCCTGATGCAGAGGTGGGGGAAGGTAGGGCAGCAGTGCTCTATACCTATTAGGAGGTCTGGTGCCCTGCTTAAGCTTGTGGGAAGCATGTCGAAATGGCATCCTGTGATCACTCTTTGGTTGAGTGTGGTACATAGAATGGACTGACTGTAGTGTCTGGTCAGAGGCCTGCAGGTTCAGGAGTATGTCCTGCACATCTGCCCCCAAAAGGTTATACCCTCTAAAGGGGGCATTTAGGATGGAGTGTTGTATATCCCAGGCAAATCCTGACATCCTAAGCCATGAGTGGCATCAGAGGCAGACGCCAAATGTGGTGGCCCTGACAGAGGTGTCAGCGGCATCGTAAGGAGACCACAGAAGGTGCTTGCCCACATCTGACCCCAGCTGAATGGCCTGGAGAAGATCCTGTCTCTCAGAGTCCTCTGGAAGAGCTTGAGCAGTCACGTGGGCCTGTCTCCAGAGTTGATTCTGGAACTTCACCATGTGGGCAATGTAATTAAGGATCTGGATGGTAAGGGTGACAGAAGCAAATGCTCATTTAGCAATCAGGTCCAGCCTTCTGGACCCCTTGTCCGGGGGAAGTGAGCTAAGGTGTTTATGCTGCTTAGATCTATAATGTGCAGCCTTTATTATCACAGAATCAGCTTGTGGCTGTTCAGCAAAGTAGGGCTTCCCTGCAGGGGCCTGGTATAGCTTGTCCACCTTCCTGGGCATGGCTGGGACCAAATGGGGCCTACACCAGGCAGCCATGGTGGCAACCTCAAAGGGCTCCATCAGAGGAGGGATGATAAGGGGAGGAGAGTCTGGCAGTTCAAGATAATGGGTCAGACATCTCCTAGCAAGATCCTACTCTGCAGCCTCGAACCCCATAGCCACTTGAAGCTATCTCATGATGCCAATAAGAGAGGTCATCCGGGGGGACTGGGGAGTGTAAGTGTGTCCTCACCCCCAAAGTAGACTGCAGAGTGGAAGCAAGAACGGCTCGAAGCTCCATCCTCCTCACAGCCACCACTACCCTCCTCATCCTCATCTGGGTGGATGAGGTCGGGTTGGTACCCTTCCTCCTCCCCATGTTCAGAGACAGGCCCCGACAGCATCAAAGCACGTGGCTGGGGAGTTTGCAGCGCCATAGAGAGCAGAAGTGCGGGGGTGAGTCCCATAGATCCCTGCGGTGTCAGCCTGGGAGAGGGAATCATGCGGCGCATGAACTCCCAGAAAAAAAACACACAGCCTGTAAGTCAAGGACAAGCTGTATGGGAGCAGTGGGCAGCACTGTCAGAGGAGGCTAAGGTGCCTGTGTCAGTAGTGGGGCCAAAGAAGGCATCAGGATGGGCTGAGGCCCCAGAGTCGGCCCTGCAACTTGGGAGGTCTGCATGGAAAGACCAGGGGATGACGCCATGGCTGGAGGCAATGTTAAAGGGGATCTGGATCCCCTAGCCACAGAGGAAGAAGTTCAACACAGCGCCAGGGGATTCAGCTGAGTCCCCGCTGATGCCTTACCAATCCTGGTCGCAGCCGGGTCGATGGATCATCTTAACTGGGGGCCTGTAAAGAACAGAGGCCAGAACAGAAGAGGATGAGGGCTGAGGAAGGCTTAATGCCGAAGAACCAGCTCCCATCAGGGTAGGACTGGCGGGGGGGGGGCACTGCCATGGATAGCCCTGTGGAAGTTAGGGTGTGGGTGGCAGAGGGAGCCACTGCGGAAGCAGAGGATGACCCAATTATGGTTGTCAGCCAAAGCGGGGAGCACGAGCCAGCTGGGGGGGGGGACTCGTCCTTGGTCCAGTCCCTGTCCTGGTGTTTGTGCTTCCTGGACGATTTCTCCCAAGTTTTAGAGGAAGAGGAGCCAGAGGACGGGGCTGGGGAAGCACCTATCTTGTGGTTCCTTCTCCATGCGGGCCAATATCTGCTCCAGCAGGAAGTTCTGGTGGTGTCACCATGTGGCCTGGCTGAAGCTGCAGCAGATGTCATAGGCCTGTTCGGCATGGTCCGGGCCTACGCTGCGGATGCAGGGGTTGTGATCGTCCTTGCCAAGGATCTTCTTCCAATAGGTGCAAAGATGAAAAAGTTCTGGATCTGCTGCTTTCAGCATAAAAAAGGGTAAGTAATCACTTTAAAGTAAAGTGCTAAATGAACAAGGGAGAGAAAACAAAAAATCAAGATAAGTAAAGATAAGGCAGTTGACTGAAGTGGCGGTAGCTCTATAGGGTTCAACATGTGCAGGTCGATGGTGGGAAAAGAACTGAGGAGGGCATGGGGGCCATCCACATTTACAGAAGAGGAATGATGTCAGTGAGTGACATGCCGTGGGCGGCCCCCTGGTAGACTGCTAGCTAGAAAAGTTTCCATGTGATCCTAGTACCTGTGGGCTAAGTCCTTTGGTGTGACTTGCTGCAAGAGATACCCTCGATGAAGATTGCCCTAATTTAAAACATAAACGAAAAACAGGTACTTACCTGAGGTACTTTTTTTTGCTTAATATAAAAAAAAAAAAAAAATCGGAGACCTGCTATTGCTTAATATAAAAAAATCAGAGACCTGATAAAATATACACCCCATGAACGATGTGTCAATCCAAGCCCCAATCCAAGTACAGGCAGTGGAAATGGGAAAAGAGCAGATTAGCCAATTTCAAAACCGAAGCTTAACAAGCACAATTTTAATTTAGGGGTGCTCCCTGTCACCAGGTAGCTCAACCCGCTATGCAGAATTGCAGCCCTAAAAGCTAGAAGTCGATTTTGTCTTCAGAGAAACTTGTTAGTTGTTTCCCCTTCGATGGCACAGCAAAGACCGGAAAGTTGCTGCTGTCCAGAATGTTCAAGAGTCCAGGATTCTGTCCTGTTTACAGCCTTGTGCTGTGCCATTACCCCTAGTAGGGGTGCACATAACCCATCAGTATTAAGTCCAATTGACAAAGTGGAGTGCTACAGAAATATCTTTATTATCAGTGAGTAGTGACTTGTTCTTTTATGATCCGTTAACTCTGAGGTCAGAACAAGAGGGACAATGGAACATGTTACTGCTCATCATTTACAAGTCAAGACCTTTATTGATACCACTGTTCCCTGTGTAAACTATTATACTGCCATAAATGTTACATACTGTAGATACATAGACAGTTGAGGACAGATAAAGGTTTGTTTCTTTCTCGTCTGTCTTGCTCATTTCTACCTAGTCTGCCAAGTCGTCTGACTGAATTTCCACACACCAGAGATTGACTGTCTTTGTTCCTGACAATCCCTCTATACCCTGAAGTCCACATTTACTACTTCTCTGGTAGCCTGTCCCACACCCTCTCAGTAAAGAACTTCCTCACCTGTGTGTGGATAGAGAAAATGCTGATTGGCCTAAAGGTAGCCCAGCTGTGATGTTATCTCAGTGCAACATCATGATCTGAAATTATTGTACTCTAAACTACAGAAAAAGCCTTTTTTAAATTTCTACCAGATCCATTTTATAATCATAATAAGGCACTCCAGGGTGGATGTTATGCTGGGTATCGTCACTTCTCGGGTGGTCGAAAGCTCTCAGCTAAGTATGCCTCGTGCTTCACAACGCACTCGTGGTATGACAATATCCCAGCATAACACACCCTTGCATAATTATACCTAGCCAAACTAGAGACTCCAGGCAGTGAAAGAATGGTGAGAGAAAAGGAATACAGTATTTTGAGATAAGATTCAAAATGTAGAGTGTCAATTTGACAATTACCTTCCCCCAAATATAGTATTGAGCCTATATATAGGTTAAAGTTTTCTTCGTCATTTTAAGTGAACTGGTGCTTACCTGATTTATGATGTATATCCTGTACTGCAGCTGCTGCCGTTGCAAGAATGGATGGAGGTAATAGAGGAAATGACGGAGGTGTCTCCATCGATTCCTGTAAGGAACAATGATTGCTGACTTGTAGCGGGCAAGGCAATAAGGAGGTGTGTACGTTCCACCACGTTCAACAAAAGGGTTCTTCTTTATAATAACTGTCAACTTAGGGACAGCTGCAAAGTCAATGTTTAGTGGACCAACTAGAAAAAACGAAAAAACAAACAGCAATAGTCAGAATACACTAAAAGCTGAACTGTCTATAGTGACCTGTACAGAGAAACATCAAATCAACAGCCGAGTTGATACAAACAGTGTACTGTATAATGCGCCCCTCCCAAATGTAAACTAACAAGATAAATGGACAGTTCCATGTAGGAAGGCCCTGGGTTGCAACAGGTAGGCAATTTTATTTTGTTAAAGTAAGTCTGTGATTTTGAAGAAAACTTTGAAAAACATGGGGCCCACTGTTCAGTAAAGTGTAGAGCGGAGCACAAAGATTTGCGCTGCACTTTGCAATTGCTCAGAGGTCTGTGGATGCTATATTCAGTCAGATAGGGCACCGGTGCTATCCGACTGAATATAGGGCCATGTGGACGCAGCCCTAAGTCAAGTAGTGCTGTCTAGACATGGCTCCTGAAGTGGGCCTCAACAGTGGATAGTGCCGAAGCACCATCTGCAATTTTCGAAGGGACCCATACAGATGAATCCATTGGGCATGCAACGTAGTACGAGAATATTTGCATGCCCATTATGGGCCCACTTACGTGGGTAGCAGAGGCAGGTTACTGCAGCGCCACCCCTCCTTCCCCAGTCCAAGACCTATGTAGCTATCCCTTGTGCTAGTGGGACCCCCTTTCCTCCAATCATGAGCCCAATGTGTAAATAACACTTCCTTGGTTCTAGTGGTACCCCCCTGATCGTCAGCCTGATGTTTACATAACACTTCCCTGGTGCTAGTGGTCCCTCCCCCGATCGCCAGCCTATATTACAAATAAATCTTCCCTGGTGCTAGAGGAACCCCCCTCCCTCCAATCACTGGCCCGTGTTATGAATAAATCCTCCTTGGTGCTAGTTCCCCCCACCCCTGATCACCAGCCTGTAGTATAACCCACCCCAGCACCCAGTGATTCCTCTTCAGCAACAATCCACAGGACCTCAGGTTGCAAGGCCCACCTCCCAGCCTTTTGGATATTGGGCTGCAGCGCAAACCCAGTTTGCGTGGGCAAATGCTGGTTAGCGACCACACAAACTTTTGAATGTCGAGCCCATGATCTTTAAACACAATTGAGCTTATTTTTAGTATACTGTATTGGCTGCATTTCTTTCCACGTTGAGCTTCATTATCAGGTTAATTCGTTTGGAAACAAGATCTTGGACTCCTAGAGTTCCTCTTCTTCTATGGTTTAATCTTTTGCTGAAGTCATACAATGACCCTTTTGTTTCTAACATAATTTTGTTGCTGTGGAAAGGATCCTTCATGATGCCACAAACAGAGGATTGGGATTGTAGCAATGGATTAAACAGAAGATCGTCAACTGCAAGCAAAGCAAAAAGGGTAGTGCTGCGATCAGCAAATGAAAGGGTGGTGTTAGTGCTGAAGGCCTACCAGCCCACAAATGAACCAAGTCAGAAATGTTATGCACCAGCACTCAACAACCTCTATAGTGGATAAATCCAGGTCTAGGCAGTAGTAATGATCCAAAACTGATTTAAAAAAAAAAAAAAGCCAGACCAGAGGTCTACAGAAGGAGCTTACTTGCCCCAGCGCTTCGACTCTGTATGAGTCTTTATCAGGGGGTGAGAAATATCTGGTTACAGACGACCCTGTATACTGGTCCAATTAAGTAAATTACAAACACATGTCACACATTACAAAACAAAACCATTTCATTAAAATAAAATGTTGTACCCCAAATTTGTCACTAGGTGGAGCTGTTATAATAAGCGCTAGTACCCTTTAGTTAAGAAAAGTGACAGAAATGCTACTCAATTTGACATTCATAGAGGAAAAAGGGAAAACAAAACAGACCAAACCTCCAGCATGTCAAGGCATCATTTAAATTGGTAACTTCAAGGCAACTTGAGTACAGGACCTCCATGTAAATGAGGACCAAAAGCTGGAGGGCATGCCAGGTGAAATGCAGAAAGACCTGTAAGAGAGCACAAAAAAAGAGATTGAGAAGACACATATATAGTAATACTCTAATGCAAATAAAATACAGTCTACTTAGCAGTTGAAATGATAAATGAAGCATTTTAAAGTATTTAGCTCAGTAATTTTTCATTTCCTTTTCAAAAAGGTTTTAAGATCCCATTTATCATTGAGACCAATGGGCTTGACACTTCGGAGTATGTAAATCCACATACTCTCGCTTTGTAAAAATAAATTCAGTCGGTCACCTCCATTCTTAGGTGGTGGCACATGCTCAAGCCCCAAAAATCTAAGCTCATCAGGTCTAGACCCATATACTTGGGTAAAATGTACTCCAACAGGAGTATCCTGTTTGTCATTCACAACTAAGCGTACATGTTCTTGTATCCTCTGCTTAAGAGGTCTGACTGTCTTGCCTACTTACACCAGTTTGTAAGTGCACCACAGGGCATATACCACATATGGGGTGTTGCAGGTGATGAGTTCCCTAACCTCAATTTTGATATTGTCAAACCGGGGATGTGTAAAACTCTTGGTAGGCAGACCATATTTACAAATGTTGCACCAGTTACATTTATAGTAACCAGTAGGACATTGTGGTAACCATGTACTATTAGTTCCGATTGGTTTATGGGTCCTACTATGAGCCAATTTGTCCCTAAGGTTATTACCTTGACTAAAGGTGACTCTAGGTCTGACCCCTACAGACCTGCCTACCTCATTATCTCCTAGAAGTACAGACCAGTTTCTATGTAAGATGTTACCAATCTGTCCAGCAATGTGGTTGAACTCTGTTACAAAAGTACAAGGTTATTCACCCTGTGCACCAGTGTCTGTATCTACATCTTTAAGTAGATTCTCTCTATTCAATAAGGATACCTTCTTAGTTTGCACTAGTAGTTCCTCCGAACTACAGTTTTTGCTGAGTCTAAGAATTTGCCTATTGTGTCAGGCTGCAGCTCCATCACACAGAACTTAGGGAGAATCGGATGACCCGGATGTATGCCAGAGGAGAGTGAGAGTATAAGGGGGAGAAGGGGACTCTACAGCAGCAGCGGAAACTGCGCAATCTATAAGGTCAGCATTCAACAGTTTTGAAAAATTACTGTTAAAAGAAGCTGCCATTACCTACAACATTTCCACTTTGGAAGAATACATTGAGAGGGAACTTGCACCGAGGGCACTACAAATCCAGATCTCACCCTCAAGCAGCATAGACGACTTTCCATTTAAGGAGGATTGGATCTGAGCAGGCAGTGAGTGCTCTAAAGATTTTCTTGAGCTTTCTTTCTTTTTTTTTTTTTTTTTTATTTACTATTTTTTCTCCCCTCAGAGTCCTCTGCTGCTCCTCTGACATCCCCCCCGCACAGACACCGGGTATGAGGCCCCCTCTCCTGAACCCCACAACTTACCCTTCGTGGCAGGGGTTGGGGAGCGACTCAACCCACCAGACTGGATGAGTATTCGGGGAGGTGCCTTCCCAGTCTTGTTGCGGTGGGGGACTATCGTCATCCTGCAGAGGACTCCCATTTTGTGTTTTCCGGTTCCTCCCTTGAGAGAGGCTATGGCGTGCAATGGTGCCTGCAGCGTTAGCATGCACGCTCCCGTGTCACCCTCGCCAAGCGCCTGCCTCAGTCCCCTCCCGACGTTCTTTAGAGCTGACGTGCCACATCCCAGCCTCCGCTAGGGGGCAGGCAATCGTCGGGCCCTACTAACCCACCTCCCCGAAGAAGAGCAGTCCTTCTCCTCCCTGCCAACCACCAGCGACCCATGTCCATTCCGGAACACAGGTCGCTGGCGCGACGTGAGGTAAGGTGTCCAGCGCTTCAGCCTTTTGCGCTACCGGGCCGGCTTCTCTGGCGCTTTTGATTAAGTTTGACAAAATTAAATATGGCAACTTGATTAAGGAACTACAGGAAACTAAACTGTTAGTATCCACATGTAAAAATAACCTAGAATTTAATGAGCTGGACAACAAACTTAGAAACAAGTTAAAAAAGTATGACCTTGATGTAATTGAGAAAAAAACAACAAAATTGCTTAGAAATAAGACTGACTATGAAAAAGGCCATATTATTGAATGGGCCATGAAATGTTCTATAAGTAGGGGACGCTCCAGGGTCCATTTTCAGTCCAACAAGAGCAATAATAAAAATTGTGGAGTTAAGAAGAGAAATAACAACGAAAGAGGTGGGGCAAATACGAGGCCTTTTTTGGACAAGGACCAATGCACTGCAGTAGAAATCCAAACACAAGGGGCAGAAAAACAAGGAGAAGCAGCAGGGGTGGTCAAAGAGCCCTCAAGAATATAAAGCGCATTGAGGGCCCGGAACAAGGACATAAATTACAGGTTGTGAACCTCTCTCATTACTCCCTTAATACCACTGAGATTGCAGTATTACAAAAGGGATGTAATGTTGTCCCAATTCCTTCGGTCAACGATTTTAACATCTTTGTGGACTTACATAAATTCTTTCGAAAAATAAAATTGAGAACTTTCAACAACCGCGTAATATTGCAACAATCGGGGGCACACTGATGGAAGAATCAAGGGACTCTGAAGACGTAGAATTATTGATTTCTGCTTTACAAAGTGGTGACGCATTAACCACAGAAACCTGTGACTTTGAACATTATGAGAACATTGATTTGGGGTCAGAGAATGTTAATTTAAACTTAGAAATGTTCGACAGTTTATGTTCACCAGACCAGGTGGAAGGTGGCCTTTTGACCTCACAGGTAATTCAATTAAGCAATTTATCCCTCCAGGGTGTGGGTATACTGGAGGATTTACCACGGCTGGTGTGATTCGGTCACGAGGTGCAGCCGTGTGACCAAACCACACCAGTCGCGTTAAGTCCTCCAGTGTACCCACACCCTGGAGGAATAAATTATAATATACAATGGCAAATGTTGTTTTATTTATTTATTTTTTTAGATATTTTGTAAGTAACTGAGGTCCGTACGGTGGGAAGGAGGATGTCATTTTTTTTATATTTACCGTGGTGTTTTTGCAAAGCGGCGACAGGGCAAATGGCTGCAGTTTCGATTAAAGTGAAAGCGACCGGACTGTCACAAGATAAGGTTGGCTGGCACTTTTTCCTGTGAGTACACTGGAGGATTTACCATGCTGGGAAAGGTACCAGCCAACCAATCAGGATGCAGCATTTGCCACATTCGATTTACTCCATTGTATAATATTGAATGTTAGTCACCATGTCTCTAGCTTAAGAAAGGGCAGGTGCACTGGTGTATCTACCTTTTGTCCCAATGTGTATAACTCCACCATACAGGTATTTGAAAAAACTGTGTGCAAACAAGTTAAAGAAGTTCTTGGCAGAAATGCTTCCCCCAAGTAGTATAATTTAACTAGAAATTTAAAGAAATGCGTTAGAAAGCCCATCAAAAAATGTGTCTTGTAATTAAACCAGCATACGGGGGGGAAGAGATACTGTAGTGTTTGATACTGAACACTACTGTGACATTGCCTATAAACTTTTACATGATGATAAGAATTACTGTAAACTACAAACTGACCCTACTTTAAAATTTAAAAAGCAGCTTTTTCTTTTGTTAAAAAATGCTGTTGACAACAGAGTTATCTCTGAAAAAGAATGTGACTACATTTGGCAGGACACTCCTACGACCCCCAGTTTTTATATACTACCTAATATCCACAAGTGTCTAGTGGACCTACCAGGCAGGCCCACTGTGTCAGGCTGCAACTCCATCACACAGAACTTAGGGAAATTTATTGATTTTTTCCTGTAGTTTAAGGTTTCAAATCTCCCATCCTAAATTAAAGATAGTAAAGATGTACTTAAGAACATTGAGTGGAACAGTAACTTCAGATGTATTGAGATTAATATTGAATCCCTTTATACCTCAATTCAACATCATTTATTTTTATGTAACCCCCTTGTTACCCGGGGTTACTAGAATCCCAGTAAGACCTAGTGGTAGGCAGGGAAGGCAGCTTGTGAAACTCCAGTTAAATGGGTTTCACACTGTCTCACTCTGTTCTCAGTCACAGCTGAGACTTGAGAGATGACATCACCATAGAACTGTCGCAGCTGCATAAGCCACATTGGATCTGCAGCTCAGGGAGTGAGTTTAGAACTTTGGGAGTTTTCAAAGCCAGTTGTTTGTTTACCTCTATGCAGAAAGCAGGTAGTCTCCTGTTTTACCTCCCAGCAGGAAGGAGTTTCTGTTTTACCTTTTGAAAGTGGTGGAGACCGCTGTCCAGGTCTCAGTGCCCCCTCCCTCTGGGGGGTGGAAGAAAATTCCCTCTGTGGATGCCAGGGGCAATCCCCTATTTCCACTATGGAAGAAAGCTGCCTGTTTTCAGTTCTGTTCTTGTATAACAGTAAAAGAAATGGTACTTCGCCTGTGGGGCACCTGCAATGAATGGGTGAGTGTTTTGCCCCATTTGAAGGGGCAAATCAATTGTTTCATCAGTTTGGAAATATAAAGGAAGTTGGAATGTGGACTGCTATTTGGGAGGACTATTTCAACTAGGACAAACAAACAGAGCAGTCACAAAGTCTAAAGTTTTAATGGATTTCAGGTAATACTGTAGAGGGGGTGCTTCAGGTCATCCACCGTTTAATCTACATTTTCAAAGTTTTAAGTTTATGTTTGTCCAGAGAAATGGACGGGTATGGGCTATGGGAGCTGAAGGTGGGAACACCCCCCATCTTTAGTGACCAGGTCCACCTCTCCGGATTTCTTCTGTGATTTGCTACTTGCCTCATGTGCCTGGCCAGTGATGAGGTGGGTACTCAGGCGTGGGTCGCAACTTGAAATCTCTCTGGAGTCATAGACTCTAAGTGGTGGGGAGCCACAGGATGGGAAATATTCTCCTTGTTTGATGGGAGTTCATGGAAGTAGAAAACAAATCTCTCTAGGAGTCTCAGACTCTAAGTGGTGTGGGGAGCCACAGCTTGGGAAAATATACTCCTTGTGTGATGGGAGTCTCTCCAAGTTAAAGTTTGGGTTCATTCTTTAAATGGACCGTTAGTCAAGTGGTCGGCAGGGGAGCCAGGCCAGTCGGGCTGTGTATCCAATGCGCATGCAAAGTCCGGGCTGAGTGCCTGGTGGGTCCAGAGCCAGACAATAGTAAAAATGTGTTCATTCTTCAAAAGGACCGTCTTTAGTCTCTATCTGCATATACAGTGAACGTAGCCCTTTGGGGGACCATTCAATGCTTTGTCATGTGTCAACTAGATTTGAATAAAGCCACACTGAAAAATCCCAATCCTGGTTCTGGACATTACAGTTATTGCTTCCTGTAGTTGGATTTACTTGGGTGCCCCTGTGCAGAGTAGCCAAACCTAGGTCCCTTGTGCCAGGTAACCTCATCCTCCCCGAACCCATGTCCCCACCAGGTATTGCTGCCAACGCCAACAGCATGCCACCTGTCGTTTTAGTAAAAAGGCAGGGGTGAGGGGTTACATTTATTTATTTTATTTCAGGATATCAGATACATCTTTGAGCCAAGGCTCTTTTACAAAGGTTCCACGTCAGCAAACAAGAACAGAAACACAAACGGCAATGAAATAACCTAAACAAGCAGCCATGGGGCTTTGTCAGATAGAATATTAGCAAATACACTTGACTTGAGGCTGTTAAATTCTGGATGGAAGAACTGTTCAGAACAGATAAGATTCCATATGATTTTATCCTGGAGGTCACAGAATTTTTACTGACACACAATTACTTTGAATGTCAGGGTGATTTTAATTACAGAAATGTGGCACAGCTATGGGTGCTGCTATGGCACCCAGCTATGCAAACCTGTTTCTGGGCCTCTGGGTGAAAAATGTGGTGGTCTCCGACACGAACCCCTATCTCAAGAATATTATACACTGGCATTGTTTTATTGATGCTGTCTTGTGCATCTGGGAAGAGGACAAGGAAGAAATTCCAAACTTTATGAGGTGGCTTAACATTAATGATTATAATCTTAAGTTTACCTGCAACACTGATGCTATGAACATTACCTTTCTGGATCTCTCCTTAAGGTCAACCAGAATAAAACTGAAACATTCTGTTTTAGAAAAACCACAGCTACCAATGCCTTGTTGCTTGCAAGTAGTGCTCACCCCAGTACCTTTAAAAATTCAATACCCTATGAGCAAATTCTTAAGACTCGGAAGAAACTGTAGCTCAGACGCAGAGTTTAACAAACTGAGGAATTGATGTGTAGGTTTGAGGAGAGAGGCTATAGCAGGGAACTACTGCTGCAATCTAAGGAGAAGGTACCCTTTATTGAATAGAGAGATCTACTTAAAGAAATAGATACAGACACTGGTGCACAGGGTGAACAACCTTGTACTTTTGTACAGAGTTCAACCACACTACTGACCAGACTGGTAACATCTTACATAGAAACTGGCCTATACTCCTAGGAGATAATGAGGTAGTCATGTCTGTAGGGGTCAGACCTAGAGTCACCTTTAGTCGAGGGACTAACCTAAGGGACAAACTGGTTCATAGTGGGACAAATTTGTTCATAGTAAGACCCATAAACCTATCAGAACTAATATTACATGATTACCACATTGTCCTAACAGCTACTATAAAAGTAACCAGTGCAACATTTGTAAATATGGTCTGCTTACCAAGAGTTTTACACATCCCCGGTTTGACAATATCAAATTTGAGGTTAGGGAACTCACCACCTGCGACACCCCATATGTGGTATATGCCCTGTGGTGCACTTACAAACTGGTGTATGTAGGCAAGACAGTCAGACCTCTTAAGCAGAGGATACAAGAACATGTCCACTCCATTGTGAATGATAAACAGGATACTCCTGTTGGAGTACAATTTACCCAAGTACCCATGGGACCTGATGAGCTTAGATTTTTGGGGCTTGAGCATGTGCCACCACTTAAGAATGGAGGGGACAGACCAAACTACTTTTACAAAGGGAGAGTATGTGGATTTACACACTCCGAAGTGCCAAGCCCATTGGTCTCAACGATAAATGGGATCTTAAACCCTTTTTGAAAAGGAAATGAAAGATTACTGCGCTAAGTACTTTAAAATGCTTTATTTATCATTTGAGCTGCTAAGTAGACTGTATTTTACTTACATTAGACTAGTATGACTATGTATGTGCCTTCTCAATCTCTTTTTTGTGCTCTCTTATAGGTCTTTCTCCATTTCACCTGGCCTGCCCTCCAGCTTTTGGTCCTCATTTACATGGCAGTCCTGTAACGGAGGTCCTGTAACCAAGTTGCCTTGAGGTTACCAATTTAAATGATGCCATGTCATCCTGGAGTTTTGGTCTCTTTTGTTCCCCCTTTTTCCTTTTCGAATGTCAAATAGAGTAGCATTTCTGTCACTTTTCTTAAGTAAAGGGTACTAGCGCTTATTATAGCAGCTCCACCTAGTGACAAATGTGGGGTACAATGTTTTATTTTAATGAAATGGTTTTGTTTTGTAATGTGTGACATGTGTTTGTAATTTACTTAATTGCACTCTGTATATAGTGTTGTCTGTAACCGGATATTTGTCACCCCCTGATGAAGACTCATGCAGAGTCGAAGAGCTGGGGCAAATAAGCTCCTCCTTCTGTGGACCTCTGGTCTGGCTTTTAAAATAAATCAGCTTTGGATCATTACTATTGCCTGGAACTGGATTTATCCACTACAGAGGTTGTTGAGTGCTGGTGCACAACTTCTCTGACTTGGATCATCAACTGCAGGAGGAAAGGATCCTGTCTTCATGTAAATTAAGCTAGTAATAAAGAAAGACAGGAACAGAAAGACATAAAATCAATAAAATATAAGCTAAGTTATCTCTAAAAACTATGTTTTTGAAAGTGTTCCCAAAAGTGACAAAATCACTGCAACAGCCCATTCCACAAAGGCTCCAAGCACTGTACAAGAAATGAGCAAGAAAAGGATACTCATCATAGTAACGGAGTTGCTTCTAAGGGATATAATGTATGGTCACACTAATTGCATCATATCCGCGCCTGCATGATGCCCCAGAATTTTATCAAGGTTCCAGTAGTTTACAGTAATTCTTATCAAGGTTCAAAGGATGCCCTCTGTACTGTGTTGATCACAAGCCTCCTCAAACTTATTTATTTATTTGTTGAAAATGTTTCACCAGGAAAGGCACACTGAGCAAAAAGATGCTCGTCTCACGGTCGGACCTGCGGGGGGGGGGTTACAGAGCAGGCAGGTATACATACAATAGTCGAACTTATAGTAGCATAATATGGAAAATGTACATAGTTGGGAGGGATTACATTTGAACTATTACATAGGCGGTACAGTTCCAGCACATCATGAGCACAGCAAGTACAGGTTATACAAATCATGGTTACACAATGAGGTAAACAGTACAGAACATGATCTTAAGGCAAGGTATACAATACAAGGGTACACATTGAGGCTAAACATGAAATAAATAAGTGTCAGTTACAGAACAGGGGTAGTAGTAGCAGAATTTGAATGTAGTAGCGGAGGTTGAGCTACAGGGAGATGCATAAAGTAGCAAGGAAGGATTTGGAGAGTGAGATGGGGGAGAGATGGAGAGTGTAGAAAAGTAGGTGTATAGGGGAGAGTTCAAGGTGCGGGGAGGGAGTGGGAAGGGAACTTGGGTTGATTGGGAAGGGAAGGGAGCAGAAGTGCGAGTGAGGGGTAGGTAATAGAGGGGTATAAGTGCGCGGGGTAGCATATAAGCCAGACTATAGGGCGTGGCCAGGCCACTGGTCAGGCACGGGGGAGGCCGGGGGAGGTGCCAATGGGAGGGTGGTCAGGGGCAGCAGTTAGGTGCAAGGAAGTAGAGGGCATAGGAAGGAAGCTTGGATGAAGAATGTCAGACCTAGGTGGGCAGGCCGTTCCAGAGTTTAGGGAAGAGATAGAGAATGCAGATTGGCGGTTGTGGTCCTCACAGTGAAGGATGAATAGTAGTCTAGGGTCAGTGGATCTGAGGCGTGTGAGGGGTGGGTGGGAGGTTAGGATGGATGCGAGATAGGGAGGGAGGGAGCCAAACCAGAAGTTGGAGGTGAATTTAGCACAATGAATTAGGCGCGGTTGCTCAGAAGGAAGGGACAGGAGCGATAAAGCATGCAGTGATGTGATCGAGGTGGGGGGCATCAAGGGCAAAGCGGCAAAAGCATTGAAGAGGGGTCTAATTTGGCTAGGGTGGTCTGTGCAGCGGAACTGCAAACTACATCACAGTAGTCGAAGGAGGGTAGAATCATTTCTGAACAATTTCCGTCTGACAGGAAGAGGAGACTAGTGCGGTTTCTATAGAGGGCACCAAGTTTTGGGCGCAGTTTGGAAATGATGGCATCGACGTGAGTGGAAAAGGAGAGGTGGTGGTCAAGTCAAACCCCGAGATACCTGAAGGAGGGTACTTCTTCAAGGACGGTGTTATTTAGGGTGTGGAATCTCAGAGGGGAGATGAGTTTGGAAAGGCGCTGTCTGGTGCCAAAAGTCATAGAGTTGGTTTTCTTAGCATTTAGGGAGAGTTGGTTGCTATTGAACCAGAGTTGGATTTTGTTGAAGTCAGTTTGAAGTTTGGAAGCGACTTCTTCATGGGTCCGGCCAGAGGTGAAGAGGACTGTGTCGTCTGCATACATGTGTATGGCGGAAGAGGAGCAGGAGTTTGGCAGGTCGTTTAGGAGGATGGAGAAGAGGATGGGGCCGAGAACTGAGCCTTGCGGAACGCCGGAGGTGATAGGGAAGGGGGGGGAGATGCGGTCAGCTATTTTAGTGGATTGGGTTCTGTTTAGAAGGTAGGCACTGAATCAGTTAATGGCGGATTCAGCTAAACCAGCTTCGGAAAGGCAGGACAGTAGGAGAGAATGGGAAACAGTGTAGAAGGCTTTTGCGAGGTCGATGAAAATAGCGGCAGTGATTAGCCCTTTGTCCATTCCAGTGAGGATGTAGTCTGTGAGTCTGAGCAGGGAGGAGGTAGTGGAGTGGTGTTTTCTGAACCCGGACTGGAGAGGGGTGAAGAAGTTAGTTTTGGCGAGGAAGTGGGAGAGTTGGGATAGCACAAGGTGTTCCTGGAGTTTTGCGAGGGTGGGGAGGAGGGAGATGGGGCGGTAGTTGGATGCAGAGGTAGAGTCACTGCCTTTGGGAGGAGAACAGTGGCATGCTTCCATACAGAGGGGAGGACTCGGTACTGAAGGACAGATTGTAGAAGGCGAGGGGGTAGCTGTATATGAAGCAGATAAGAAGAGGAGTTTGTTGTCAAGACCATCAGGATTTGCCTTTGGAGGTTTAGGCACAAAGGGCATCTAAGGCTCAGAGGGGAAATGTGTCTAAAGGAGAAGGGTTCAGGCCGGATAGGTGGGGGATGGGAGACTGAGGAGATGGAGTGTTTGCAGGCGGAAGGGCTTCGAGGAGGGCCTGGGCACAGGTAGTGAAATATGAATTAAACTCGGTGGCGACTTCCAGGGGTTCAGAAAGGAGAGTACCTTGGGCAAGGAGAAGAGGTGGAGGGTTAACTGTTACAGCAGCAGATCTTTTAAGATGTAGAAACTAGGGAGTTATGACCAAAGAAATAATCATAAGTTATACTAGAAATAATGTTTTTGAGCTGCTTGTCCAAGGGACAGGTCGGATGTAGATTTTGCCTGTCCCACAAAACTATTACCTGTCCACCTCCTTTAAAACTAGTTAGGGCATACACAGCAAAATATTTTTTCCTGCTTAATCTGGAGTCCCCCCCTTCCCCTTAAAACTATGGCAGGCTGGGGTGCGTACTGCTATGAAATATTTTTTCTGCTTAGGTCCCCCCAACCCCTTTAAAACTAGAACAACAAGTGTTGGGTTTATTGCACTCCATTAGGGCAGGGTAGGGCTGAAGGGTGTGATACTGTGTGGGCCCTCTGCTCAGTCTTATGGGCAGGGTGTGTGCTGCTTTTAAATTATTTTTCCCCATAGTAACAGCCAGATAACAATTATCATTCGGGGCTGGGCATAAGGTTAATGTTGTAAATATATAAGTGTATGTAGTCTTGTTGGATGTATTATGGTATGTGTGTATGTTTTTTGTTTGAAAATCTACAATAAAACATATGATTAAAAAAATAAATTATTTTTCCCACAAATGTAGGTGCTGCAGAGTCACCAAGTCAGAACTGTCCTGGTCATAACTGATTGCTAAGCCCTGGCTGTTGGCAAGAAATATTTATCTACAAAGTGACACCCCAGTCCTCCCTACTCAAAATGTAATCAATAGGAATCACAGGACAGGAAGGAGTCACAGTACAGCATAGCAGCAGGTGAGGGAATCTGAGGCACTTACATAGTGCTGACAGTTCCCTAAACACAGCCCTAAAAAATGAAGTTCTGCTAATCTGTTCACAGCTGACAAGACTGCTTGATTAGCCCCCTGGTCCCCCTTAATCCAGAAAGGTTTATTATTTTTAAGTTCAACGTGTTTTTTTAACCTCTGTCCAATTTCACTATCTCAAGCACAGACTAATAGCAGTTTGTTATTTAATCCACGGCCCTCCAAGCACTCTGCACTTAAAAGTGCTCCTCATGCACACTCACTGTCACACAAAGCAGTCTACATACTGCACCTTGGCAAGAATAACAGGAGCCAGGAAAAGTATCAGGCATTGCATCACGAGTTCGGGCAAGCAGGGCTGGATTTATCTTGTCATGGGCCCTATGCAAAGCAGTGACCATGGGCCCTCTGCCCCGCAGCACCCCTCATAGAAACATAGAAACATAGAAGTTGACGGCAGATAAGGACCGCAAGGCCCATCCAGTCTGCCCATTTCTTTTTTTCTACCTTATAAATGTACCATCGGCCTTTGCTCTGTCAGTGACCTATCTATTCATAGTCATTTGTATTGCTCCCTTATGCCTATCCCATGCCTGTTTGAAGCCCTGCACTGTATTCATAGCCACCACTTCTTGTGGTAAGCCATTCCATGCATCTACCACCCTTTCTGGAGAAAGAATTTCCTCATTTCCCCTTAATCGGCCTCCCTCTAATCTCATGCTGTGTCCTCTTGTCCTGCTATTTTTCTTATATTTAAACATATTAGACTCTTTCACCTTGTTTATGCCCTTAAGGTGTTTAAATGTCTCGATCATCATCTCTCCCTCCTTTGCTCAAGGGTATACATATTGAGCTCCGTTAATCTGTCCTTATATATGTCTTCGATGCAGTCCCTGCACCATTTTGGTTGCCCTCTCTGGACTGCCTCAATTTAGTTAATGTCCTTGTGAAGGTGTGGCCTCCAATACTGCCACAGTACTCCAGATGGGGCCTAACCATGTCTTATACAGAGGATTATTACCTCCCTCTTACGACTTGTGATACCCCTACTAATACACCCTAACACCCCCCTAGCCTTACCTACTGCTTTAGAGGTCTGCTTGGATGATTTTAGGTCATCAGTGATGATGATGCCCAAGTCTCTTTCTTCCTTTGTGACTGCTAGCAACTCCCCTCCCAGCCTATAAGTGGCTTCAGGGTTTCTCTTCCCTATGTGCATGATTTTGCACTTCTTTGCATTAAATCCCAGTTGCCACTCTTCTGACCATTCTGCTAGTTTATCCAGATCTCTTCTCATTCTGCCCACCCCATCTGGATCATCTACTCTGTTGCAGATCTTGGTGTCATCTGCAGACAGACAAACCTTACCCTCTAGTCCATCTGCGAGGTCACTAATGAAGATGTTGAATAGGACTGGCCCCAGGACTGATCCTAAGGTACCCCACTTGTGACTTGCATCTCTTCTGACTGTATACCATTTACCACCACTCTCTGTTTCTGCCAGTCAACAGTTTGCCGCAGTTGACCAACTTCAGACCACCCGGCCTACCTGGCTATTTATATCAATCTTCTATGTGGAACAGTGTCAAAGCTTTGCTGAAGTCAAGGTATGCACATCAACTGCCCCCTTGTCCACCACTCTGGTTACCCAGTCAAAGAAATCTATGAGATTAGTTTGACAGGACCTTCCTTTGTAAACCCATGCTGTCTTGGATCCTGTGCCCCTATGGATTCCAGGTGTTGCACTATCCTTTCCTTAAGGGTGCCTCCATAATCTTGCCCACTACTGAGGTAAGACTGACCGGTCTGTAGTTCCCCCGCCTCCTCCCTGCTACCACTCTTGTGGAGTGGGATCACATGAGCCTTCTCCAGTCTTCTGGGACCTCTCCTGTGCTCAGAGACTCACTAAACAATTCTGCTAATGGCTCTGCCGAGTTCCTCCTTTAGCTCCTTAAGTACCCTGGGATGTATGCCATCAGGTCCCATTGCCTTATCCACCTGAGCTTAGCAGCTCTTGTAGGACCCTTTCTTTTTGTGAAGGGAGTAGTGCTCACCTCCCTCCCCTGTGTCCATGATGCGAGCTGTGGGCCCTGCCCTACCTTCTCTTCAGTAAATACTGAGCAAAGTATCTATTTAGGATAGATGCCTTTACAGGGTCCTCCTCCTCACATGCTCCTTTCCTCCATTAAGCTTAGCAATACCCCTCTGGACTTTCTCCTTTCACTAATGTATCTATAGAAAGTCTTGTCACCTTCTTTTACTGTTCGTGCTAGTGTTTCCTCAGTTTGGGACTTTGCCTGCCTTACTGCATTACCTGCTTCCCTTAGGGCAGTTTGGTATGCCTCCCTATCTTCATCCCGCTGTGTTCCTTATATATTTTCTGAAGGCCAGCCTTTTGGCTCTGACCTTTCTGCTACTATATTTGAGAACCAAAGTGGTTTCCTTCTTCTTTGCACTTCCTTTCTGTCTAACACAATGGGATGTTCTTAAGTATTGTATCCTTAATGCTTGCCCACTTTGCCTGTACCTCCTCACCTGTGTTTCTTTTGCCAGGGCTAGCTTAACTCTGTTGGCCATCTTATCAAAGTCAGCTCCTCTGAAGTCCCATATTTTTGCCTTGAATGGGATGATTTAGATGTAGTAGCCAAATTGAACCATACCATGTGATGGTCACTGGCCCCAGGTGACCTTCTACCTGGAGATCTGTGATCCCTTCTTTGTTAGTCAGTACTAGATCTAGGATAGCCCTGTCTCTTGTGGGTTGCTGTACCAGTTGTTTGAGGCCCTCCTGCAGGAATCCACTATGAGTCTAGTTCTGGCAGATGTTCCTGCTGGTATTGACCAATCTGTATCTGGCATGTTGAAGTCTCCCATTATCAGAACCTCCCTTTAGCTGTCATGTTTTGTATATCTTCTAACAGTAATGTGTCTATGTCCTCCCTCTGGTCTGGGGGCCTGTAGACAACCCCAGTTCTTATGGCTGTCCCATTACCTGTTTCCAGGGTGACCCACAGTTCTTCTGGCTCCTTATGTGTATTCTGAATTTCTGTAGCTTTGATATTTTCATTATCATCCCCTCATCTGTCCCATATTATGAGGGATGTCCCTAATTTTAACCCTTGAAAGTGCTATGTCCTACATCCACCCAACATGGAAAAGGTGTTACTCAAAGAAGTGCTGTCAACTCACACCTTAAAGCAGAAATTCATAATATTCCAGAACTTTGTACATATAAAAAAAGTACTTGTTTCCACAGTGTTCTGAGCTTGTACAGTTTTGATATGTTCCACAGTATGAGAGCTAGTGCCCACATGCCCCACATTTTGAGTGTAGCCCAAGCGCCGTATGCCAGCAGGCTACCACCACTGCCTGCTGTCCTCGGTACAGGTTAAGGGGCCTTGGGTCCCGCTACTGTGAAATTTGGAGGTTTCTTCCCAAAGACATAGAAAATAATGTGGTGCCTCCACTCAGAGTAAATTATAAGTGGGTCAGGTATCCGCTTGGTACAGCTCTCTGGGATACTGTACCTCCCCACCTCCCCAACCAACCGCTCTGCACACTGAATCCCCAATAACTTTGATACACCACAAACCATAAATCTCGAAAACGGGCAAATATAATGAACCTTGTTGACATAGCAGTTTCAACAAACAGACTCACAGCTTGATTTGGGGGTAATGGCTAGGGAAGGGATACCAGGACAAAGCATGGCTGTGAAAAAAAGGATGGTTAGTGAAATATTTAACAACAGTAACCATTTGGGCCTGCAGGCCAAACCCACCCCTACTGGTACCAATGCTCCCAAATTGTCCTTAGGGGTACCCACTAGGTGCAGGTCTAGTCGGTGCCTCAGATTGGCCGGCTGTTGGGGCCCTGTAATATTTGCAAATAGCTTTATTTAATAAAAAAAAAACAAATTCCCTTTTCCCTTCTCCAGGAATAAGGTCCTGGGTACTCAGTTTGTTGATCTCAAAACCTGGGGCATGGAGCTCCTTGGTCAGTGCAACACAGCACAGAAAAGAAGGCCAGCCTTGGTAGGATGGCAGTTGCTTGAGAATTTTGCAGTTGGTCACCTTGATTGCAGTTCTGACCGCTCGTCACCTTCAGCCGCTCCTGGCCCATTGCAGAGCACTGTGGCAGGGTCACACCAGCCCCAGAAGGTCCAGACCCAGGAGTGACCCCATGGCCCACAAAGGATCCTAGGTGCCCTAGCACCCCAGCAAGTACTGGTGACCTCCTGAGATAGGGTGCCCCATTTGGAAGGGGTTAACAGGTTCCCTCCCTGGCTCTGGGTGAGAACTCTCGAATGGTGGGGGTCCTACTGCAGTCCCTGCACCGAGTTCAAAATAAGCAGTATTCACAGGCAGTTATTCAAGTAAAGTCCAGTGCCAATTGAAGTGGGTGCTAGCCCTAGATCCAAGAAGCGCAGGTGTAGTTAAACAGGGGAATCCAAACACAACAGGCACCAGCACTCCAGTCCGTACTTTCCAGTTAGAAACTGTCCACTACCTTTTCTTCAGCTGTAGCTGGAACACAGCTCTCAACCACTTAAACCAGTTGACTCAGGACATGTACAGCACCGGGCTAGCAACCCAAACGTCCAGAGATGCTTTGCCTCTTCCGAATTACAACTGCAGTCCCACACAAGTAACAAGCTCTCAGCAGCAACTGTAGCACTCTAATAGAACAGCTCAGCCCTCTCAACTCAATTAAGCCTACTGGTACAGGGTTTCTGCAGCATTCAGTTTTTCCCAGAAATAATTAAGCAACTCCTCAGTACTTAAGGAATCAGAACCACAGTTCAGTCTCTGTCTCCCTCTCTTTCCCTGTCTCAGTCAGGTTCTACACGCAGCAATCTCCAAAAGGAGACCTGGGAAAGGCCCCTGCAGTTCAAAGTCCACTCTCACAGGATACCTCTGACTCATACAGAGCCCGGGAACAGAATGTCAAAAACCTAACAAGTTCACAGGTTTCAGCTGAGACAACAAGAGTTGTGATTGACTGGTGGAGCCTATCAATAATCTATATCCATAGAGATCAAATATTTCCTGCTTTCCCACTGAGGCATGATCTAGGAGCCTGAATTTGTCCCCTCCTTCACCCAGGAGTCCCTTTGGTTCAGTTTTGGGCACCTAGATCACTGACTGGCTGCTAGGCAGGGGTCAAGTGTCAAAGTCATGTCAGCTCCCAGCCTGTTCAATACAGTTTAGTGCAGTCCCTGAAATACGAGGTCTGGTGCAGCCTCACACAATACTTTAGTTATTTAACAATCCCAACAACCTGTAGCTCTGTTTGGGCTCTTTTAAACAAGCCCACTTGCATCCCATTAGCTCTAGCAGATTGGCTGTTGCTGCCGCCTACACTCTGTCCCACTAGGCAGCAACCTCATTAATATTCATAACTCCCAGGGCCCCCTTGTTCAAACTTAAGTTTTGTAACTTTATGTTTATTGGTCTTTCAATAAAGCATACAGTCATAAAACATTTCCTGATACAGTTCTTAAGGAGTTATACATAGAAATTCCACATGAGGGCGTCACGCCTCTTAATACATACACTTTCAAATGAATCAAACTGTACCTATAAGATACATCCCTGGAGGGTTTTCAGTATAAACTTCTCAACACAACTTATAAACCAATCGTAGCTAGTTAACAAGCCCCATGAGCTGCATGTTATTTAAATGCTATCTCAAAAATGGGTTACAAATTACAACTCCTTTTCCAAGGAGATAAGTGTACATGCATTTATGGTGTACTGGCACCTATCTGGTGACTTTAAAAATTGTTTAGTTTGTCTAAGACTACTATTTAAGCCCTTACAAAGATAAGCAGGGCTATAACTGGTGATTCCCATCAATTTAACATTTAAAAAAATAAGCTTTAAACCAAAAACTTAGAAAAAGCACATCCCATTCTTCCCAACTGAGTACTATATCGTTAGTTCCAGAAAGCTGCTAACATTTTTAGAATAATTTATATAACGTCTTTATCCTGTAAACAAGTATTTACCGAATAGAAGAAAATACGATATTAGATTCCTCGCACTTAGCGATCTAGTAAGGGTCATAATTTAAACCTTGTTCTACTTTTAACTTTTAACAGATATTAATGTCTCTCACAACAAACTGGGAAGTCCAACAATACCACAATCAGGTTTCCCCGTCTTCGATTTCTTCTGCCTCCGATTGATCCGTGGACTCCTTGCATCTCTGGGGTGGCTTGTGCTTCTGATCCCATTTCTGAGCTTCTCCAGGGTCCAAGAAGATTAAAACTTTCCCCTCATACAGGATTCGTAGACGCGCAGGGAAGATCATATTATGGGGGATTTGTGCCTCCCAAAGGAGGGCTCTCACCCCATCGTATCTTTTCTTCTTCTGCCGGGTGGCAAAACTCAAGTCTGGGTATAGCTGTACATGAACACCTTCGGAGAGTAAGGCTCCTTTCTGTCTGGCCAGCTTCAGAATGAGATCCCTGGATCCGACACCATCAAGGACCGCCACTATTGCTCTGGGGGCTTCTAGGTTTACTTGCCTGCCCCTCGAAGCAACTCGGTAAGCCTTCTGGATTTTTATTTGCCTGTCAATGTAAGGTTGCCCCAGCTGCTGCTCCAGCCACTCAGAAATGAATACAATTAAGAGATCCCCCTCACTGCGTTCCGGGATCCCGATAATACAGAGGTTTGCGGCCCTGGCTTGGCTTTCAAGCATTTCAAGCCGGCTCCTCAGATGTACATTTTCTTTCACCAGGGTGGCCACAGTCCCCATGGCTGCTTCTGAGCCCTTCTGTGACTCCGATACTGCAGTCTTTACCGCCTTGACTTCCGTTTCAATTACATTGACCCTAGTTGTTAAGGAGTCAAATTTTTCCAAGAGTCCAGCTACTGAGCTAATGAGTCGATTGAGTTTATGGCCCAAGGTTTGCAAGGTCTCTTCCCCAGTTATGTCTTCCTCCACGATATTGCGGCCTTGTGCAGATCTTGTGGCAGAGGGTCCAGGGGGATTTCTGCTCCTAGTTCCATCTTGCGTTCCTTTTTCTTTCTTCGGATTACCCATCATTAATCCCGAGAGTTTCTGGTTTTCAGTCCTATATTCTTTGTTGGACAGGACCACTTGAAATTAGCTTTTTATATTCTTTAACTTTATTTGGTTTAGAGCTGTAGTTTCAGACAACCGTCTTGCTCAGGCTATCTAGCGCTCCCCCTCCCCCAAACTTAAGTTTTAAACATAAATGGGGCTTTTGCCCAACACCCGTCAGGTCTCCGGTCCCCACAGATATAAATAAAAAATTGCTCACCATAGTAATGTTGTTTCTTCTAATGGAGTCTTGCTGTATTCAGACATGATGCAGTTAGCCCCAGCACTTGAACAGCCCCAGAGAGGAAAGAGTTAACTCTATGCAGAAGCACAGAACGTTGAGCTCGAGCTCGGTTTTCAAACCTCTGTCTGTGGTACTTCCCAGTGTAACCGTCAGATTCTTACGAGCTAACTAACTAGTAACTAAAGTATGGAAATTGTTCAAATATAGCCAAAGGGCAAAATATATCTTCTTGGGCCCCAAAAGACTCAAGTCGAGAACCCAAGAAGGAAAGGTAGTGAAAATATTTAGTAAAACACCAGAAAAAATAATAATAACAACATCTACCCCACCCAAGCAGGAGGGTACAATGTACATCCCTGAGGTGCAACATTGTACCTGCCAGCCCACTTCCCAAAACCAGGTTCTGAGAGGGGAGACGGAGTCTGAATACAGCAAGACTCCATTAGAAGAAATAACATTACTATGGTGAGTAATTTTTTCTTCAAACAACATGAAGTCTTGCTGTATTCAGACATAATGCAGACTACCAAGCAGTTCCCTATGGAGGAGGGAATGCAGAACCTACTTTGGGAAAAGGCTCTGCAGTACTGCTGTACCAAACCTAGCATCATTCCTAGCCTGGATGTCCAGGGAGTAATGCTTCGCAAGTATGTACTGTTTTCCAGGTGGCTGCTTTACAGATCTCTAACAAAGGTATATCTCTGGCTGCAGCTAGAGAAGCAGCTGTACCCTGGTCGAGTGAGCCCTCAAGCCTGAAGGGGCCGTCCTACCCAACCTGTCATAACAAAATTCTATACAAGAAACAATCCACCTGGCAATAGTTCTCTTAGTGGCAGGCTTATCCTTTCCCACTTCACCATAAGTGAGAAACAACTGAAGATAGTCATTTCTATGTGCCTTAGTATGCTCAATGTAGAAGCTAAGGGCCCTCTTAACGTCCAGACTGTGTAACCTTCTTTCACCTGAAGAAGAATGGTCAATGAAAAACATAAGGAGAGGTATAGACTGGTTCAGATGAAAATCTGAAACCACTTTGGGCAAGAACCTCCTATCAGTTCTGAGGACTAATTTGTCCCTATAGAAGGAGATGAAGTCAGGTTCCACTGACAGAGACTGTAATTCACTAATCCATCTGGCAGAAGTAATAGCTACCAGGAACACAGTTTTCCAGGACAAGTACTTCAATTCAGCCGAAACCAGAGTGGGCTCCCTAAAGGGAGGGTTAATGTGAATCAGACCTTTGAAAAACTTTCTGAAAACATGATGAGATGCCAAGGAAGAGCCCTTCCCTGCTGAGAGGAATGCAGAGACAGCTGCTAGATGAGCCTTCAGAGGGGTAGACCTAAGGCCTAAACCATTGAGATGAACTAGATAGTCAAAGGTTGTGGAAATGTCTGCAGAATCAGGCAGGATGCCTTTCTGAGAGCACCAAATATTGAAACTTTTCCATTTGGAGTTGTAAGTTTTTCTAGTGGAAGGTTTCCTAGAGACCTTCAGAATATTCAGAACTCTCTGAGAAAGATGTAGAGCTGCATATTCCAACTCTTCAAGAGCCAGGCCTTGAGATGGAGAGACTGGAGATTGGGGTACCAGATATGCCCCTGGGACGAGGACAGGAGATTGTATGTCCTGGGCAGAGACAGGGAACGTGACACTGACAAGGACAGCAGTAGAGGATATCAAGGCTGTCTGGCCCAATCTGGAGCCACCAGTATCACTGTGCAGGGTTGAGTCCTGATCTTGATCAGAACTCTGAACAGCAGAGGTAAGGGAGAGAAGGCATAGAGTAACCTGCCCTTCCAGTCCAAAAAGAGAGCATCCTGGGGAACCGACCCCAGGACTAGAGGTCTGCAACAAAACAGAGGAAGTTGATGATTGTCCGGTGCTGCAAAGAGATCTATCTCTGGAGTGCCTCACCTGGAGAAGATGACCTTCAGTATGTGAGGATCCAGGGACCATTCGTGGTGTCCCTATGAAATTCTGCTCAGAGCATCTGCTAGTATGTTGTCCTTCCCTGGAAGGTGAACTGCTACCAGAGAGGTCTGAAGAGAATAGGCCATAGACCACAGCTTCATGGCTTCTGTGCACAAGGCCGAGTACAGAGTGCTTTCCTGCTTGTTGATGTACCACATTGTGGTGGTGGTGTCCGTTCTGACTTGGACCACCTTGCCCTTGACTGAATCCGAGAAGCTCTGAAGGGCTAGGAAAACTGCCCTGAGATCCAGGAGATTGATATTAAGCAGAGACTCCTGTGGAGACCAGAGCCCTTGAGCTGTCAGGGCTCCCAGGTGGGCTCCCCACCCTAGGAGAGAAGCATCCATAGTTAAAACTATTGATGGGACTTGAGGGAGAAATGGAAACCCTTGTCTGAGGTTGTCCTGGTCCCACCACCACTGGAGAGCTGGGACAAGAGTCTGAGTCACTGGAATCAGTTTGGTAAGTGAATCCTTCTTTTGAGACCAAAAAGACCTCAGATGAAATTCAATGTCCCTCATCTGGAACCTTGCTCCCTGCACCACTGCAGTGAAAGCTGCCACGTGGCCAAGGAGCTGGAGGAACTATCTTGCTGGGCGGGAGACCTGAGGTCGAAAGGAGGAAGCGAAATCCACTAGGGCCTTTACCCTTGCCAGGGGAAGGAAGGCTTGTGCTTGTACAGTGTCCAACTCTATGCCTATAAAGGTGAGAAGTTGAACTGGTTCGAGTACAGACTTTGGAAGATTGAGAAGAAAACCCAAGGAGCTGAGTAGGTCCTGGGTAGTTTGAAGAGCTGACTTGACCTGTAAATGAGATTGACTCACTAACAGCCAGTCGTCCAGATTCGGAAAGATGGTGATACCCTGTCTTCTGAGGTAAGCCACCTCTACTGCAAGGCACTTTGTGAACACCCTTGGAGCTGATGTTAGACCGAATGGCATGGCTCTGAATTGGTAATGGCCTGAAGGCAACTCGAATCCGAAGTATTTTCTGTGGGAGCACCTGATAGGAATATGGAAGTAGGCATCCTTGAGGTCCAGAGATGCTAGCCAAACCCTGGCCTTAGAGAGGGAAGAATTATTCCCAGAGTTACCATTTTGAATTTGGGCTTTGAAATGTGTTTGTTCAGATACCTTAGGTCTAGGATGGGTCGCCACTCCCCTGTTTTCTTTGGGGTAAGGAAGTACCTGGAATATAGTCCTTTTCCTTGTGCTGAGTCGGAACCTTCTCTACAGCCCTGAGAGCTAGAAGACAGGAAACCTCTGCCTCTAGGGCAAGGGTTTCTGAGACTGATGCAGGTAGAAAAGACTTGGCCCTTCTTTTTGGAAATTTTTTGAAGTTGTGGGCCAGTCTCTGGCTTACTACTTCCAGGACCCACTTGTCTGAGGTTACAGACTTCCAGGCCTGGAAGTAGTAAGCCAGCCTGCCTCCTACTGGAAATGGGGAGTTGACCCGTGCTGACACATCAGGGTGTCTGCTTGGCAGGAGCCTTAGACTACGGAGGAGGAGGGAGTAGGCCTGCTCAACCCCCTCCTACCCCTCCCTCTGAAGAACCCCCTCTGTGACAAGGGAAAGGAGGCCTGGGTTTGGTAAAAAGGCCTTTGAAAGGGCCTGCCCCTGCCCCTAGACTGCTGCTTGTGTGGAGTAGTCTGCCTTTCCTTGGCCAGTGCACTCCTGTATGTGGTCCTATATTAATTCCATTTTCTTCATGTAAGCCTCTGTCTGCTATCCAAACAAAGAGTTACCTACTACAGGAAAATCCATGGCCTTAGTCTGGGTATCCTGTGAAAGGCTAGTACATCTGAGCCAAGCATGTCTTCTGAGAGACACAGATGTAGCCATGACTCTAGATGCCACATCACTGGAGTCCACAACACCATGAAATTGCATTTCGGATGCCTCAATTCCATCAGCAGTCACCACCTCCAGCTCCTTGGCAAGCTGGGGAGAGGCCTGTTTAGCCAGTTCCAGAACCGTGTCCCATCTGGATTTCTGGTACCTGGCTGTGTAGGCCATATAAGTAGCCTGCCTGAGTCCCAAGGAGGATGCCCAATACTGTTTTTTGGCCATGGCGTCCACTTTCCTGGTGTCCTTATCCGGGGGGTGTGAAGCCAAAGGAATGTTAGCCCTGTCACAGGCTGCAGCCTGCACTACCCCAACATGGCTGCAATGACTATAAAGGAACTCCGCAGCTGAGCCTGATAACGAATACCTCCTGTCCATTCTCTTATACACAGGAGGTACTGAATTAGGGGTTTGTAAAATTTTATGTGTCTGTTTCCCCAAAGATTTATGAAGAAGGATAGACAGCTTTCTGAACTCTGGGATGTCCATCATTTCCACAAAATCAAGCTCTTCATCCTCCTCCTCTGCTGCTTCAATCAAGGGAAGCTGCAGGTTTTGTGCCACCTTTTTGTAGAACAAAAAGTGTGAAGGGGACTCAGAGAGCCTGGGAGGAGAGACACCTGAGGGCCTGTCTGGGGAGCTGTCCGGTTCAATGGGCACATCCAGACCCCCTTCATCGTCATCATCGGGATAGTATTCGTCTCTCTCTCACTCATAATAAGCATCTGGGTCATAATCCAGAGGAGATGGATCTGACCGAACCGACCGCCGAACCGGCGGAATCAGTTCAGACGGAACTGGTCTAAGCGATTGGACAATACTAATTGCTTTGGCTATTTCGTCCGCGGTTGGAGAGTGGGATACAGGATTCGAACCGGCAGACTTACGCTTTTTCTCTGACGGAACCGACCCCTCGGGGTCAGCTCTCCTTTTGCCCGAGGAGGTATCACCTAGGTCAGTAGGCACCTCCTCAGGTTCAGTCGCAACCGAACCGGGCTGGCCATCCGGTTCTACGGACTTCTCGGCCTCCCTTTCCTTCAGCCTACTCAGTCTTTTATCTAGAGTGGTTTTAGGAAAGTTGTTACAGATTTGGCAGTCTGACTTGAGGTGGCCAAACCCCAGACAGTAAACACAGATGAGGTGGGAGCCGGCCTTAGCAAAGGCCTCCCCACACTCAGTACAGTGTTGAAACCCAGTGGGACCAGTTTTCTTCTTGGGTTTCTCAGACATGGCCAACCTAACAAATTACCCTACAGAAGCTTTCAAGCCAGGTAATAAAGCAACCGATCAGTTACAAACCGTGTCACAGGCTTTTTAAAAGAACCAGCAAAAGTCTGGTTCTACTGAAACTGATCGGTACCGGAACACCACACTAATCCTAGAAAGAGAGAAAAATTTTACAAAGTCAGTTCCAAACCAGACCGACCGGAAAGAAACCGAAGAAATAAGGTTACTCACCTGTAACAGGAGTTCTAGGAATGGTATATGTTGTTCATCCACACTTTCTGGCAGGTTCCTTGCCACTTTAAATCTTGCCGGAAGGTCTTCAAGCTGGCTCCTCCCACCCACCCAGGTGGTAAAACTCTCGGCTCTGCCCCATGACGTCAGATCTAGCCTGCTGGAAGCCAGGTTGTGCGTCGAAGCCGGGGAGGCCGAGTGGGTCGTGTGTATGATGATCATATACCATTCCTAGAACTCCTGTTGCAGGTGAGTAACCTGTATTTCTAGGGACATGGATATGTTGTTCATCCACACTTTCTGGCAGACTCCTAGCAGTTCTCCAGGAGGAGGGAGGCAAGGCGCACACCCCCTACTTAGGTATAAAGACTGGAGAACCGAGGCCCCGACCAATATCCCAGCGTGACCCAAGGTCGATGGGGAAGGGGGAACCGGTATATGCCTGCTTCCAGGTAGGAGTCCTACGGATATCCTGGACAGGGGTATCCACTGAAGCAGCCACCGATGCAGCGGAAGGGTGGGTAAAATGAGCACTTATCCCTCTGGGAGGCTCCATGCCAGTCCACCTACAGCGGAGATCTATGCAGGGGGGACCCACCCGCTCGTCGTCCACTTGGCTGCAGGTCTGCCAGGTGCGGCTTCAGCGTAGGTGATAAACAGCTGGCGAACCTCTCCCGAACTTTCAGCCCTACGCTCCCTGGGAAGGCGAGCCATAAATAGGGTCCCAAAGGATCCTATATATGGCCTCCGAGGTGTGAATGAGGTAAAACCCCGGCAGAGACAATACCGGTAAGGGAAAAAGACTCTGCCACCGCCTACGGAAGGAACTTCGGGTGGGGCGCAGGACAACCTTGTCCCTGTGGAAGACCAGATAGGGAGATTCAAAGGAGCGCCTAGAACTCTTCCGTCCTTCTGGTTGGCATGGTAGCCCCAAGAAGAAAAAATTACTCACCTTAGTAATGTTGTTTCTTCTAATGGAGTCTTGCTATATTATGACATATGCAGTTTGTACCAGCCTTAGAACTGCTCCGGAGGTGAAAGAGTTAACTTCCATGCCAGGCATGGAATCTTGAGCACGAGCTTGGTTGAAAACTCTGTCTGTTGTTCTTCAAACTCAAACTGTCAGATCTTTACGAGCAAAACTCACCAAGATTCTGTGTGAAAGCTGCAAACCTACACTAGCCAACTGGCTATTAAAATATTAACATATTTTTTGGTCCCAAAACAGAGACTCAAGTCAGGGGATCCAAAAGAAAGAATAAAATAAAATACAACACCCAAACACCCCAAAAAGGAGGGGTGAAAAACACAAGGTGGGCATCACTAAGTGCCAACACTGCACTGCCAACCCACATCCCAAGAACAGAGGTTCTGAGAGGGGCAGGCAGGAGGTCATAATATAGCAAGACTCATTAGAAGAAACAACATTACTAAGGTGATTAATTTTTTCTTCAAACAACATGAAGTCTTGCTATATTATGACATATGCAGACTACACAGCAGTACCTCCATGGAGGAGGGACAGAACCTACTTAGGAAATAGGCTCTGAAGCACAGCTGTGCCAAACCGAGCATCACTCCTAGCCTGGATGTCCAGGGAGTAATGCTTGGTGAAAGTGTGTACTGTTTTCCAGGTAGCTGCTTGACATGTCTGTAAGATAGGGATGTCCCTGGCCGCAGCTAGGGACGCAGCTGTACCTCTGGTAGAGTGAGCCCTCAGGCCTGAAGGGGGAACCTTACCCAGTTTCTGATAACAAAATTGGATACAAGAGACAATCCACCTGGCAATGGATCTTTTGGTGGCAGGTTTCCCTTTACCAACCTCGCCATAAGTGAGGAACAGTTGGAGGGAGTCAAACCTGTGACCCCTGGTACGCTCTATATAGTAACTAAGGGCTCTCTTTACATCTAAACTGTGCAGCCTCCTCTCGCCAGAGGAAGAATGGTCAGTGAAGTACACAGGAAGAGATACAGATTGATTGAGGTGGAAATCTGAAACCACCTTAGGCAAGAACTTCCTGTTAGTCCTGAGGACTACCTTATCTCTGTGAAAGGAGATAAAATCAGGCTCCACTGACAAAGCTTGTAATTCACTAATGCGCCTGGCAGAAGTGATGGCTACTAAAAGCACAGTTTTCCAAGTCAAGTACTTAAGCTCTGCTGAAGACTAAGGCTCAAAGAGGGGGGTTGCATTAGCTGAGCAATGCAAACATTAAGATCCCAGGCAGGAGCAGGGTCCCTGAATGGGGGGTTGGTGTGAAGCAATCCCTTGAAAAACTTGGAGAATACAGGGTGAGCAGAAAGAGAAGAGGGCTTTCCTGCTGAAATAAAAGCAGAGACTGCTGCCAAATGCACTTTCAGGGTAGCTGGCCTCAGCCCCAAGGTATTTAGATGGACCATATAATCCAGGACTGTGGGCAAATCAGCAGATTCTGGGGAGATGTGCTTTCCAGAGCACCATATGGAAAACCTTTTCCATTTAGAATTATAAGTAGCCCTGGTGGAAGGCTTCCTAGAAGCTTTCAAGATATCGAGTACACCTTGAGAAAGGTGTAGGTCAGCAAACTCTAACTCTTCAAGAGCCAGGCCTTGAGGTTGAGGGATTTGAGATTCGGATACCAAACTCTCCCCTGGGCACAGGTTAACAGATTGTGATTCCTGGGAAGACACAGGGGAAGGTGGACTGCTAAGGACAGAAGGAGTGGATACCAGGGCTGTCTGGCCCAATCTGGAGCAATCAGAATCATCTTGCAAGACTGAGATCTGATTTTGACTAGCACCTTGAACAAGAGAGGGAAGGGGGAAAGGCATAGAGGAACTTCCTTCCCAGTCGAGAAGGAAGGCATCCAGAGGGACTGAGCCCAACACTGGGGCCTGCAACAAAAAGCGGAAGTTGGTGATTGTCTGGGGCTGCAAAAAGATCTATCTGAGGGGTGCCCCACCTGGCAAATACTAACTCCAGTACTAGGGGATCCAGTGACCATTCGTGATGGCCCTGGGAAATCCTGCTGAGAGCATCTGCCAGGACATTGTCCTTGCCTAGGAGGTGAACTGCCGTGAGGGAAGTGTTCAGGGAATAAGCCAGAGACCACAACTTCAATGCCTTGGTGCACAAGGCCGAAGACCGAGTGCCCCCTTGCTTGTTGATGTACCACACTGTAGTGGTGTTGTCTGTTCTGACCTGTACCACTTTGTTCTGAACAGATGCAGAAAAAACCTGAAGAGCTAGAAAAAGAGCTCTGAGTTCCAACAGATTGATGTGGAGCAGAGATTCCTGAGGGGACCACAATCCCTGGGTGGTGAGGTCGCCCATGTGAGCTCCCCATCCCAAGAGGGACGCATCTGTAGTAAGGGTCAAGGAGTGAGACTGAGGGATGAAAGGAACCCCCTGTCTCAGATTGCTCTGATCCTGCCACCACTGCAGGGTCAGGATCAGGGTTCGAGTTACTGGGATCAATTTGGTTAGAGGATCTCTCCTTTGGGACCAGAAGGCTCTCAAATGGAACTGAATGTCCCTCATCTGAAATCTTGCTCCTTGCACTACAGCTGTGGAAGCAGCCATGTGCCCTAGGAGCTGTAGAAAGTGCCTTGCTGGTCGAGAGACCTGCAGAGTGAAGGAGGAGGCCAGAGCCACCAGGGTCTTTACTCTTTCTAGAGGAAGGAAAGCTCTGGCCTGCTTTGTGTCCATTTCTGCGCCTATGAAGGTGAGTAACTGAACAGGCTCTAGAACTGACTTTGGAAGACTGAGAAGAAAACCTAGAGATGTAAGCAGCTGCTGGGTAACCTGAAGTTGTAATCTGACTTGGTCTGGAGACTGACCCACTGTAAGCCAGTCGTCCAGGTAAGGAAAGATGGCAATCTTTTGCCTCCTTAAGTGAGCAACTGCTACTGCCAGGCATTTTGTGAATACCCTTGAGGCAGAGGTGAGGCCGAAGGGCATTGCTCTGAACTGGTAATGGCCTGAGGGCAGTTCGAATCTGAGGTACTTTCGGTGGGAGCGTCTGATGAGAACATGGAAGTAGGCATCTTTGAGGTCCAGGGATGCTAGCCAGTCCCCTGGCCTTAGGGAGGGTAAAATAATTCCCAGAGTCACCATTTTGAATTTCGGTTTTAAAAGGTGCTTGTTTAGGTATCTGAGATCCAGGATGGGCCACCATTCTCCTGTCTTTTGTGGGGTAAGGAAGTACCTGGAGTACAGTCCTTTGCCCTGGTGTAGGAGGAACCCTTTCTACAGCTCTGAGGCCAGGAGGTTGAGACTTCTGTTTCCAAAGCGAGAGCCTCTAATGGATTTGCAGGTGAAAGGATCTGGTTCTCATCTTTGGAAATTTTTGAAGCCGAGAACCAGTCCCTGGCTTACTACTTCCAGGACCCACTTGTCTGATGTTAAAGACTCCAGTCCTGGACAGTAAGCCAGCCTGCCCCTACAGGTAATGGAGAATCGGCCCTGGGCATCCCATCAGGGTGCCTGCATGGCAGGGCTTTAGGCTGAGGGGTGGGAGCAGGCCTGCTCAGTACCCCTGCCTCTCCCTCTGAAGAACCCCCTCTGGGCATAAGCTGAAGAGGAGGCCTGGGCTTGGAAAAAAGGCCTGTGAAAAGGCCTGCCCCAGCCCCTGGAAAGCTGCCTCTGAGGAGTGGCTTGCCTCTTCTTGGCCTGTGCACTCCTATAAGTGGTCCTATACTCATCCATTTTCTTCATGTAATTCTCTGTCTGCTCCCAAACAGAGAATTACCCACAACAGAAAATCCATGGCCTTAGCCTGGGTATCCTGTGACAGGCTAGTACACCTGAGCCAAGCCATTCTGCTAAAAGCCACAGATGTAGCCATGACTCTTGAAGATACATCGTTAAGAGTCCACTGCAGCATGGAATTGCACCTTGGATGCCTCAATACCATCAGCATACCTGCTCCAGCTCCTTGGCAGCTGGCCAGGGACCTGTTTCGCTAAAGCCATAACAGTATCCCATCTGATTTCTGTATCTTGCAACATAGGCCATATAATTTGCCTGTCTGAGTCCCAAGGATGCTGCCATGTATTGTTTCTTTGCCATGGCATCAATCCTCCTGGAGTCCTTGTCGGGGGGTGCAAAGCCAAGGAATATTTGCCTTATCACAGGCTGCAGCCTGCACTACTCCAACATGGCTGCATTGTTGTGAAAGGAACTCCATATCAGAGCCTGACAATGTGTACCTCTTGTCCATTTTTTTTATCCACAGGAGGTATTGTGTTAGGAGCTTTTAAAATTTTTATTGTCTGTTTCCTAAAAGATTTATGTAAAGGAATAGACAATCTCCTGGACTCTGGGATATCCATCATTTCCACATAGTCAGGCTCCTCCTGTTCATCCAGAGCTTCTTCCAAAGGGAGCTGGAGGGTTTCAGCAACTTTTTTATAAAACATAAAATGAGAAGGGGACTCAGAAAGCCTAGGGGGAGACACTCCTGAAGGTCTGTCTGGGGAGATGTCCGATTGATTGGGCACATCCAGACTTTCAAAATCACATTCACTCTCTTCATAATCCTCCTCCCCCTACTCCAGTTCATAAAATTCCTCTATATCATATTCTTGAACCGGTGGAACCGACCAAACCGACCGCTTACCTGATGGTGCCGGTTCGGCTGGAACCGGGGAAAGCAACTGGACAATTTGGATCGCTTTGGCCATCTCTGCAGGGGTTGGAGAAGGAAATTTTGGCTCCACACCTGCTGATTTTCTAGTCCTCTTTGCTGGAACTGGCTCCTCCGAGTCAGCTCTTGTGTTCGAGGAGTCTCGCCCTGGTCAGAGGCACTCCCTCCGGTTCGGTTGGCACGAACCGGGCTGGCCATCGCGGTCAGCGGACTTATTGGCCTCGTTCCCTGAGCCTACCAACTCTCTTATCCAGGGTAGCTGCAGGAAATTCTTGCAAATCTGGCAGTCTGCATTGAGGTGGTCAAACCCCAGACAATAAACACATGTGGTGTGTGGGTCAGCCTTAGTAAGAACTTCCCCCACAACACACAGTGCTGAAACCCAGTGGGCCCGGTTTTTCTTTTGGGTTTCTCAGACATAATGCCAGCCTAACCAAAAACTTACCCTTTTACGGCAAATCGCCAAGCAAGACACCCTTATCAGTTCCCAACCGTGTCACGGGTCGTGGAAAAAACCGTAATGAAATCCGTTTTTTTAAGAACCGATAAGAACCGGGAACCGCACTCTAAATGCAATTTAATTAAGTTTAACAACAACCTGATCGGTTCAAACCGAACCGATAATATCGTTTACAAGTTCCACACAGAAATAATGTAAAACCTATCTATTACTTATGATACCACAGACAGAGCCTGAACCGACTGGCTGCGGTTAAATATAGACAAAATGCGGTTTAAAAACCAAGAAATTACACTTTTTAACCGAGAAAATGGACCGAGCAGCAGGAGAAATCTCCGGAGCGACTGTTCAGTGAGGCGGAGTAAAGAATCTGACAGTTTGAGTTTGAAGAACAACAGACAGAGTTCTCAACCAAGCTTGCGCTCAAGATTCTATGCCTGGCATGGAAAGTTAACTCTTTCACCTCCGGAGCAGTTCGAAGGCCGGGTCAAACTGCATATGTCATAATATAGCAAGACTTCATGTTGTTTGAACCACCTTCTGTAGGGACCTAGGGGCAATGTACACCTCCTTATGTACTACAAACAAGGGTAAGTCTGTAGGAACCCCAGGGGCATCATACGTTAGTATAAGGATAGGCAGTATTATCCTCCCTGTCCTTCGGGAGGGGTCTTCTGAACACTTGGACCACTAACCACCCCTTGATCAGTTGTGGGTTCCTCTTCATCCTCTCTCTCTCTCCCCCTGTTCATCCTATTCCTCAGCTTACACCTCTCTAACATCACCTACCGTTACAAGGGGACTAAACTGGGCCCCTTCAGAGGACTCAGTCAGATCAGTGTTCAGTTCCAATGTAGGCCCTCCAAAAGGTGCTTCTTACCCTTCATCTTCCTGATTCTCAAAACCACCCTGTGGCCATTCAACAGGTGTACCAGCCAGAGAGCTGCTCAGGTACCACTTAGGCAGCTCAGCTGGACCAGTATTCAAGTCCGGGGAGGTCCTCCCACGCGGCACGGTCGGAACAGATTCCCCATCCCTACCCTCTCTCCTAGGCATAACCCTCATCAGGGACGGTCCTTGAAATAACCTGGCAAGCTCTGGGGCAGGACAGTGACTACATGGGGTGCAATCATTCTCCCCCTCAGACTCATCATCAGTGCCCTCTTGATCTGAGACCCCCTCACCCTGGGCAGGCCCAGCCCCCATGGCATCACTTCTTCTTTGCCTCTGTCTTCTGCATGCAGCAGCTTGAGTGGTGGGGGGTGATGAAGGATTTTCCACATCATCTCCGGGATTTACTATTTTATCACTAATAGGCAGCAGATGGTTACGATGAATAACCTTGTGCCCTCGACTCTCTCCCTCAGGCCGAATCATGCATACAGGTAGGCCTTCAGATTTCTCTAAAATGATATATGGGGTGTCTCCCCATCTGTCAGCTATCTTATGCTTCCCTGGTCTGCCCAGCCATCGTAGTAGTACTTGGTCACCTGCTTCCAAGTCTTGAGCCCGCACTTTCTTATCATAGCGTTCTTTATTAGCCTGGTTCCTCTCAGTGGCTATTTCTGAAGCAAGACAATATGCATCATCTAATTGTTGTTTCAGCTTCTTCACATACTGTAAGTAGTCTCCTGTTCCCAAACCATCCGAGGAGACTCCATAGCACAGATCCACTGGCAGATGGGCTTCCTACCCAAACATAAGCTGGTAGGCAGAGAACCCCGTACCATAATTTCGTGTGTAGTTGTAGGCGTGAACCAGGGTGCTCACCTGCTGACTCCATGTGCGCTTGTCCCAGGGATCCAATGTGCCCAGCATATCTAACAGAGTCCTGTTGAATCTCTCCGGTTGAGGGTCACCTTGGGGATGATAAGGTGTGGTCCGGGACTTTCCGATACCCCACAGTGACAAGAGTTCTTTGATGAGTCGACTCTCAAAATCACAGCCCTGGTCAGAATGGATCCTCTGAGGGGCACCCTAGTGCACAAAAAACTTTTCCATCAAGATTTTGGCAATGGTGGAAGCTCGCTGATCCTTGATGGGGTAAGCTTGAGCATATCAGGTGAAATGGTCTGTGACAACTAGTATGTTTGAGATATTGTGTGAGGTCAGGCTCCAACGTAAGGAAGTCTATGCATACCAATTCCATGGGGTCACTAGTTTTGATGCTGACTAAGAGAGCTGCCCTTTGGAAAATACCTTCCTTTGTATACATCTCATGCAGCGTTTGCAATGTTTCCACATCGGCCCCCATATTTGGCCAACAGAACTGACTTTTAACCAGGTCCAAAGTGCATTCAGCGCCCAGATGCCCTATATCATCATGTAAGGCCTTCAACACAGTTTTAACATGCCATTCTGGTAGTACCAACTGCTCCCAAGGGGCCCCTGCTGGTCCTGTGTCTCTCTGTACAACAACCCCTTCTTCAGCCACAGATCAGGCCATTCGCGTAGCAGGGGCTTTGCTGGGGGGATAGATGGTGTCCACTTGATCCTGCCTCCCCTGTTGTTGGAGCACTCATATGATCTCCCTGGTGACTGGGCTGGCCCTTTGCTCCTGTCTTAGATCTTTTTTTTTTGTTTTTTGTATAACTATGTTTCTTGCTCCTCAGCCTGGAACTCTCTCAGGCCTCCTGCTTGCGCCAGCTAGCTCTACCTCCTGCTGTGTTCCCCGACCATCTTCAAGGTCGTTGCGATTCCCCGGATCGGGCAGGTCAACCCAGAGAGACCACGGGGGCAGAGGCGGGGAACCATCGTTGGGAGTGTGGCAGTGGCTGTGGCAGGGACCGTCGCCTATCCAGGGCTGGAGGAGGTATTTTTGGTAGTTAGCCAGAGATCTCCCTTCCCCCCTGCGTAGGCACGTCTGACGCCGGTGCATGGCACCCCTTCCTACGTCAGCCACACTCTGACGTGCAAGCCCGGCGGCTCAATGGTGCCTCCAGTCTCCACTGGGGGTCGCCAGAGCACCAGGCGTCCCTATCCCTCCCACCCGGAGAGAAGAGCTGCCCAGAGGGCGCTCAATCCATCTCCCTCCGCTGCCAACCCCCGACCTCGCTCCCAAACTCGGGTCGTCGGCGTGGCGCAAGGTGTGGCGTCCAGCGCCTCAACCCTCAGCGCCACTGGGCCGGCCTGTTTTAGATCTTGAGTAGTTAATTGTGGAAAGAATCTCACATCTTGGGTGGCCAGCCGGCAGTAGGTGACTGGAAGGCAGCTCCCCGAGGCCCCCAGACATTCTACCAGGCAGTGGATGTCCTCAGGGTGGGGAGGGACTCTTTGCCATCATGTTTCTTGCACAAGGCCTTTACAGCTTGTTCTGAAGTTCTTGCCCAGCCAGAACGCTCATCGGTGTAGGCTTGGGGCTGCCTTCACAGGGCATCAGCATCTACGTGGTTCAGGCCCAGGCAATACTCCACGCAGTAATAATAGGTGGACAAAGCTGACAGCCACCTATGACCAGCTGTGTCCAGCTTAGCAGTGGTTTTCACATAGGTGTGGGGATTGTCATCTGTCTTCACGGTGATCTTGGTCCCATACAGGTAAGTCGTGGAACTGGTCTACTATGGCCCATTTCAGTGCCAGGAACTCCAACTTGTGGACAGGATATCTTCGCTCAGAAAGATTCAAACTCCAACTGGCAAATGCAATGGGATGCAAACCTTCTGGGTGTTCCTGGTATAATATGGCTCCAAGTCCACTAAAACTGGCATCAGTATGTAGTACTTAGGGTTTCTGTGGGTCCGCATAAGCCAACACTGGGGCATGGGTCAGGCAATAGATGATGTCTTCAAAAGCTTTATAGCATTCTTCATTCCATCGTTCACTGAAAGGTTCAGATGGCCAGAAATAGCTAGCTGATCTAGCAGTGTCACTGGGCAAAGTAGCTTTCTTGCTTTTGTTAGTGGGCGGATACCCCCGTAACAAATTCAAAAGAGGTTGACATACTCTGGTGTAATCCTTCACAAATCTCCTATAGTAGCCGCTGTAATTCATTCAGAGTTTGGGGCATAGGCCAAGTGGTAAGGGCTTCAACCTTGCTGGGGTCGGTCTGTATGCCTTTTTCAGAAACTATATATCCCATGTACTTGACCGAGGTTTGGAAGAACTGGCATTTATCATTTGACAGCTTCAGCACGAATTCTTCAAGGCAGTCCAGCACTTTCACCAACTGTGCCTCATGTTCTTCCAGAGTCTTCCTGAACACGATATCATCATCCAGGTAGACCAAACACTCCAGCAAATTCATATCCCCTATGGCTTTCTCCACTAGGCACTGGAAAGTGGCAGGTGCGCCCGAGATCCCCTGTGACATCCTCAGGAACTCATAAAACCCAAGGAGACATATAAAAGCTGTCTTCTCCCGATCCTGGGGGGGGCCACTGGAATCTGATAGTAGCCACTCCGCAAATACATGAGTGAGAACTGTCACAACCCCACTCATCAGGTCAGACCCTCTGCTCCCACAGTGCCAACCTCCGAGTGCAGTATTATGAACAAGGTAATAGAACAGGGTAACCCTACTGTCTGTTTTATGGGTCCAAATCACCTTTGGTCACAAGTTCTGGAGGGATGCACCTCTTGCTAGCATACCCAACTGTGCAGGCTCAGATAATTCTGCTCTTCGGGGAATGCCAGATATCTTTCGCCTACGGGCACCTAACCAGGTATACAAAATGACCCCTTAAAAACTCCATGAAAGACCTTAGATAAATTCTTACCTTTTCCCGGTTTGGTATACCATTAAGCTTATGAGCAGTGTTGTCAAAATCTTAACCATCCATACATCACATGCAAAAAGGAAGGACTTGGAAGACACAGGCAGTCTCTTTAAAATAAGAGGTTTTACTTAAAATGAATAAAATATGTAAAATGTAACCACAGAACAATATATCACAAAACATACAATCACTTAAAAGAACAAGGTAAAATACAAACATAAACTCCTACCACAATACACTCAGACTTGTCTATCTAATGTATACCTTCTTACAGTGCTTTAGTTAGCAGTTGTTTTCAAGAGAGTCCAAACAGGAAAGTGTCAGTGTAAAATACAGAATACAGTTTAAACTGTTTCTAAACCTACGCCTTCCATGATGTCACCTAGCTCCTTCCTGTTAAATATAAAAATTAATACACACAGGATGTCCCATCACTCAGGAGGTATATTAAATAAGGTGACATCAGCAAAAACTCGTTTCCCAAATGACTTCTTTGATCTTGAGTGGTTTCCTGCTCCTCTTTGAGCCATTCCTATTTCCCCATTTCAAAGGCAGGAGGTCAATAAAATACAACTCCTCTGAAACGTCATAAAAGTTTACGATCCCTATCCTTGCAGCTGGTTAGCTACAATTAAGTCAGATAAACAGGAGACCCTTAATTATGTCTCTCTAGTCTTTAATTATCTCCTGGCTTTCAGGTTAACATATATCCTGTTATTTTAATGAGACCTGGTTGGGGGGGGGGGGGGGGTCATCCCAGGGGCACAGGATGTCTCATGAGACACACTCAATAACACATTTTTATATTACAAAATCATAGAGCAATCAGAACCAGCTGTCCAAGTGTCAAGAACCACTAGCTTCCATTCAAACAGTCCAGTGCATCCTGTACTTTGGGCATGGTATATTGGTCTGGCACTGTCCAACTATTCAGCGTGCGGTAGTCCACGCACATTCGTATGGCCCCGCTCTTCTTTCTCACCACCACAACTGACGAAACATATGGGCTCCTTGATTCCTGAATAATCCCTGCGGCCATCATCTCTTGCAAGTGCTGCCCGGACATCAACAAAATCAGCTGAGGCCAACCGCCATGATCTCTCTCAAAAAGGCTGGTTATCCGTGAGACATGTTCAATGCTGTTCTCTACTTACACCCCACATCCCACTCATGCAGAGAGAAAACATTCATCCAAGCAGCCAGCTTTTCCCTTACTCTTTCTTTCTATTCCTCTGCTATAGGGGAGTCACTCAGGTCAAACAATCTCAGATCAATTCCTGATGAGGTGCCTCTGCTCACAGCAGCAGGGTGCACTGTCATGTCAGCGCAATATACTTGAGCCAGGGTCTGCCCTTTCTGCACCACTGCTTCCTTATCCATGACATTCTTACTTGTACAGTCAGTCACCCTCCGGACATACGCGTGCGCTCTGGCTGGCAAAATGCTGGGTTTGACTAACAGTCCCATTGGTAACTTATGTTCATCCAGAGTGCCCAACATCAGTATCTGATTCTTGACATTCTCTTTTAACCTCACCACACCAGCAATGTTGCATTCTACATTTGGTGGGAGCACAATTTCATCTCCATCATGTCTCCATACTATCCCCACAGGATCATCAGGCTCCTCAACAAGGGATTTCCCCCTTCCTTCAGTAGGCCTCCCGAATCAGGGGGTGTAAGGGGCACTCTTCACCAGTTCTTTCAGCCACTCGAGCATGATACAGCTGGGCCAGACATCCAAACATATGAGCATTTGTGCCCATTAGCACAGGCACCCCGTCGTAGATTTTAGCTTCTGGGCAAATCAAAGCTAGGGTTTCTACAGCTTCACTCACACCAGCTGTGCTGACAGTGAAAGCCATCCACACTTGGACATAGCTGAGATAAGGGTATGACTTTTCTCTGAGGTCCCACATGTGCAGTCATTCGAGCGGTTGTATCTCCACTCCTGGTAAATTCTGATCATCCCAGGACTTAAAAATAACAGTAACCTGGGAGCCTGGTATCCAGAACTGCCCGAGTGGGGACTCCGTTGATGGTGATGGCAGTCTCACTTGTCGGTCCCACTAGTTTACGCATGTCGACTGGCGCTGACATGGTGGCTCTGGCAGATGAAACCCTTGTACAAGTCATGAAGCTGGACCTGCCAGGGGCTCTGGTGCGCTCCTTTACCAGGCCCCTCTGTAGTTTCCCTGATTTCGGGCTGGGTTGGCAGCTGCTCCATCTCTGTTAGATGAGCTGTCTAAAGGTGCCCTACATCCCCTCTTTATATGGCCCTAGCCCCCACACCTATAGGAAATGATAGGTCCCCAAAGCTGCAGCTGGTTGGACGCCACAGGACAGGTTCCAGGCATTCCCACTGGGGCACTCTGACAGGGCTCTGCAAATCAAATTTTTAAACACTTGCCCCAGGATAAGTGAAGGTCTAAAAATGACTTGCCCATGAAATCTTGTACCTGCCCTACTTGCTGTCCCCCCCCCCCCCAAATATTTAAGCAGCTCAGTCATCTTTTAGGACCCAATCCTCCCTGACATATGACCTAATAATCTCTAGTAGTTCTTTCTGCCTATGGCCTTAAGAATGTACAGACTACAAGTGAACACATTATGAATCGCTCCACGCCTTAATAAGGTACAAGGGCCAGGCCATACAAAGCATATGCACATTGCAAGCAAGTGGCTGAGTAACAGTGCAAGAAGACATGCAATCACAACCAGCCAGTCAGGGTACCAGTGACACTGAGTGAGTACAATGCACACACTGTTATTGTAAAAGACATCACATTATCGACCCTGCTCCACTTCTTGATCACTGACTCTTAGACTGTCTCTGAATAAGCAACATAAAATACTCAACCTCAACTCGACTTGTGCAACTGCTGTACTCTGCAATGAACAGCAGTGGTAGTACAACAAACAGCAAGCTGGCAGCATTGCACCTGACCCAACCAGACCATTCCAGAACCAAGTAAGCAAGGGGCTGGCCTGGCGAAGGGCACTTCGACCACAATCCCTCAGGCAGCCAGTGCAGCAGCAACAAACATCAATCAATTAAAGTCCCCCCAACCCGTGCCACAGTGTCCATTCCAAAGAACAGAAGCAGGCAGTCATCAAGTTTTGCAATCAGACAGCCTCACACCTTGAAACAGGACAGGGACAAGACAAGACTCCTCTCTGTCACAGCAACCCCCCACAACCCCCGATATCAAGTATCCATTGTCCCATGCAGTATCCACTGTCCCATGCATTGCACTTCCCCCCGCCCCGCACTACATATACTTATGTTATTTAACCCCGTGGAACTCCAGGTGGGCCCCCATCTAGTACCACACACACAGCCAGCCTGCTGTCTCTGAATTACTAGATGGTTCCGCAGTCATTCTCATCAGATACATATCTCCCAAGTAGCAATCAATTCACAGTGACCAGTCGTCAGAGGGTCTCACTTATATATCTAAAAATCTCTGAAACAGAGATGGGGATCACAGCCTCCGTGACCTCAACCTCGATTACACTAGGGCACCAGGGCTGTCAGCGGCTAGTGGTGCACATTGAAATGGTGCAAATACAGCAGTGGAATGGGATGAAGCCTGTCCAAATTCAACGACGACATGCTGCACAGTGCTCAGTGCTGCCACAATGCGTCATTTTGCCAAAGAAGATACTTAACGAAGCCCAGACACAGAACACTCTGCTAATCAAACACCTGGCCACAGCTATCAGGACCAGGCCCAGGCCGAGATGTGTCGAGTCCAATTTAACCATCATTACAAACTGTCTGTTCTGCCTGACAAACTAAGAAACACGGCCCGGTAGCACGCTTACCAGAAAAAAAATACAAAAAGGCAGGCTGCAAGCATCACCATTTGATGACCAGGTCCCTTCCAGCCACACAAACAAACCCACAGTGCAAACCTCTGTCAGCGGGGTATTAATAAGCTGTGGGCCACCAGGGGACAAAAAGCAGAGCTCAGAGGGAAACAGAAACATAACTTAGCTATGCTCAGCATGCAGCAACACCTGACCGACCAATCCATACCATATTTTTACGGGCTCAGCACAGCAACAGTCTGATATATCAATCCGACCAGCCACTTCTTAAAACAGCCAGCAGTGTGGCAGCCAGTGCGTCTCAACTGTGATCAAGTTACTCCTTAACACTTTACCCACCTCTGTCGGATGTTAAAACCAGCCAGAGAGCCACACAGCACAGGAAGTATATTCGGTCCCAATTTAGCCCGGTCTCTTGCCCTCTTCTCTTCTCTTCTTCAGGCCTTCTTCATCCAGCAGCCGATCAACGGTGGAACTAAGCATTTATCTTTTATAAATTAGACAATTTCAGTGATCGCCATCCGTCAGTCTTAGCTGTGTATCCAGTGGTTCAGTAACACTTTACCCTCCCTCTTAATAGTACTCAGCACTGACTGCTCCTTCCCATGTGTTATGGGGTTTCTCCTCCTCCATCCTCATTGTGGCCAATTAGCATAGCCACCACTGTTGCTAGCCTGCAGAAATTAATCACAGGGGCAGAACGCACTGCAGGCTAGCTTGGTGGGGGGGTGTCTTGAAGGGGAGTTTCAGAGAGCGAGTCAAGGACCTGTAGAAAAAAAAAAAAAACGCATGCAGAATGTAAAGAACAAAGCAACTGGAAAAAACACTCGTCCAAGGGCTGCAGTACGGAGATCAAAGGGTCTACCCAACAGTGAAATTAGGTCAGCCTTGGATGCTGGGCAATGCAATTTGCACACCCCTGCACTCTGAGCCACATGACCCCACTCTGCAACTCGCTCATTTCCCTGGGTGGCAACCAGCACCCCTACCCTCTCTAACTCAGTTACCCTTCAGCTTAATTCCTCCACTCGAGCCTTGACCCCTGCATCAGAGAGGGGGGCCAACACAGGGAACCCAGTACCAAACATGGTCGGACCTACATTAGGGACTATACCACTTACCCCAGAAGACTCAGTTGAACCTGAACTCACACTTAGTTTAGCCAAGGTGACTACATCCTTGTATTCCCTCAACAATATTCTTAATTCCTGTAGCTCACCAGGGCACGCCTCGCGTTCCATCTGCACCACGGCTGTGGAAGCCCTTTGCATCCCCCAGTGTCCCTGCTCCTCCTCGGCTTCCCAAACCTCCTTGACTAAAACACAATACAGAGGGGGATTACTCTTTCTGTCTGCTAGGTGCAACTGTAGTACCAACAAAAGGGAGTAACAAGCACCCTTCACTACATGCTCCAACTTAATTCAGTTAAGGTCTTGGGCTGCTACCCCCCCCTTTTTTTTTAGAACACCCTCTGCAGAGCCCTCTCTACCCGGGTAAGAAAAGCAGACAGAGGTTCCTCCTCCCATTGCCTAGTGGTTTTAAACCTCCTCATAGGATTCGGGACTTCCAAACACACTTTCTAAGGCTGTAAGATATACCAGGGCTGGGGTTCAAGATCTATAGCTCATAAAGAACGAATAACTTCCAAAGCAGGACCCTGTAAGCTCTCCACTAATCGTTTCCACTTCTCAACCTCAGAACACTGCCAGTCCTGAACTAACGAGGTAGCACCATCCATCCAGGCCTTCAAGTCATCCTCACTATTTGGGGCAGGCTTTACCCTGGAGAATACCCTCAATTTATGGTCCGATTCAAGGGCCACAGTCATGGAACTGGGCTGGGGTTTCTCAGATTTGGGCATCCTAGGAACAGATCTGCCGCCCCCCCCCCCCCCGACTCCTCTCCCCCAGGGAAGTCACACTAAAGGGAGTTACCACCAGCAGAGCCTGAGTCAGTCCCTCCATCGCCAAAGGCTCAGGCATCCAGTTGGCCTCAATTGCGTAAGTACTCTCTATCAGCATAGTCAATGTACCCTTAACTGAAACAAACATTTTCCCTTGTACTTTTACCTTTCCCAGTCTCTTTATAGCGGATACACATTTTTCAATATCCCCCTTGTCCATCTCTTGGGGTACCCCATCAAAAGAAAAGACCTCTGTGGATCCATTTTCATGTCCCCACTCCATTTCACCAGCCTCACCTTATCTTATTTGGTAGGCTTAAACTTGGGCCAGGGCAGAGTGAGCTTTGGGCCCAGGGACCCGATAGGGGTCACACCACTCAGATTTCCCAGTGCAGACATGACTGGTGAACAGGAGATCTCAGTGGTGCCTCCAAAAGTGTAGCCCAGGTGCCGTATGCCAGTGGGCTACCACCCCTGCCTGCTGTCCCTGGTACAGGTTTTATATATATATATATATATGTATATATATATAGATATATATATAGAGAGAGAGATAGATAGATTATATATATATATATATATATATATATATATATATATATACACACACACATATATATATATATCTTTAATGTCAGTGGGTCTGAGGAAAACCCAAATGGCGGAGTTTTGAACTGAAGAACTGCTCCCCCACCTTGAACCTGACTTGTGTAGTTCTTGAATGGGAATATGCAAATAGGCATCTTGCAAATCAATGGGTGCCAGAAAATCCCCTTTTTGTGACTCCCTGATGCTTGATGACCAGATTTTCACCTTGAAGAGTCTGCTGCGGATGAAACTGTTCAGGAATTTGAGATCTAGGACTGGCCTGAATCCCCCTGTGCGTTTTGGCATGATGAAGAATAGGGAGTAACCCGCCAGCTGATCTATATGGGGGAAACTTTGCTAAATAGCCCGCCTGTAGAAGGTCTGTAATGGTTTGTAACATCGCCTGTCTTTTGGACAGGTTACCAGAGACAGGGTAGAGCTCCACACGAGGTCGTTGGGGCTTGCTGGTGATCTCTAGGACCCCTCTGTCAGACTTGGTTAGGACCCATTCCTCGAGAAAATCTGAAAGTCTGCCCCCAACTCGAGGACGGGCCCGGATAGCTTGTGACTACTTGCTGCTGATCCCTGTGTCTCTGGTGCCACCGTTGCTAAGAGATCTGCCCCCTCTGAGGTTAATCTGGCTACACGAGGAAAACCATACTCTCCCCCAACCCCCCAGAAGTTAGAGTTTGACCCTAGTTGTAACCTTGGTCATAAAATTTGTGTCTAGGGTCTGAGGACCATGATTTGCTCCTGCTTGACTGGGGCATGTGCACCTCAGCCATTTCCCCTAATTTCTTCACCACCTCCTTCAGGGCCGAACCAAACGGTGATTACCTTCATAGGGTACATTACCAAACTGCTTTTTTGAAGAGGCACCTGCTTGCCAGGCTCAAAGCCAGAGGTTTTGGCGAGCCGAGGTTTGAGCATCACCCCTGACAGCCTCCTCTGACGCGTCTGTTGCATAAGCCGAAGCTAAACCCATTAACTGCAGCCAATGAATAATAGGCATGTCCTTCTCTGGGACCTCAGGGAACTGAAGGCTAAGTCCGAGGCCCAGGACAGGGCGGCTCTGGCCAAAAAAAGATTGGTGGCTGCTGCTTGAGAGACTTTGCTGATGCATGGAAGGCCTTCTTGAGCAAGGCATCCACCTTCCTGTCCAATGACCATCTTTTTGGCTAGGTTTGAAATTAGAGGCTAGTATCTGGGGCAGTTTAACCACTTTTCAGATTGCTTCTTGTCAAATCTGAAGCTCAGAGATCTGCCGGGGCACTGGATAGGTGCGTTCTGGACCTTGCTGTTCCGCCTTTAGCAAGTTCACTTATGGCAGGAGGAATAGGAAAAGCTGTTGCTGGTTTGGAGGTAGATGTCAGATGAAAAACCTGTTTTGTTTGGGTGGGAGCCGCCAGGGGACATCAGAGGGAAATCTCGGCTATGACCTTTTTTATGAAAACTCTAGGTCCTCCCGGTCAAAGTTTCACCCATTAGCTTCCCCTCCAGAAGAAGAAGATAAACTGAGTCTGAGGAGTCAGAGAAACGCTCCCTACAACACTTTCCCTTAAGAGTGCCCCTAGATTTCCTTCGAGAACTAGATCTTTTCTTTCTCCTTTGGTGTGAGGAATGTTGATCCTCCTCCTCTGAGGATTTCTGTTCCTGTGTCGATCTTTTCATTTTCTCACAGTGATGTGAGGACAACTGCCCCTCATCGGGTGAGGACAGGGATGGGGTCCTCTTTCTTTTGCCTTGTTGTGAGGGCTTACGTCTGATGATCCAAGAGGTTATCAGTCAAAGCATGCCGGATCCAGAGTAAGGCCCTATTTAACTTATTTATGAGGTCTGATGCCAGAAAGGGGGCTGTGGACTGCTGGGTCTCTCTGGTGGCTGCCACTTATTCAGACCTGTTTGTTGGCTATCAGACTGAGCCGAGGAAAGGTCTGCCTCCGTTGCGTCCTCCCCATTTGCAGACGCTGCCTTCTCACCTTTTAGGCAAAGCGACCCAGCCAAGGTGAATTAGTAACGGGGAACTTAGCAGCGCTGGTATTTTCTGCCCTTGGAAGGTTTGTGTGAGGCCATGACACCAAAAAGTCCCTACTCCCCTTTAATTCAGTGTACAACCTCCCCCCAAGGCTTCCTGATGCTATGCTGCTGAAGCTGCGATGAATTATGCTGGCCCTTTAAGAATCGTGCTGGTCTTTTAAGGGCAAAATACTGAGCTACTCCTCTTGTGTAATCAGTAATTGTATTTCATTCCTTAGAGACTATGCAGGAATCCCTCTGGGCGTCACTTCTTGGAAGACTATGCAGGAATTCCTCTGGGCATCATTTCTTGCTGGTTTGGGGGGGGCTGCATAATTGAGCAAAAGCTCTGAATTAGCACTCCTCATGTGCTGTAGCTCTCATCACCGAGAATTCCCTGGTTATTGATGAGTCACTATAGCAGCGCTGCAGGCCCACCGTCAATGAGCAGCTGAGGTGATCCGAATACCAGCCGTCGATGGGTTGCTCCAGAATATGACTCCCTATGCCCCTTAACGCTCGTCGATGAGAGTTCCCTTGCTCCACTCGTCAATGAGAGTTCTGTTGCTCCAGATTAGGGATCCTCATGCCCCACAGCTCTCGTCGACGAGCGTTCTCTGTATGTTGATGAGCTACCATAGTTGTGCTACAGGCCCACCGTCAACGAGTGGCTGATGCAATCAGAATTCTGACCGTCGATGGAAAATACACGGAGCTGCCGTTGGTGAGAGGATAGATCCTTACAAAGCACTCCGGTGCTGTTTTTATTCCCCTAAATGAACAAACGGCACTGCAGAAGCATTCCAGGTTGAGCCCAGAATTGTGGGAAAAAACACTGCGGTGAAGTGGGGCCAGTCTGTGCAGCTTGCAAGGCTGAAACTGGAACCCACACAGGAGCTCTGAAAAACAGCTATGATTCCTCAAATATCCGAATAAAACAGAAATTGTTAGACTTACAGTCTGCTGTCTTCAGCTCTGCCACATGGCAGAGCTCTGCTTGCAGAGTACCTGCCAGTTTGAAGGCAGGAAGTAAACTGAGGGAGACAGGAAGTGGAGTGCTGGATGTCCCCTGCTGCAGAGGTCGGATTCCTGTCTTCCTATCAGCATCAGGAGTTACTGCCCATGAGTAAGGAAGCCTGGAGACCAGGTTAGGAGAGAGAATAATAAAATTGTAAATCAAAGTTAATTTTTTTTTTAAATGTAGCCACTTAGAACAGGACCCCAAACCATCTGATCTCATCAATGGATAAATAAATCTGCCTTTAGAACACTGGGGGTGTGCAACCACCACAGTGCAGTTTGAACTAACACTGTAAAGTTTCCTCCCTAGCCCAACAACACAAGACTAAGATGATGCAAGTTAGTGCCCAAAGTTTGCTCCGTATTCATCGATTCCCTACCTAAAGTATGTCAGGGATGTCATACTCTATGTAGATGACGATCTTATTCCATAATAACAAATCTCCTGCTAGCATCTCCTCGGAAGAATTTGGCTCCACTCAACAGCTGTTCACGTTGTTCGAGTTCAAATCAAGGCTAGGTGAAGTCACTGTATCTAATACTCCTTTCAACAGCCTTCCGTTCGACGGACCCCGCTGGAGTTCATCTCCCCTTTTAAGTATCTGGGTGTTACCTTGGACCCTCCTTTCACTTTTCCTGAGCACGCTGCACTCACTGTCAAACACATTGACTAGAAACTGTATTTTGGGTATAGAATGAAAGACCTCACGACCTCAGACATAAGGCTTGCTATTGCGAGGGGTATGATGCTCCCCTTGCTAGACTGCTGCTACCCCATCCTTTCGCAAACTTTCACAAATAATCTGTCAAGACTTAACAGTATATAATATTATCTGTAGACTTGTGGTAATAGGCTCCTTTCAGCATCCATCACTGCTCTTTATACAAATCCCTTGATCGACTCTCTCCACAAGCTCGCAGTGAGTATCTATTAGGCCAATAGTCAAATCCTCAGGGGCTAATCAGCATGTCTTCCTATCTGACCTTCTAAGTCAAACTGTGCTACCGTAGCCTTAGGTCATCCTCTCTGCAGTCTCTACAGAACCCCCCTGTTACTACTTGTATAGGACATAAGGCCTTCAATGTTGCTGCCCCCGCCACTGGAATGGCCTGCATAGCTCCCTATACTGTCTGGCATCAAACTCCTAATTTAAGTCACTCTACAAAATTGCTTTACTGGCTGACTCCACCTGCAAATGTTTCCTCTGATCGAATGATTTGTATCTAGTTAAACTGGAGCATGTTCATCTCTTGCAAATATTGTATAGTACAAGTACTCACCGTCTTGCTTATAGTATTTTCCTGTTGTTAACAATAACAGTATCAATTACATAACTTGCTATATACACTATGTCTTGTATGTATTATATTCCCACTGGTCTGCTGCATTGCCATCTTCATGGCTCAGGTCTGCGGGAAGCCATTCAATTCAAAATTATAGCTTTTGATTATGACACATACCAAAATGAATATGACATATTGCAAAACAGTCCCTGAGATTAGTGCATTTACCCAGGTGAACAAACAAATAAATAAATAACACATCACTCCAAGAAAGATGTGTGCCCCTGGATTGGAGAATGGTGCACGTGGTACCCATCCATAAGAGCAGCTCTTGGGATGAGCTGGGGAACTATCTGCCAGTCAGCCTCACGTCAATTGTGGGGAAACTAATGGAGACTAGCCTAAAAAAAAGAAGGGGATGGTGACATTCTTGGAGCAGAATGGTCTCCTTGATGACCGGCAGCATGGGTTCACCCAGACAAGGTCATGTCAGACCAAACTGGTGGACTTTAATGACTGGAAGACTAGGACTCTGGATGGGGGAAAGGCAGTTGACGTCCTGTATTTGGACTTTAGCAAGGCCTTTGACTCAGTGCCTCACAGGGGACTGACTGGCAAGCTAAACAGCCTAGGCATAGGGGGAAACCTGGTCAGATGGATTGGGGGATGGCTGGAGAACAGGCAGCAGAGGGTGGTGGTGGTTAAGGGGGAACCTTCAACATCCTGAACAATCATCATTGGTGTCCCGCAGGGCTCAGTACTGGGGCAGGTGTTATTCAATATCTTCGTATCAGATATGGCAGAGGGGGTACAGAGTAGGATGAGCCTGTTTGCCGATGACGCTAAACTCGGGAGCAGTGGTGGACAAAATGGAAGGCATGAGGGTACTCCAGACTGATCTAGACACATTGCAGAAGTGGCCTGACACATGGCAACTGGGGTTCGATGCCAGGAAGTGCAGGGTTATGCATTTCGGAACCAAGAATCCAGGGCACAGATACCATCTGGGTGGTGAACAGCTATCGGTCTGCACTGAGGAAAGGGACCTGGGTGTGATGGTCACTAGTCAGGTGAATCACTCAGCACAGTGTAGGAAAGTGGTGGCAAAGGCCAACAGGATGCTGGGGTGCACAGCAAGGGGCATCACCTCAAGGAGTGAGGAGGTGATCCTGCTGTACAGGTCACTGGTGAGACAGCACCTTGAGTACTGTGTACAGTTCTTGCACCCCTTCTTAAAAAGGGACATCAGGCTATTGGGGGGGTAAAGGAGGGTGACTAAGATGCTAAATGGGATGAGGGAAAAGCCCTATGAGGAAAGGTTGGCAGAACTCAACATGTACTCATTGGAAGACTGAAGGGGCAGAGGGGATATGATAGAGACCTTTAAGTACTTAAAATGCATAAATAGGGTCAGTCTTGAAGGTCTGTTCAGAGTCAGGAAGGAGGGGATCATGCGAGGACAGAAGCTGGAGGGGGGGAGGTTCAGAAGGGAGATGAGGAGGAGTTTCTTCATGGAGAGAGTGGTGGAGGAGTGGCATGCACTGCCTGAGGATCTGATTTCACTGACATCAGTGGGAGGGTTTAAGAGAGCGTGGGACAGGGTTAAGGGTAGAATAAAACTAGGAGGGGAAATAGAGGAAAGAGGGTGACAGCATCAGTGTTAATTAGTGAGAGCTGCACAATCGAGCAGACATGATAGACCGTAAGGCCTGTATCTGCTGGTTTTTTTTCGTATGGTTGAATAAATCTGATATCACTAATAAACTCTTGTTGCTAGCAACTACACTAAGTACTCAATGTGTGGTCTAACCAATGACCAGTAGAGCGGCAATATCTCTTGTTGGTTTGGACTAGTAAAGCCCCGCCTGATAGATCCAGTATCATAATAGCTTATTCATATGTGGTCCCATATTGAGAAAAGTTTCCAGAGGTTTCTACCACAGGTGTTTTTTTTTTCTCCCAAGTGCAAGGGTCATAATGAAAATTACTGAATCTACAGGCACATTACAATTACAGTAAATTGCATAATGGATACATCTGCCAAGATGGCACTGGAACAGACCAGATGGACCACTTGGGCTTTAATGATGAGCTAGCTTGGAGAAAAGGAACAGATAAGAATTTGGTTTCTGACCATCACTGCAAACCACATACTTACATTCTTAAAGAGCAGGGACTGGGTTCTCAAAGCAGCCTTCAGATTGACACAAATTGTGGCAAACAGCAGCTTGCATCAATCGCTGGAGCGCCAGGGACCCTGCGCTGAATTCTGTAGTAGCAGGAGTCCTGGTACCAAACTGCGCACAATTACGGCAACCGCCACCGTGCACCAAAGACATGGCACATGCGAAGGGTTTGCCACAAGCTGCGGGATGGTCATGCGGCATCAGCTGCCAGTGACAGAGACACAAGAGGTGGGAGGACTCAGAAAAAGTCTTAAATTTTAAAAACAAATTAGATAAACATGTAAACTGGGCTGGAACACATAATAACTAATACACCCACTAGGAGTGGGAGACACTCATGATGAGCTGTTAGCCTTTTTGTGTCTTAAACTACCGAGCAGACAGACCCACCGGCCGGTCGCCCAGGAGGCTGACACGGTTGTAGTGGACAGTGTCACAAATGCACTCCGCACGTCAGGCCCTCTGCTCCCACAGTGTCAACCTCAGAGCGCAATAGTGTAAACAGCTAACGGACAGGGCAACCCTCCTGTCTGCTTTTGGGTCCAAATCATCTTTAGTCTCAAGTTCTGGGGGATTCAAACTGTGAACCTTATGCTAGGGTACCCAATGTACAGGCTCAGATACGTACCCTCTTCGGGGATTGCAGTACTATCTTACACCACGGGCACCCAGCCAGGCTTCCAAAAATGAACCCTTAACACTCTAAGACCTTAGGTATATTCTTACCTTTTCCCAGTTTAGTAACACCATCAAGCTGTTGAACAATTTTGTCAGTCTTAACCCTCTAATACGTCCCATGTAAAAAGAACTGGCAGACACCCAGGCAGTCTTTCAAATAAAGGGTACTTTACTAAAAGATGATAAAAATATGAAAAATGTAAACACAGAACAATATATCAAAGAGCATCACAATCACATAAAAAAACAAGGAAAACTTCAGAACAGACTCCTACCAAAATGCAGTTAGACCTTTTCTATCTAACATATTACCTCTGTAAGTGCTTATAGTTAGATCAGAGAGCTGTGTCTCTCTAGAGTCCCAACATAATATGTCATATTCCCCAGTTACAAGGATACATTTCAACTCCCTCTCCCCACTCCCTTGGTGAGTCATCTAGCTCCTCCTTTTTAGAATTAAAAAAATACAAACTGATTTCCTGTCAGGAGATATTTTAAATAATGTGACTTCAGCAAAAATTCCACTTCCTAAATATGACTCTTTAATTAAACATTCTCTCCTTGATCTTGTGTGCTTTCTATTCCCAAGGCATATCAAAGGGTTTTACAACGTTTAACACCATGTTGGTATCAAATGTTCTTCCTCTTAAGACATCATGAAAGTTTATTAGGCTGATCCTTTGGCAGACTCATAAAGCCACATTTCATTTCCACTTCAAAGAGCCTAGGCATGTCATAACAAAGTAATAAAATGCAATTTCTCAAGGAAGTTAATTACATTACAGAGATCTCCTGGTCAGTGTAATATATCCTGTAGCTTCACTGAAACCTGGGGAAGGGGGGGCACTCATGGAAGCACAGCTGTCTTATGTGAGACGATCACATGCTATATTTTTATTTTACAAATATCATACAACAATCATAACTGGCTGACCAAGCGTCACAGACAGTACAAAGAACAGGAAGGGCAGGACAGGTTGGGATGGGAGGAAGGAGGTGGCAACAGACCCCTGACGTGGACAGTGCACGGCCACCACTGTGACAGCGAAGGTCTGTGTGGGGGGAGGCTGTTGCATGGCTGGCTCCATTGTAGGGACCCTGAGGGCATAGTGGGATACCACTGGCCGCTCCACTGGTCGTCTGCAAATGCCCAGGTGCTGCAGAGGAACAAGATAACATGGAAGACCAGCTTCAAAAGGGGGGGCACAGGTTCCCTCCCACCCTGCAATGGCTCTGAGGGTGGTGCACAGGTTGTCAGACCAGTTCTAGGGCTGGTCTAACTGTTGTGGACCTTGTCCTCTATGGGTTACTGAATCCCATTTTAGAGTATGCTACAGCGCTGCCCTGGCACAAGCCCCCTTCCACCATGGTGCACTGGTGCATTGACTGCAAGGATTGCGCAACTTCGGCCTACGCAGGCAGCCTCCCCCTCAGTGGCACAGGCTGCACTGTAGAATCAGGAATGATGCAAAGTGTGGCGCAGGGAGCCCCTTGTGTCATGTCTCTTTGGCGCAGGTGTTAACTTCTAATAAATACACAACTATGTTAACATGTATGGCGGAACGTTGTTCCAACCTGATTTTCCACTAAGCTGAAACACTGTTCAACCACAAGAGCATGGAACCCTGTTCAGCCCTTACATGTACAACAGCATTCCAGCTCAGTTGAAAATCACACAAGCCACAGTAATGAAACTGCAAGGATCAACCAGATCAAACAACCCGACCATGTCACAGCACTGACACTCGCGCAGTCCCACAAATGCAGGATCAACCAGATACAGTAACAAATATGCAGGATCAACCAAATATATCCTTCTATGTGAAAAACTAAATACAGGATCAACCAGATATTTATAATAATTTACTAAAATAGAGTGTGATCCTCCACTCACTAACGAAGACATATGGCCGCCATTTATTTTTTTTTTAATGAAAAGCCCTCCGAAACCCAACTGACAACCAATCCGAGTGTGTGCCACAGATGTAGAAATGCCTGCTCCATAGCAACCAGCACTAACTCCCTGAATACAACAGGCAGCAACCAGTTAGTTTTTGTAATTAAACAAAAATAAAATATTACATATATATTATAGTGGCACGGTAGTGCCACTATAGTTAGGGTTGAGGAGCCATTTACATGTTAACCCTAAAATTTTGCACCTTGATAACTTTGCAACCGTTCGACGGATTTGCCTGAAATTTGGAATATACGATCAAGACCCATACATCTTGGGATCTGCCAAGTTTCGTACTGGTCGCATATACGGCTGTGGAGTTATTAAGTGTGATCTGTGCTCACGTTTACGCTTTTCTGGAATTTTACTGTCGTCTCTACAGGTTGCACGGTTTGCGCAACCGTCCGAAATCTTCAGGGAATGTGCGTCGAGTCCCCGATGTGCCTTTTGAAGATTTCGTGAAAAATATTAAACAGTTCAAAAGTCATTCAAAAAACTAGTTCCCATTATAAGTCAATGGGAAAAGTTAACAAAAAGTTCGACAGTGTCGCAAATGCAGTTTTTACTTTCGCAAACGGCCCTTTTACTGTCGCAAATCCGCCATTTTGTTTTCAGTTAGCGATCAGAAAAATGCTTGGCATTTAAAATTGGGACCCTCTAGCAACCTAATTCTTTTTGTATTCACCTAGTCAGACCCTGAGCATGCTAGCCATGTCTTTATTTTGGAGTAAAACACCCCAGAAATATGTTTTTCAATTTCTGAAAAAGTACTTTCTGAAAGTACTGTCGCGCATTATGACACTGATGAATGAATTTGGCGGAGCTTTCGCAAAACTCACAGCAATTTTCTAGGCTTGGAAAATGACAGCAATTCTTTGGCACCCTGCTGCAAAAGAACAGTTTGTGTTTTGGTCTGAAATTTGAGGGAACGCAGCCAACATCTCACAGATGTGCCTTTCAGTTTTTTGTTGAAAAAATATTACAGGGCGGCAAAGTTACGGCACTCCAAAGTTGACGCTTTTTCCCCATAGGATAACATTACGGCGTCTGACACATTACAGGAATCCTTTGGCGCCCTGCTGCAAAATAACGGTATGGTCTTTTGGGCTGAAATTTGGAGGGAACACAGCCAACATCCCACACATGCGCCTTCTTGTGGTTTGGTGAAAAAATATTACAGGGAGCCAAAGTTATGGCACTCCGAACTTCTCTTTTTTCCCATAGGATAACATTACGGCATTCACTGCGCCTTTCAGGGCCCATATCTCAGAAACAGTGCGAGATACAGACTTTTCGTTGGAAAAATGCTTAGCCCCAATGGGGGCTAAGCACAAAACTAGCCAGGAAAGTCATAAATCATAAGACTTTTACAATTTTTTTTTCTACGTCGTACGGTTCCTGAGATATAAGCAATTTAGTATTCCAACTCCTCATTTTCTGCTCCGAGAACCATTATTATCCATACATTCTTTGTACTCCCTGTCTTTCTCTATGCAGCTTTTGGGGAAAACCAGCCTGTGTGCTTACATTACTGTTACCATTACCGTTTCCGCTTTCGGTTCTGTTTCCGTTTCACTTAACGTTCACATCTACGCCACCATGTGCGTTACCCTTTGTGTTTTCATTTGTGATTGCTTTTGCGTTGTTTTTAACATTTCTGTCTACACTACTGTTTCTCTTTCTGTTTCGCTTTGCGTCACCATGCACATTACCATTTGCGTTTGTGGGCACAATGTTACTATGTGACAAGACGCTCCCGCCGCTGCATTACATTCACTATTTCTCGTTATCATTCTCAAAAAGAAGGGAAATTAGAGGCAAAAATCCGTTCAATGCATTAGTTAGGTGTCCTATCACTCCGAGCAAAGCGGCAGGTGAGGGGTTGGAAGCCCCTTGACCCCTGCCCACACTCCCCAACTGGCATCGGGGTGCATTAGGGGTTGTCGGTCCTAACTCTCACCCATTCTCCTACACCTCTGCTTCTTTTATTATTACGTGATGGGGTGAGAGTTAGGCCAACAACCTCAAGCACTCCTATGCCGTTGGGGTGTGTGGGCGGAGTCTAAGGGGCTTTTAACCCTAACACCGAATCTCTCACTTTTTGTCGGTGTGGAACAACCCTAACTAATGCATTAAATTGAGTTTTTTGGTTTATATATATATATATATATATATATATATATATATATATTAGAGTCAAAGCGCATGCCAATGTCATGGCACTTAAAGCTCCTAAGGTACTCCCCTCTTCTCCAACTCCCGTCTCCTAGCTTAACCTTTCTACTACCTGCCTTATACAGATTGCTCGCCAGAGGCCACGTGTAACCCCTGAATAAACTATAAGCAAAGTACTACAAATTGCTTACATGTCATGATGATAACCATGGCTGCACGCCTGCACCCATGCCTGCATCCACTGCTTTTCTTTTACCGTGCCTGTAAGCCATGCCTGTATCCACTGCTTTTCTTTTACCATGCCTGTAACCATGCCTGTATCCACTATTTTTCTTTACTGTAACCACCTCATGATGTAACTCACAATGCCTCAAATGTTCTCCTTATGTCCTTGTTCATTCTTATAACTTGTATTGTTATCCCGGGTCGCCCCTGAAAAAGGGAGCTCAGTGGGTCTACCCGGTCACCAAAATTTAATAAATAAATATATATATACACACACACACACATACACACACACACACACACACGTACACATATGTACGTTACATGTATTTAAATTACTTAGGGTGGCACCATACACTGTAAAAAATACAGGATAGGCAACCCTGTGCTGAACCTGTGTTTTCTGCCACCTCGAGGCTCTGATTACCAAGGACCTTTTGATATTCGCTCGTGAGGTCATAGGTAATCAGAACCCCTCTGTGGCAGAACACATTGGTTCAGCATGGTTGCCCATCCAGTATTCTCTATATTTACTGTAGTCTGATGTGTAATTATTTTCTACCTTTTATTTATTTTTTTTTTTTTACTTTCTATTTATGCTCACCCTGCTCCCCGAGTCTTGCCTCTTCAGGAGTCATCATGGCATCTGAACCCTTCTTCACTGCCTGGAGCCCTCCGGTGAACCCCCAATGTAGCCTTGGTTATTCCCCCCAGCAGGGATGAGGTGGGGGCCCATACACCCCGAACTTCAATGTTTCATCGGGGTCATGCTGATCGGGACAGACAGGGGAATGTGTGGAGGTCTGTGCCGAGCACGCCATCTACCCTGCACTTGGTGAGTCATTTTCCCTGTTTTTCTGGTGTGGCATGACATTCACCCTGACATCTAGAAGCAAACGCCAAAGTCATCACGCCTCCCCTGTTAATGTGGAGTGTTGTCTGCTGCATCTCTGGCCTCCGCCAGAGGTCAGTCAGGTGCCGAGCCTCATCCTCCTCCTCCCTCCCGAAGGTGAGCGGTCCTCTGACACTCAAGCCTCCTCCCCAGCTGGCACTCTGTCTCCCGGGCATGTTCCTGAACCTCGTCGGTGTGCGGCGAGCAGTAAGCACACTGCACCGCGGGACCGCCTACTTTCTACCTTTATAATAAAATATTTGTTAGTGCTGTGAACATAGAGGATAATGGATGCTCTTGGGTAATAACCATGCTATAATCACTTTGAGAGATAGTCACGACATTGTAAACCTCAAGAGCGAAGCTCGAGAGGTTTACTGTTGTCATGGTTACCTCGAGAAGTGATTGCAGTGTGGTTGTAACACAAAGACCATCCATTCACTTTTGTAGTGTATGGGCACTAGTTTGTATTGAATTCACAGTACGGAATGTTACACAGAGTGAACGTTCCGTTTTGCTATACTTTTGTTATGACATAGTGAAAAGGGTATAATTTATTTTTATTTATTTATGACTTTGTTAACCAGGTAGGGGCACTGATCCCAGGGACCATTTTCAGGCACAACCCGGGCCACATAAGGCGGCACAGAGCAGAAACATAAAAATAACAAGAGCAGGTAATACATAGTGAAAGGTTACATTTGGCAATACATGGTGGCAGTAGTTGAGGAACAACAAATAACAAAGCAAAGTATAACAACAATCTGATGTCATATCGATGGTATAACAACATTGTAATGTATGTGAATTTAGTTAATAATATGCCTCTCCCATACATTATAAGTGGGTTTTCACCTTTGCTTTTCGCACTGTTAGTAAAAAGAATTCAGCAGAATTCTGGTATTGTGATGTCAGAAACTGCCCTCTGCTTATGAGCCCAATGTATTTCAATGAGAAACTAAATATATTTTTTTTATCTTTTTCAAAAGAAACAGAGACTTCTTTCAATAGCAAACTTTGTTTTTTAAATGTTTGTACTATTGTTAGTCCACCGTTGCCCACGTTTCATTACAAAGTGGCCATTCTAATAGTAAAGATTGATTGGAAAGCTGGCTCCCACTGACTATAATGGTGTGCGCCCCTGCACTCTCCCTAGCATCTCGTCATCACGCTAGGGGTGGAGCGTGGGCGGCTGAAAAAAACAGAAAGTCCTTGGGACCCGGTTTTGGGACTTTTTCGAGTGAAATAACTTTTTATTAGATGACTTCTCTGGGTGCAGCGTCACATTATACTACTGATGTGGAGGTAAGGCACCTATACATCGGGTGCAAGGGCAAATCTTAGTGGATCTCTTTAAATGAGCTGACTGATACCTTGCTCGGCCTACCTAAGTTTGACCAGTTTAAGAGAGCACTATAGGCAACCCTAACAGTTCAATACAACTGTAACTGCTAATCATCCTAACTAAAGTCCCTCCCAGTATGCTCTTTGAACTGTGTCAGACTCTGGCTCTGAGGCCATGTACCACTACTATGCTTATTCTACACCAATTCTGTTTCCTGCCTTATTGTAAAATTGCATGCAACTGATCTAGTGTAGCCTGTTTACCTTTACTTATTTAACTATATTCGAACTTGTTTGACTTCATTCCACTGGAACTCGCTTACTGCATTTGTTATGTTGCCTTGTAATCTCTGTTATTGATGTGGAACCTTTGTAAAAGAGCACCTGTGCTCAAAGGTATCCTCTGAAATTTTCAATAAATAAATAACTAATTAAATATGGTGCTGCGGTGGCAGTGTACTGTGCTTAGGTCCTTTTCAACTTGCTCATCTGCAGCACAGGAGAAGGGATTAAAGGTAAGAAAAAATTACTCACCATTGTAGTTTCTTTTTAAGGAATCACTCACTATGTTTACACTTTAGTAAGTCATCTTGGCCTAGAGTGATGCCCCGGAGAGAGAGAACCTGTGCAAATTCTAGAATTTGGAATGCAGGTGCAAACTCTGCATCTGCACTCAACTCTGGCTGTTTGCTCAGATCTGTTTCTAAGCCAGAGTGGAGCAGCAGCTAGTGAAACTAGCTAAACCGGGTACCAAAACATTTTTAGAAAATTTGTCACTGAATTTTTGGAAAATACCAAACAAACTGAAGCAGCCCTGTGAAAATGTATCATGTAAACCATAACAACAAGCTGATAGTTGTAGGCACTGCAATAGGAATGCTCAAGAAACCTCAGTGAAAAAGGAACCGATTCTTGTGTTGAACCTCTTTCAGGTTCTGGAAGGGGGGACAGGGTTAGGGAGTGTAAACATAATGAGTGCTTCCTTAAGAAGAAACAACATTACTACGGTGAGAAATTCTTTATCCTTACTCAGGAATCATTCACTTAAATGTTTACATTTTATGCAGACTCAACAGCAGTTCCTTGGCAGGCTAGGTCGTGAACCCAGTTAAGAAAAAGGTTCTGCAAAACAGCAATTCCACAGTTGGTATCCCTTCTGGACTGTATGTCCAAACAGCAGTGCTTTGTGAAGGTGTGTACTGTTTTCCAGCTAGCTGCTTTGCAATTGTCTAACAACTGGATACCGCTTGAGGATGCCACAGAGGCAGAGGTGCCATTTGTGGAGTGTGCCCTTAAGCCTTTTGGTGGCATCTTCCCCAGATTTTTCATACAACTGAATGCAAGAGATTATCCAATGACAGATTTCTTTGTATCTGGTTTGCCTTTGCCAACCTCACTATAGGTAATAATAAGCTGGGTACCCTGAGACCTGACCTGTTTTGTCCAGTCCATGTAGATAGTCAGGACTTGCTTTAGGTCCAGGCTATGCACGTTTTCCTCACCTGAACTGGAATGCTCTGGAAAAAGTACAGGGAGGGTTACTGATTGATTCAGGGAAAATTCAGATACCACATTAGGTAGGAATTTTCTGTTGGTTCTAAGAACTACCTTATCCCTGTGAAGAATTATGTAATTTGACTCTGTGCAGAAGGCTTACCTCCTAACAGAGGTCACTGCAACCAGGGATATGGTCATCAGTTTCCATAGGCTCAAAGGGAGCCTCCATAATCTGGGCCAGGCATATACTGAGGTCCCAGGGTGGGACAGGATCCCTCACTGGTAGGTACAAATGGCTGAGGCCTTTAAACAAACTTTAGAAAATGGGTTGTAAGGCCAAAAAACTTTCCTTTGCCAGCTGATATGTGTGCTGATACTGCTGCCAAGTGCACCTTTGCAGTTGAAGACTGTAGGACTGTAGGCCTAATGACTGTAGGTGTACTATGTATTCCAGGATTATAGGCAGCCCTGCCTCTATTAGGTTTATTTTCCTGGGGGCACACTAGTAAGAAAACCTTTTCCACGCAGAAGAATATGCCTTCCTGGTAACGAATTTCCTTGAAACCATAAGCACCTTCAGGATTTCCTCTGGGAGATGCAATCCAGAAAAGTCTAACTCCTCAAGAACCATGCTGTCAGGCGTAGGGCCCTGGGATTCAGCAATGTTATTCTGCCCTGGGATTATGACTGAGTGGCAGGCTGACTGGATTTTTGCTGGACAGGGCCAGACACTCCAAGTACCAGCTCTGTCTCGCCCAGTCTGGAGCTATCAGGATCAATGTTGCAGGTTACCTCCTGAGTTTCAGAAGTACTTTTTGAATGAGTGGGAATGAGGAAAAGGCATATAGAAACTTCCCTGTCCAATCCAGTACCAGGACATCCTCTGAGACTGTCCCTCTGGCTAGCAGTCCGCAACAAAACTATGGAAGCTGCTAGTTCTCCCAAGATGCAAATAAGTCTATATTGGGAGAGCCCCACCATCTGAACACTGAGGCCAGAACGTGCTGGTTTAAGGCTCATTTGTGATTTCCTTGATTCTGCCCAGGGAATCGGCCAGGACACTGTATTTGTATGGCAGATGCACTGCAAATATGTTTTCTTCTAGGAAATATGCCAGGTCCCAGATCCTCATTGCTTCTCTGCACAGTTTTGTGGATCTTATTCCTCCCTGATGTTTATGTAGTACATGGCTGTGTTCTGTCTTGATTTGGACAGACTGACTCTGTAGCTGGGAGGAGAAAGACTGCATAGCTAGAAACAATGCTCTGAGCTCCTAGAGGCTGATGTGTTCCAGCAAGTCCTGCGGGCTCCATGTACCAGTCACCATAAGATCCTGCAGGTGGATGTACCACCACCCTAGGAGTGAGGCATATGCTGTAAGAATACATGTTGGTGATTACTGACGGAGGAGAATGCCCTCTCTGAGAAGGCTTTCTTCCTTCAACCACTCTAAAGATTCTGCCTGTGCTTCTGACACTAGCACTTGCTTTGAAAGTGGATTCCATCTTCGAGACCAGTTGTGTCTTAAGTGGTACCGGATATCTCTCATTTGAAACCTGGCACATGGAACCACATCTGTGGCTACAGCCATGTGCCCTAACCGCAGAAAGTCTCTTGCAGGTCTCAGCTGACCTGCTGTGAAAGACTCTGCTGCTGTTATCAAAGCTGTAACTCTGGCCTGCGGAAGAAAACTTTTCCCTGCAGGGTACTTAGCTCTGCTACTATGAAGTGCAGTACTTGAACAGGCTCCAGCTAGGACTTCTGCAGGTTTATCAGGAATCCTCCCATGTTCTCCAAGGTACTTTACCCAACTGAACTGAGCACCTTGTCTCTGGTTCCGTTTTCCCCGAGACTAGCCAGTCATCCAGATAAATGAAAGCCACCATGCAGTTTTCTCAGATGTGCTGCTACCACAGCTGAGCACTTTGTGAAAACCCTTGGAGCTGAGGTGAGACCAAAGGGGAGAGGTGCTAACTGATATTGGCAGATCCTCACTTTGAATCTAGGATATTTTTCATTCAACTGTCTGATCAGGATATCAAAACAAGTATCTTTCAGATCCATGGATCCTGGCCAATGACCCTCCTGCAAGGATGGTATCACTGGCCTTGGTGTGACCATCTTGAATTTTTCTTTTTGCAAATGCTTGTTCAGAAACATGAAATCTAAAATTGGTCACCACACCCATTTTTCTTGTGGGTCAGGAAGTATCTTGAGAACAAGCCGCTTCCCCACTGGGCATTATTTTCTTTAAATTTATTTTTGGCAGACATTGTTTCCAGTGCCTGATCTAAAGTTCTTTTATTTTTACTTCTGCCATCACTGGATTCACGCTCCCCCCCCTTGGGCACCCTGATATAATTCTGAACCATCTCTTCCAAGCCTTTCTGATAACTGTGTAGCTTTATCTATTTTCTTGTCACGTTTTACATTATTTACTGCTGTACATGAGGAGATGGACCCTTCTGATGCGTGCTTTTCACCATCATTGGTAACACCCTTACAGCCTTTTTTATTTTTAGGTAACAAAGGCTGACTGAGAAGGCATACTTCTTTTTAAATAGGTTACCCTTTTTAATTAGGTTTTGGGGCAAAAATATGACACGACTTACAATTTACAAAGTTGTGTTGTGTACCTACACACTTCAAATAAAGCCTGTGGCAGTCTGCCCTTGCCAGGAGCTTGCAATTTTTGAAGGTCCATAATGTCTCTCTGATATATCAATATGAGAGAACCTTAAACTGTGAAAAAAACAATTCCCCAAAACAGTGAAGTGCAAGAGCACATTAGTAAAAAGGTTCTTGTACTAAGGAAACTGTGCCAAAGGTCCAATCGCGGCTCCTGAAACAGGAACTGATTAAAGTGAAAGGGCACAAACAGAAAATGAAAGTGCTCCATTTCTCCATAAATTGGATAGTTTAAAAATAGTAAACCACTACTAATTGCAATAAAAAGTGGTTTAGTAGCCAAATTAGACAATAATACAAAATGGTAGCTGTGACAGGGAGCTCCTGCCACTCTTGAGGACTGACCTTTTCTTAAATCTTTTGCAACAGTTCTTCTATTTCTTAGCCTAATCTATCCTTTACCATTTCTAGTCCATAAGGTTGGCCACCTATGGGCACCCCTTCCCTTTCTTGACTATGCTATAGTGTCCTCTTTAATTTCCCTTTTCCCTCTCAGGTCCTCGTACAGGGAGGTTATTGTGGTGACCTCCAAGCGTATGTAAAACAGGTTGTGTTTACCGTTGTTGCATTTAGTATGTAATAGAACTATGTCACAAAACACCTTGACGTGTATAGCTTATGTTTATGAAACCTGTAAATGTTGAAAATGCCATGGCACTAGGTGTTTTTGATAAAGGTAAAAAGTACTAGATGATTATTATAAAAATTAAGTTAGTCGTTCTATTTAAAATGCATGTAAATTGCTGTAAACTGAACAAGTCTGAAATTTCATGGTGATTTACATATATCCCACGATGCTTTGCATTGTGGAAGTATGTATAATGTTGTACTTTTTGAAACTTGATTTGCCAATACCCTTTGGGGTAACCTTTTTTTACAGTGATTCTGCACTGAGGTTCTTTGTCTATAGCTTGTTTTTGGTTTTTGTTTTCTTTTTGAGCCCCCACTACCCAAGCAAACACGGCCCACATAGGGATGAAGGGTTTTCACTAAAAATGTTTAGGTCAGAGATCAATGTCAGTAGGTATGGGCTAAGTGCAGAGACAGGACATGCTTAGTCTGTTGCTGCAAACTGATGTACTGAAGAAGGAATATGCCACTGCTGAAGGTTATTTCTGTATTTTGAATAAACATCACACAGAGATTGTGTGTTGAACCTGAAGTTCGGTGTCTGGTCCATCTGTTATGCCACAACCCCTCCACAGTAGTCAGCTAGGATGTTTACCAGAGAAACTGTAATTTACTGAAAACCCGAGCTAAACAGAGTAATCGAAAAAACTAAGGTACACGTTTAAAATAAACTACAAAATAAAAAAAACCCAACTGGAGAACCAGCAGTTACCTAAGTTCACTGTGTAGTGTCTGCTCTCTTCAGGCAGAGAAAATGCCAGAATAGAGCGCAGACGCAGAGTTTGAACTTACATTCCAAATTCTAAAATCTACATAGGTTCTAGCTCTGGGGTGTCACTCTAGGCCGAGATGACTGCGTAAAGAGAAAACATTTAAGTGAGTGATTCCTGGGGTTAGTAGATCATTCTACTCACATACTGTATAGCCAGCATATTGCGTTTAGGAATATTCAACTTGCTTATCTGCAACAAAGCAGACAGGATTAAAGACAAGAACAGTCAATTCACAGATGACACCAAGTTGCAAGAGAGAGTACAAAGTGAAGAAAGCATCATGGATATGAAAAGGGACCTAGAGAACTCACAGAGCTAGCAGCTCATTCATCCAAAAACCAAAAACAAAAAAAACCCCACAAAGTCATGCATGTTGGCAGGAACAATCCCAAGACAGAATATTGGCTGGGTGAGTAAAGCCTATGGTAACGACTGAGGAATAAGATACAGGCACAGTATAACATGACAAACAGAATGGCAAACAGAATGCTGGTTGATACAGGAAGAGGGTTCTTTAGCAGAACTGAGAGGGGATCCTACCTCTGTATAGATCCTTGGTGCGGCCACACCTGCAGTACTGTGCACAATTCTGGAACCCCCACCTGAAACAGGACATGGGTAGACTAGAGATGTACAGCGAAGGACATGCAAGATGATTTGGAGGCAGCGAGAAAGACATAAGAAGAGAAACTGTGTAACCAGAACATATACTCGTTAGAAAGCAGGGGAGAGAAACAGGAGAACTGTGATTAAAACCTTCAAATTTAATGTATGAAGGGCATCATAAAAAGTCAGTGGCCAACAACTATTCAAGTGCTGTGAGGGTTCCACCACTCGGAGGCATGGCTATAGCATGGTTACAACCTCATGGGGGAGAAGCAGTTCAAAAGTCACATACTAACATACCATTTGCCAGCAGATTAGGCCTTACGGTCTATCGAGTCTGCTCGATGAGAAATCTTTCATCACAGAGAAAGTGGTGGGGTAGTGTCAGGATGGCTGAGCGGTCAATGGTGCTGTATTCAGGCCACAGTCTCCCTTGAAGGTGTGGGTTCAAGCCCCACTCCTGACAATTGTTTCTATTTCTTCTGGAAGACCTGGGTTCGGCTAGTGACATAGACTGCTTGGAAACTAAATGAAGGAGAGACAGCTGCGGCAGTTCATGCAAAGGTCCCTCGCATGTGCTCTAGCACCAATGACATAAGGAATGATACAGGGAGCTTGGAGGCACGCATAGGGGGTTAAAATAAAAACTTTGTTAAAGCACCCCTAAGCACTACATTATAGTAAAGGGGCGCTACAGCTTTAAGAGCAGTCAAGGCTGCTATGTGTAATGAAGCGCTGCTTGTTGCTTGGGGGATAGCACTTCAATGCCCATGACAGGTAGGGGGAGTCACTACCCAGCCCCACTCTACCACAGGACGACAAGGCAGATAGGTAAGTATTGAACTCTGGGGCATTTATTAATCAAAGTTACTTAGTCTGCCTACAGTATGAACTTAAAAGTTGGGACCCTACATAAACTGTTCTGCAGCAGCCATTTTGGACACCTTTGATCACCCCAACAACCAAGCTGGATTCTAGGAGCCCAAGGACCTGCAGCTATGGCTCCTGTGCAATGGGTTTGGACAACCTTTGGCACCCAACAGCCAGCCAATCAGGTGTCAAAGAGACTTGATGTTTATTAATTTTGCTGATGGACAGCTGTTTGGACCAATGGAAAGCTGCCATTTTCCCCTGAAACCCTGGGACAATTTTTCAGCTCAGAGCAGTTGGTGGCAGAGGCTCTCTGAGTTCAGAGGGGAGTCGTGTGTGAGTGAGAGAGACAATTTGGGAAGTCGGCCCACAGCTTCTACTGCAAAAGCAGCAAGTCTTGCTGAAGTCTCCTCACTACCTGGCAAAGCCAACATACCTAGTTTCCTGTGGTAAGAACATAATTTGGCACCTAAGAATAGCCCCGTCAGTACGCAGGCTGGGACTGAGTTTCCAGAGCTTAAAATGGTTCCAGTGACCGACAGTAACACGCTGAGAAGTCTGCTGCATTCCCACTGCCTGGGGAGCCAGAAAGTGTTAACATTTGAAACTAGAAAGTGTGAAATCCTGCCTAGAGACTATATGCCTTTTTGGCCAGATAGGTGTCAAAGCTGCCACCAAACTGTGGTTGTTACCAGCAGGGAGTGAGAGATTGGTCGAACCCACGTCTGAGAAGGGACTGCATGCACTCAGGTTGCTCTGGGGAGTCAGCCCAGTATTGTCAATGTTAGGCAGTACTGAGCATTTGCCCCTGAGAACTGGAAGTCTTGACAGGTGAGGCGAGTGTGTGGCCCTGGTTCCTGAGTCTGGCATAATACAGCACGGAAAGAGATCCCAAAGGTGACAAGCTCAAGAGCCTGCAACTACCTGAAGGGGACAAGCTGGCAAACATCATGACCAACCTGGCCAGCTGCCAGCACTGCCACTCATGGTCCAGCACATCATCATGACAACTGTCAGCCCTCTGATCCTATTCAGACCCTGCATGGTGAACTGCAAAACCGTGAGTAAGTGTAGGGCCTGCCCTGAGCTGGGGAATCAAATTAGTTATTCACAGTTTCATCTTAAAAGTTTAAAGTTAAGTGTGCCAACGCTTGGCAACCCACAGCACTGATCAGGCCAACATCTTAATCTGTATGCCCAGACGAAATTAAAGAACACTGGTACCAGTGGGGAGGAGGGCTAGTTGCATGTTGTTGCTCTTAGGGGTTGACACAGTTACTGATGTGTTTCACTGCTGTTCTTAGTTACCAATTTTAGGCAACTGCTTTAAATGTGCATCTCCCATTCCCTCTTCCCCAATAATAAATATATTATTGTTGTTGCTGTTAAACCTGTCTGTGAGCATATTATTAGTGATGGCTAGTAATTGCATGCAACAACAGAGTGTTACATTGGTATATGGTATACTGTGTGTGAGGTGACTGGAAGAGGAGGTGAGTAGGTACAGCATCCCAGGAGGTTGTACCCTATAAACAGCTGGCCCACTATATTTACTCTGGGTGGAGGCACCATGCTATTATCCATTTCTATTTGGGAAAACGAAATTGAAATACCTGTAAATTTTCTTTCTCCAAAAGCAGGTCTCCAGGCTTCCATAAAAATGGGCTGTACCTCCTGATGCAGCTATGCAGGTAGGAACTAAGCTCTGCAGTTGGGGATATCCAGCCCTCCATTTTCTGTTTCCACCAGGTCTTCCAAAAGCAGTCCAAATGTGGAACTACTATCTGAACTTGGAAACAAAAACAAGAAAATTAAGCCACACACAGCTGACTGGCCAACTTTGTACATTCTGAGAGGGAAGTAGAAGCCCGGAGACTGCCATCGGAAAAGAACAAATTACTCACCTTAGTAATTGCATTTCTTCTAATGGAGTCTTGCTGTATTCTGACATATGCAGTTAGCCCCAGCACTTGAACTGCCCCGTAGATGAAAGAGTTAAGTCTATGCAAAAGCATAGAATGTTGAGCTCGAGTTCGGATTTCAAACCTCTGTCTGTGGCGCTTCAGAGTGTAACCATCAGATTCTTACGAGCAACTAACTATACCAATGGTGTGGAAACTGTAAACAATAAAACCAATAGTTAAAGAGATTTTCTTTGGGTCCCCAAAAGACTCAAATCAAGAACCCCAAGAAAAAACACACACACACATATATATATATATATATATATATATATATGTGTAATATTTTTAAAATAAACACAATACAACAACCCCACCCAAAGGGAGGGGAGCAAAATACACCCCTGAGGTGCAACACTGTACCTGCCAGCCCACATCCCAAAAAACTACGTTCTGAGAGGGGAGGCGGAGGGAGGGAGGTCAGAATACAGCAAGACTCTATTAGAAGAAACACAATTACTAAGGTGAGTAATTTTTTTTCAAACAACATGAAGTCTTGCTGTATTCTGACATATGCAGACTACCAAGCATTATCTCCATGGAGGAGGGTACCGAACCTATTTTGGGAAAAGGATCTGCAGTACTGCTGTACCAAACCTAGCATCACTTCTAACCCGGATATCAAGTGAGTAATGCTTGGTGAATGTATGGACTGTTTTCCAGGTGGCTGCTTTGCAGCTCTCTAGCAAGGGTATATCTCTGGCAGCAGGCAGAGAAGCGGCTGTACCGCTTTTCAGGTGGGCCCTCAGGCCTGAGGGAGGTGTTTTACCTAGCTTGGTATAGCAGAACTGTATATGAGCTACAATCCACCTGGCAATAGTTCTCTTAGTAACTGGCCTACCTTTTCCCACTTCACCATAAGTGAGAAACAGTTGAAGACAATCATTCCTATGTGTCTTAGTATGCTCTATGTAGTACCTAAGTGCCTTTTTAACATCCAAACTGTGCAATCTTCTCTCTCCTGAAGAAGAATGATCAGTGAAAAACACAGGAAGGGACATGGACTGGTTCAGATGGAAATCTGAAACCACTTTTGGTAAGAACCTCCTATTGGTTCTAAGGACCACCTTATCTCTATGGAATGAAATAAAATTTGGTTCGACTGCCAGGGCCTGTAGTTCACTAATTCGCCTAGCAGAAGTAACAGCTACCAGAAACACAGTTTTCCAGGTCAAGTACTTAAGTTCGGCTGAAGCCAAAGATTCAAAGGGAGTCTGCATAAGCTGTGCAATGCAGATATTGAGATTCCAAGTCGGGGTAGGATCCCTGAAAGGAGGGTTCATATGAATCAATCCTTTAAAGAACTTTGCAAAAACAGGGAGGGATGCCATAGAAGAGCACTTCCCTGCAGACAGAAATGCAGACACAGCTGCTAGGTGAACCTTCAAAGTGGCTGGCCCAAGGCCTAACTCATTTAGGTGAACCAGATAATGTAAAACTGGCAATACCTGCAGTCTCTGGCAGTATATCCCTCTGTGAACACAAACAAAAAATTACTCACTTTAGTAATTATGTTTCTTCTATTGGAGTCTTGCTGTATTCTGACAAGTGCAGTTAGCCCCAGCCTTTAAACTGCCCCAGAGAACAAAGGGTTAACATTTCTATGCAGAGCATAGAATGCTGAGCTCGATCTCGGTTGAAGTCTCTGTCTGTTTCCCTTTGAACGCTAACTGTCAGATTCTTATGAGTAATACTCTAATAGTATTCGATGTGGAAATTATAAAACAAAATTTTTTAATAGCCAACTGGCAACAACAAGTTTTGGACTACCAAAAGAAGACTCAAGTCAGGAAACCCAAAACTCAAAACCCAAACCAAACAGGAATATAACAAAATAAACACCCATACAAGAAGAGGGTGTAAAAAAGCACCCCTGAGGTGCAACACTGCACCTGCCCACCCACTTCCCAAAAACAGGTTCTGAGAGGGGAGGCAGGGAGGGAGGTCAGAATACAGCAAGACTCCAATAGAAGAAACATAATTACTAAGGTGAGTCATTTCTTCTTCAAAAAACTTGAAGTCTTGCTGTATTCTGACAAGTGCAGACTACCAAGCAGTACCTCCAAGGAGGAGGGACAGAACCTACTTTGGGAATAGGCTCTGAAGTACTGCTGTGATAAACCGAGCATCACTCCTAGCCTGGATATCCAGACAGTAATGCTTGGTAAAGGTATGGACTGTTTTTCAGGTAGCTGCTTGACAAATTTCTAACAGAGGGATATCCCTGGCAGCAGCTGTACCTCTTGTGGAATGAGCCCTCAGGCCTGAGGGTGGAGTTCTTCCCAGTTTTTCATAGCAGAACTGTATACAAGACACAATCCACCTGGCAATAGATCTCTTGGTGGCAGGTTTGCCCTTTCCCACTTCTCCATAAGTGAGGAACAACTGGAGGAAGTCAAACCTGTGACCCTTGGTACGCTCTATGTAGTAACTAAGGGCTCTTTTAACATCTAAACTGTGTAGCCTCCTCTCTCCTGAGGAAGAATGATCAGTGAAGAAGACAGGAAGAGACATAGACTGGTTTAAATGGAAGTCTGAAACCACTTTGGGCAAGAACCTTCTATTGGTTGTAAGGACCACTTTATCCCTGTGAAAGGAGATAAAATCAGGTTCCACCGACAGGGCTTGCAATTCACTGATACGCCTGGCAGAGGTAATGGCTACCAAGAACACAGTTTTCCAAGTCAAGTACTTAAGCTCTGCTGAAGACATAGGCTCAAAAGGGGGTTGCATAAGTTGAGCAATGCAAACATTCAAATCCCACGAAGGGGCAAGGTCTCTAAAAGGAGGATTGGTGTGAAGCAATCCTTTAAAAAATTTACAGAACACAGGATGAGAAGATAGTAAGGAAGACTTCCCCACAGACAAAAACGCAGAAACAGCTGACAAGTGTACCTTGAGAGTAGCTGGTCTGAGGCCTAGACCATTAAGATGGACCATATAATTTAGAACCCTAGGCAATCCAGCAGTATCTGGAGAAATATGCTTGTTAGAACACCAAATGCTGAATCTCTTCCATTTTGAAGTTATAAGTCTTTCTGTGGAGGTCTTTCGAGAAGCTTTGAGAATATCCAGAACCCCTTGGGAAAGATGCAGATCTGAAAACTCTAACTCTTCAAGAGCCATGCCTTGAGACTGAGAGACTGAAGACTGGGGTACCAAATTCTCCCTTGAAAGGATGTTAACAGGTTGTAATTCCTGGGAAGAGACAGGGGAAGATGGACTGCTAGGGACAGCAACAGGGGGTACCAGGGCTGTCTGGCCCAATCTGGAGCAATCAGAATCGCTTTGCAAAGTTGAGACCTTATTTTGACTAAAACTTTGAACAGGAGTGGGAAGGGAGGGAAGGCATAGAGAAACTTCTCTTCCCAATTCAGAATCAGGGCGTCCAGGGGGACTAAGCCAAAGACTGGAGGTCTGCAACAAAAGAGAGGGAGTTGGTGATTGTCTGGGGCTGCAAAGAGATCTATCTCTGGAGTGCCCCACCCTGAAAAAATCACTTTCAACACCTGAGGGTCCAGGGACCATTCGTGATGGCCCTGAGAGATACTGCTCAGTGCATCTGCTAGCACATTGTCCTTCCCTGGAAGGTGAACTGCTACCAAACAGGTTTACAGGGAATAAGCCAGGGACCACAACTTCATGGCTTCCGTGCACAAGGCCGTGGACTGAGTGCCTCCCTGCTTGTTGATGTACCACATGGTGGTGGTGGTGTCCGTTCTGACCCGAACCACCTTGTTCTGTACTGACTGAGAGAAAGCTTTTAGGGCCAGAAAAACTGCCCTGAGCTCTAGGAGACTGATATGGAGAAGGGATTCTTGGGGGGACCACAGCCTCAGGGCAGTGAGGGACCCCAGATGGGCTCCCCAGCCCAGAAGAGAAGCGTCCGTGGTAAGGACCACTGAACAAGGCTGAGTAGCAAAAGGAACACCTTGTCTTAAATTGTCCTGATCCTGCCACCACTGGAGGGCTTGGATCAAGGTCAGAGTTACTGGATCAGTTTGGTAAGAATTCTTCCTCTGAGACCAAAAGCTCTCAGGTGGAACTGAATATCCCTCATCTGGAATCTTGCCCCTGGACCACTGCTGCTGAAGCTGCCATGTGGCCCAAGAGCTGGAGGAAATGCCTTGCTGGTCGAGATACCCGAAGGCTGAAGGAAGAGGCTAGTTCCATAAGAACCCTTGCCTTTTCTAGAGGAAGAAAGGCTCTTGCTCTGAGTGTGTCCAGTTCTGCCCCTATAAAGGTAAGAAGCTGGACTGGTTCGAGAACTGACTTGGGAAGGCTGAGAAGAAATCCTAGAGAAGTGAGCACTTGCTGGGTCACTTGCAGGTGAGATTTGACTTGGTCTGGAGACTGGCCCACTATTAGCCAATCGTCCAGATATGGAAAAATGGAAATCTTTTGCGTTCTTAGAAAGGCAACTACTACTGCCAGGCACTTTGTGAAAACCCTTGGGGCTGAGGTTAGGCCAAAGGGCACTGCTCTGAATTGATAGTGGCCTGAGGGCAACTCGAACCTGAGGTACTTTCTGTGGGAGCACCTGATGGGAATGTGAAAGTAGGCATCTTTGAGGTCCAAGGAGGCTAACCAGTCCCCAGGCCTTAGAGAGGGAAGAATTATTCCCAGAGTTACCATCTTGAACTTTGGTTTTAAAAGATGTTTGTTTAGATATCTTAGGTATAGGATGGGTCACCACTCCCCTGTCTTTCTTGGGGTCAGGAAGTACCTGGAGTACAGTCCTTTGCCCCAGTGTAGGATAGGTACTCTCTCTATGGCTCTTAAGACTAGAAGAGAAGAAACCACTGCCTCTAGAGCAAGGGTTTCCGAGAGATTTGCAGGTGGAAAAGATCTGGCTCTCATCTTTAGAAATGTTTTGAAGCTAAGAACCAGTCCCTGGCTTACTACTTCCAGGACCCACTTGTCTGATGTAACAGACATCTAGTCCTGGACAAAGTAAGCCAGCCTGCCCCCTACTGGAATAGGAGAGTCAACCTGGGTAGGCCCATCAGGGTGTCTGCTTGGCAGGGGCCTTAGGCTGAGGAGTGGATGCAGCCCTGCTCATCCCCCTTCTGCCTCTTCCTCTGAAGAACCCCCTCTGTGAAAAGGAAGAAGAGGCCTGTGCTTGGTAAAGGGGCCTTTGAAAAGGCCTGCCCCTGCCCCTAGACTGCTGCCTTTGAGTTGTTGCCTACCTCTCCTTGGCCTGAGTACTCCTGTAAGTGGTCCTGTATTCATCAATTTTCGTCACGTAATTCTCTGTCTGCTCCCCAAATGGAGAATTACCCACTACAGGAAAATCCATGGCCTTAGCCTGGGTGTATTGCGAGAGGCTAGTACATCTGAGCCAAGCCATTCTCCGAAGAGTCACAGATGTAGCCATGACTCTTGAAGACACATCATTAGAGTCCACAACAGCATGAAACTGAACTTTAGATGCCTCAGTCCCATCTGCAGCCACCGCCTCCAGCTCCTTGGCAAGCTGGGGGGATGCCTGTTTAGCCAGTGCCAGTACAGTGTCCCACCTGGACTTCTGGTACCTAGCTGTATAGACCATATAATTCGCCTGTCTGAGTTCCAGGGAAGATGCCATGTACAGCTTTTTTGCCATGGCATCAACCTTCCTAGAATCTTTGTCTGGGTGGTGTGAAGCCAAGGGAATGCTTGCCTTATCACACACAGCAGCTGTCCATTCTTCTGTCCACAGGAGGTATAGAATTGGAGGACTTCAGAATTTTTTGTGTCTGTTTCCCAAAAGATTTGTGAAGGGGAATAGACAGTCTTCCTGGACTCTGGGATGTCCATCATTTCTACATAATCAGGCTCCTCCTGATCCTCCATTGCCTCTTCCACAGGAAGCTGGAGGGTCTCAGCCACCTTTCTGTAGAACATAAAGTGGGAAGGGGACTCAGAAAGCCTAGGAGGGGATACACCCGAAGGTCTGTCTGGGGAGATGTCCGGTTCCACAGGAACATCTAGACTTTTACCATCACTATCATCATCTTCAAACTCCCCTTCCTCCTCAAACTCCGGTTCATAAAATTCTTCTGAAGTATAATCGTGAACCGGGGGAAACGACCAAACCAAGCCCCTGCCAAAAGGTGCCAGATCGGTCGGAACCAGACGAAGCAATTCGACAATCCAAATTGCTCTGGCTATTTCTTCAGCGGTCGGAACATGGGACTTCTGGATGCGAACCGGACGATTTTTCTTTGCGCCTTCTTTTAGTTGGAACCGACCCCCTCGAGATCGGCTCTCCTTTTGCCCAAAGAAGTATCGCTCTGGTCAGAGGGCACTCCTTCTGGTTCAGTCGGAACCGAACCGGGCTTGCCATCCAGGTCAGCGGACTTCTCTGCCTCCTTTTCCCTCAGTCTACCTAATCTCTTTTACAGGGTAGATATGGGAAAATTTTTGCAAATTTGGCAGTCTGAATCAAGGTGGTCAAACCCCAGACAATAAACACAGGTGGTGTGGGGATCGGCCTTTGCAAAGACCTCCCCACATTCACTGCAGTGCTGAAACCCAGTGGGCCCGTTTTTTTTCTTGGGTTTCTCAGACAAGGCCAACCTACCCAAATTTACCCTTTTTTCGGCAACCACCAGGCAAGACTCCCTTATTGGTTCCTAACTGTGTCACGGGTCTTGGAAAAAAACACATTTCAAAACACGTTTTTTTTTAGAACCGGTAACAACACACTAAAGTTACACAAGAATTAAACAAATGATCGGTTTGGCTGAACCAAGCCACACTTTTTACAAGTTCCACAAAGAAAACACAGCACAAAACCTATCTAGTACTCACGGTACCACAGACAGAGACTGAACCGACTATGCGGGAAACTTTTTCGGTTAGAAACCAATGAAAAAGCAACACTTCAACTGACTTTCAAACCGAGCTGCAGGAGAAATCTCCGGAGCGACTGTTCAGTGAGGCGGAGTAAAGAATCTGACGGTTAGCTTTCCAAAGGAAACAGACAGAGACATCAACCGAGCTCGAGCTCAGCATTCTATGCTCTGCATAGAAAGATTAACCCTTTGTTCTCCAGGGCAGTTTAAAGGCTGTGGCTAACTGCACTTGTCAGAATACAGCAAGACTTCAAGTTGTTTGAAAGAAAGTGGCGGAGCTGGCCCCCCACTGGAGGACCCAGAGCTGGCATGATGGGTGTAGGGGTGGCAACCCCCAACCTGTCACTGAGCAGGCTTAGAGGAGGAGGAGGCTCCTGGACCTGCGCCTCGGCCTCCTTTATGGGGCTGTTGGGGACCCTGCTTGGGCGCCAAGCTTGAGCCTGCTGCTGCTACTGCTGTTGCTGCTGACCTTCTTGATAGGAGGATTACCTGACTGCAGGGGAAGAATGCCGAAAAGGCTTCTTCTTTTGCTTCTGCTGGTTCTTGCCCGAAGAACCCTTCACAGAAGTAGCATCCAAGGTGGCACTGGACTGCTCTATGCGCTGAAGGTGACTGGCCACTCCTGGACCGAACAGGACGGTGCCTAGGAAGGGCACGTCTGTTAACTTGTGCTAAGTATCCACCGGGAAGGAGGAAAGCCTCAGCCAAGCCCTGCGGCGAGTGGCCACTGTGGCTGCTAAGGAGCGGGCACAAGAATCCCCGATGTCCAGGGCCATCTGGAGCTGCTGTTTTGCGACAGCACAGCCCTGATCACGGACTAGCTTCACTGTGGTCTGCATGTCCGCTGGGAGATGAGGGAGGACTTTGTCTAATGACCCTAGGAGGGCATAAGAGAAGTGTGCCATTATGACAGCCGAGCTAGCCTGACGAAGGCCTAAGGAAGAGGCCGTATAGACCTTACGGGTGGAATGGTCCATATTTTTGGACTCCTTATCTGGGAGTCGGTCAGTGTCGGCTGAGCTACCTGTACGCCTGAACACAGAAGCGGTCGTCCAACTCTCGGCCGAAGAATTTTGTATGAACCCTTCCAGGGACCCCATGGGCACCGCGTACTTGCAGGCAATGTGGGCAGACAGTGCTGGGCAGGAAGTTGGGTGCTGCCAAAGTTCAAGGGCCAGGCCAACAATGGCTTCGGCCACTGGAAAAACCTCCGCCGGCGGGGTATCCCCCCCCCTTTGAGGATATCCGTAAGGGGGTACTCTGCCTTCTTCTGCATAGACTCCAGGGGCATTCCAGTGGATTCGGAGATCAGGCAGAGAACACCCTGTAAAGAGGAAGGGCCTTCCTCCAAACCCACCACGGACGACTCATCATCCCCAGGATGGGAGTGCAATCCGGTGGTGTCCAAGTCTGAAGAATCGGGATACAAAGGCCTCCCACCTAGGTCTCCCTCAATGCACCCAGGGCGATCGGGGATGACCATGATCGACAGACATCGGGGAAGCCCCTCCCTGAGGCTGCTTAGGTGGTGGTTCCACCAAAATTGGTGGAGAGACTGAGGCAGGCCGAACCAGAATACAGGCCGGCCCCACGGGCGGAGGAAACGAAGACTTCGGTTCTGGAGGGGTCGACGTCGGCCTAGGAGGCGGTAGCCAAGTGATGGCCAGGGTGGCTGGCAGAGCCGGCTTCTGCCTGGACAAAATCAGCTGTTGCCACATGAGATCTTCATAGCGTCGACGGAGTTTCAGCCGAAGTCTCTCCTCATCCAAGGAGGATGAAGATCTGTGGCGACGCCTCTTCTTAGAATGTTTATGACTCTTTTTTAGCTATTCGGCCGATGGGGTTCTGGACCTCGATCGAGGGAGTCAACCCATTCGATCAGGAGACACCGGTGTCGGTGAAAACCGAGGGTCCGGAACCGTTTCCTCGATGGGAACACCAGCGGGCTGGGTCTCCTCATCCAGAAAGACAAGGACCGGGAGTCCTTTCCAAAGAGTCGGCGACAGAAGGTCGATTGCGCTGAGAATAATCTCAGCCTCATCGTCCATTTTCTCGGTCCCTGGCCAGACAGGATATCCGAAAAGCTGGCGGCTGAGGATGCGATCTCAACCGAGGCCGAGACCGCGTGCTCTTGGGACTCGGACCTTTCTCGGTCCCAAGAACATCTTCATTTGGACAAAGACTTTGGGTCCTTATCCCTCTTGCGAGGGTGGGGGGAGTGCGAGTCCAAGGGTGCCTCACCCCTGGTGGGGAGAGACTGGCACAACTCCCTGAAGGAACCCGTAAAGGTGGAGCCAAGGTTAAGTGGAACAAAAAGGCTTTGATTGGCTGAAGCTTGAGCTGCTTCTTCCTCGAATGCTCCAGCTGCTCGGCGGATCCCACAGCCGTGGAAACCACCCACCTTGCCTCCTTTTATTTTACCGGGGGTTCCTTTTCTCCGGTCTCCCAAGTTTTAGGCGTGCCTTGTGGTCGTCCAGGATGTTGGGATAGAAGGGCAGGCAGAAATTGCAAGACGAGGTGTCATGTTCGACACCTAGGCAATAAACGCACGTTAGAAGGGGATCGCTGCACGACATCTTCTAGCCGCAGGTACACCGGCAAAATCAAGCGGATGATTTATCCTCCATATCCGATGCGCTACAACTGGAATCACTAACAGTTTTAAAGTTAGTTTGAGTAAAAACCGACGCTTTCAATCCAGGGCCTACGAATTGCTGTGAGAGCACGAGGGAACCTGTATCTTCCAGCAGAAAGGAAGATCTGGCATCATGGGGCGGAGCCAAGGTATATACCACCTGGGTGGGTGGGAGAAGCCAGCTTGAAAACTCCCGGCAAGATTTAAAAGGGAAAGAGACATACCAAGAAGTGTGGATGAACAACATATCCACGCTCCTAGAAAAGGGGGGTTTACAAAACCAACCCAGGAGGGCTGACAGAGCCCGTAATTGGAAAACAGGGGTTGCCTCCCAGAAAAGCTATCCCTTCCGCTGACTCTTGTCCCACATCAGGGAGTAGGTAGAGAGAAAAGGGAAGGGACAGCACTGCCCAGCATCTGGTTACAGGGAGGATGGGTGTAATGAATGGTGAAGATATCTGAGAAGATCAATAGTTAAGATCAGTATGTAATTTCCATATCTTCCCCAAATTAATCTTCACATTCATTACCTATGGGTCCGAGTGTCAAGATGGCAAACCCTGAGGGGAAAAAAATATTTCCCCCAGCCTCCTGTGGGGGATAACCACAAGAGGAGGGGGCCGATTTGCAGGCCTGGTGAGGTCTGAGGACTGGAATGGGCTGGTGAGTGCTCCCGAGACCCAGGAGGTGGAAGGCACCCTGCAGTACTTGCAGTGCCCTACGTGAAAAGAAGTGGGCCCCCCCAGAAAGGTAAGGATATCATCCTACAACAGGCCAAGGGTGGCAACCTAGACAGGCGAAGCCACACACTCTGCCTAATGCAAACGAAAGTTCCCACCAGCCTGAAAGTCACAACGTTGGCATCGTAAACTGCTGCAGAGAGGTGTCTTGCCAGCTCCAGGGCTTGAACGGTGAGGCAAATGGCTTGCCTGGTTCCCTCACCATCAGGCAGAGCTGCTAGAATCTGTCCTAGCAGTGTCCAGATGTGCCTAGCACAGGCTACCTAGTGTGTGTGATGTTCCACTATCCGCAGAAGACGACGTGCTGAAGAAAACATCCTTCTCCCCCACCAGTCAATCTCAGCAGAGTCAGCATCGGGGGGGGGGGGGAGCAGTCATGATGAGGGCGACATTGCCCAGATGGGGTGTCCAGGAGCCCAGGCCCAAAGTGGCTGGGGCATGGCACCTTGAGACTCTGCTGCGCGCAATACTTGTGCATACAGTCCCTAGGGGCAGATGAAGGGGCGGCAGGACACTGCCAGACAGTATGCAAAGCTTCCACAAATGCATTGGCCAGGGAAGGATGACCAAAGTGTCAGCATTGTATTCTCCTAGGAATGGCAACATCGCACAATCCATGTTCTGTCCGACAAAATGGGAAAGGCGGAGCTCCTTCATCATCTCCGACAGGAAACGCTGGTAGGATGTAGAGCCCCCATCAGCAAAGAAGTGGCGAGAGGAATTCCCTTCCTCGTTGGAAGAAGCCGAAGGTGAAGAGAAGTCCGAATCAGAGTTAGGCAGTGTAGAAGTCTGACGTCTAAAAATGACCTCGGAGATGACCCTGAGGTGCCATGGGAAAGCACCCGCCGAAGCCCTGAACTGCTCCCAGGTGAGAGGGCCCCCAGGGCCAAGAAGCCCAAGGAAAGGAGGAAGAGAAGGCACAGAAATCGGAGGAGGGACAGCCTGGCCATGCCAGGAAGGTCCTCTGCCAGAGCTGTGCGTTCGTGCAGGGAAATCCTCCCGAAGGGGGGGCTGCCAAACCCACTCACTGCAGTGCACCCAACTGTCGAGGGGTGGGCCAGGGGTTGTGCCTGGGGAGAACTCCCAAATGGGGAGGCTGAAGCTGTGCAGAGTCCATCTTGGCAGAAGACACCAGGAGAAAGGACTGCTGTGCGACTGGACTTCTCTGCTGGGACTAAAGTAGAAGAACTTTTGCACTTGGACCTTTAATTTAGGGTAAAAAAAAACTAACATACAAAACAAAAAAAAAGTGTGTGTGTGTGTGTCTGGGTTAACTGAACTGAATGGGTATCTGAACAGTTACAGGTGTAAATATCAGGTGATTGGAAGGACTTAACTGCTGTGAGGTTTAAATTATTGATAGAAAGATCTAGTAAGTAGGGGGAGTGGCTTAGCTAGAAGGAAGCTACATCTAAAGACTGCCTTAGAAAGATTCTGCTAATATCTTGGCAGAACACACCAGGAGAAAGGACTTCTGTGTGACCGGACTTCTCTGCTGGGACTACATTGCCCTCCTTCCCTCCCCTCCACCCAAAGCTAGTTTTATTTTTATAGGCACAGGATTTGACTGACAACAGGAACTTCCTGTTTGCGAGCAGGAAGTGAGTGATCACAGAACCACCAAAGACCCACCATCCTAGAAGGGCAAGAGTAGCCTCCGCCCTCTAGCTTGCTGGAGGTCTGCCTCTGAGCAAGTAAGTGGTCTACTGAGAAATATAGGATATTCTTGTCTCAGAACAGGACAATCAGGAGCTTAAAGGGCACACAGGCAGAAAGTAAGGAGAGAGAGAAAAAAAACAGAGAAAAGAGTAAGGATTGAAAACAGTTAAGGGGCCAGAAGTAAGACATGATTGGAGTGGTGCAGTGCAGTGGCTGTGGAGCAGCAGTCTTCCGGGAGACGTTCTGGAGGATGCAGTGTTGTCCCATCTGCAGGCACCTCTCTGGGCTGAGGGAGGAGGTTGCTCATCTCCAGGCTGAGTTGACCAGGATTTGTGGGACCTCCTCTTCCATCCAGGGACCACCAGTGCCACTGCCGTTGCCTCAGAGGTTGCCAAGAAAGAGGAGCGGTTGGACCACAGTGGGCTCAGGGAGGGTGAGGGTGGTGGAACAGAGGCGCATTCCTCCAGTTGTACCTCTGCACAATTCCTATGCCATTCTGGCAAAGTGTGGTTCCTCTATGGAGGCACCCGCAGTGGAGACCAAGGAGGATGCTGGGAACCTCCACAAAGGAGACCCACAGGAGGGTGGCAGGGACCCTGCAGGGAAGGAAACAACTCCTGGTGGGGGACTCCATTGTTAGGAAGGTAGAACTGGGGGAGGAAGGGGAGAGGGAGGTAAGGTGCCTGCCTGGCGCCATGGCTTGGAGGAACAGGGAGCGAATCCTCAAGATTGCCAGAGCAGCTACACAGGGGAGGGAGCTGGATGTCATTGTCCACCTAGGGACAAATGACCTGGCTAAGAAAGGGATCAGAGAAGTGCAGGAAGAGTTTGTGGAATTGGGGAGGGGCCCTTAGTCAAGTAGCACGCACGGTAACCTTCTCAGGGGTGCTGCCCATCTATGGCATAGGAGAGACTAGGGTGTTCCGCACCATGGGATTCAATCAGTGGTTGAAAAACTGGTGTGGAGCTCAGGGATTTGGCTTCATTGGGGACTGGGGGTCCACCTGGAGTGATGCAAGCCTATACTGGCATGATGGGCTGCATCTGTCCGGGAGGGAACCAGGATCCTAGGTGATAGGTTTAAATGCTTCATTGGCAAGCTTTTAAACTAGCCAAGGGGGAGGCACTGGAAAGGAGCAGGAGATCCTAGCCCCCTATAATCACAGTAGTAAGTGCGGCAAACACCAACATAGAGGTGTCGATAGGGAGAAGGGCAGGGGTAAATGGAGAAAGTGACAAAGGCAAGAAGGACAGGGATGGGGCAAAGGGAGTAAGGCCATCAGGAAATGGATGGTAATGAGTACCAATGCCCGTAGTCTGGGCAACAAGCTCCCTGAACTGGTGGCCTTGATGGAAGAGGGATGCCTGGATATCGTAGCAGTCACAGAAACATGGTACACAGAGAACCATGACTGGGATGTTAACATACCAGGGTACATAACCTACAGGAGAGACAGACAGGGGAGAAGAGGGGGAGGAGTAGCTCTCTCTGTAAAGGAAGAAATAAAAGCAACTGAACAAAAGAGTAAACAGGGAGGAGAGGAGGCACTGTGGGTCACCTTGGAGACTGGAAAGGGCACCACAATCCACACAGGGGCTGTGTACAGACCCCCCATGTCAGAGGGAGGGAATGGACAAGGATATGATAGAAGGCATTCTTAGAATGGCAGAGAAATGGGAAATACTATTGATGGGAGACCTGAATATGCCAGATGTTAACTGGAGCACATTTGCTGCAGCCACATCCAAGAGCAGGGCCATTCTTGATGCCCTACAGGTGGCAGGCGTTAGACAGCTAGTTTCGGAACCCACTCGTGAGGGAGCAATCTTAGACCTTGTACTCTCAAACGGGGGCAGTGAAAGGATCTCAGATCTAGAAGTGGGTTGCCATCTGGGGACAAGTGACCATTAAACAGTGTGGTTCACGTTAAACTCAGCTACAGAGCCAAGCCATACAAAAGTGAGGGTACTGGACTTTAGGAGAGCTGACTTTGGCAAGATGGGAGAGTGCCTCAGAAAAGCACTAGCAAACAGGCTAGAAGGAGGTGTGGAGCAACAATGGGAATCATCAGAACTGCCATCACAGAGGCAACAAGCCTTTGTGTGAAGCAAAAACAAATCAAACGAAAGAAAAGCCACTATGGTTCTCAAAAGAGGTGGCTGTGAAAGTCAGGAAGAAAAGATAGCATTCCGGAAGTATAAGGAAACACAGAAGGAGCAGGACAGAGAGCTGTACCAGTTAAGGCAGAAGGAAGCAGGGAGGGAAGTCAGAATAGCAAAGGCCCAAACTGAGGAAAAGATAGCCAACTCAGTTAAGAAGGGGGATAAAACCTTTTATAGGTACATCAGCGAGTGTAGAAAGACAAAGGGAGGGATAGTGAGGCTGAATACAATGAACGGTGGGTGGGCAGAGGGGGACAGTGAAAAAGCAGGGATACTGAACGAATATTTCTGCTCAGTATTCACAAAAGAGGAGGGGGAAGTGCCTAATCCAATTAACAGAAGCACTCTTGATAGGGGGGTCGATCCCAGTCCTTTCACAGAAGAAAGGGTTCTGCAAGAACTCCTAAAACTGAAGGTGGACAAAGCAATGGGTCCTGATGGAATTCACCCCAGAATTCTAAAAGAATTAAGGGAGGAACTAGTGAAACCACTGGCTACTCTTTTTAATAAATCATGGGAGGATGGTGTGGTACCCGAGGACTGGAGGAAGGCGGATGTGATTCCCCTTCACAAAAGTGGGACAGAGACTGGAAACTACAGACCCGTCAGTCTGACCTCTGTCGTAGGGAAAGTGATGGAGTCACTTCTGAAGGAAAGAATAGTTGAGTACCTAGAGGCCAGTGGAGCACAGGACCCAAGGCAGCATGGATTCACAGCGGGAAGGTCAGGTCAGACGAATCTAATAGATTTCTTTCACTGGGTGACCAAAGTAGTAGACCAGAGAGGGGCTGTGGACTTGGCCTACCTAGACTTTAGCAAGGCATTTGACACAGTCCCACACAAAAGATTAATAGTCAAATTAACCAGCCTGGGAGTGGGTCCCAGGGTGGTAGCCTGGGTAAAACATTGGCTGCACAACAGGACACAGAAGGTAATTGTAAATGGAGTCCACTCTGAAGAAAGAGAGGTTACTAGTGGGGTACCGAGGGTTCAGATTGGGTCCAGTCCTTTAATGTCTTCATCAGTGACATTGCAGAGGGACTGAAGGAAGTATGCCTTTTGCAGATGACACAAAGATCTGCAACAGGGTTGATACACAAGGAGGCGTGGAAAGGATGAAAAGGGACTTGGCAAGGTTGGAGGAATGGTCAGAAGTATGGAAGCTAGGATTCAATGCAAGAAGTGCAATAATGCACCTGGGAAACAAGAACCCAGGGAAGAATACACAATGGGTGGGGAGGTAGTAACAACAACAAAAAGGAAAGGGACCTGGGGTAATCATATCAGATGACTTAAGGTTAGCAAGCAATGAAAAGGCAGTAGGGAGGGCTGGGGGTATACTGGGATGTATAGGAGAGGCATCAGCAGCAGAAAACAGGAAGTTGTTATCCTCTGTACAGACAGTTGGTGAGACCCCATCTGGAGTACTGTGTCCAGTTCTGGTGACCCCATCTGCAAGGACATAGACAGGATAGAGGTAGTCCAGAGGAGGGCAACTAAAATGGTGCAGGGTCTGCAAGAGAAGCCTTATGAGGAGAGACTAAAGGAGCTTAATATGTATACCCTTGAGGAAAGAAGGGAGAGGGGGGACATGATAGAAACTTTTAAGTACCTCAGTGGAATCAACAAAGTCCAAGAGGGCAGCATTTTTCAGAAAAAGAGACTTGCAAGAACAAGGGGACACAATTTAAAGATAGAAGGAGGGCAGTTCAGGGGCAATGTGAGGAAGTATTATTTCACAGAGAGGGTAGTGGATGCATTGAACAGCCTTCCTGAGGAGGTTGTGGGGTCTAAAACTATGGGAGAATTCAAGAATGCATAGGACAGACATAAGGCAATTCTTGAGGGGGGTAGGAAGAAATAGGCTGTTGGTTAACTAGGATCTACGGCCTATCCTGTAGGTAGGGAAATGGGCAGACTAGATGGGCCAAGCGGTCCTTATCTGCCGTCAAAGTCTATGTTTCTATGGGCAGGCTGTTGCCCCCACCAACTAAAGGACCCCTCTGCAAAGCAAAGGAAGGCAAAGACAGGTCCGCGCTGAGACCCTGAACAGTTTTCCATGGGGATCCCCGAGGGAGTCGCCGCTCAGACCCGGTCCTGCCAACCCTCTGCTCTACAGAGAGATCTGTCCCATGGAGGGGGCCTAGTGGAAGAATCCAGACTGGGCACTTTGGGGAGGATAGCCCCAACTCCGACAGATGGAGAGGTGGGACCCTCCTGAGTATCCTCCTCATTGGCTGGGATCCAAATCACAGTAGGTCTGAGACATGGTTTATCAGTAGCCACACTTGAGAGACTTCAGTACCTGGCTATGTACTTTTGAGAAGAGACCAAGATGCAAAAAGGGGGGGGGAGTGGCTCTGTATGTCAATGAAAATATCAAAGCTACAGAAATTCAGAAGACACATAAGAGGCCAGAAGAACTGTGGGTCACCCTGGAAACAGGAAATGGTACATCCATAAAAACTGGGGTTGTCTACAGGTCCCCAGACCAGGGGCCGGACACAGACACATTACTGTTAGAAGATATACAAATCATGACAGCTAAAGGGGAGGTTCTGATAATGGGAGACTTCAACACGCCAGATACAGATTGGTCAATACCAGCAGGAACATCTGCCAGAACTAGACACATGGTGGATTCCCTGCAGGGGGAGGGCCTCAAACAACTGGTACAACAACCCACAAGAGACAGGGCTATCCTACATCTAGTACTGACCAACGGGGAAAGGATCACAGATCTCCAGGTAGAAGGTCACCTGGGGGCCAGTGACCATTACATGGTATAGTTCAATTTGGCCACTACAACTAAATCAACCCATTCCAAGGCAAAAATATGGGACTTCAGAGGAGCTGAATTTGATAAGATGGCCAACAGAGTTAAGCTAGCCCTGGCAAAAGAAATACAGGTGAAGGGGTACAGGCAAACTGGGCAAGCATTAAGGATGCAATACTTGAAGCAACATCCCATTGTTTTACAGAGAAAAGGAAGCGCAAAAGAAGAAGGAAACCACTTTGGTTCTCAAAAACAGTAGCAGAAAAGGTCAGAGCCAAAAGGCTGGCCTTCAGGAAATATAAGGGAACACAGCGGGATGAAGACAAGGAGGCATACCAAACTTCCCTAAGGGAAGCAGGGAAGGCAGTAAGGCAGGCAAAGGCCCTAACTGAGGAAACACTAGCACAAACAATAAAAGAAGGTGAAAAGACTTTCTATGGATACATTAGTGAAAGAAGAAAGTCCAGAGGGGGTATTGCTAAGATCAAAGGAGATAAGGGGGCGTGTGAGGAGGAGGACCATGTAAAAGCATCTATCCTAAATAGATACTTCTGCTCAGTATTTACTGAACAGAAGGTAGGGCAGGGCCCACAGTTCAGCACCATGGACACATGGGAGAGGGAGGTGAGCACTAGTTCCTTCACAAAAGAAAGGGTCCTACAAGAGCTCGATAAGCTCAGGGTGGACAAGGCAATGGGACCTGATGGCATACATCCCAAGGTACTAAAGGAGCTAAGCATGGAACTAGCAGAGCCATTATCAGAACTGTTTAGTGAGTCTCTGAGCACAGGAGAGGTCCCAGAAGACTGGAGAAGGGCTCATGTGATCCCTCTCCACAAGAGTGGTAGCAGTGAGGAGGCAGGGAATTACAGACCAGTCAGTCTTACCTCAGTAGTGGGCAAGATTATGGAGGTACTCCTTAAGGAAAGGATAGTGCAACACCTGGAATCCATAGCAGCACAGGATCCAAGACAGCATGGGTTTATAAAAGGAAGGTCCTGTCAAACTAATCTCATAGATTTCTTTGACTGGGTGACCAGAGTGGTGGACCAAGGGGGAGCAGTTGATGTCGCCTACTTTGACTTCAGCAAAGCTTTCGATACAGTTCCACATAGAAGATTGATTAATAAGCTGAGTAGGCTCGGGGTGGGTCAGAAGTTGGTCAACTGGGTGGCAAACTGGTTGACGAGCAGAAAACAGAAATTGGTGGTAAATGGTATACAGCAGGGTTTTAAATAATTGATTAGCAGTTTTTTTCTTGGGACAATACTAACTGTACCGAAAGTATTTATATAGGTTTTCTTGAAGTGTTATGTTTGTTAAACACAGTGAGGCAAGTGCTATGCATTTTCACAATGTTTTAGCACTTTTATGAAAGAGCAAAACGCTAATCAATTCTTAGAGTAAAATAAAACCCTGTACAGTCAGAAGAGATGCAAGTCACAAATGGGGTATTTCAGGGATCAGTCCTGGGGCCAGTCCCCTTCAATATCTTCATCAGTGACACTGCAGATGGACTGGAGGGTAAGGTTTGTCTGTTTGCAGATGACACCAAGATCCGCAACAGAGTAGATGATCCAGATGGGGTGGGCAGAATGAGAAGAGATCTGGATAAACTAGCAAAATGGTCGGAAGAGTGGCAACTGGGGTTTAATGCAAAGAAGTGCAAGATCATGCACATAGGGAAGAGAAACCATGAAGCCACCTATAGGTTGGGAGGGGAGTTGTTGGTAGTCACAAGGGAAGAAAGAGACTTGGGCATCATTATCACCAATGACCTGAAATCATCCAAGCAGACCACTAAAGCAGTAGACAAGGCTAGAGGGATGTTAGGGTGTATTAGTAGGGGTATCACAAGTCGGAAGAGGGAGGTAATAATCCCTCTTTACAAGACACTGGTTAGGCCCCATCTGGAGTACTGCATGTAGTACTGGAGGCCACACCTTCACAAGGAATTAACCAAGTTGAGGCAGTCCAGAGAAGGGCAACCAAAATGGTGCAGGAACTGCATCAGAAAACATATGACGACAGATTAACGGAGCTCAATATGTATACCCTAGATCAAAGGAGGGAGAAAGGTGATCTGATTGAAACATGCAAACACCTTAAGGGCATTAACAAGGTGAAAGAGTCTAACATGTTTCAATATAAGAAAAATAGCAGGACAGGAAGACACAGCATGAGATTAGAGGGAGGCTGATTAAGGGGTAATATGAGGAAGTTCTATTTCACAGAAAGGATGGTGGATGCATGGAACGGCCTACCTCAGGAAGTGGTGGATATGAATATAGTGCAGGGCTTCAAACAGGCATGGGATAGGCATAAGGGAGCAATATACATGAGTATGAATAGATAGGCCATTGGAAGAGCAAAGGCCGATGGCACATTTATAAGGTAGAAAAAGAAATGGGCAGACTGGATAGGCCTTATGGTCCTTATCTGCCGTCAACTTCTATGTTTCTATAGGTCTGGGTCTGACCAACAGAAGTACACCTGCCCCCAAGCCAACACTGGCCACGGCGCTGGAGACTGAGGTGGTGCCGATTTCGGTGCTGAAGACTGAGGCAGTGCAGACTGCTGCACCGCCACCCGAAACAGTACCAGTCAAAGCACTGCCACTCACAGAGTCTCCAGAGAGGGCCCAGAGAGAGCCCCCAGAACCATAGGTGGCGCCAGACGGGTCCAGAGCGGTGGCGCCACCCGCAGCACCGCCAGATGACGACGGCTTGGAAACCTCGAGAGGCCCAGGCGGAATCCGAGGAGCCCGGGATCATCCAGGTCATCGTCCTCTGAAGCGGGGGATGAGATCAGGGAGCTCTCGAAATGGGCCACTCCCAGAATTAGAGGCTCCCCGGCACCAAGGGAGGTGTCGGGGAGCCCAAACATGCAGTTGGCGCTGCCCTGCTCACTGGCCCTGGAGACAGCACTGAGAGACAGGGCAGAGACCGAGCATGGTCCCGAAGGGAACACCCGAGTACAGCCCATGTATAGCTCTGACTCCACCTCGGGAGTCATCCGGGCCTCCGAGGAGGTGCTGGACTGCGAGGGTGACCAGTCGCCCCCCCAGAAGGAGGAGGACGGCTGCCCCACCAACCACTTGCTGGGACCCCTTTCCCTAGCTATCTGTGGAGCAGAGGCGGCGTCCTCCCCGCTGGCTCGTATAGAGCTGTGAGGGCTCAGGGGTGGAGCCCAGCGACCGTATCTTGGCATCCCAAGTGTGATGACACCTACCAAAAGTTGGGGGACAGGTCTCTCCCCAAACGCGCTGCATGAATAATGAGAGTACGACAATCCACAGACTAACAGGTGTCGCACTTGTCCATCATGTGGCGGGGCCCCTGACAGGCAAATCAATGGTCATGGGGGTCTGTAATGGTCCTGGAGTTGCCACAGGGGCACCGACGCATAGAGGCAACTCACGCACGTTTGGAAACCGATCTACGCCCCGACCCCGACATACCATCACGTGAATAAAATAATAAAATTGGGAAAATACCACAAAACTACTTGGCGCCACGATAATAACAAGAAAAGAAAACTCCAACACCAGTGCTCACAGCACCGGATAAGAGTACAGACCTAGGTGGACTTCGTGACGCTGTTGCTTGAAGCAGTTTTACTGAACAGGATCTTTCCTCGACAGCAGAAAAAACAGAACTGAGTTATGGAAGGGGTAGGTGTCAGTTACTGGCCAACCCACGAGCACCACGTAGAACACTGGCCTCATGAGCAGCACTATCCTGACATCGACTACTCCAGCTCAGAAAAATGTAAAGAGGCAGCACCGTTTTTCTTTCCATGCAGGGTCCTGACCTCAGGTAGGACCCATAGGTAATGAATAGTGAAGATTAATTTGGGGAAGATTTGGCTCTTCTGAAGGACAGATCTTAGTCCTGGAATGCACCCTATCAGCTTTTAGCTTAACATCAACGCACACAATTCTGTGATAGCTGGAACCCAGTGATTTCATCTCCAAGACCTTCCCTATGCTGTCCCTGTTTGTCACAACTAGGTCCAGTATGACCCTTTTTTCTAGTGGGTACCAGGACCCTGTAGCTAAGGAATGTCTATTGCATCTCATCTACCCTGGCTCTTTGTGCTCTCTGCTGCTGGGATGCTCTAGTCTTCATCCAGCAAACTGAAATCCCCCAATAACATCACCTCGCCAGTCCTACCATCCTGTTAATCATTTTTCCTTTCTTTATTTTTTTTGTGCCTGTAGAGGCCTATACACCACTTGGTTCCTAATCATTCTTTCTCCCCCAGCAATTACCTGTACCCATACTGTTTCAGTCTCCCTGACATAGCCTACTTCCTGAATTTCTGAGGTTAAGTTGCTTTCCTCAACATATAATGCCACTCCACCTCTCCTCCCCTTTTCCTTACTCCTGCTGGACATTGTGTTCCCCAGTACTCTCATTTCCCACTCATGGTGCTATGTTGCCCACACTTCTAGCACCACCACCATGTCCAAGTGTCCCTCGGCCATTATTGCCCGGAGATCACAGGTCGAATGGCTCAGGCTCCTGGCATTAGCACACATCACTCTCCATACCTGATGTTTTTTCTCCAATGTCTGGTCTCCCTCAGATAGGTGTCCTTGAGACCTTCTGTTTCTGTGCTTCCTTTTGCTGTGTTCCACTGCCCCTGTCTTTTTCCAGCTTGTCCCAGTCCTGCACCTCCTTTGTGATTATTTTTCCTATTTGCCCTAATATGGCTACCCCTTCCTCCCCTCCCAACTAGCTCCAACTGTGCGGGGAGGCCCTCCTGGCCCACCTCAGTTGTGTAGATGTGACTATTTTTAACCGGGCTGCCTCCCCCTCACCTAGTTTACAGTCTTCTATAGGTGTTGCACAAACCCAAGCCTCTGCATGCTGGTGCCCTGCCTCCCCTGTTCGGGTGCAGGCCATCCCTCCTTTAGAGCCTCCAAGCCCAGTAAATGTAGCTCTAATCTCTTAGGAAATGAAAACCCTTCCCACTGCATCACTCCTTTAACCACCCATTAAACTGCTCTATTTTGAGTTGCTTCTAACGCCTGAAGCATGGCTACAGAAGCACCTTAGAAAAGGCCACCTCTCCTGCCCTGGGAGTCCTGCCTAGGGTACAGAAGCTTTTCTCACCTCTTCTATACTGTTACACTTGGCCCCCACACCCATATTGGCAACCCACTATACACCGCTGACAGTATCTTTTATGTTATGAGTTATAATAATTACTAACATATTAGGGCACAGTACCCACCATATAAGAGCGGAATCAGGGACTTATTATTGATTATTGTAAGGTTCTTTATACTTTTCAACAATGCACTGTTATGTTTTTTGTGCCTAATGCCTAATGAGAAATTACCATTATTGTAACACCAAGTGTGGTCTGTACCACCATCATGTGGATCTTTGTACAACTGCACCTGTTTTTGTATAACTGCACCTGTTTTTCTATTTTATAACTTAAGATTCTCTGTTCTATGAAAACTGCTAAGATAGCATTTTTATACATTGTAATGATAACCAGGAGCCACCCAGTTTTTGGCCAATATGGCTTATCTGTAACACTAACAGTAATTATAATATATGCATGGGCTAGCCATTGCTATAGCTACTATCCTACTATAAGCATAGGCATCTGACACAGTACCGCACAAAAGATTAATATTCAAATTAACCAGCCTGATAGTAGGTCCCAGGGTGGTAGCCTGGGTAAAACATTTGCTGGACAAAAGGACACAGAAGGTAATTGTAAATGGAGTCTACTCTGAAGAAAGATGGATTACTAGTGGGGTACCGCAGGGTTCAGTACTGGGTCCAGCCCTTTTTAATGTCTTTATGAGTGACACTGCAGAGGGAATGGAAGGAAAAGTATGCCTCTTTGCAGATGACACAAAAAAAATTACTCACCTTAGTAATTATATTTCTTCTAATGGAGTCTTGCTGTATTCGGACAATTGCAGTGATTCCCAACCTTTGAACTGCCCCAGAGAACAAAGAGTTAACTTTCTATGCAGGGCATAGAATGCTGAGCTCGAGATCAGTTGAAGTCTCTGTCTGGAGTGTTTTGAACTTAAACCGTCAGATTCTTACGAGCCCAACCAAACTAAAAATTCCATGTGGAAATTGTAAAAATTCTTACTAACCAACTGGCTGAAAAAAGTTTTGGATTCCAAAGGAAGACTCAAGTCAGGAAACCCAAAAACAAAACCCAAAGTACTAAAATTAACAATGATAAATAAGTACCCAAACAAAAAGGAGGAGGGTGCAAACAAAAAACAACCCTGGAGTGCAACACTGCACCTGCCCACCCACTTTCCAAAAACAGGTTCTGAGAGGGGAGGCAGAGAGGGAGGTCAGAATACAGCAAGACTCCATCAGAAGAAATATAATTATTAAGGTGAGTAATTTTTTCTTCAAACAACTTGAAGTCTTGCTGTATTCTGACAACTGCAGACTACCAAGCAGTACCTCCAAGGAGGAGGGACAGAACGTACTTTGGGAATAGGCCCTGAAGTACTGCTGTGCTAAACCAAGCATCACACCTAGCCTGGATACCAACAGAGTAATGCTTGGTAAAGGTATAGACTGTTTTCCAGGTGGCTACTTGACAAATTTCTAAGAGAGGAATATCCCTGGCAGCAGCCAGGGAAGCAGCTGTACCTCTTGTGGAATAAGCCCTCAGGCCTGAGGGTGGAGTTGTTCCCAGTTTTTCACAGCAGAATTGTATACAATACACAATACACCTGGCAATAGATCTTTTGGTGGCAGGTTTGCCCTTTCCCACTTCTACATAAGTGAGGAACAACTGGAGGGAATCAAACCTGTGACCCTAGGTACGCTCTATGTAGTAACTAAGGGCTCTTTTGACATCTAAACTGTGTAGCCTCCTCTCTCCTGAGGAAGAATGATCAGTGACGAAAACAGGGAGACACATAACCTGGTTTAAACGGAAGTCTGAGACCACTTTAGGCAAGAACCTTCTATTGGTACTAAGGACCACTTTATCCCTGCGAAATGAGATAAAATCATGTTACACTGACAGGGCTTGAAATTCAGTGATACGCCTGGTAGAGGTAATGGCTACCAGGAACACAGTTTTCCAAGACAAGTACTTAAGCTCTGCTGAAGACATAGGCTCAATGGGGGGTTGCATAAGTTCAGCAATGCAAACATTCAAATCCCACACAGGGGCAGGGTCTCTAAAAGGAGAATTGGTGTGAAGCAATCCTTTAAAAAATTTACAGAACACAGGATGGGAAGATAGTGAGGAAGATGTCCCCACAGAAAAAAATGCAGAAACAGCTGACAAGTGTACCTTGAGAGTAGCTGGTCTGAGGCCTAGGCCATTAAGATGGACCATGTAATCCAGAACCGTAGGCAATCCAGCAGTGTCTGGAGAAATCTGCTTCTTAGAACACCAAATGCTGAATCTTATCCATTTGAAGTTGTAACTCTTTCTGGTGGAGGGCTTCCGAGAAGCCTTGAGGATATCCAGAACCCCTTGGGAAAGATGCAGATCTGAAAACTCTAACTGTTCAAGAGCCATGCTTTGAGATTGAGAGACTGAAGAGTGGGGTACCAAATCCTTCCCTGAGAGGATGTTAACAGATTGCAATTCCTGGGAAGAGACAGGGGAAGATGGACTGCTAGGGACAGCAACAGGGGGTACCAGGGCTGTCTGGCCCAATCTGGAGCAATCAGAATCACCTTGCATGGTTGAGACCTTATTTTTAGCAAAACTTTGAACAGGAGTGCGAAGGGGGGAAAGGCATAAAGAAACTTCACCTCCCGATTCAGGATCAGGGCGTCCAAAGGGACTGAACCCAGGACTGGAGGTCTGCAACAAAAGAGAGGAAGTTGGTGATTGTCTGGGGCTGCAAAGAGATTCATCTCTGGAGTGCCCCACCTTGAAAAAAACACTTTCAACACCTGAGGGTCCAGGGACCATTCGTGATGGCCCTGAGAAATCCTGCTCAGTTCATCTGCAAGCACATTGTCTTTGCCTGGAAGGTGAACTGCTACAAGAGAGGTCTGCAGGGAATAAGCCAGGGACTACAACTTCATGGCTTCCGTGCACAAGGCCGTGGACTGAGTGCCTCCCTGCTTGTTGATGTACCACATGGTGGTGGTGGTGTCTGTTCTGACTTGAACCACCTTGTTCTGTACTGACTGTGAGAATGCTTTTAGATCCAGAAGAACTGCCCTGAGCTCTAGAAGATTGACGTGGAGAAGGGATTCTTGGGGGGGACCACAGCCCCTGGGCAGTAAGGGATCCCAGGTGGGCTCCCTAGCCCAGGAGAGAAGCATCCGTGGGTAAGAACCACTGAACAAGGCTGAGCAACAAAAGGAACACCTTGTCTTAAATTGTCCTGATCCTGCCACCACTGGAGGGCTTGGATCAAGGTCACAGTCACTGGGATCAGTTTGGTAATGGAATTCTTCTTCTGAGACCAAAAAGCTCTCAGGTAGAACTGAATATCCCTCATCTGGAATCTTGCCCCTTGGACCACTAATGTTGAAGCTGCCATGTGGCCCAAGAGCTGGAAGGAATGCCTTGCTGGTCGAGATACCGGAAGGCTGAAGGAAGAAGCTAGTTCCCTAAGAACCTTTGTCCTTTCCAGAGGAAGAAAGGCTCTTACTCTGAGTGTGTCCAGTTCTGTCCCTATAAAGGTAAGAAGTTGGACTGGTTTGAGAACTTACTTGGGAAGGTTGAGAAGAAATCCTACAGAAGTGAGCACTTGCTGGGTCACTTGTAGGCAGGGCCCCTACTTTTCTGCGGCACAGTAGGACCAAGTTCTGCGGCAAGACTATAATTTGCCACAGAACTTCTGCGGCGGTGGTTTGTAATTTCTGCAGAAGTTCTGCGGCACTAACAAACTACCACATCACAGTAACAGCTTATCATCCTGACTTCACTTTCATGGCAGTGGTTACAGCAATCAGTATGGTAGAAAGCACAGTAATGCTAGTTCAAAAAATAACAGAATTATAAAAATAATTTTATGCCTAAAAAGGCAAAACAAATGTCTCTCCCTTAAGGTCCTAGCCTGTTAAATAACTGACATATGCAGAGGGAATCTTATGTGATAAATAAGGTATTTCTATATGCATGCTATCTATCCCACTAATGAGGTTTTCACTGTCTATCGCTTATATATTTATATGTGCTTTCTACACCACTCATGAGGTTCCCACTGTGTTTCACTTACATATTTATATGCAATCTGTAACATACATACAAGTGTGTGTGTGTGTGTGTGTATGTGGTGAGAATGACAGAGATACTGTGTGTATGTGTGTGTGTTTATATAAAGAATATATATATATATATATTTTTTTTTAATGTCCATGAACTTGCATCCTCATTCATACAGGTCCCATTAGAAATTGAATAGAGGAGTTATTGCAAAACTCATTTTTGATGTCAACCTGCTTTCCCGGACACACTGCATAACACCATCAGGCCATGACATGCATGTGAACCGATTATGAGATAGAGCTCTCCAGACCAGCACAATGTGTCCACTATGTGACAAAACACTGCACCATACCTTCCCAGGCTCCGAGCAATGATGTGTTCCACCAATCCTTGTGCTGCCCAGCCAGCTCCCAGAGCTAATCTCTGAACCTGAGTTGCCGGCACAAAAACACAGCATGCTACCCTCTGGCCCAACAGCTGTCACTGCACACAACATTTCTCCATAACTTTTAGGTGATTCTATCAACCAATGACAATATGTAATCAATAACCCTGGCAAAAATGCGTACAGTGCAATTATTTATTTAACAGGTCTATTCTTTCAACAGGTCTACACATTATCATATTCCATTTTTCTGGCATAATTACTTTATTTTTCTTAAAAATGACAGTTAAATTCATTTTACCAGTTATTCATTTTAGATGGCATCTCTATACCTTAAAGGCACAAATAGGTCTGTACAAAGTGAGGTATGGACTTAACAGGTCTGTGCTATTGACAAGGTTTTGTTTAAGTTGGCCCTAGTGCAATAATGTAAGACTGAAAATTGTATTAGGCTGTAGTGCAGGTTGAACAAATATCACCGTGCCTGATGTGCTGTGCCACCACCTCTGGCAGTGGGAGCTGTGGTAGATAAGTGACTATTCATTTCTGTTGCAGATTGCAGCCATTTCATTAGCTAATGTATGATGTTATAGCAATGATAACATCACATTCTGAGCATAGAGGGGTTTGGGATATAAAAAGAGAGGAAGGGAACCAGATTCTATGGAAAAATAGAAATATTAATAAAAAATCAACAAGAAGAGTGAATTCTCGTGGCACCATGAAGTTCTCTGTAAATTGCAAGTTCTGCATGAAATTCTGGGGCACATTGCTAGGGGACTTGACTTGATCTGGAGACTGACCCACTCTTAGCCAATCGTCCAGATAAGGAAAAATGGAAATCTTTTGCCTTCTTAGAAAGGCAACTACTACTGCCAGGCACTTTGTGAAAACCCTTGGGGCTGAGGTTAGGCCAAATGGCATTGCTCTGAATTGACAGTGGCCTGAGGGCAACTCGAACCTGAGGTACTTTCTGTGGGAGCACCTGATGGGAATGTGAAAGTAGCCATCTTTGAGGTCCAGGGAGGCCAGCCAGTCCCCTGGCCTTAGAGAGGGAAGGATTATTCCCAGAGTTATCATCTTGAACTTTGGTTTTAAAAGATATTTGTTTAGATATCTTAGGTCTAGGATGGGTCGCCACTCCCTTGTCATTTTGGGGGTCAGGAAGTACCTGGAGTACAGTCCTTTGTCCCAGTGTACGGTAGGTACTCTCTCTATAGCTTTTAAAGCCAGGAGAGAAGAAGACTCTCCCTCTAGGGCAAGGGTTTCTGAGAGATTTTCAGGTGAAAAAGATCTGTCTCTCATCTTTGGAAATTTTTTGAAGCTGAGAACCAGTCCCTGGCTTACTACTTCCAGGACCCACTTGTCTAATGTAATAGACATCCAGTCCTGGACAAAGTAAGCCAGCCTGCCCTCTAATGGAATAGGAGAGTCAACCCGGGCAGGCCCATCAGGGTGTCTGCTTGGCAGGGGCTTTAGGATGAGGAGTGGATGCAGCCTTGCTCATCCCCCTTCTGCCTCTCCCTCTGAAGAACCCACTCTGAGAAAAGGAAGAAGAGGCCTGTGCTTGGTAAAAAGGCCTTTGAAAAGGCCTGCTCCTGCCCCTAGACTGCTGCCTTTGAGGAGTTGCTTGCCTTTCCTTGGCCTGAGCACTCCTGTAAGTGGTCCTGTACTTATCCATTTTCCTCATGTAATTCTCTGTCTGCTCCCCAAACAGAGAATTACCCACTACAGGAAAATCCATGGCCTTAGCCTGGGTGTCCTGCGAGAGGCTAGTACATCTGAGCCAAGCCATCCTCCGAAGAGCCACAGATGTAGCCATGACTCTTGATGACACATCATTAGAGTCCACAGCAGCATGAAATTGAACTTTAGATGCCTCAATCCCATCTGCAGCCACCGCCTCCAGCTCCTTGGCTAGCTGGGGGGAGGCCTGTTTAGCCAGTGCTGGTACAGTGTCCCACCAGGACTTCTGGTACCTGGCTGTATAGGCCATGTAATTCGCCTGCCTGAGTCCCAAAGAGGATGCCATGTACTGCTTCTTTGCCATGGCATCAATCTTCCTGGAGTCCTTGTCAGGGGGGTGTGTGAAGCCAAGGGAATATTTGCCTTGTCACAGGCAGCAGCCTGCACTACCCCAACATGGCTGCACTGCTGATATAAGAACTCCGTATGTGAGCCTGATAGTGTATACCTCTTGTCCATTCTTCTATCCACAGGAGGTATAGTGTTAGGAGACTTTAAGATTGTTTGTGTCAGTTTCCCAAAAGATTTGTGGAGGGGAATAGACAGTCTCCTGGACTCTGGGATGTCCATCATCTCTACATAGTCAGGTTCCTCTTGATCTTCAACAGCCTATTCCATACGAAGCTGGAGGGTTTCGGCCACCTTTCTGTAAAACATAAAGTGAGAAGGGGACTCATAAAGCCTAGGAGGGGAAACACCTGAAGGTCTATCTGGGGAAATGTCCGGTTCCACAGGCACATCCAGACCCTCACTTACATCATCATCCTCAAATTCCCCTTCCTCTTCAAATTCCAGTTCATAAAAATCTTCAAGGACATAATCTTGAACCGGGGGAACCAACTGAACCGAACCCCTGCCAGAAGGAGCCAGATCGGTTAGAACGGGACGGAGCGATTCCACAATCTGAATTGCTCTGGCTATCTCTTCGGCGGTCGGAACATGAACCTCTGGATCCGAACCGGTCGATTTATCTTTGCGTTTTCTTTTTGTCAGAACCGATCCCTTGGAATCGGCTCTCCTTTTGCTCGAAGACGAATCGCCTTGGTCAGAGAGCACTCCTTCTGGTTCAGTCGAAACCGAACCAGGCTGGCCATCCAGGTCAGTGGACTTCTCTGCCTCCTTTTCTCTCAGTCTACCTAATCTCTTCTCAAGGGTAGATTTGAGAAAGTTTTTACATATTTGGCAGTCTGAATCGAGGTGGTCAAACCCCAGACAATAAACACAGGAGGTGCAGGGATCGGCCTTAGCAAAGACCTCCCCACACTCACTGCAGTGTTGAAACCCAGTGGGCCCGTTTTTTTTCTTGGGTTTCTCAGACATGGCCAACCTAACCAAACTGACCCTTTTTTCGGCAACCACCAGGCAAGACTCCCTTATCGGTTCCTAACCGTGTCACGGGTATTGGATAAAAACGGTTCAAAACACGTTTTTTTTTTAGAACCGATAAAAACCGGTAACCACACACTAAGTAAGCACACAAATTTCACTAACAAATGGCCGGTTGAGCTAAACCGAGCTGCATTTTTACAAGTTCCACACAGACAAACAGAATAATTCCTATCTAGTACTCACGGCACCACAGACAGAGACTGAACCGACTATGCGGATACTTTTTCCGGTTTAAAAACTGACGAAAACTGTAACCGACTTTCGAACCGAGCTGAAGGAGAAAATCTCCGGAGCGACCATTCAGTGAGGTGGAGTAAAGAATCTGACGGTTTAAGTTCAAAACACTCCAGACAGAGACTTCAACCGAGCTCGAGCTCAGCATTCTATGCCCTGCATAGAAAGTTAACTCTTTGTTCTCCGGGGCAGTTCAAAGGTTGGGAATCACTGCAATTGTCAGAATACAGCAAGACTTCATGTTGTTTGAAAGATCTGCAACAGGTTTGATACACAAGGAGGCGAAGAAAGGATGAGAAGGGTCTTGGCAAGGTTGGAGGAATGGTCAGAAGTATAGCAGCTTAGATTCAATGCAAAGAAGTGCAAAAAATTGCACCTGGGAAACAAAAACCCAGGGGAAGATTACACAATGGGGGAGGGGAGGTAGCAACAACAACAAAAATGGAAAGGGACCTGGGGGTAATCATATCAGATGACCTTAAGGTTGGCAAGCAATGTGAGAAGGTGGTAGGGAGGGCTGGGGGGATACTGGGATGTATAGGGAGAGGCATCACCAGCAGAAAACAGGAAGTTGTTATCCCCTGTACAGACAGTTGGTGAGACCCCATCTGGAGTACTGTGTCCAGTTCTGGAGACCCTGGCCTGCAAGGACACAGACAGGATGGAGGCAGTTCAGAGGAGGGCAACTGAAATGGTGCAGGATCTGCAAGAGAAGCCATATGAGGAGAGACTAAAGGAGCTTAATATTTATACCCTTGAGGAAAGGAGGGAGAGGAGGGACATGATAGAAATGTTTAAGTACCTCAGTGGAATCAACAAGGTCCAAGAGGGTAGCATCTTTCAGAAAAAGAGACATGCAAGAAGAAAAAAATTACTCACCTTAGTAATTATGTTTCTTCAATTGGAGTCTTGCTGTATTCTGACAAGTGCAGTTAGCCCCAGCCTTTAAACTGCCCCGGAGAACAAAGAGTTACTCGTTCTATGCAGAGCTCGAGCTCAGTTGATGTCTCTGTCTGTTTCCCTTTGAAAGCTAACCGTCAGATTCTTACGAGCAACACTCTAATAGCTATTCTATGTGGAAATTGTAAAAAAAACTTTTAATAGCCAACTGGAAACAAAAAGATTTGGACTACCAAAAGAAGACTCAAGTCAGGAAACCCAAAACTCAAAACCCAAGCCAAACAGGAATATAATAAAATAAACACCCAAACAAAAGAAGAGGGTGTAAAAGGGGAACCGCTGAGGTGCAACACTGCACCTGCCGACCCACTTCCCAAAACCAGGTTCTGAGAGGGGAGGCAGGGAAGGAGGTTAGAATACAGCAAGACTCCAATAGAAGAAACATAATTACTAAGGTGAGTAATTTTTTCTTCAAACAACTTGAAGCCTTGCTGTATTCTGATAAGTGCAGACTACCAAGCAGTACCTCCATGAATGAGGGACGAAGCCTACTTTGGGAATAGGCTCTGAAGTACTGCTGTGCCAAACTGAGCATCACTCCTAGCCTGGATATCCAGAGAGTAATGCTTGGTAAAGGTATGGATTGTCTTCCAGGTGGCTGCTTGACACATTTCTAAGAGAGAGATATCCCTGGCAGCAACCAGGGAAGTAGCTGTACCTTTGTAGAGTGAGCCCTCAGGCCTGAGGGTGGAATCTTTCCCAGTTTTTCACAGCAGAACTGTATACAAGACACAATCCACCTGGCAATAGTTCTCTTGGTGGCAGGTTTGCCCTTTCCCACTTCTCCGTAAGTGAGGAACAACTGGAGGGAGTCAAACCTGTGACCCTTGGTACGCTCTATGTAGTAACTAAGGGCTCTTTTAACATCTAAACTGTGTAGCCTCCTCTCTCCTGAGGAAGAATGATCAGTGAAGAAAACAGTAAGAGACATAGACTGGTTTAAATGGAAGTCTGAAACCACTTTGGGCAAGAACTTTCTATTGGTTCTAAGGACCACTTTATCCTGTGAAAGGAGATAAAATCAGGTCCCACTGACAGGGCTTGCACTTCACTGATACGCCTGGCAGAGGTAATGGCTACCGAGAAACAGTTTTCCCGGTCAAGTACTTAAGCTCTGCTGAGGACATAGGCTCAAAAGGAGGTTGCATAAGTTGAGCAATGTAAACATTCAAATCCCAGGCAGGGCAGGGTCTCTAAAAGGAGGACTGGTGTGAAGCAATCCTTTAAAAAAATTACAGAACACAGGATGAGAAGATAGTGAGGAAGACTTCCCCACAGACAGAAACACAGAAACAGCTGACAAGTGTACCTTGAGAGTAACTGGTCTGAGGCCTAGGCCATTAAGATGGACCATATAATCCAGAACCATAGGCAATTCAGCAATAACTGGGGAAATATGCTTTTTGGAACTCCAAATGCAGAGTCTCTTCCATTTGGAGTTATAAGTCTTTCTGGTAGAGGGCTTTCGACAAGCATTGAGAATATCCAGAACCCCCTGAGAAAGATGCAGCTCTGCAAACTCTAACTCTTCAACAGCCATGGCTTGAGATTGAGAGACTGCAGATTGGGGTACCAAATCCTCCCCTGAGAGGATGTTAACAGGTTGTAATTCCTGGGAAGAGACAGGGGAAGATGGACTGCTAGGGACAACAACAGGGGGTACCAAGGCTGTCTGGCCCAATCTGGAACAATCAGAATCACTTTGCAAGGTTGAGACCTTATTTTGACTAAACTTTTGAACAGGAGTGGGAAGGGAGGGAAAACATACAGAAATTTCCCTTCCCAATTCAGAATCAGAGCATCCAGGGGTACTGAGCCCAAGACTGGGGGTCTGCGGCAAAAGAGAGGAAGTTGGTGATTGTCTGGGGCTGCAAAGAGATAATCTCTGGAGTGCTCTACCTTGAAAAAATCACTTTCAACACCTGAGGGTCCAGGGACCATTAGTGCTGGCCCTGAGACATCCTGCTCAGTGCATCTGCTAGCACACTGTCCTTCCCTGGAAAGTGAATTGCTACCAGAGAGGTTTGCAGGGAATAAGCTAGGGATCACAATTTCATGGCTTCCATGCACAAGGCCATGGACTGAGTGCCTCCTTGCTTGCTGATGTACCACATGGTGGTGGTGTTGTCCGTTCTGACTTGAACCACCTTGTTCTGCACTGACTGAGAGAAAGCTTCCAGGGCCAGAAAAACTGCTCTGAGTTCTGGGAGATTGATATGGAGAAGGGATTCTTGGGGGGACCACAGTCCCTGTGCAGTGAGGGACCCCAGATGGGCTCCTCAGCCCAGAAGAGAAGCGTCCGTGGTAAGGACCACTGAATAAGGCTGAGTGGTAAAAGGGACCCCTTGTCTTAAATTGTACTGATCCTGTCACCATTGAAGGGCTTGGATCAAGGTCAGAGTCACTGGGATCAGTTTGGTAAGGGAATTCTTCTTCTGAGACCAAAAAGCTCTCAGATGGAACTGAATATCCCTCATCTGGAATCTTGCCCCTTGGACCACTGCTGTTGAAGCTGCCATGTGGCCCAAGAGCTGGAGGAAATGCTTTGCCGGTCGAGATACCCGAAGGCTGAAGGAAGAGGCTAGTACTATAAGAAACCTTGCCCTTTCCAGGGGAAGAAAGGCCCTTGCTCTGACTGTGTCCAGTTCTGCCCCTATAAAGGTAAGAAGCTGGACTGGTTTGAGAACTGACTTGGGAAGGTTGAGAAGAAATCCTAGAGAAGTGAACACTTGCTGGGTCACTTGCAGGTGAGACTTGACTTGGTCTGGAGACTGGCCCACTATTAGCCAATCGTCCAGATATGGAAAAATGGAGATCTTTTGCCTTCTTGGAAAGGCAACTACTACTGCCAGACACTTTGTGAAAACCCTTGGGGCTGAGGTTAGGCCAAAGGGCATTGCTCTGAACTGACAGTGGCCTGAGAGCAACTCGAACCTGAGGTACTTTCTGTGGGAGCACCTGATGGGAATGTGAAAGTAGGCATCTTTGAAGTCCAGGGAGGCTAGCCAGCCCCCAGGCCTTAAGAGAGAGAAGGATTATTCCCAGAGTTACCATCTTGAACTTTGGTTTTAAAAGATGTTTGTTGAGATATCTTAGGTCTAGGATGGGTCGCCACTCCCCTGTCTTTTTGGGGGTCAGGAAGTACCTGGAGTACAGTCCTTTGCCCCGGTGTAGGTTAGGTACTCTCTCTATGGCTCTTAAGGCCAGAAGAGATGAAACCTCTGCCTCTAGGGCAAGGGTCTCCGAGAGATTTGCAGGGGGAAAAGATCTGGCTCTCATCTTTGGAAACTTTCTGAAGCTGAGAATCAGTCCCTGGCTTACTACTTCCAGGACCCACTTATCTGATATAATAGACATCCAGTCCTGGACAAAGTAAGCCATCCTTACTCCTACTGGAATAGGAGAGTCGACCCGGGCAGGCCCATCAGGGTGTCTGCTTCGCAGGGGCCTTAGGCTAAGGAGTCGATGCAGCCCTGCTCATCCCCCTTCTGCACCTCCCTCTGAAGAATCCCCTCTGTGAAAAGGAAGAAGAGGCCTGTGCTTGGTAAAAAGGCCTTTGAAAAGGCCTGCCCCTGCCCCTAGACTGCTGCCTTTGAGGAGGAGCCTGCCTCTCCTTGGCCTGAGCACTCCTGTAGGTGCTCCTGTACTCATCCATTTTCTTCATGCAATTCTCTGTCTGATCCCCAAACACAGAATTACCCACTACAGGAAAATACATGGCCTTAGCCTGGGTATCCTGCGAGAGGCTAGTACATCTGAGCCAAGCCATTCTCCGTAGATCCACAGATGTAGCCATGACTCTTGATGACACATCATTAGAGTCCACAGCAGCATGAAACTGAACTTTAGATGCCTCAATCCCATCTGCAGCTACCGCCTCCAGCTCCTTGGCTAGCTGGGGTGAGGCCTGTTTAGCCAGTGCCAGTACAGTGTCCCACCTGGACTTCTGGTATCTGGCTGTATAGGCCATATAATTCGCCTGCCTGAGTCCCAAGGAAGATGCCATGTACAGCTTTTTTGCCATGGCATCAATCTTCCTTGAGTCTTTGTCTGGGGGGTGTGAAGCCAAGGGAATGCTTGCCTTATCACAGGCAGCAGCCTGCACAACCCCAACATGACTGCATTGCTGATATAAAAACTCAGTTTCTGAGCCTGAGAGTGTATACCTCTTGTCCATTCTTCTGTCCACAGGAGGTACAGAATTGGGATACTTCAGAATTTTTTGTGTCTGTTTCCCAAAAAATTTGTGGAGGTGAATAGACAGTCTCCTGGACTCTGGGATGTCCATCATTTCTACAAAATCAGGCTCCTCCTGATCCTCCATTGCCTCTTCCACAGGAAGCTGGAAGGTCTCAGCCACCTTTCTGAAGAACATAAAGTGGGAAGAGGACTCAGAAAGCCTAGGAGGGGATACATCTGAAAGTCTGTCTGGGGAGATGTCCGGTTCCACAGGCACATCTAGACTTTCACCATCACCATCATCATCTTCAAACTCCCCTTCCTCCTCAAACTCCGTTCATAAAATTCTTCCAAAGTATATTCGCGAACCGGGGAACCGACCAAACCAAGCCCCTGCCAAAAGGTGCCGGATCGGTCGGAACTGGGCGAAGCAATTCCACAATCTGAATTGCTCTGGCTATTTCTTTGGCGGTCTGAACATGGACTTCTGGATCTGAACTGGACGATTTTTCTTTGCGCTTTCTTTTAGTCGGAACCGACCCCTTGGGATCAGCTCTCCTTTTGCCCGAAAAAGTATCGCCCTGGTCAGAGGACACTCCTGGTTCGGTCGGAACCGAACTGGACTGGCCATCCGGGTCAGCGGACTTCTCGGCCTCCTTTTCCCTCAGTCCACCTAATCTCTTTTCAAGGGTAGATTTGGGAAAATTTTTGCAGATTTGGCAGTCTGAATCGAGGTGTTCAAACCCCACACAATAAACACAGGTGGTGTGGGGATCGGCCTTAGCAAAGACCTCCCCATACTCAATGCAGTGTTGAAACCCAGTGGGCCCGGTTTTTTTCTTGGGTTTCTCAGACATGGCCAACCTAACCAAACTTACCCTTTTTTTGGCAACCGCCAGGCAAGAATCCCTTATCGGTTCCTAACCGTGTCACGGGTCTTGGAAAAAAAATTTCAAAACATGTTTTTTTTAGAACCGATAAGGACCGGTAACCACACACTAAAGTTAACACAAGAATTACGCAAAAATGATCAGTTCAGCTGAACCGATCCACATTTTTTACAAGTTCCACACAGAAAACACAGTATAAAACCTATCTAGTACTCACGGTACCACAGACAGAGACTAAACCGACTATGTGGGAAACTTTTTCGGTTAGAAACCTCCGAAAACACGACACTTCGACTTTCGAACCGAGCTGCAGGAGAAATCTCCAGAGCGACTGTTCAGTGAGGTGGAGTAAAGAATCTGACAATTAGCTTTCAAAGGGAAACAGACAGAGACATCAACCGAGCTCGAGCTCAGCATTCTGTACTCTGCATACCCTTTGCTCTCCGGGGCAGTTTAAAGGCTGGGGCTAACTGCACTTGTCAGACTACAGCAAGACTTCAAGTTGTTTGAACAAGGGGACACAATTTGAAAATAGAGGGGGCACAGCTCAGGGGCAATGTGAGGAAGTATTTTTTTACAGAGAGGGTGGTGGGCACGTGGAAAAGCCTTTCTGAGGAGGTTGTGGGCTATAAAACTGTGGGAGAATTCAAGAATGCCTGGAAAAGACATAAGGCAATTTTTGTGGGGGAGGAAGAAATAGGCTGTTGGTTAAATAGGATCTGCAGCTTATCCTCTAGGTAGGGAAATGGGAAGACTAGGTGGGCCAAGCGGTCCTTATCTGCTGTCAAAGTCTATGTTTCTATAAGAACTAAGAACTATTGCATTACGTATTCTTCACTGAGACTGTCTTTGTGGGAAACTTTGGCTCCCCGTGTCTATTTAGGTAAGATACTGTTTAGGGTGTAAGTCGAACTCCTGTAGTAATAAACAAGTTATTACTGCTTTTGCCACTTGTCTGTCATTTCTTATGCTGGTTTATTATCATCTAGAATCCGAGGAGGGCTTGGTGTTCCCTTATATTTGGTGCCGTGACTCAGATGGTCTAAACTAGTGAAGATTCACTGACTGCTGGCTTACCTTTTCCCTTGCAGGTAATAAGTAGGTATACATACCTGTACCACCTCACCCGTGTTTTTCCCTCCGTAGCAACTTGTAAGGTCTGGCTGCTTAATGGGCAAGGTTGATGCCGTTTTCCCTTGTTCAATGGCAGTTTTCAGTTGCAGGACTGCGTTGAGTGCAGACGCCCAACCGTCTGTCTGGTTCTACCACTGCAGATATATTCACAGAAGGGCAACCATTGATGGGTTAATTTGAGTTTCCCTACCGATGTCTAATATCTGCTCAGATTTGAGGTTTCATGTCTCAAGCTTTCTTGCCTCTTGTGTGGGCTGCACCTCTTTATACCAAACCCCGGTACTGGGGACCTCCACCAGCAGGATTTCAACTCAGTACCCGGTGCTGCTACAGACTACACATACCTCCTCTCTACAGGGTCTGTTGGTCACAGCACTGTACCCTGCTTTAATAGCATCCTTCCCTGCTTTAAAAGCATTCCAGTTCCGGATGCATACTGTTGAACTACAAACCTCAGCTTTGAAAAAAGAGTTGGCTTTGCAGGTTACTGAAATGATCGAAAAGAAACCTGATTTGAAAGGGTCAATAGATCCAGCACTCAGAGGCAATCATCAAGGTGTTGCGGTCGTTCTCCGGACTGGAGTTGTCAGGCCAGAGAAATAATTCCTTGACACGGGATGAGGTAAGTGTGTGTATCTTATCCTAACAGTCGTCGTCACGGGTATGAGATATTGTTATCTTGTCCTACAGTTTTTCTTTAGTTGTTGTCTGTCTATAATTTATTTTTATACCTTTTTAGTTTTCAAAACGGACGATCAGTCAAACCTGTTCTATTTCCACATACATACCTGATCAGCCCGAGCTGCTTTTAGTCCAAACTGCTTTGTGCATGCGCACACACACACACAAAGTAATTCTCTCTTTCTCCTTCTTTTTCACTCTCTTATTTTTTCAGTGTATATCTCTGTTTTGTGAATTTATGTACTGCTCTCAAGGTTGCTCTGTGATAACAACCTTAGCTGCCTTCAAAACAACAGAGCATGTTTTGCAATATACATTAGAATATGAAACCAAAACCTTCTTTGCCTTTGTTTTTATCTGTTTTAAACATGCCCGAATGTTTTAAGTCTGTTTTCACGAATTGCTTAAGTCATATAACTTTATGATACAAAAACTTTGCTGCCTGGATAGGTTTAATATAAAGGACTTTTGTATGTAAATTGCTGGCTGGAGCGTGTGGTTTTGAAGGTGAAAAGATATGACGTCATAGATTGTAATGTGTGAAAAAATTTGTAGTTGCAGACAATGTGCCAAGCAACTGCTAGGTAAAAATGTAAAGTGTTAACAGCTACAAATACTTTTATCATACTTCTTGTTAAAACCAAAAACTCTTTGCTAAAGAGGAATAATATGTTTGTCACAGAGGTTTCAAAATGGCTGAGTGCCATATTCTGGCACCAAGTCCAAGGGCATACCCCCTGGTCTCCTAGACGTGTCTTCACTCACAGGTCCCTAACCACAGTTCTGTGTAGCCAGAGAAAGTTAGGAAAAAGGGATAGAGAAAAGGAAAAGCCAGGCAAGGGAGCCCAAGGGATAGCCAAAAGGAAAAGATATAAACAGAAAGTGATATAAAGCCGAGGGGAAGAGGACAGAACAAACCTAAGGGTCTGGAACAGAGGGCCCCATTCTCGGAGCAAGCGAGCATAGATAACAGAAGAGTAGAAAAGAGAGGAAGAGAAGGAAGAAAGAAAAGAAAAGAAAAGGAGGTAGAAGACCCCCTTTGACTGCTCCCAGAGGGTTAGCAAGAGGCCAAGGAGAGAAGAAGCACTCAGGGAATTCCCTCTAACAAGGAAATGCTCCCTCCAGAATATTTAAGCAACTCCAGAGGCGGAGTGCCTCACTTTAAGGAAGGGAGACAAGTGTGTGCCAAGCAGACAGAGGCTTATCTGGCTAAGACTTCTCCCCTTACACCTAAGACAGAGGAGTCGGGAATCTCCTACTCCTGTTCTCAAAATATATAAGGACAGGACAGCACTGCCCTGGGACACAGTCCCTCCTATCTCTTCGTGGAGGCACTCACAGAGGAACTCTCCATGTCCCCTACATTGGGGAGAAGGAAGGAAGGATAGAGAAGGAGGAAAGCTACCCAGAACCAGCTACCACCGAAGGTAGCATATGGAAAGAAACCTGAGAAGAGAGAGCCCAGGAATAGACTAAAGAAAGAAAATATTAAACTGTGTCTTTGTCAGAAATTCATTTTTGCAACACCTACTGTGCCCCACCAGGGGGCAGGGAGATTTTTCACAATCACTTTTAAATGTTCTGTCCTTTTGTTTCAGGCTTGAACGTTGTCAACTTTACAATGTAAAATAACACGTACGTACATTATGCCATGATATACAACTACTAGCATAAATCCGGATCTTTTATTAGCTCAGCTGACGTTTTCTATCGTCAAAGACATAGAACTTATTCAATTTGATTTTCTGGAGTCCATCAGAATGTGGCTAGCAACCACCGAAACACCTATCCTACCTGGGGGTAGCCAAAGGCATATATCTGTATAACCCTAATGCATAAGCATTTTTTTTTAAATCAATGCTAACCTCTCACAGAGAGAACCATCAGAAAAGATGAGCCTTTATGTTGTGTTTTTTCCTTTCTTTCTCATAGGAAGAAGACAGTCCCTTGAAATAAGACTCAGGGGCAATAACCTTAAGGAGCCTACTTACCGGCCTACATCTTATGGTAAAGTATAAACCCAAAACTAGTAGGCCGATTGTAATCTTGTTACTGTTAAAAAAAAATACTGGGATACACTATTGCCCTTATTTCTAGTGGCAATGGGGTCACCCCCATCAGTATCTATTCAGCGTACACCTTTTAAGGTGCTAACTAATTGGCAAATAAAATTGCCAGAGTGTTTGTGGTTCAATGTCCACATCACTATTGTAAATAGAGTGTCATATGACATCAATGAAAAACTGTCACAGCTAAATTTAGTGAAAATGTATTAATTTGTTGCCTGTCTCTGTGCCAACACTGGTCAACCAAAAGCACAGCCCTTCCACTACTACAATAACTGAGCTCATTCTTTCACCAAAGAATGAGCATGGGGGGGGGGGTATGGACCACGCTCCTTGCCCCTTCCAGTGCAACACCTATGGTGGATGCATACAACAGAAGAAAAAATTACTCACCTTAGTAATTGTGTTTCTTCTAGTGGAGTCTTGCTGTATTCTGACAATTGCAGTTAGCCCCAGCCTTTAAACTGCCCCGGAGAACAAAGGACCAACTTTTCTATGCATGGCATAGAACATTCATCTCGAGCTCAGTTGAAGCCTCTGTCTGTTGTTATTCGACCTGCAACCGTCAAATCTTTATGAGCAAAACTCACTAGGTGCTCTGTGTGGAAACTGTAACATTTTTAACTAGCCAACTGGCAGAAAAATAATGTTTTGGGTCCTCAAAGGAAGACTCAAGTCAGGAAACCTAAAAACAAAAAACAATCAAATGAAAAACATTCCACCCAAAGAAAAAAGAGGGTGTAAAAGGGGGCACCTCTAGGGTGCCAGCACTGTGCCTGCCCACCCACATCCCAAAAATCTAGGTTCTGAGAGGGGAGGCAGGGGGGAGGTCAGACTACAGCAAGACTACACTAGAAGAAACATAATTACTAAAGTGAGTAATTTTTTCTTCAAACAACATGAAGTCTTGCTGTATTCTGACAATTGCAGACTACCAAGCTACCATGGAGGAGGGACAGAATCTACTTTGGGAATATGCTTTGAAGTACTGCTGTGCCAAACTGAGCATCACTCCTGGCCTGGATATCCAGAGAGTAATACTTGGTAAAAATATGGACTGTTTTCCAGGTGGCTGCTTGACAAATTTCTAAAAGAGGGATATCCCTGGCAGCAGCCAGGGAAGCTGCCGTACCTCTTGTGGAATGAGCCCTCAGGCCTCAGGGTGGAGTTTTACCCAGTTTTTCATACCAGAATTGTATACAAGAAATAATCCACCTGGCAACAGATCTCTTGGTGGCAGGTTTGCCCTTCCCAACTTCTCCATAAGTGAGGAACAACCGGAGGGAGTCAAGCCTGTGACCCTTGGTACGCTCTATGTAGTAGCTAAGGGCTCTTTTAACATCCAAACTGTGTAGCCTCCTCTCTCCCGAGGAAGAATGATCAGTGAAGAAAACAGGGAGAGATATAGACTGATTCAGGTGGAAATCTGAGAACACTTTAGGCAATAACTTTCTGTTAGTTCTAAGAACCACTTTATCTCTGTGAAAAGAGATGAAATCAGATTCCACTGACAGGGCTTGCAATTCACCGTTACGTCTAGCAGAAGTAATGGCTACCAAAAACACAGTTTTACAAGTCAAGTACTTAAGCTCTGCTGAGGACAAAGGCTCAAAAGGGGGATACATAAGCTGAGCAAAGCAAACATTAAGTCCCAAGCAGGAGCAGGATCCCTAAAGGGGGGATTGGTGTTAAGCAATCCCTTGAAAAACTTACAGAATACAGGATGGGATGACAGTGAGGAAGACTTGCCTACTGACAGGAAAGCAGAAACAGCTGCCAAGTGTACCTTGAGAGTAGCTGGTCTGAGACCTAGGCCATTGAGATGGACCATATAATCCAGAACCATAGGCAATTCAGCAGAGTCTGGAGAAATATGCTTCTTAGAACACCAAATGCTGAATCTTTTCCATTTGGAGTTGTAAGACTTTCTGTTGGAAGGCTTTCGAGAAGCCTTAAGGATATCCAGAACCAACTGGGAAAGATGCAGATCTGCAAACTAACTCTTCAAGAGCCAAGCCTTGAGATTGAGAAACTGAAGATTGGGGTACCAAATCCTCCCCTGAGAGGATGTTAACAGGTTGTAATTCCTGGGAAGAGACAGGGGAAGATGGACTGCTAGGGACAGCAACAAGGGATACCATGGCTGCCTGGCCCAGTCTGGAGCAATCAGAATCACTTTGCATGGTTGTGACCTTATCTTGACTAACACTTTGAACAGGAGAGGGAAGGAGGGAAAGCATACAGAAATTTCCCTTCCCAGTTCAGAATCAGAGCATCCAGGGGGACTGAGCCCAAGACTGGGGGTCTGCAACAAAAAAGAGGAAGTTGGTGATTGTCTGGGGCTGCAAAAAGATCCATCTCAGGAGTGCCCATTCTTGAGAAAATCACCTTCAATACCAGAGAATCTAGGGCCCATTCGTGGTGGCCCTGGGATATTCTGCTCAGTGCATCTGCTAGAACATTGTCCTTTCCTGGAAGGTGAACTGCTATCACAGAGGTTTGCAGGGAATAAGCCAGGGACCTCAACTTCATTGCTTCTGTGCACAAGGCCATAGACCGAGTGCCTCCTTGTTTGTTGATGTACCACATGGTGGTGGTGTTGTCTGTTCTGACCTGAACCACACCTTGTTCTGTACTGATTTGAAAAGCTTGCAGTGCCAGAAGCACTGCCCTGAGTTCAAGAGATTGATGTGTAGAAGAGATTCCTGGGGCGACCACAGTCCCTGGGTGGTAGTTCCCCCAAATGAGCTCCCCAGCCCAGCAGGGAAGCATGTGTGGTGAGGACCACTGAATGAGACTGAGTGGCAAATGGAACCCCTTGCCTCAAATTGTCCTGATCCTGCCACCATTGCAGGGCTTGGATCAGAGTTCGAGTCACTGGAATTAGTTTGGAAAGGGAATCCTTTCTTTGGAACCAAAAAGCTCTTAAGTGGAATTGAATGTCCCTCATTCGGAATCTTGTGCCTTGGACCACTGCTGTAGAAGCTGCCATGTGGCCCAATAGCTGAAGGAAGTGCCTTGCTGGTCGAGACACCTGAAGGCTGAATGAAGAGGCCAGCTCCACGAAAGTCCTTGCCCTGTCCAGGGGAAGGAAGGCTCTTGCTTTTACCGTATCCAGCTCTGCCCCATGAAGGTGAGGAGCTGCACTGGTTTGAGAACTGACTTTGGTAGGCTGAGAAGAAATCCTAAAGAAGTGAGCACTTGCTGGGTCACTTGCAGGTGTGACTTGACTTGGTCTGAGGACTGGCCCACTAAGAGCCAGTCGCCCAAATATGTAAAAATGGAAATCTTTTGTCTTCTTAAGAAGGCAACAACTACTGCCAGGCACTTTGTGAAGACCCTTGGGGCTGATGTTAGGCCAAAGAGCATTGATCTGAACTGATAGTGGCCTGAAGGCAACTTGAACCTGAGGTACTTTCTGTGGGAGCACCTGATGGGAATGTGAAAGTAGGCATCTTTGAGGTCCAGGGAGGCTAGCCAGTCCCCTGGCCTTAGAGAGGGAAGGATAATTCCCAGAGTTATCATCTTGAACTTTGGCAATAAAAGATGTTTGTTCTGGTATCTTAGGTCCAGGATGGGTCGCCACTCTCCTGTCTTTTGGGGGGTTAGGAAGTACCTGGAGTACAATCCTTTGCCCCAGTGTAAGGTAGGCACTCTCTCTATAGCTCTGAGAGCTAGAAGAGAAGAAACCTCTGCCTCTAGGGCAAGGGTTTCTGAGAGATTTGCAGGTGGAAAAGATCTGGCTACCATCTTGGGAAATGTTTTGAAGCTGACATCCAGTCCTGGACAAAGTAAGCCAGCCTGCCCCCTACTGGGATAGGAGAATCGTCCCAGGCAGACCCATCAGGGTGTCTGCTTGGCAGGGGCTTTAGGCTGAGGGGTGGATGCAGTCCTGCTCATCCCCCTTCTGCCTCTCTCTCTGAAGAAAATCCTCTGTGAAAAAGAAGAAGAGGCCTGTGCTTGTTAAAAAGGCCTTTGGAAAGGCCTGCCCCTGCCCCTGGACTGCTGCCTTTGAGGAGTTGCTTGCCTTTCCTTGGCCTGAGCACTCCTGTAAGTGGTCCTGTATTCATCCATTTTCTTCATGTAATTCTCTGTCTGCTCCCCAAAGAGAGAATTACCCACTACAAGAAAATCCATGGCCTTAGCCTGGGTATCCTGTGAGAGGCTAGTATATCTGAGCCAAGCCATTCTCCGAAGAGCCACAGATGTAGCCATGGCTCTTGATGATACATCATTGGAGTCTACAGCAGCAAGAAACTGAACTTTTGATGCCTCAATCTCATCTGCAGCCACCTCCTCCAGCTCCTTCGCAAGCTGGGGGGAAGCCTGTTCAGCCAGTGCCAGAACAGTGTCCCACCTGGACTTCTGGTACCTGGCTGCATAGGCCATATAATTAGCCTGCCTGAGTCCCAAGGATGATGCCATGTACTGCTTCTTTGCCATGGCATCAATCTTCCTGGAGTCCTTGTCTGGGGGGTGTGATGCCAAGGGAATGCTTGCCTTATCACAGGCAGCAGTCTGTACAACCCCAACATGGCTGCATTGCTGATAAAGGAACTCTGTATCTGAGCCTGAAAGAGTACACCTCTTGTCCATTCTTCTGTCCACAGGAGGTATGGAATTAGGAGACTTAAGAATTTTTTGTGTCCGTTTCCCAAAAGATTTGTGGAGGGGAATAGACAGTCTCCTGGACTCTGGGATGTCCATCATCTCTACATAGTCAGGCTCTTCCTGATCCTCCAGTGCCTCCTCCACAGGAAGCTGGAGGGTATCAGCCACCTTTTTGTAAAACATGAAGTGTGAAGGGGACTCAGAAAGCCTAGGAGGAGAAACACATGAAGATCTGTCTGGGGAGATGTCCAGGTCAATAGGCACATCTAGACTTTCACCATTACCATAATCATCTTCCAACTCTCCTTCTTCCTCAAACTCCGGTTCATAAAATTCTTCCAAAGTATAATCCGGAACCGGGGGAACCGACCGAACCGAGCCCCTGCCAAAAGGTGCCGGATCAGTTGGAATCGATCAATGCGATTCCACAATACGAATCGCTTTGGCTATTTCATCGGCGGTCGGAGTATGAGATTCTGGATCCGAACCAGTCGACTTGTCTTTTCTCTTTCTTTTTGTCAGAACCAATTCCTCGGATTCGGCTCTCCTTTTGCCCGAAGAAGTATCGCCCTGGTCAGTGGGCACTCTGCTGGCCATCCGGGTCAGCGGACTTCTCGGCCTCCCTTTCCCTCAGTCTACCTAATCTCTTTTCCAGGGTAGATTTGGGAAAATTCTTGCAAATTTGGCAGTCTGAATCAAGGTGGTCAAACCCCAGACAATAAACACAGGTGGTGTGGGGATCAGCCTTAGCAAAGACCTCCCCACAGTCACTGCAGTGTTGAAACCCAGTGGGCTCGGTTTTTTTCTTGGGTTTCTCAGACATTGCCAACCTAACCAAACTTACCCTTTTTTCGGCAACCGCCAGGCAAGACTCCCCTATTGGTTCCAGACCGTGTCCCGGGTCTTGGAAAAAAACATACTAAAACCCATTTTTTTTTTAGAACCGATACGAACCGGTAACCACACACTAAAGTAAAGTAAAAATTTTACTTCAAAATGATCGGTTCAGCCGAACCGATCCACACTTTACAAGTTCCACACAGAAAACAGAACAAAACTTATCTAGTACTCATGGTACCACAGACAGAGACTTGAACCGACTATGCGGAAACAACAATTTCGGTTGAAAAAATGACCTAAAACTGACACTCCAACCGACTTTGAACCGAGCAGCAAGAGAAATCTCCGGAGCGACTGTTCAGTGAGGCGAAGTAAAGAATCTGACGGTTGCAGTTCGAATAACAACAGGCAGAGGCTTCAACCGAGCTCGAGATGAACGTTCTATGCCATGCATAGAAAAGTTGGCCCTTTGTTCTCCAGGGCAGTTTAAAGGCTGGGGCTAACTGCAATTGTCAGAATACAGCAAGACTTCATGCTGTTTGAAACTATGTTTTAATTACTGTCACAACCTCTTCTGAGACCTGAAAATAGGCTGTAGTCACAGACTTTTACAGGCTGTGGGGGTCCTTGTTTGCACATATATATGGCTGTATGTGGTTAGTATTATGATATAAAGATATAAAGTTCTTTAAAATACACACCTGAGTGGTTGTGGTGATTTTAGCACTTTGAGTGCCAGTCTTTATTTGCGGCTTAAACTGTCTGTACTTGGCTCATGCACCTTATTTGCCTAGCAAGCCTTTTTTCTTGGTTTGTATTCACAGATGACCAAATGGTGTTCCATCTTTATTGGACCTCAGCCTGCCTCTTCAAGGGCATGGCCAAGTTCATCACTTTTTCTTTTACAACTGCCAGGAATTTAAGTTATGTCACACCACTGTGGCCAGATGCAGCACTTCAGGTTTAACACACGATCTCAGTGTGATGTTTATTCAAAATACAGTAGATAACCTTCAGCAATGGCAGATCGCTTCTTCAATACATCAGGTTGCAGCAACAGACTATGCATGTCCTTCCTCTGCACTTGAGCAGCGCCTACTGATCTAACTCTTTAGTGAAAACCACTTCATCCCTATGTTTGCCTTGTTTGTTTGGGTGATGGGGGCTCAAATAAAAAAAAACTAAAGCTAAAGACAAGGAACCTCAGTGCAGAAGCACTGAAGCAAGGGTTACCCCTAAGGGCACACCACTTCATCCCTATGTTTGTCTTGTTTGTTTGAGTGATGGGGGCTCAAATAAAAAAATAAATAAATAAACAAGCTAAAGACAAAGAATCTCAGTGCAGAAACACTGTATCAGGCGATACCCCAAAGGGCACTGACAATAAAGCCAAGTTTCAAAGAAACACAACATCACATATACCCCAATAATGCAAAGAATCATGAAATTTCAGACTGGTTCAGCTTAAAGCCAGAATACATGGTGCCAAAGGGTCTCTCAAACAATCTGTAATTTATATGCATTTTGACACAACAGGGTTTTTCTGATATCTCTACCCCGGTATCTTAATTCTATAATACAGTCACCCAAGTAACTTTTAACCTTTATAAAAAACACATAGTGCTGTGGTATCTTCAACATTTACAGGTTTCATACATATAAGGCAAATACATCAAGATATTTTATGACATAGTGCTACTGCAAACTAAATCCATCGAGGAACAGTCTGTTGACATCAGCTCGAAGGTGACAAAAATAACCTCCCTGTACGAGGACCTGAGAGGGAATAGGAAAATTAAAGAGGACACTATAGCATAGTCAAGAAAAGGGAGGGTGGTGCCCAGAGGTAGCCAATCTTATGGACTAGAAATAGTAAAGGATACATTAGGCTAAGAAATAGAAGAAATGTTGCAACAGATTTAAGAAAAGGTTGGTCCTCAAGAGTGGCAGGATCTCCCTGTCACAACTACACCTTAATTAAAAATACACTGCTAATAACCTTACCATTTCTCCATGCAAAACAGCTATGTGAGTTTTATAAACTGTGTTTAATAACAGCATTTTACAAGTTTACAGGTTTCAGCAAAATGGCATGTTTAAAATCTTCAAGCAACTCATTCAACTTTTCTTCATTGCTGGTGTTTCCAAACCTGGCTGGCACCTCATACAAACTAACTGTTCTATTATGGACCGTCACTTGTTCTCTTAAAATCTTTGTGCAGGGGTGTGATCAACTTCCACAACACAAACGCTACACCAGTGTGTGTGTGTCTATTCCATTTGTAACCCCCCTACAAATGGGGGTTCCCGAAAAGTCTTCCTTGAGCTTGCCTAAATGCTCACTGCCAGGCTGGTGTCCTGCATTTTAGCAGTTTAAACGTTATTGCCAGAGAGTGCCAGTATGGCCCCTGTGTACTGTCTTTTTAAAAGCTGCCTGGATTGCAGTTATAATTAATCTGGGAGTGGGCTAACTGTTTCTATGCTCGAGTCCTGCCCGGGCTGCCAGATAATCGCTCCGTTCTGCCATCGCTAATTGCGCAGAGGGAGCTCTGTTATAAGATGTACTTATTAGCTGAATATCTGTTAGAGTGGTAATGATACTGTAGTTTGTCTAATCTGCCATCTTTGCAGCATGGACATTTCTGTTTATCTCCACCATTTTGGTCCTGGACTGCTGAAATGGGCCAATCAGTACCTTTGGGGACTCTAAAATGGAGCTTGTCCCCAGGGGCATTGTGGGAGCAAAATTCTGTAGGAATTGTAGTTTTGGGCTTCTGGCACCTAAATGAACCTGGAGAGGAAGCCTTTGTTGTGACTGACAGACAGATCAGCCAACTGAACCTTTTGGATCCTGGGAAAGTCCCAACGGACTGAATCTGAATTCATCTCCATTTGGCCTGGTCCTTGCCACACTGGCCCAGCCAGACTACCCGCCACACAGAGAAAACAATGGACAAGAGACCTGCCTGGGGATCAGCCCCCTGCTCAACACTTTGAACAGGAACGACGCCTCGGTGATTCATGTGGGCCCTGCTTCTCCTGGCACGGCAGCTCAACAACCTGCAGTCTCGATTCCGTCCTGCCTGTGTCCAATATTAGGTATCATGAGTAAACATCAGGGTATCTCCCTGCACCATCAGCTAAATCTAAAGTGTTGTCATCCGATTGTCTTGTTGCCTTTTCTTTCACGAACTGAGCCCTCCAGCTCCGGATTACAAATAGTGTGTGTTGTACATGTTGCTTTCTTCCATCACAGGGCCCCAACCAGCTGTGATGCCGGCCTACCCTGGGCAAACATTCCTAGCTAGCCCACCTCTTCCCCACCTGGGTACCCAGAGTGTGTGACTGTGTAGGGACTCTGAAGTGCATGCATGACTATCTGATTGATATAGCCTTTAAGCAAATCAACTTGATTACGCCCCTCCCTTGTTCATGTCCCCTGAATAAATCAGATCTAACTCTTTTTGCATTTAACCTGACTGTGGTTCCAGTTTGTGCCTAAAGTATTGTACTGTTTCTATCTGCTGTGCATAACCTTGTTTTACAGCAGGTCCCCAGATCGAGCCAGAGGAACCAGCCCTAGTGGTAAGTGCAAACAGTGTGGGTACCTGTATAGTGAATAAGGGTAATTGCAAAAGTGATTGCTGTATATTGTTCAGGCCACTAGAAGGGGAAGAGGGAGGTTACAGTGTCCCGGAGGGTTGAGCCCAGGCAGCTTGACCACTAACAACCCTGACCTCCGGGTGGAAGCACCTATTTCAGTACCCAGACCCCTTAACCTGCTACTAGCCAAGCAGGTAGGGGTAGTAGCCCTTAGGATAGTGCCACCTACGATTACACATTTAAGGACTCAACGCACAATCTAATGTGTCCCCTGCCAAGGCCTCTGCAAATCCAGCCATCCAGCAGCCAGCAACATAAATATTAACTTTCTTAACATGCTGGTGTTTTGTCTTTAAACCAACATCTGCATAGCCCATGTACCCTGTGGGGTTACAACCTTTCTGAAAATAACATTTCACTTGTAACTACGCCACTTTGTGGTTACTCATATAAACTTTATAAACTGTTACTTGTATAAGCTTTATAAACTGGTCATATACGTTTCATAATGACCTATCTGTCAAGAGACATTATCAACAAATTCTTCAATCAAGCAAAACGTAGACGCCGTCACATGTCTTATCCACTCTCAACATGCAATCTTCATCAATAGACAATGGTGTATTCTTTTATGTTAAACAATGCATTCAATACTGTTCTTACCAATCATGTTATGTGGTTACAAACATCAATACCCTTTCTTATACGCATATCAACTGTGGTACTAATATACCTAGTTTCTGTTTTGTAATTTACAAACAAACCATTCCATTCTTGTTCGCTCCGTAATTACCCCTGTACCAATTCCAGAATAGGACTTCTTTCATGGTTACCTTGACTATCTCTATGCTATAAACCACTTTTAACAAGGTTTTTCATGCGATCAATAATACTGTGTCATGATCAATTATAAACTGATTTTCTACGGTAAAACCTAACATTTCTTTGTCACATATGAAAGCACTGATATTTACCATACTGTTTTTATTCCAACAACTGATTATGGTGATTTTATCACCGCACCCTCCAATACCAGGTTATAATTAACTTTTAAAAGTTTTGTTATTCTACAACTGTTTTTATCATTTTTTTTTTTTTTATACTAACACTTTACTGTCTACGGCGCACTCTAAAACAACACTGTTAAAGGCTCAACTTCCTTTATAAGGCTCATGTGTCGGGTCTGTAAACGATACTGCTGCCCACACAATGCACCCAATATTGTGTTACTTTTTCAGTAAAGCAATTGGGGGGGGAATGTTACACTCAGCCCCCACACCCATATTGGTAACTCACTATACACCGCTAACAGTATCTGTTATGAGTTTTAATAATTACTAACCTATTAGGGCATAGTACCTACCATATGAGAGTAGAATCAGGGACTTATTATTGATTATTGTAAGAGACTTTTATACATTTCATAACAATGCACTGTCATATTTATTTATGCCTAATGAGAAATTACCATTATTGTAAGACCAAGTGTGGTCTGTACCACCATTATGTGGATCTTTGTATAACTGCACCTGTTTTTGTATAACTGCACTTCTTTTTCTATTTTAAAACAAGATTGTTTGTTTTATGAGAACTGCTAGCATAGCATTTTTATACATTGTAAAGATAACCAGGAGCCACCCAGCTTTTGGTCAATAGGGCTTGTCTGTAACTCGAACAGTAATTATAATATACGCACGGGCTGTCCATTGCTATAGTTACTATCTTACTATAAGAACGATTGCATTACATATTCTCATTGAGACCGTCTTTGTGGGAAACTTTGGCTCCCAGGGTCTACTTCCGTTTTAGCATTCCTTCCATGAACAGAACGGCTCCCAGTCTGTGCAGCGTATGAAGGAGCGGAGTATCTGAGCTCTGCTTCTGCATATCGACGCCCCATTCTCCTCTTAAGCTTTCTCTGACTCAGCTCCAATTTCAAGACTGCATGTCACTAAGCAGAGCTCTGATACTCCCCTCCTTTGTACGCTGCACAGAAACACACGGCAGGGAAACACGTTCTTCACAGACTGGGAGCCATTCTGTTCATAGAAGGAATGCTAAAACATAAGTCACAGACTCTGTAAAGAACCTAACTATACTGATGAAGCACTGCTGAGAACACATAGGTTAGTACCTCTGATTATGCATATCCATGCCCCGTTCTCCTCTTGTGCTTTCTCTGACTCGGCTCCGATTTCAAGCTTGCATGTCACTAAGCAGAGCTCAGATACTCCCCTCCTTCTTACGCTGCACAAAAAACACACGGTAGGGAAACACGTCCTGCACAGACTGGGAGCTGTTCATAGTGTTGCAGACTTGCCATTTCTTAAAGCAGCAGGCACTGAATATCAAAATACAAGTGCGGATTTGCGCTCAGTGTCCCCTTATTTCGAGCCCTGCCTTATTATATGTGAAATCGTTCAATGCACTGACCCCCATAGACTTTAATACAGTGCACCACAACGCTCTCCCTGAGCACACATCATTACATGCTTGAGTGCGGGGGAAGATCGATCTACCAAGAAGTGGAAGGGATGGGCTGGCTGCCTTAGTGGGTCCAAAATATGAGCTCTTCCACTTCAAGATTGACTATGAAGAAAATTATAAATCTTACATCCAAAGACTTTCATGAACACTTACTACCGAGACATGTAAGGCATACCTTAAGCTTGGAAAATCACTTTTAAGGTGGGTATATCTTGCACTTCTGGTACCCTTTTCCATCTCTCCCTTCCCTCCCCTCCCTCCTGACTATGGTCCATTTGACCTTACCGGACCTCTGGGCCCTCTGTGGCAATGGAGCCTATGTAAGCCCAATTGTTGATCGCTGACCATGGTTCTCAAGTAGAGGATTTCAATTCTTGCTTCCTTGAGTTCAACTCCTAACACTGACTGTAGACTCAGGGCACTCTTAGGGTTACAAATGCCCCACAGCTCCTGCACTCTGCCTGCACCCCCCAGTGATATCCCACCTGCATTTTTACGAATTTTGTAGCTTTTTTCTACTGAGGTTTTTATCGTCCGCAGCAGGCCTGGGTGGCTATCAGCTATGTCCCCATTCAGTAGTAACTAGTAACTGTAATCTGATTACTTTTCCAGATGACTAATAATACTAATGGATTACTTTTAAAATAAAGTACTAAGTAACTGTAATGATATTACTTTTCCCTAAAAGTAACCAGTTACTGTAATATAAATAGAATAAAAGATTGGCATGCATCTGTTACAGTTGCTGAAATCCATCAAAGGGTTCCTGTTACTTCATAAACTTCAAGAGCAAAGCTCAAGAGGTTTAGGCATCACAGGAATTCCGGAGATTGTGCAGGTGTCTTTTGATATTCAGGTTTCAGCGTAAACAAAGGCAGCTCAGCTGACTGTGTGCTCGATTTATTACATCAGGCTAAAAAAACTGCCTTCTGACAAGCACTGCTTGAGCACCCAGCATCTTCACCTTGCACACTGAATGTAAGTTGCCTACCACTGTTTTTGCCTTTTTTCACAATAAAACATTTAGGCAACATTTCATGGCTGTGAGATGCTGTTTTTTGCAGCCTTGCTGATATTCAGGTTTGCGTAATCGTGATGTCTAGGTATTATGAGCTGCCAGAGCTATGGGGTGGTGTAAACCCGTGGTACGACAACTGGAGCAAAGACATGCAGCCTTGCGACGTTTAGCCTAGGGATTTTGACCTATAAGATCTTTGCTCTAACATGGTGGCTACGGCTACAAGGTAGACTCATTTAACGCACCACTGCTTTCTACATGGTTACAGTCCCACTGCCGGTGGGTGGCAGGGTTGTTTTTGCCAGTTGTCTCATTACAGAAAATGCTGTTACTATGAATGGCTCAGGTGAGGTGTTGTTGCTCTGGGTGTCCTTGTACTAATTGTTGCAGATCCAGTGTAAATCACTGGCCCCTCCAGTTCCAGTATTTCTTTGATCTTCATAAAATGAAAATTAGTGTGTACACATAGCTTTCACCTTTCAGTCTCCTTACTAGGTCCTGTTGTTATGTAGTCCCCACTTAAGGACTCCTCAGCTCATTCACCTCTACTGTGCCTTTTCATACCCATCATCACCTTTTCATTTTCCAGATTCTATTCTTACCTTACCTATTATCACTTTTTCTCCTATAGCCTCCTCCTATTTTCTTTCCTCACATATATTTCTCTTATTTCCCTTACCTGCTTTTTTCTCGTTTAGATAATTCCTGAAGACCACCTTTGGTCGAAACATCGACTGTAACTCAATTTTCTATTTTCAGCATGCATTTAATATTACCATTTTGTTTTATACCTGTAACATATGGGGTCTGATTCTCAAAAAGCCTGTAGATCACAGCAAGGTGCGGCGATCCAGAGCTGCACAAATCCTGGGAACACCAGGGACCCTGAGCCCGAGTCTCGATCGGGTAGGGTCCCAGAGGCAAAGTCCCAAGGCTTGCAGTAATCCTAGCAGTGTGCCAAACAGAGGGCACACTTGGAAAGGGTGCTGCAAGCCATGGACAGCCATGCAACAATGGCACCAGACATTCCCTGTGGTCTACCGACCCCGCCCCGATCCCCGATTACCCCATATCACTTAATATTACATAAAACTCCCACCCTGGTGGTCTAGCAGATCCCCGATTACCACATCACTGAATATTACATAAAACTCCCACCTTGGTGCTCTAGCGGACCCCGATCTCCAAGTATCCCCTTATCAGTACTTATTAAAATAACCCCCCCCAAACATGGACTAGCGGACCCCCCCTTCTGGAAGTCCCCATGAATTGAGTGGATATAATACGTCTCTGGTGGTCTAGTGTACCACCCCCCATCTTCGATGTCCCCAAGATGTGTTCATGTATTAAATGCCCTGGTGATCTAGCATTCCCCAAAACCCTACTCTCCCACAATGCCGTATTAAATGCCGTGTTAGAACATTGGTGGTATACTGCCCCCCCAGCAGGCAGTGCCCCACCACCCTGCTCCCCCCATCACCATATCGAGCCGGCGACTGGCACAGCCCACCGCTCACCACCGCAGCCAGCCACCAACTGAGCTCTGAATGAGTGCATATGTATACAGTGACCGCTCATTCAGAGCTCAGTCGGTGGCTGGCTCTGGTGGTGAGTGGTGGGCTGTGCCAGTCACCGCCTCGGTTTGGGGGTGGAGGGAGCAGGGTGGTGGGAAACTGCCTACTGGGAAGAGGGGCTACTATACCACCAATATGTTCATAATACGTCATTATGGGGAATCAGGGCTGGTGTGGGGATGCAAGATCACCAGGGCATTTTAATAAATGAACACATCTTGAGGACATCTGAGATTGGGGATGGGGGTACACTAGACCACCAGGGTGGGAGTTTATTTTAATAAGTACTGATAAGGGAGTACTCGGAGATCGGGGGTCTGCTAGACCACCAGGGAGGGAGTTTTATGTAATCTTAAGTGATATAGGGATCAGGAGTCCCAGGGATCCAATTAAGTATAGCGGGGGATTGGGGCTGGTGGGGGGGATGCAGAACATTGCCGAAACTAGGGCACCTCTCCCAGTGGGGGAATTTCTAAGTACCCTTAGATCCGCCCTGACTGGTCTAACAGTACTTAGAAATTTCACCATCAGGTGAGTTTTGTGAATACTGCTTATGGGGATTTGGCAGCCTGCATCTGCCGCATGCCCCTGGCACCATACCACAGCCCAGTGTGTGGCACAAGGGCAGCGCAAGCCCGTTACATGCATGCTGCACGCAGTAGATGCAGGCTGCCTTTCTGAATCGCTCCTGGGACATCGTTTGGTGCAAGGGGCACTTTGTGCCTATCACTGGGACGCAAGCCCCTGCACCACCCCGGGAGCTTTGAGAATCGGGCCCCTGCTGTGCAAATAAAAGTTAGAAAACAAATTTTATTTGTTGGTTTATTATTAAATATATCATTTTGCAACATTTGATATACAAATTATACTACTTATGCACCCGCTACATGGTACAGCTAAGAATCGCTCTAAGAATTGATGAAATTTGTTGGAGGGGGCAACAGATTGGCCAGCTGATGTACAGTTTATAGACAGCTAGCTACCCTCCTGCATGTCATCAGTCATGGCCCTCTATAGTAGCCATTTTGAACCCCCGAGGGAATCAGGGACAGCACAGCTGTTGTAGGGAAAAGGCAAGTAGTCCGTCTGCAGGTAGGGCTCAGGACCTATTTCTACCAACACCACATGCACCAAATTGCCACAGCAGACTGCTTGATCGTCCATTCGCCTGCTCACCTGACAGGTCTATCACCATCATCCAACCCGTCTCAAAGAAAATCCTCATCGAAGGGGTATGTACTGGAGTGCAACAGGTGTGTTCTGTTATAATTTGATTTTAAGTGACACTGTCTGATTTCAGTTGTGGCATACTGGCAGTGGCATAATAGTCATGGCAGACTTAGTTATAATTATAACTGTGTCTCAGTTGCAAATCAAGGTTCGGCTGTGGGAAAGAATATTTAAATTGTGTGTCGGGGTAAGCAGGTGTGTGCTGGTAGAATTTATTGTATGTGATGTGGGGTGGGTTTGTGACTGGCAATGGCAGAGACAGAATTCAGGTCACTGTGGGGAAACAAGAAAAGATCACCAAAGCAAAGAAGGCCAGTAGCTCAGCAGGGTCTGTATGTGTGAGAGTGGGAAGGGGGGGGCTATGTGAGGGTGGGATTTTATTATGGAAATTTAAAGGGGTAGTTGTGACTCTTGCATAGTCAGGAGGAGCATACAGGCTAGATGTGGGAAAGATCGCCAAGTGCAGAAGATGCAGCAGGGTGTGTGTGGCAGTGGGGTGAGGGTGGGATGTAAAAGGATAGTTGTGGCTGGCATTGTCAGGATATACAGCTGTGTGGGAAAGATTGCCAAGGGCACTGGCAGTAGATGCAAGGTGCATGTGTTGGAGGGTGAGTGTGGGTGTTTTGGAAATGAAAAAGGCCAGGGACAGCAGTGGCTAGCAAAGTCAGGATTCAGCTGTTGGGGGAAAGACTGCAGAGGGCAGCAGTAGATGCAGGGTGTGTGTTTAAGTGTTTTTTTTTTTTTTTTATCAAGCTCTTATTTATGGAAATGTAAAGGGATTTTTGTGGCTGGTAAAGTCAGATGGGTACTGCATTATAAATTAACATATTCATTGTCTTTAGAATCTGTTTTATTTCTTTTATACACTTCTTGGGGTTTCTTGAGCATATAGCAATGTTCAACGAGTAAATACAACCATGTTATCAAAAATAATATAAAGTAATAACTGTAACTGATTACTTTTTAAAATTAACTTACCCGGCCAGCCGGTGCAGTGGCAAGGTGTCCACCTGTGGCGCCGATATCCCGGGTTCGGCTACAGACTCAAGAGTCAGAGGCCGCCGGGGGTAGAAGGATTGAGCATTCCAGGGAGTGCTCTCCTTCTCTGAGGGAAGGGGGAAGAGTGTCTGGCGCTCTGTGGACCTCTAGTGAAGGCTGGGGATACCGCCGCTGCCAGTGCCACATGTTTGTGAGGCTGGGCAGACGCTGGCATCATTTCATGTCCCCGCCCCCAGGAATCCAGCATACACAAAAAAAAAAAAAAGTAAGTCAGCTCCGTTCCTGATGGCCCCCGCCTCTGCTCCCACTAAGACTAATGCCTGCGAGAGGTCCTCGCCCGTGGCCCCCGCCCCTGGGGGTAGGCTAGGGCAAAGATCAACTTCCTTGGGAGGAGGTGCTCACCTGCGGCCCATCCAGGGGAAACCCTGGGCATAGGGGGGCAGCGAAGCGGGCGGGGGTTCAAACCCTCCGGCTTGGAGGGGGAGGAGACCACAAAACAAAAAAACAAAAAAGGAACTTACCCAACACTGCCCGTTGGTCATCCCTACCTCTCTCCATGTTGGGAAGTTAGTAATGCCCTGAATCCCCCCCCCCCCCGTAGTAGGGCGGCAGGAAGAGGGACATCCCCCGGGCAGACATATTCAGTTTCAGACCGGAGCAGGAGGGTGGACCACCAGGACACGGGCAGGGCTTCACAAAGTCCAGACCCCCGTGTTTTCCACTTTTCTTCCGTCCCTCCCCCCACACTGCGGCGCCAGTATGTGTGTGTTGAGGTGCACTTGTCCTGAGTCACTGCAGCTCCCTCCTTTTGAGTTGCTTGTGCCTGCACTACCACAGGGTCTCCAGTCAGTGATAGTCAAAGGCTGAAACAGCTTTGCCACCCTCCCTAAGACAGAACAGCTGTCCCTGGCACACTTGATCCTCTCTGACCCCGCCGACCCCCAGCAACCTGTGCTTGTTCCTGAACATGGGTCACTGGCATGGCAAGAGGTAAGGCATAGGACACCTCAACCCTCCACACCACCAGGCCAGACCTTTTTTTTGCAGCTTTTAATGAAGAGATATTGTTAACCTTTTATACTAGTTGTACTATCATCAACAATTTTATTTATAAAAAGCACTGTTCAAAATACCTAAAATAACCTTAAATAGATAAAATGCAGTCACAGCATTCGGCTCATTCAAAACTCTGGGAAAGCCAGATTAAAAAGATATGCTTTGAGTGCAGATTTAAAGCCCTCCGCGGTCAGGCACTCCCTTACCTGCCGAGGTAGAGAATTCCACAGGGACGGGCTGCAAATGCGAATGCATGGGCCCCAGAGGTCTTAAAACGAACCCTGGGAATCTCTAGCAATCACCTGTCGGTGGAGCGGAGAGAGCGGTAGAGACACAGAAGCTCCTGCAGACAGCCCTGTCAATGTAGGGCTTTGTAAGTCAGCTAACTGACTAGGCCCTTTACAGATAGAGATATTGCTGCCTACTGTGTAATCCCTGCTTGACAGAGCACCCAACAAAAGATTACCTAGCCCCATCCTAGGCAGAGTAGTAGTAGCAGCCTGTGTAAACTCTGCTTCTTAGTGCCCCAACACTGTTTATGTAGCCTTACCCAGATAGGGAGGTAGCAATGAATAAAGCCTACCCAAGATAGGAGGTACAGCAGCTGCCTACTATTCAAACTCTTACTTCACAGGCTTGGTAAACCACTGTATACACACCTATGTTACTCTTGCTCTAGACAGCAATGGAATAGTCTTACTTTGCTTGCTGTTACATTACTATCTGACCGCTAAGGTCCCCTGTGTCCTGCGGTCTCCTGCTGCAGATGCCTGCTTCACACTTGATTGCTACACTTCTACCCCAGGAAGCTCAAATGTCATGACACTTATAGATGTAGAGCATTTCTACTCCCACTGACATCCTTTAATGCCCCAATATCCTCTAAAGACAATAATTCAAAACACTTTTCCCACAACTTACCCTACTTATTTAGTCTTAAAAATAGCCTCTTGCTTCAATACAGGCAGACTGTTTTAAAGCAACAGTAATACACTATGCTATTTCTGCTAGTAACAGTGCCAAATTAATGTAATATGATTACCTTTTTTTTTTAAATTTGAGTATGCCCTCCACCCTGTTTAAAACAAACAAAAAAAGAAACATGGAGGCACTGAGAAGCCCCCAACTCAAACACATTTAAAACAAGCATTTGTCAATGCCAGATGTTCATCACTGGTATTGAAGCCCTGGGGTACCAGATCAGGGATTTATTTAACTCTAAAAATTGATTAGCGTTTTGCTCATAAAAGTGCTAAATCTTTGTGAAAATGCATAGCTCTTGCCTCACTGTGTTTAACAAACACAGCACTTCTAGAAAATCTATATAAATACTTTCTGTACAGTTAGTATCGTCCCAAGAAAAAAACTGCTAATCAATTATTTAAAACCCTGCAGATGCACTGTGGTGCACGTTGTAGGTTATGTTTTACCAAAGTTAGGAGCCTGTGTTCATAAATTTCAACACAGGCTCATAACTGTTTTTTTCAACATTTTTGCCTCAAATTTCGACATAACCTTCTTATGACCCCACCTCATGAACAAGTGCAGAGAAAATTTTCAACTCCTGCCGGAAAGGTGATTTCACACAGGGACTGCGGCCAGGATTTGAAAAATGATAGCTGTCATATTCATGAGATGTTGTGGTGAAGGGCTGTCGTTAAAAAATTTGGGGAAATATATTGAAATTACTAGATTGTCAGTTTTAACTCGTTTTGCATTATCATTGTTATGCATGATTGTTGCATGTTATTGCATGCATAGTAGTTATCAGTGATTCTCGCTAATAATTACCAAATACGCATTATAGCCTTGCTGGCCTGATTGAGTACCAGGTAACCGGAAGTGAGTTCATGTAGAAAGGTGTTAGAACGCGTCTACCTGTAAGCACTGTCCGGCATGCATTCTTTAACATGGCCATTGTAAAAACAGACTCTGTTAGCGCTAGTTGCTCTAAACTTGTCTTGGTATCGGATACCCAAAACCGAGGGCTTGTTCTTGTGTGAAACACTTTTGAACACTGGTGCCCAAATCTAGCGCATGCACGGGATCTTTAACCTGGTCGCTGCTGCGCATACACGGGATTTGGACACCAGTGTTCAAAAGTGTTTTACACAAGAACGAGCCCTCGGTTTTGGGTATCAGATACTAAGACAAATTTAGAGCAACTAGCGCTAACAAAGTTTATGTTTTTTACAATGACCATGTTAAAATATACACGCCAGGACAGAGCTACAGGTAGATGCGCATTTCCAGCATGTTCTCGACATGAACTCACTTCCGGTGCACGGAGACTTTCAATCAGGACAACAGGAGTACACCTAATGCATATTTAGTGAAAACTGGTAATCGGAATCCTTTGTGCTTTACTTACATGCATTCTACAGTAACCATGCAACAGTCATGTACATAGCAAGTCAGTGATGGTAAATTTGCATAAAACGAGGGGTAAAGCTGACAGTGTCCCTTTAAGTTATGAGCTTGCGTTTACAAAATTCAATGTAGGTTCATAACTGTATTATTTTTTAATATTTTTACACCACATTTTCAACATAGCCTTCTTACGATCCCACTTCATGAACAAGGGCAGAGAACATTTTCAACTCCTGCTCGAAAGGTGATTTCACACAGGGACCATGGAATCACCTTTTGGGACAGATTTGCCCAATTTCACTGCTACTGTTCATGAGGTGGGGTCCCAAAAAAGCAAGTTGAAAATTTGGGGCAAAATATGCAAAAATGGCCAAGATATGCCACTAAGTTTAACCCCCCACTGAAATATGCTGAACTGCATACCTAATTTCTTCAGTTCTCAGTCCGGCTTTGAAGAGTGAAGACAGGTCTGCGTCCACAGAAGATTATGGTGTTGGACCCCCAGTGGGTAAGTAAGGGCTTTGGAGTGGGGGTGCTGGGTAGGTGGGACAGTTACAGGGTCAGCAGCAAAAGACAGCGACACTGACACAGGAGACTGGGCACCCCCATGTCAGTGTTAGGTATGGGGGGGTAAGGTGGAGGGTGCTGAGAGGAAGGGTGAGACAGATATAGGGGAAGCAGCAACAGACAGAGACAGTGACACTGGGGGATTGGGCACCCTAGTGGCAATGTTATATTTGTTGGGGCTAAGAGAGAGGGAGGAAGGAGGGTCAGGTGAGCAGGACAGTTACAGGGGTGGTAGCAACAGAGAGCAACAGTAACACTGGGTGATTGGGCACCACCAGTGTCAGTTTTATGTTTGTGGGACGTGTGGGTGGTGGGTGTGAGAGAGAGAGAGAGAGAGGGTCGGGTGGTGGGACAGTTACAGGGGCAGTAGCAACAGAGATCGATGGATGGCTAATGAAATGAGGGGATAGAAATCAGATCAGGGTATTTTAACTCAAACTGTGATACTGGACATGCACGAATGCATTTGCATATTCCCGGAATATGCCTATGCATTTGCACATGCCCCATATTGTGGCTTTGGTTTAATATCCCCATTTCTATAACTTCATACCCTTGTTTCATGTTGGCATGCACCTTTCAGAGTTCAGCTTTCTTAACACTGTAATTAAAAAAAATCTGTTTAGCTGAACTCGGGTGTGCTGAGCCATGAAGGAGCCTTCTGGCACTCCTGCGCCATTTAGAGATTTGACTGGAAACAGCACGGTAGCAGACCAAGGGGGTTTCACTTAGGAGGTGGCAACACTGTGGGATTGGGCACCCCCAGTGTGAGTTTTATGTTTGTGGGTGTGTGTGGGGTGGTGGGTGCTGAGAGGGAGGGTCGGAAGGGGGAAGCAGTTACAAGGGTGCCAGCAACAGACATCGATGGACGATTTTCCTTGTTACAGCTAGCATCTGCAAGAGCAGTGCTATTCCTGGATGTTTCAAATTCATCAGTAGGCTGTCATGACAGATCAGTTTGCTGGGCAGCGTAGATCAAAGGGAAGAGATGGCCTATGACTGGGTCAGCTTTTTCTTTTCAAGTACAAGGTGTCTCCACCCAGCAAGCCAAAACTCTGTCATGATCAGCCTGGCTGATGACTGGTGTAGCCCTGACTCGCCCCTTAAACACTGCTCTGCATTGGACGGACACTGCCACGTCCCTCAAAAGGCACTAATACAGCAAGATGCTCGCTGCGTGCATACGCGCATGGGGAACATGAAAAGAACCATCACAACCATACCAGAAAACCTAACTAGCGCAAACAGCATAGCATGCCATGCTACCCTATTAACACTGGTTTGTAGTTCTCCACCAACATCACAGCAACATGCAGGAGTAAGACTTGTAAACAAATCCAAAACCAACCTTCACTCAACTATGTGACTTACTCCCTTTTCTAATTATCACGCTGCTGATTCTCCAGGCCAGACAATTCTCACCCAGCCCCCAAAATGAAGGGCAAGACACAGCCCTTTAAAGTGTACCTATCATTGTCTGATAAGAAACCCTCCCCTACAAACGCCAAGTGGTAGACTTACCCTGCTATAGATGAATGGGCATATTCTTCCATTTCAATTTGTTGGCCTGTAAGTAGAGGAAGGGGTTGTAAATTGGTGCCGAGGATTCCTGCCGCTCCATCCCTTCCCCCTCCTGGTATGAGTGGTCCACCCCCACACTCCAGGTTTTGTGATGTCATTTTTTTGCAGAGCATGGGGGCATGCTCCATAGAAAGTAATAGCCTTGTCTTTTTACATACTATTTTTAGTATGTTAGCAATCCATTTGATTCGAGTCAGAGCCACCACTTGACTAACAAGGACCTTATTAGTCAAGAGGTGCCTCTGACTTGATTCAAATGTAGTAGGGTTGATACAGCAGTAGGGGGTGGAGGATATGAGCAAGGATCTGGCTAGGCTGGAGAAGTGGTCAGAAAGGTGGCAGCTGCAGTTCAATACAAAAAAAGTGCAGAATTATGCATATAGGGCATAAGAAAGAAAAAAATACTCACCTTAGTAATGTTGTTTCTTCTAATGGAGTCTTGCTATATTATGACTATTGCAGTTTGCCCCAGCCTTAGAACTGCTCCAGAGGTGAAAGAGTTAACTTCCATGCAGAGCATGGAGCTTAGAGCGCGAGCTCGGTTCAGAAGCTCTGTTTGGCTGGTTTCAAACCGAAACCATCAGATCTTTACGAGAAAAACTCACTAAGGTTCTGTGTGGAAGCTGTAACCTACACTAGCCAACTGGCTACTAATATATTAACACATTTTCACTGGTCCCAACACAAAGACTCAAGTCAGTGGACCAGAAAATTAAGATAAAATAACTAAATAAACACAACACCCAAACATGAAAGAAGGCATCAATAAATGCCAACAGAGGACTACCCACCCATACCCCAAAGTAGGAGTTCTGAGAGGGGCAGGTTGGGAGGTCATAATATAGCAAGACTCCATTAGAAGAAATGACATTACTAAGGTGAGTAATTTTCTTCAGACAACATGAAGTCTTGCTATATTATGACTACTGCAGACTACACAGCAGTACCTCCATGGAGGAGGGACAGAACCTACTTAGGAATAGGCTCTGAAGCACGGTTGTGTTAAACCGAGCATCCCTCCTGGCCTGAATATCCAGGGAGTAATGCTTGGTGAAAGTGTGTACTGTCTTCCAAGTAGCTGCCTGACATATCTCCAAGATAGGGATGTCTCTAGCAGCAGCTAGAGATGCAGCTGTACCTCTGGTAGAGTGAGCCCTCAGGCCTGAGGGGGAACCTTACCCAGCTTTGATAGTAAAATTGGATACAAGAAACCATCCACCTGGCAATGTATCTTTAGTGGAAGGTCTCCTTCCCAACCTCACCATAAGTGAGAAACAGTTGGAGGAGTCAAACCTGTGACCCTTGTACGCCTATGTAGTAACTTAGGGCCCTATTAACATCTGTTGTGCAGCCTCTCTCACCAGAGGAGGAATGGTCAGTGAAGAACACTGGGAGGAAATAGATTGGTTAAGGTGGAAATCTGAAACCATCTTAGGCAAAACTTCCTGTTAGTCCTGAGGACCACTTTATCCCTGTGAAAGGAAATAAAGTCAGTTTCTACTGATAAAGCCTGTAACTCACTTATACGCCTGGCAGAAGTGATGGCTACCAGAAATACAGTTTTCCAAGTCAATACTTAAGCTCTGTCAAGACAGAGGCTCAAAGGGGGTTGCATTAGCTGAGCAATGCATACATTAAGATCCCAAGCCGGGCAGGGTCCCTGAATGGAGGATTGGTGTGAAGCAATCCTTTAAAAACTTGGAAAATACAGGATGAGCAGAGAGAAGAGGGCTTCCCTGTTGAATGAAGGCAGAGACAGCAGCCAAGTGCACTTTCAGGGTGGCTGGTCTCAGTCCCAAAGAATTAAGATGGACCATGTAGTCCAATACAGTAGGTAGATCAGCAGATTCTGGGGAAACATGCTTCCCAGAACACCATATGGAAAACCTTTCCACTTGGAGTTATAGGTAGTTCTGGTGGAAGGCTTCCAGCAGCCTTCAGGATTTCGAGAACACTTTGAGAAAGTTGCAAATCGGCAACTCTAACTGCTCAAGAGCCAAGCCTTGAGGTTGAGGATTTGAGATTCGATACCAAACTCTCCCTGAGCACAGGTTAATAGATTGTGGTTCCTGGGGAGACACAGGAAAGATGGACTGCTAAGGACAGAAGGAGGGGTACCAGGGCTGCCTAGCCCAGTCTGGAGCAATCAGGATCATTTTGCAGGGCTGAGACCTGACTCTGACTAGTACTTTGAACAGGAGAGGGAAGGGGGGAAAGGCATAAAGAAACTTCCCTTCCCAATCAAGCAGAAAGGCATCCAGGGGAACTGAGCCCAACACTGGGAGCCTGCAACAAAACAGTGGAAGTTGATAATTGTCTGGGGCTGCGAAAAGATCTATCTGAGGAGTGCCCCATCTGGCAAACACTATCCCCAGTACTGGGGATCCAGTGACCATCTCGTGATGGCCCTGGGAAATCCTGCTGAGGGCATCTGCCAGGACATTGTCCTTGCCTGGGAGGTGAACTGCTATGAGGGAAGTGTTCAGGAGTAGCCAGAGACCACAACTTATTGCCTTGGTGCACAAGGTCAAGACCGAGTGCCCCCTTGTTTGTTGATGTACCACATTGTAGTGGTGTTGTCTGTTCTGACCTGTACTACCTTGTTCTGAACAGATGCAGAGAAAACCTGAAGTGCTAGAAAAACAGCTCTGAGTTCCAACAGATTGATGTGGAGCAGAGATTCCTGAGGGGACCATAATCCCTGGATGGAGAGGTCGCCCATGTGAGCTCCCCATTCCAAAAGGGATGCATCTGTAGTAAGGGTCAAGGAATGGGACAGAGGGATGAAAGGCACCCCCTGTCTCAGATTGCTCTGATCCTGCCACCACTGAAGGGCCTGGATCAGGGTTCGAGTCACTGGGATTAACTTGGATAGAGGATCTCTTCTTTGAGACCAGAAGGCTCTCAAATGGAACTGAATGTCCCTCATCTGAAATCTTGCTCCTTGCACCACAGCTGTGGAGGCAGCCATGTGCCCTAAGAGCTGCAGGAAATGCCTTGCTGGTTGAGAAACCTGCAGAGTGAAGGAGGCGGCCAGGGCCACTAAGGTCCTTACCCTTTCCAAGGGAAGGAAGGCTCTGGCCTGCTTTGTATCCAGTTCTGCGCCTATAAAGGTGAGTACCTGGACATAAATCCCAGAGAGGTAAGCAGCTGCTGGGTAACTAGCAGGTGTGATTTGACCTGTTCTGGAGACTGACCCACAATGAGCCAGTCGTCCAGGTAGGGAAAAATGGCAATCTTTTGCCTTCTTGGGTGAGCGACTGCTACTGCCAGACACTTTGTGAACACCCTTGGGGCAGAAGTGAGGCCGAAGGGCATTGCTCTGAACTGATAATGGCCTGAGGGCAGTTCGAATCTGAGGTACTTTCGATGGGAGCTTCTGATAAGAACATGAAAGTAGGCATCTTTGAGGCCCAGGAGGCTAGCCAGTCCCCTGGCCTTAGGGAGGGTAAAATCATCTCAGTGTCACCATTTTGAACTTTGGCTTTAAAAGGTGCTCTGCTTAGATATCTTAGATCCATGATAGGCCGCCACTTCCTGTCTTTTGGGGTAAGGAAGTACCTGAGTACAGACCCTGCCCTGGTGAAAGGGAGAAACCTTTCTACAGCTCTGAGAGCCAGGAGGGTTGAGACTTCTGTTTCCAAAGCAAGAGTCTCTAAAGGGTTTGTAGGTGGAAAGGTCTGGCTCATCTTTGAAATTTCTTGAAGCTGAGAACTAGACCCTGGCTCACTACTTCCAGGACCCACCTGTCTGAAGTTAAAGACTGCCAGTCCTGACGGTGAGCCAACCTGCCCCCACAGGTAGTGGAGAGCCGACCCTGGGCATCCCATCAGGGTGCCTGTTTGGCAGGGGCTTTACGCTGAGGGGTGGGAGCAGGCCTGCTCGAACCCCGTCTGCCTCTCCCTCTGAAGAACCCCCTCTGTACATAGGCTGAAGAGGAGGGGGCCTGAGTCTGGTAAAAAGGCCTGTGAAAAGGCCTACCCCTACCCCTGGGGAGCTGCCTCTGAGGAGTGGCTTGCCGTTCCTTGGCTTGTGCACTCTGTAAGTGGTTCTATATTCATCCATTTTTCATATAATTCTCTGTCTGCTCCCAAACAGAGAATTTCCCACCACAGGAAAATCCATAGCCTTAGACTGGGTATCCTGTGACAAAGAAGTACACCTGAGCCAGGCCAATCATGTAAAAGCCACAGATGTAGCCATGACTCTAGAGGATACATCATTAGAATCCACTGCAGCATGGAATTGCACCTTAGATGCCTCAATACCATCAAGGGCACCTGCTCCAGCTCTTTTATAGCTGGCTAGGGACCTGTTTGGCTAAGGCCATGACAGTATCCCATCTAGATTTCTGGTATCTTGCAACACAAGCCATATAGTTAGCTTGTCTGAGTCCCAAGGATGCTGCCATGTATTGTTTTTTGGCCATGGCATCAATCTTCCTGGAATCCTTGTCAGGAGGATGTGAAGCCAGTGGAATATTAGCTTTATCACAGGCTGCAGCCTGAACTACCCCAACATGACTGCATTGCTGTGAAAGAAAATCTGTATCAGGACCTGACAAAGTGTACCTCCTGTCCATCTTTTTATCCACAGGAGGCACAGAATTAGAGCTTTTAAAATTTTTATTGTTTGTTTTCTAAAGGATTTAGTAAAGGGATGGACAACCTTCTGGACTCTGGGATATCCATCATCTCCACATAGTCAGGCTCCTCTTGCTCATCCAAAGCCCCTCTAAGAGAAGCTGGAGGGTCTCAGCAACTTTTTTATAAAACAAAAAATGAGAAGGGGACTCAGAAAGCCTAGGGGGAGACTCACCTGAAGGTCTGTCTGGGGAGATGTCCGGTTCAATGGGCACATCCAGACTTTCAAAGTCACATTCACACTGATCATAATCCTCATCCCCCTCCTCTGGTTCATAGAACTCTTCTATATCATAATCCTGAACCACTGGAATCGACCGAACCAACCTTTTGCCAGACAGTGGCGGTTCGGAGGGAACCGGGGACAGTGACTGGACAATCTGTATTGCCCTGGCTATCTCAGCAGCAGTTGGAGAAGGAATTTTGGACTCCAAACCTGCTGATTTTTAGATTTCTTTGCTGGAACTGGCTCCTCAGAGCCAGCTGCTTGCCGAGGAAGTCTCGCCTGGTCAGCAGCATCTCCTCCGTTCGGGTTGGCACCGAACCGGCTGGCCATCCGGTCAGCGGACTTTTGGCCTCGTTCCCTGAGCCTGCCCACTCTCTGTCCAGGGTGGCTGCAGGGTAATTTTTACAAATCTGGCAGTCTGAATTGAGGTGGTCAAACCCCAGACAATAAACACATGTGTGTGTGGGTCAGCCTTGGCAAAGGCTTCCCCACAGACACTACAGTGTTGAAACCCAGTGGCCCGGTTTTCTTTTGCTTCTCAGACATGATGCCAGCCTAACCAACCAACTTGCCCTTTGATGGCAGTGCTAGTAAGACACCCTTATCGGTTCCAACCGGTCACGGGTCGGAAAACCATAATGAAATCCGTTTTAGAACCGATAAGAACCGGGAATCAGACTTCAAAAGCCTTAAAAGTTTTAAACTTATATTCAACATTGAACTCCGATCGGTTCAACCTAAACCGATAATACTTTTACAAGTTCCACACAGTAAAAACCCTATCTATTACTTACGATTACTATAGACAGAGCCTGAACCGATCGGTTTTATGTTAAAATAATGAAATCGATGTTAAATTCAACCCGAGAAATAGCACTTTAAACCAAGAAATGAACCGAGCAACAGGAGGACTCTCCGGAGTGACTGTTCAGTGAGGCGGAGTAAAGAATCTGACGGTTTCGCTTTGAAACCAGCCAAACAGAGCTTCTGAACTGAGCTCGCGCTCTAAGCTCCATGCTCTGCATGGAAGTTAACTCTTTCACCTCCGGAGCAGTTCTAAGGCTGGGGCAAACTGCAATAGTCATAATATAGCAAGACTTCATGTTGTCTGAAAAATTACTCACCATAGTAGTGTTGTTTCTTCTAATGGAGTCTTGCTGTATTCTGACATATGCAGTTAGGTCCTGCCTTTCAACTGCCCCGGAGAACAAAGAGTTAAACTTTCCATGACCAGCATGGAATGTTCACCACGAGCTCGGTTGAAACCCGTCTGCTGTTGATTAACTGCAACCATCAGATCTTTATGAGCAAAGACTCACTAGATGTTCTGTGTGGAAACTGTAAAATTCTTACTAGCCAACTGGCAAATATATCTACATAAAACGTTTTTTGGTTTCAAAGGAAGACTCAAGTCAGGAAACACATAAAACAAAACACATCCAAAACACAACCTCTCACCCAAACCAAAAGAGGGTGAAAAAAAGGACACTCCTGGGGTGCCAACACTGCTCCTGCCCACCCACATTCCAAAATCTAGGTTCTGAGAGGGGAGGCGGGGGGGAGGTCAGAATACAGCAAGACTCCATTAGAAGAAACATTACTAAGGTGAGTAATTTTTTCTTCAAACAACATGAAGTCTTGCTGCATTCTGACATATGCAGACTACCAAGCAGTACCTCCATGGAGGAGGGACAGAACTACTTTGGAAACAGGCTCTGAAGTACTGCTGTGCCAAACCGAGCATCATTCCTAGCCTGGATATCCAGAAAGTAATGCTTGGTGAAAGTACGGACTGTTTTCCAGGTGGCTGCTTGACAAATTTCTAAGAGAGGAATATCCCTGGCAGCAGCCAGGGAAGTAGCTGCAATTTAGTGAATGAGCCCTCAGGCCTGAGGTGAGTTCTACCCAGTTTTTCATAGCAGAATTGTATACAAGAAACAAAGCAATAGATCTCTTAGTGGCAGGGTTGCCCTTACCAACTTCTCCATACGTAAGGAACAACTGGAGGGATTCAAACCTGTGACCCTTGGTACGCTCTATGTAGTAGCTAAGGGCTCTTTTAACATCCTAGCTGTGTACCCTCCTCTCTCCAGAGGAGGAATGGTCAGTGAAGAAAACAGGGAGAGATATAGACTGGTTGAGGTGGAAATCTAAAACAACTTTAGGTAAGAACTTTCTGTTAGTTCTAAGGACCACTTTATCTCTATGAAAAGAGATGAAATCAGATTCCACTGACAGGGCTTGCAATTCACTGATACATCTGGCAGAAGTAATGGCAACCAAAAACACAGTTTTCCAAGTCAAGTACTTAAGCTCTGCTGAGGACAAAGGCTCAAAGGGAGGTTGCATAAGCTGAGCAATGCAAACATAAGGGTCCCAAACAGGAGCAGGATCCCTAAAGGGGGGATTGGTGTGAAGCAATCCCTTGAAAAACTTACAAAATACAGGATGGGATGATAGAGAGGAAGGCTTGCCTACTGACAAGAAAGCAGAAACAGCTGCCAAGTGTACTTTAAGGGTAGCTGGTCTGAGGCCTAGGCCATTAAGATGGACCATATAGTCCAGAACCGTAGGCAATTCAGCAGAGTCTGGAGAAATATTCTTCTTAGAACACCAAATGCTGACTCTTTTCCATTTGGAGTTGTAAGTCTTCCTGGTGGAAGGCTTTCGAGAAGCCTTAAGGATATCCAGAACCCCTTGGGAAAGATGCAGATCTGCAAACTCTAACTCTTCAAGAGCCAAGCCCTGAGATTGAGAGACTGAAGATTCAGGTACCAAACCCTCCCGTGAGAGGATGTCAATGGGTTGTAATTCCTGGGAAGAGACAGGGGAAGGTGGACTGCAAGGGACAGCAACAAGGGATACCATGGCTGCCTGGCCCAGTCTGGAGCAATCAAAATCACTTTGCATAGTTGTGACCTTATCTTGACTAACACTTTGAACAAGAGAGGGAAAGCGGAAAAAGCATACAGAAATTTCCCTTCCCAGTTCAGAATCAGAGCATCCAGGGGGACTGAGCCCAAGACTGGGAGTCTGCAACAAAAGAGAGGAAGCTGGTGATTGTCTGGGGCTGCAAAAAGATCTATCTCTGGTGTGCTCCATCTCGAGAAAACCACTTTCAAAACTAGAGGATCTAGGGCCCATTCGTGATGGCCCTGGGATATTCTGCTCAATGCACCTGCTAGGACATTGTCCTTCCCTGGGAGGTGAACTGCTATCAGAGACGTTTGCAGGGAATAGGCCAGGGACCACAACTTCATTGCTTCTGTGCACAAGGCCATAGACCGAGTGCCTCCTTGCTTGTTAATGTGCCACATGGTGGTGGTGTTGTCTGTCCTGACCTGAACCACCTTGTTCTGTACAGATTTGGAAAAAGCTTGCAGTGCCAGAAACACTGCTCTGAGTTCCAAGAGCTTGATGTGAAGCAGAGATTCCTGAAGTGACTACAGTCCTTGAGCGGTAAGATCCCCCAAATGGGCTCCCCAGCCCAGCAGGGAAGCATCTGTGGTGAGTATCACTGAATGAGACTGGGTGACAAATGGAACCCTTGTCTCAAATTGTCCTGATCCTGCCACTATTGCAAGGCTTGGATCAGGGTTCGAGTCACTGGGATTAGTTTGGTATGGGTATCCTTTCTTTGGGACCAGAAGGCTCTTAAGTGGAACTGAATGTCCCTCATCTGGAATCTTGCCCCTTGGACCACTGCTGTGGAAGCTGCCATGTGGCCCAGAAGCTGAAGGAAATGCCTTGCTGGTCGAGACACCTGAAGGGTGAATGAAGAGGCCAGTTCCATAAGGGTCCTTGCCCTTTCCAGGGGAAGGAAGGCTCTTGCCTTTACTGTTTCCAGTTCTGCACCTATGAAGGTGAGGAGCTGTACTGTTCGAGAACTGACTTTGGAAGGTTGAGAAGGAATCCTAAGGAAGTGAGCACTTGCTGGGTCACTTGCAGATGTGACTTGACTTGGTCTGGAGACTGACCTACTATGAGCCAGTCGTCCAAGTATGGGAAGATGGGAGATCTTTTTTCTTCTTAGGAAAGCAACTACTACTGCCAGGCACTTTGTGAAAACCCTTGGGGCTGAGGTTAGGCCAAAGGGCATTGCTCTGAATTGATAGTGGCCTGAGGGCAACTCGAACCTCAGGTACTTTCTGTGAGAGCACCTGATGGGTATGTGAAAGTAGGCATCTTTGAGGTCCAGGGAGGCTAGCCAGTCCCCTGGCCTTAGAGAGGGAATGATAATTCCCAAAGTTACCATTTTGAACTTTGGCTTCAAAAGATGTTTGTTCAGATATCTTAGGTCCGGGATGGGCCGCCATTCTCCTGTCTTTTTGGGGGTTAGGAAGTACCTGGAGTACAATCCTTTGCCCCTGTGTAGGGTGGGAACCCTCTCTACCGCTCTGAGAGCTAGGAGAGAAGAAACCTCTGCCTCTAGGGCAAGGGTCTCAGAGATTTGCAGGTGGAAAAGATCTGGTTCTCATCTTGGGAAATTTTTTGAAGCTGAGAACCAGTCCCTGGCCTACTACCTCCAGGACCCACTTGTCTGATGTAAGAGACTTCCAGTCCTGGACAAAGTAAGCCAGCCTGCCCCCTACTGGTATGGGAGAATCGGCACGGGCAGACCCATCAGGGTGTCTGCTTGGCAGGGGCTTTAGGCTGAGGAATGGATGCAGGCCTGCTCATCCCCCTTCTGCCTCTCCCTCTAAAGAACCCCCTCTGTGAAAAGGAAGAAGAGGAGGCCTGAGCTTGGTAAAAAGGCCTTTTGAAAGGCCTTCCCCTTCCCCTGGACTGCTGCCTTTGAGGAGTTGCTTGCCTTTCTTTGGCCTGAGCACTCCTGTAAGTGGCCCTGTACTCATCCATCTTTTTCATGTAGTTCTCTGTCTGCTCCCCAAACAGAGAAATTACCAATTACAGGAAAATCCATGACCTTAGCCTGGGTATCCTGTGAGAGGCTAGTACATCTGAGCAAGCCATCCTCCCGAGAGCCACAGATGTAGCCATGACTCTTGATGATACATCACTGGAGTCTACAGCAGCATGAAACTGTACTTTCGATGCCTCAATCCATCTGCCAGCCACCTGCTCCAGTTCCTTGGCAAGCTGGTCGGGGCCTGTTTAGCCAGAGGCCAGCACAGTGTCCCACCTGGACTTCTGGTATCTGGCTGTATAGTCCATATAGTTAGCCTGCCTGAGTCCCAAAGATGCTGCCATGTATTGTTTCTTTGTCATGGCATCAATCTTCCTGGAGTCCTTGTCTGGGGGGTGTGATGCCAAGGGAATATTTGCCTTATCACAGGCAGCAGCCTGCACAACCCCAACATGGCTGCATTGCTGAAAAAGGAACTCCGTGTCTGAGCCTGAGAGAGTGTACCTCTTGTCCATTTGTCTGTCCACAGGAGGTATAGAATTAGGAGACTTAAGAATTTTATGTGTCTGTTTCCCAAAAGATTTGTGGAGGGGAATAGACAGTCTCCTGGACTCTGGGATGTCCATGATCTCAACATAAGCAGGCTCTTCCTGATCCTCTACTGCTTCCTCCACAGGAAGCTGGAGGGACTCAGCCACTTTTTTGTAAAACATATAGTGTAAAGGGGACTCAGAAAGCCTAGGAGGAGAAACACCTGAAGGTCTGTCTGAGGAGATGTCCGGGTCAATAGGCACATCCAGACTTTCACTATCACCATAATCATCCTCATACTCTCCCTCCTCCTCCTCCTCCGGTTCATACGATTCTTCCAAAGTATAATCCAGAACCGGGGGAACCAACTGAACCGAGCCCCTGCCAGATGGTGCCGGTCCGGTCGGAACTGAACTAAGCGACTGCACAATCCTTATCGCCTTGGCTATCTCATCGGGCGGTCGGAGTATGAAATTCTGGGTCCGAACTCGTCGATTTATCCTTTCTTTCTTTTACCAGAACCACCCCGAATTGGCTCTCTTGCCCGAAGAAGTACGCTTGGTCAGAGGGCACTCTTCTGGTTTGATCGAACCGAACCGGCTGGCCAACCGGGTCAGCGGATTCTCGCCTCCTTTCCCTCAGTCTACCTAATCTCTTCCAGGGTAGACTTAGGAAAATTCTGCAAATCTGGCAGTCTGAATCGAGGTGGTCAAACTCAGACACAAACACAGGTGGTGTGGGATCAGCCTTGGCAAAGACTTCCCACACACACTGGTAGTGTTGAAACCCAGTGGGCCCGCTTTTCTTGGGTTTCTCAGACATGGCCAATCCTATCCAAAACGTACCCTTTTTTCAGCAATCCACCAGGCAAGACTCCCTTATCGGTTCCTGACCATGTCAGGGATCTTGGAAAAAAACGTAATTAAATCGGTTTTTTTTTTTTAGAACCGATACTGACCGGTTACCACACTCTAAAGTAAGCACAAGCTTTTTTACCTCAAACTGATCGGTTCCACAATTTACAAGTTCCACATAGAAACAAAACAAAAACCTATCTAGTACTCACGGACCACAGACAGAGACTTGAACCACTGCTGTAACAGCAATTCGGTAGAAAACGACCGAAAACCGACACTTCAACCGACTTTTTGAACCGAGCAGCAGGAGAAATCTCCAAAGCGACTGTTCAGTGAGGCGGAGTAAAGAATCTGACGGTTGCAGTTTAAACAACAGCAGACAGGGGTTTCAACTGAGCTCGTGGTGAACATTCCATGCTAGTCATGGAAAGTTTAACTCTTTGTTCTCCGGGGCAGTTGAAAGGCAGGAGCTAACTGCATATGTCAGAATATAGCAAGACTTCATATTATTTGAACAGTCCAAAGGCAAAATACTGGCTTGGGTGGGGGTGGGGGCTGGAGGTAACAGAACAGGAAAGAGACCTGGGGATCACTATTTCAAACAAGCTGAACGTCCAGAGTCAGTGCAACAGAGCAGCAGGAAAGGCACGTAGAATGCTGGCATGCACAGGAAGGGGATTCACAAGCAGGAGGAGGGAGGTGCTCATGCCACTATACAAAACCACGGTCAGACCACACATGGAATGTGGGTCCATCTCTGGAGGCCATACCTGCAAAGGGACAAGGACAGGCTGTAAAGGGTCCAGAAAAGAGCAACCAAAATGGTGAGGGGGCTGCTGGGCAAGTCATATGAGGAGAGCCGGGGGAGCTGGGCCTGTACACGCTGGAGGAGAGGAGGGGGGGGGATATGGTGGAGACATTCAAGTACTTGAAGAGCATAAACAGGGTGAAGGTCAACAGCATCTTCAGAATGAGTAAGAACAATTCCACTAGAGGTCATACCTACAAACTAGTGGGGGGGAGGAGATTAAGAGGGGACATCAGGGGGAGGTTCTTTACCAAGAGGGTGGTGTGGCCATGGAACAGGCTGCCGGAATGGATTGGTGGGGTTGGACACAGTAGACAAATTCAAAAGATCCTGGGATACGAACATGGGCCTAACTGGCAGGGAGCAGGCTGGGAATGGAAGGCGGGGGTTTTCCTGGGGGGGGGGGTTTCGAGCAGACTGGATGGGCTGTCCTTTTCTGCCGACAGATTTCTATGATTTTGTGTTGGGGCGCTGTGGGGCAGCAACATGGTGGACACTCTTTAAGAAGGCTATGATTACGGGATTAAAGATCAAAGGCCAATGTTTCACAGAGATACAATAAAAACATGAATTCAAGTCCCTGTGTCATGATTAGTGTTTCCTGAAAATAACATGCTGTTTGGTTTTGTGGTTTTCTTTAAATCAGTATCTGTTAATGTGCTCTGCACTAATTGAAAACTGTGAAGATTTTTCTGTCTCTGTCAGAGAGTGACGACATCATTTTTGTCCAGCCTGTTGTTGCAGCAATTAAGCCCTTGATTGCCTGAAGTACCTGTTGCACGTCCCAGTCAGAGCAATCTGTATGGCTGATTGTCTTTACTCCAAGTGTGTTACTAACCCATCTGGTTTGTGTTTGGATAGATTAGTTTACAGTCTATCATTCTGTTTTCATAAAGAGTTGGTGATTTGTGTTTCAGTGGTTAACTGAAGTGGTATAAGTAAGCAAGAATACCCAACAGAGTAGGCGGAATTACTGCACTTAGAAAATGGATCACTATATTATACATGTTTGTGAAAAAATATATTTTTATATTTAAATGCTAAAATCTTACCTGTTTGATTTTTTTAAATGAAAGAGTTCCTCCGCCTGCATTAAAATGCTGATTGTTTTTTTTTACTGCACACACACATCCATCCAGATCGCGATCCCCCCCACCCCACCCCACTAACACCCCCAAAAAACACTGGTCGCTGCTCCATGTTGCCTAATGTTTCTGTTTTACATTGAAGACCATGGCACAGAAGAAAAAATTACTCACCTTAGTAATTGCTTTTCTTCTCATGGAGTCTTGCTGTATTAGGACTATAGCAGTCAGCCTCAGCCTCTGAACTGCCCCGGAGAGGAAAGGGTTAACTCCAGAGAAGTCTGGAGTTCCACAGCGCGAGGGCGCTGTTCAAAGCTCTATCTGTGCAGTCTGAAGTCAAACTGCCAGATTCTTTACGAAGCTAAACTAATATAGCAAGTCTGTGTGGAAAAACCTACACTAGCCATTGGCTACCTACCAGTAGTAGAACTACAAAACACACAACAATCACAGAATAGCAACAAAATTATTAAATATTGTTAGCATCACTGAAAAGAAGCATTAACAGACCCCTCTCTCCAAAAGACTCAAGTCCAGGGAGGGGCCACCTACCACTCAACGAACAACAGAATTACCTAGTTCCTAAACCCAATAAGCAAGAAAAAGGCATGACACAGTGCTTGCACTAATTTGCCAACCCCATACCCAAGGAGGAGTTCTGAGCGGGTAGGAGGGAGGGTTGTTTTATCACAGCAAGACTCCGCGAGAAGAAAAGCAATTACTAAGGTGAGTAATTTTTTTCTTCAAACACCATGAAGTCTTGCTGTAATTAGGACTATAGCAGATTACACAGCAGTACCTCCATGGAGGAGGGCCGAAACCTACTTGGGAAATAGGCTCGTGCTACAGCTGTGCTAAAACGGGCATCCCTCCTGGACTGAACATCCAAGGAGTAATGTTTGGTAAAGGTGTGAACTGTTTTCCAGGTAGCAGCTTGACAGATCTCCAAAATGGGAATATCTCAGCAGCCGCTAGAGATGCAGCTGTACCTCTGGTAGAATGAGCCCTCAATCCTGAGGGGGCTCTTACCCAGTTTTGGTAACAGAATTGGATACAAGAGACAATCCACCTTGCAATTGTCCTCTAGTGGCAGGTCTCCCTTGCCGACTTCCCATAGGTAAGGAAGAGCTGAGGATTCAAACCATGACCCTGGGTGCTGCTCCAAATAGTAGCTTAGAGCTCTTTTGACGTCCAGACTGTGCAATCTCCTCTCCCTGAAGAGGAATGCTCAGTGAAAATACTGGGAGAGATGGATTGGTTGAGATGAAAATCTGAGACCACCTTTGGTAAAACCTCTATTAGTCCTAAGGACTACCTTTGTCCCTATGAAAAAGAAATGAAATCTTCTTCCACTGACAAGGCTTGCATCTCACTTATACTGCCTAGCAGAAGTGATGGCCACTAGAAAAACAGTCTTCCAAGTCAAAAACTGAGGTCTGTCAAGACAGGGGCTCAAAGGGGTTGCATTAGCTGAGCAATGTAAACATTCAGGTCCCAAGCCGGAGCTGGTTCCAAAAAGGAGGGTTAGTGTAAAGTAACCCTTAAAAAACTTGAAATTACAGGGTGAGAAGAGATGGAAGCAGGTTTACCTGCTGACACATAAGCAAGACTGCTGCCAGATGAACCCTAAGGTAGCTGGCTTAAGGCCTAGAGAATTTAAGTGGACCAGATAGTCCAATAAAACAGTCAAATCAGCAGATTCTGGGGAGATTTGCTTCAGAGCACCAAATGGAAACCTCTTCCACTTAGAATTATAGGTGGCTCCTAGTAGAAGGCCTCCTGGCCGCCTTCAAAATATCCAAGACACCTTGAGAGAGGTGTAGATCAGCGAATTCTAGCTCCTCAAGAACCAAGCCTTGAGGTGGAGGGAACTGAGGTTCGGATCACACTCCCCTGTGCACAGGTCAACAGGTCGTGGGTCCTGGGAAAGCTCATAGGGAGGTGGACAATCAGGGACAGAAGGAGAGGTACCAGGGCTGTCTGGCCCAATCTGGAGCAATCAGAATCACCTTGCAGGACTGAGTTCTGATCCTCACTAGTACCCTGAAAAGGAGAGGAAGGAGGAAGGCATATAGATATTTCCTCCCAATCCAACTGGAAGGCGTCCAGTGGGACTGATCCCAACACTGGAGGTCTGCAACAAAACAGAGGAAGTTGGTGGTTGTCTGGGCTGCGAAAGATCTATCTGAGGGGTGCCCCATCTGGCAAAGACTGACCCCAGCACTAGAGGGTCAGGGCCCATTCGTGGCCCTGAGAAATCCTGCTGAGGGCATCCGCTAGGACATTGTCCTTCCCTGGAAGGTGAACTGCTATCAGGGAGGTATTCAGGAGTAAGCCAGAGACCACAGCTTCATTGCTTCGTGCACAAGGCAGAAGACCGAGTGCCCCTTGCTTGTTGATGTACCACATTGTTGTGGTATTGTCTGTCCTGACTTGAACTACCTTGTTCTGGACAGAAGCTGAAAAGGCCTGGAGAGCTAAGACAGCCCTGAGCTCCAGAAGGTTGATGTGGAGCAGAGATTCCTGAGGAGGCCACACTCCCTGAGTGGAAAGGTCGCCAAGTGAGCCCCCATCCTAGGAGGGAGGCATCTTGGTAAGTGTGAGGGAGTGAGGAATGGGTAAGAAGGGACCCCTTGAGTTAGATTGCTCTGGTCCTGCCACCACTGAAGGGCCAGGATCAGAGATCTTGTCACTGGGACTAATTTGGTGAGGGTCCTTCTTTTGGAACCAAAAGATCTCAGGTGGAATTGGATGTCTCTCATCTGGAATCTTGCTCCCTGCCACGACAGCTGTGGGACGCAGCCATGTGTCCTAGGAGTTGCAGAAGTGCCTTGCTGGCCGAGAGACCCGCATGGTGAAGGAAGATGCCAGGCAATGAAGTCTGTCCACTCTCGAGGGAGATATGCCTGGCAGACTTTGTGTTCAACTCTGCACCTATGAAAGTTAGTACCTGAACTGGTTCGAGAACTGACTTTGGAAGATTCAACAGGAATCCCAGAGGTGAGAAGCTGCTGGTGACCAACAAGTGAGATTTTACGTGATCTGGAGACTGACCCACTATGAGCCAGTCGTCCAGGTAGGGAAAACGGCCACCCTTGCCTTCTCAGATGAGCCACTACCACAGCCAGACATTTTGTGAAAACCCTTGGGGCAGAGGTAAGGCTCAAGGGCATTGCTCTGAACTGATAGTGGCAGAAGGTAGTTCAACCTGAGGTACTTTCTGTGAGAAGGCCTGATCAAGAATGAAAATAGGCGCCCTGAGGTCCAAGGAAGCTAGCCAGTCTCCTGGTCTCAGGGAGGCAAAATCATTGCCAGAGTTAACATTTTGAACTTTGGTTTCAGAAGATGCTTGTTCAGGAACCTTAAATCTAAGATGGGCCGCCATTCTCCTGTCTTTTTGGGGTAAGGAAATACCTTGAATAAAGACCCTTGCCCTGATGGCAAAGGGGAACCTTCTACTGCTTTGCATCCCAGCAGAGAAGAAACCTCTGTTTCCAAAGCAAGGGCTTCCAAAGGATTCTGAGGTGGGAAATGTCTGGCCCTCATCTTTGGGAACTGTTTGAAACTGAGGACCAGACCTTGGCTTACCACCTCCAGAACCCACTTGTCCGAGGTTAGGACAACCAGTTCTGGCTGAAATAAGCCAACCTGCCCCCACCGTACAGGAGATTCGGCCCTGGGCACCCCATCAGGGTGCCTGCTTGGCAGCTGTTTTGGCTGAGAAGAAGGGGACGGTCTGCCTGAGCCCCGCCTGCCCTGCCTCTGAAGAAACCCTCTGAACAAAGGCTGAAGAGGCTTGAGCTTGATAAAAGGCCTGTGGTAAGGCCTACCCCTACCCTGGGGCATGCCTTTGGGGGCATGCCTCTTTAGCTTGGGCACTTTTGTAGGTAGTTCTGTATTCATCCATTTTTTCATGTAATTTTCTGTCTGATCACCAAACAGAGAGTTACCTACTACAGGAAATCCATAGCCTTTGCCTGAGTGTCTTGGGACAAATTAGTGCATCTGAGCCATGCCAACCTACGGAGAGCTACAGAAGTGGCCATGACCCTAGAAGAAACATCATTAACATCAACAGCAGTATGAAATTGAACTTTAGAGGCCTCAATGCCATCAGCAGCCACCTGTTCCAACTCACTAGCCAGCTGACCCTGGGCCTGCTTGGCTAACTGCAAAATAGTGTCCCATCTAGACTTCTGATATCTAGCCACATAAGCCATGTAATTAGCCTGCCTGAGTCCCAAGAAGCTGCCATATATTGCTTTTTGCCATGGTATCAATCTTCCTGGAATCTTTGTCAGGGGATGTGATGCCAAGGAATATTAGCCTTGTCACAGGCTGCAGCTTGAACAACACCTACATGACTACACTGCTCAGTGAGGAAGTCTGTATCTGGCCTGATAAAGTATACCTTCTGTCCATTTTTTTGTCTACAGGAGGGACAGAATGAGGATTTTTAAAATCTTTGTTGTTTGCTTCCTAAATGATTTATGCAAAGGAATAGACAACCTTCTAGACTCTGGAATATCCATCATTTCAACAAAATCAGGCTCCTCTTGCTCATCCACAGCCTCCTCTAAAGGGAGCTGGAGGGTTTCTGCCACCTTTTATAAAACACAAAATGAGAAGGGACTCAGACAACAGAGGGGAGACTCTAAGGGTCTGTCTGGAGAAATGTCCGGGTCAATGGGCACGTCCAGACCCTCCCAGTCACAAATGCACTGATCAAATTCTCCTCCCTCCTGTGGTTCATAAAACTCTCAATAACATAATCTTGAACCACTGGACCTGGACGAGCCACCCTCTGCCACTTGTGGAGGGCTCTCAAGTCCCTGAGACAAAGACTGAACAATCTGTATGGCTTTTGCTATTTCTGCAACAGTTGGAGAAACTACCTTAGACTCCAAACCTGCTGATTTCTTTGTCTTTTTGCTGGTGCTGGTTCCTCTGAACCAGCCTTTCTCTTGCCGAGGAAGTAACGCCCTGGTCAGAGGGACACCCTCTGGTCCAGTGGGTACTGGACCGGCTGGCCATCCGGGTCAGCGGACTTTTTGCCTCTCGCTCCCTGAGCCGCCCAATCTCTTCTCCAGGGTGGCTGCAGGGAAATTTTACATATCTGGCAGTCTGAAAGGAGGTGGTCAGCCCCAGACAATAAACACAGTAGGTGGGAGGTCAGCCTGGCAAAGGCTTCCCACAAACATCACAGTGTTGAAACCCCTGGCCCGGTTTTCTTTTGGGTTTCTAGACATAGTGCCAGCCTAACCAAACTTGCCCTTTTCTTCAGGCCGTGACAGAGCAAGACACCTTTATCGTTTCCTAACCGTGTCACGGGTATTGAAAAACCCATTAAAAACGAGGGTTTTTAGAACCGATAAGAACCGGTACCCACGTCTAAAAATTCACCAAAATACAAGAAACGATCGGTTCAGACTGAACCGATAATTATTTCCACACAGACTAAATTTTTGTTTTACTTACGGTTACTAGATAGAGCTTAAGCCGAAACCGCGGTAATTTTGAGACTTTTGCCGGTTTTCTGAACCGAAGGAACCAACCGAAAACCGCGTAGTGAACCGAGCTGAAGGAGCTGATCTCCGGAGCGACTGTTCAGTGAAGCGGAGTAAAGAATCTGGCAGTTTGACTTCAAACTGCACAGATAGAGCTTTGAACAGCGCCCTCGCGCTGTGGAACTCCAGACTTCTCTGGAGTTAACCCTTTCCTCTCTGGGGCAGTTCAGAGGCTGAGGCTGACTGCTATAGTCCTAATTACAGCAAGACTTCATGGTGTTTGAATGTACTTTATTAGCGATATTCGACGGGAATTTGAGGAGAACAGAAGTGGGCCTTGTGTAGCTGTCAGTGGGATGAGACTGGGGACAATGGCCAGGAGAAATGAATGCGGTTGCTCTGCTGCTAAGAAGCCATAGGATGCGCGAAGGAGGTTATCTTTAAAAAAATATTGTTTCTTTTTTGCCAAGCGGGGCTGCTGTCAGGCCGAGAAGGGTGTCGCGAAGTAGCAGTTAGCACGCGATGTGCTACTGCTATGATCTGAATGTTGAAACTCTTTTATTTACATAGCATAGCATTCAATATATCTTCGAAAAAAAAACCTGAATGGATCAATTGAATGCTGACTGGGGATTTCTGCTGCTTTTACTTTGAAACTTAGTACTGTTGTGAATCTTTCATGTTTTTATGCCTGCAATCCGTGGTGGCTTTACTCAGGCAGCGAATTACCATAGGCAACGATACTGTTGCACAAGAGGGCCAGTATTTTCTTGAGTTCCCATACTGCTGATGGACGTCCATCTGTGGTATAGGAAATCAAGAAAATACTGCCGCTGTCATGCTTGGTCACGGTTCCACTGATAGTGTAATACCACAGGTCTCACTGTCTCCGGTTTGTGAGTCGATGAGTTGCTGTGGATGGACACTGCTTTGCTCTGCAAAAGTAAGGCATTTTTGTGTGGTTTTGGGTCGAGGGAGTATGATGGCCTGCCTGCTATTTTTTCGGGCTATCTTGGTGAGCAGGGAAAATGGTGGGAGCATTTCTTAACATTCGGGTTGCCCGAGGATTTTCTCAGAGGTGGGGCGCCCTGAGTAGGCTCTTTTTCTGAAGTGGGCTCTATCAGAAAATAAATGAATCTCTCCCCGTGGTGTCAACCAATTAGATTCATTTATTTTCCAAGCCCATTTTCCAAATGAATGTTTGTGAGAAATCTCCTGTCTGTATCATAGTGGTGAGTTCTTTCACATCAAAACTTTGCATTGTTTGTTGGCTATATAAACACAGGGTTGTTTAATGTATATGAAATTAATCTAAAGTTTAAGTCATAGACGTAGTGTGTCTTTGATGCAGCCTCCATACATATGTTCATGTGAGAACAATATTGTTATGTCAGATGGACAAACAGGTGTCTGCCACACTTTGCTATTTCAGGAACATGTACTGTTTTTCATGACTCAGTTTTGTAAATTTTGCCCTGCTCCGACTCGCTATACTATCTGACTCAAATTTTCTGTAATCTTATTTTTATTTATTTATTGAATTGTATTTAATTAGTTTTATAGTATTTATGAGTATTGTTATTTGTTGACGATTATTTTACGGTTGTTTTTTACGTACGGCGCCCAGGGCCTCTGGGATTGGGCATCTTTTAAATAAAATTTGCCTTGCCTACTGTATGAACTCACAAAATTCAGTTCTCTGAGGGATTCTGTCAGTGTGAGACACATCAGTTTGGAGCTTGTGGTCGGTTTGGCCACTAGCTTTCAAAATCTGGTAGCAAAATTACTGTTTTAGTGGCTATCCTTTTTAAAAGCTCAAAAATCACTTAGTGTGCAGGTAGTCAGTTGGCCGGTAAGTTCCAAAATCTAATAGCCAAACCAATTTTTTAGTGGCCATTGGCCACCTGGACACCTAATTTGTCCCACCCTGGATTCTGTGTGGAAATACATCATGTATGTGTGTAACTAGACATACTATTGTCATCCTGATGCCCCTGTCTCTTGCCCCTCAGTTGACTCTGCTGCACCCTGCTTCCCGGTGCCCTCCCCCGGCAGGGCCAATACCACCAGTTGGCCCCTGTTCCAGTCTCCACAGGCAGGACTGCCGTGCTCTGCTTAGCCCTAGAGTCCCAGGGCCTCTGCATCCACAGTTGGAGCTGCTGCACCATACTGACCAAGGCCACCAAAGGTGGAGATTTTGCCGCACCGTGCTACCCACTTCCACTGCTTTAAATGGGCAGGGCCGGTGCAACACATGCACCTTTTCTCACAGTCAGGGCTGCTGTGCCCTGCCCTACAGTCAAGGCTTCTGCACCATGCTGTCCTCTGCCCCCTGTCACCACTGTGCCTTGCTGCACCACAGAGCCTCTTGCTTCCACAGATAGGGTTGTTACACCATGCTGCTCCTTGCCACCAGAGTCAGATTCTTTGGTACACTACCCAATTTGCTCGAAGGAAAAAACAAACACTTTCATCTTGTGTTATAGGGTGGGGACAGAGGGTAGCAGGGTGTAGCAGCCCTAACTATGGAGGCATGGGGATCTAGGGTACAGCAGCCTTGACTGTTTCAACAGGGTTGCTGGGTGCAGCAGCCTTGGATGTGGTGGCAGAGACAGAGGACAGCATGGAGCAGATGCCTCGACTATGTGGGTACAGCACCCTGACTAAGAGACAAGAGTACACATAATGCAGTGGCCCTGCCCATTTGGGGCAATGGAAGTGGGTAGCAGGGTGCAGCAAAATCCCCACCGTTAATGACTTTGGGCAGCATGGTGCAGCAGGCCCAACTGTGGAGACAGAGGCCCTGGGACTCTAGGGCTTAGCAGAGTACAACAGTCCTGTGTGAAAACTGGAACACTGGCCCTGACCGGGTTGGGGAAGACAGGTGCAGTAGCCTCAACTGAGGGGAAAGAGACAGGGAAATCAAGATGACATATAGTATGTCTAGTTACACACATACATGATGTATTTCACAACAGAATCCATCAGAGAACTGAATTTTTTGAGTTCTTACAGTACATGTTCATGAAACAGCAAAGAGTGGTAGACATCTGTTTGTCAATCTGACATAACAATATTGTTCTCACATGAACGGAGGCTACATCAAAGACACACTACTTCTATGACTTGACAAACTTTAAATCTATTTTATATCCATTAAACAACCATGTGTTTAGATAGCCAGAAAGCAATGCAGAGTTTTGATGTGAAAGAACTCACTGCTGTGATACAGATAGGAGATTTCTCACAAACATTCAATTATACCACTTCAGTTAACCACCGAAACACAAATGACCAACTCTTTATGAGAACAGAATGACAGATTGTAATCTAATTTAAACACAAACCAGATGGGTTAGTAACACACTTGGAGAAAAGACAATTAGCTCTACAGATTGCTCTGACTGGGAAGTGCAACAGCTACTTCAGGCAATCAAGGACTTAAATGCTGCCGCAACATGCTGGACAAGAATTATGTCATCACTCACTGATAGAGACAGGAAAATCTGCACTGTTTTCAGTTACTGCAGAGCACATTAGCAGATGCTGATTGGAAGAAAAACACAAAACCAAACAGTATGACATTTTCAGGAAACACTAATCATGACACAGGGATTTGAATTCATGTTTTTATTCTAAATCTGTAAAACACTGGCATTTGATCTTTAAACATAATACTGGTACACATATAATTTTTCAGCCTTTTAATGTAAAAAGGACATTGCTACCTGGGAGATGTCTTCTAGAGCAAGATGGAGCCAAAACCATGCCTCCCAAAGCTTGCACATCTTCCTGTCTCCTGCAGGCTCCTCGAGAGGATCGGGGCCGACGATTGCCAGCGGAGTTGCAGCGCCTGAGCTACCGACGTCGCAGATCCTTGCGATGTTTACAAAAATTCAGGCTACCGGAGAGGACACAAACAAAGGTCTTGCGGCTGTGGAAGCAAAGTTAACGAGAAATGAGGGCAAAATCAAACAAAATAGTGTGGCAATAAAGGAGCTCACCGAGGCGAACACCCGACAACTAGAATGTAAGAAAAAATTACTCACCGTAGTAATGTTGTTTCTTCTAATGGAGTCTTGCTGTATTCTGACATAATGTAGTTAGCCCCAGCACTTGAACTGTCCCGTAGAGGAAAGAGTTAACCCTATGCAAAAGCATAGAACGTTGAGCTCAAGCTCGGTTTTCAAACCTCTGTCTGTGATACTTTCCAGTGTAACCATCAGATTCTTACGAGCAAACTAAAGAAGTACTATACTGTGGAAATTGTTCAAAACATATAACCAAAGGGCAAAAAATTTGGGTCCACAAAGACTCAAGTCGACAACCCAAGAAGGAAAGGTAGTGACACTATTGAACTATAAAACACAAGAAAAAGTAACAATAATAACTACCCCACCCTTAAGAGGGAGGGTACAAGGTACACCACTGAGGTGCAACACTGTACCTGCCAGCCCACTTCCCAAAAACTAGGTTCTAAGAGGGGAGGTGGGGGGGGGGGTAGTCAGAATACAGCAAGACTCCATTAGAAGAAACAACATTACTATGGTGAGTAATTTTTTTCTTCAATCAACATGAAGTCTTGCTGTATTCTGACATAATGCAGACTACCAAGCAGTTCCCTATGGAGGAAGGAATGCAGAACCTACTTTGGGAACACACTCTGCAGTACTGCTGTGCCAAACCTAACATCACTCCTAGCCTGGATGTCCAGGGAGTAATGCTTGGTGAATGTATGTACTGTTTTCCAGGTGGCTGCTTTACAGATCCCTAGCAAGGGTATATCTCTGGCTGCAGCTAGAGTAGCAGCTGTACCCCTAGTCGAGTGAGCCCTCAGGCCTGAAGGGGGTGTTCTACCCAATTTGTCACAGCAGAATTGTATACAAGAAACAATTCACCTGTCAATAGTTCTTTTAGTGGCAGGCTTACCTTTCCCTACTTCACCATAAGTAAGAAACAATTGAAGACAGTCATTTCTGTGTGCCTTAGTATCTTCTATGTTTATTTATTTATTTTATTTAGTTTTTGTTGACCAGGTAAGTGCACTAGACAAAGCCTGCCTATTTTCAGGCACGACCCGGGGGAGGGGGATACAGATGAATGCCAACTGACCTTGAACCAGATTAAGCTGTTGGTGGTATTTTTAGTGAATGAGGGAAATTTGGCCAGGACACCGGGAAATTCCCCTACTCTTTTCGATAAATGCCATGGGATCTTTAAAATCCACCTGAACTACCACCAATCCAGGCAGATGGGACCTCGGTTTAACGTCTCATCCGAAAGACGGCACCTCAGAAGTGCAGCTCCCCTCTCACGCTGCACTGCAGTGTCAGTACTGGGATATTAACTCAAGTGCTAGATGTGGGAACTGAACTCACAGCCCTCTGATCTCCCAACCTCAGAGGCGAGTGTGCTACCTACTGAGCCACTGACACTGCAATGTAGTAGCTAAGACCCCTTTTTAACATCCAAACTGTGTAATCTTCTCTCCCCTGAAGAAGAATGGTCAGTGAAAAACTCAGGGAGAGATACAGATTGGTTCAGATGAAAATTTGATACCACTTTGGGCAAGAACTTCCTACTGGTTCTTAGCACCACTTTATCCCTATGGAAGGATATGAAGTCAGGTTCAACTAACAGGGCCTGTAATTCACTAATCCGCCTGGCAGAAGTAATAGCTACCAGCAACACAGTTTTCCAGGTCAAGTACTTCAACTTGGCTGAAGCCAGAGGTTCAAAGAGTGGCTGCATAAGCTGAGCAATGCAGACATTAAGATCCCAAAGCAGAGTAGGCTCTCTAAAGGGAGGGTTACTGTTAACCAAACTTTTGAAAAACTTCCCGAAAACAGGATGAGATGCAAGGGAACAGCCCTTCCCTGCTGAAAGGAATGCAGACACAGCTGCTAGATGAACCTTCAGAGTGGCAGGACTAAGGCCTAGACCATTCAGATGAACTAGATAATCTAAGGCTGTGAAGATGTCTGCAGAATCAGGCACAATGCCTTTCTGAGAACACCAAAAACTGAATCTCTTCCATTTGGAATTGTAAGTCTTTCTAGTGGAAGGTTTCCTGGAGACCTTCAGAATATCCGTAACTCCCTGAGAGAGATGTAGTGCTGCATATTCTAACTCTTCAAGAGCCAGGCCTTGAGGTTGAATGACTGGAGATTGGGGTACCAGATCTGCCCCTGGGAGGAGGACAGGAGATTGTATTTCCTGGGAAGAGACAGGGGACATGACACTGTCAAGGATAGCAGTAGAGGATACCAAGGCTGTCTGGCCTAATCTGGAGTCACTACTATCACTGTGCAGGGTTGAGTTCTGATCTTGATCAGAACTCTGAACAGTAGAGGGAAGGGAGGGAAGGCATACAGAAACCTGCCCTTCCAGTCCAAAATGAGAGCATCCAGGGGTACCGTCCCCAGGACTGGAAGTCTGCAAGAAAAAATTACTCACCTTAGTAATGTTGTTTCTTCTAATGGAGTCTTGCTATATTATAGACATTAGCAGTTTGTTCCAGCTCTAGAACTGCCCCGGAGTGAAATGGTTAAAACCATTCCAAAATAGAATTTTGGCACGAGAGCAGCTCTATCTGTGTCATTTCAAACTTGAACTGTCAGATCTTTACGAGCCAAACTCACTAAGGTCTGTGTGGAAGCTGTAACCTACACTAGCCAAATGGCTACCTAAATAATAACAACCATTGATGGTCCCAACACCCAAGACTCAAGTCAGGGGACCAGAAATACTAACACCATTCTAATAATATGAAAATGGAACATAAGTATAATAAAACACACACCGTATACACACACACACCCCAAAGTCCCAAAGGGACAAAATGCTAATAGGACATAAGTAGTGCCCACACTGTTGCCCGCACCCCACCAAGTAGAGGTTCTGAGAGGGCAGGTTGGGAGGTCTATAATATAGCAAGACTCATTAGAAGAAACAACATTACTAAGGTGAGTAATTTTTTCTTCAAACAACATGAAGTCTTGCATATTATAGACATTAGCAGAATACAGCAGTACTCCATGGAGGAGGGGCAGAACCTACTTAGGGAATAGGCTCTGAAGAACAGCTGTGCCAAACCGAGCATCTCTCCTGGCCTGGACATCCAGGGAGTAATGCTTGGTAAAAGTGTGTACCGTTTTCCAAGTAGCAGCCTGGCAAATCTCTAATAAAGGGATATCTCTGGCAGCAGCTAGAGACGAAGCTGTACCCCTGGTAGAATGAGCCCTCAAACCGGGGGGGCTCTGCCCACTTTCTGATAACAAAATTGGATACAAGAGACAATCCACCTGGCTATTGATCTCTTAGTGGCAGGTTTGCCTTTCCCAACTTCACCATAGGTAAGGAAAAGTTGGAGGGATTCAACCTGTGACCTTTGTACGCCTTATAATAACTAAGAGCTCTCTTAACATCCAGGCTGTGCAACCTCCTCTCACCAAGAGGAGGAACAGTGAAAAATACTGGAAGGGAGATAGATTGATTAAGATGGAAATCTGAAACCACCTTAGGCAAAACTTCCTATTAGTCCTAAGGACTACCTTATCCTCTGAAAGAAATAAAGTCAGTCTCCACTGACAAGGCTTGCAATTCACTTATGTGTCTGGCAGAAGTGATAGCCACTAGAAAACAGTTTTCCAAGTTAAGTACTTAAGCTCTGCAGAAGACAGAGGTTCAAAGGGGTTGCATTAACTGGGCAATGCAAACATTAAGGTCCCAAGCAGGGCAGCTTCTCAAAGGGAGGATTAGTATGGAGTAACCCTTAAAAAACTTGGAAAACACAGGATGAGAGGACAGAGGGATGACTTCCTGTTGATACAAAAGCAGACACAGCTGCCAAATGAACTCTCAGGGTAGCTGGTCTGAGACCCAAGGAATTAAGATGTACCATGTAATCTAACAAAAGGGCATTCAGCAGATTCTGGGAAATATTTTTCCAGCACACCAAATGGAAAACCTTTTCCATTTAGAACTATAAGTAGCTCTAGTGGAAGGCTTTCTGGAAGCCTTTAGGATCTCAAGAACACCCTGAGAGAGGTGTAAATCAGCAATCCTCTAACTCCTCAAGAGCCAGGCCTTGAGGTTGAGGGATTTGAGGTCCGGATACCAAACCCTTCCCTGGGCACAAGTCAACAGATTGTGATTCTGGGAGGCACAGGGAAGATGGACTGTCAGAGACAGAAGGAGTGGGTACCAGGGCTGCCTGGCCCAATCGGGGCAATCAGAATCACCCTGCAAGGCTGAGATCTGATTTTGACAAGTACTTTGAATAGGAGAGAGAAGGGGGAAGCATAGAGGAACTTCCCTCCCAATCCAGAAGAAGGCATCCAGGGAACTGAGCCAAGCACTGGAGGCCTGCACAGAACAGAGGAAGTCTGTGATTGTCTGGGGCTGCAAAAGATCTATCTGAGGGATGCCCCACCTGGCAAAAACTATCCCCAGCACTTGAGGATCCAGGGACCATTTGTGATGGCCCTGGGAAATCCTGCTGAGGGCATCCGCTAGGACATTGTCCTTCCCTGGAAGATGAACTGCTATGAGGAAGTGTTCAGGAATAGGCCAGAGACCACAACTCATTGCCTCGGTGCACAAGGTCAAGACCCAGTGCCCCTGTTTGTTGATGTGCCACATTGTTGTGGTGTTGTCTGTTCTGACTTGTATCACCTTGTCGTGGACAGATGCAGAAAAAGCTAAAGAGCTAAAAGACAGCTCTGAGTTCCAGCAATTGATGTGGAGCAGAGATTCCTGGGGACCAAACTCCTGAGTGGAAAGGTCGCCCATGTGGGCTCCCAACCCAGAAGGGAAGCATCTGTAGTGAGAGTCAAGTCGTGAGAAGGGGAAATGAAGGGAACCCCCGCTCTTAAATTGCTCTGATCCTGCCACCACTGGAGAGCTAGGATCAAGGTTTGAGTCACTGGGACCAACTTGGAAAGGGGGTCTCTTCTCTGAGACCAAAAGCTTCTCAAGTGACACTGAATGTCTCTCATCTGAAATCTGGCTCCCTGCACAACAGCTGTGGATGCAGCCATGTGCCCCAGGAGCTGCAGAAAGTGTCTTGCTGGTCGAGAGACCTGCAGAGTGAAGGAAGAGGCCAGAGCCACTAAATTCCTTACCCTTTCTGGGGGAAGAAAGGCTCTGGCTAGCTTTGTGTCCAATTCTGCCCCTATAAAGGTGAGTACCTAGACTGGTTCCAGAACCGACTTTGGTAGGTTTAGCAGAAAACCCAGGGAGGTGAGAAGCTGCTGGGTGACCTGCAGGTGAGATTTTACCTGTTCTGGGACTGGCCTACAATGAGCCGGTCGCCTAGATAGGGAAAACAGCAATCCTCTGCCTCCTTAAGTGGGCCACTGCCACTGCTAGACACTTTGTGAATACCCTTGGAGCAGAGGTAAGGCAAGGGCATTGCTCTGAACTGGTAATGACCTGAGGCAGTTCAATCTGAGGTACTTGATGGGATCTTCTGATTAGGACATGGAAATAGGCATCCTTGAGGTCCAGGGAGGCTAGCCAGTCCCCTGGCCTTAGGGAAGGTAAAATCATTGCCAGAGTTACCATTTGAACTTTGGTTTCAAAAGATGCTTGTTCAGATATCTGAGATCTAAAATGGGCCACCATTCTCCTGTCTTTTGGGGTAAGGAGTATCTGAATACAGACCCCTGCCCTGATGCAGGGAGGAACCCTCTACTGCTCTGAGAGCTAACAGGGATGAGACCTCTGTTTCCAGAGCGAGGGTCTCTGAAGCACTTGCAGGTAGAAAAGTCTGCTTCTCAACTTGGGAAACTTTTGAAGCTGAGAACCAGACCCTGGCTTACTACTCCAGAACCCACTTGTCTAAGGTTAAAGAAGCCCAATTCTGACTGAAGTAAGCCAGCCTGCTCCCCACTGGTACAGGAGAATCGGCCCTGGGCACCCCATCAGGGTGCCTGTTTCGCAGGAGCTTTAGGCTGGGGGGTGGGAGCAGGTCTGCCCACCCCTCGTCTGCCCCTGCCTCTGAAGAAGCCCCTCTGAGCAAAGGCAGAGGAGGCCTGAGTCTGGTAGAAAGGCCTGTGAAAAGGCCTACCCCTACCCCTGGGGGCATGCCTTTGAGGAGTGGCTTGCCGCTCCTTAGCCTGGGCACTCTTGTAAGTAGTCCTATATTCATCCATCTTCTTCATGTAACCTCTGTCTGCTCTCCAAACAGAGAATTTCCCACCACAGGAAAATCCATAGCCTTAGTCTGGGTATCCTGTGACAAACTAGTACACCTGAGCCAGGCCAACCTACTTAAAAGCTACAGATGTGGCCATGACCCTAGAGGAAACATCATTAACATCCAAGCAGCATGAAACTGAACCTTAGAGCTTCAATGCCATCAGCAGCCACCTGTTCTAGTTCACTAGCCAGCTGGCCATGGGCCTGCTTGGCCAATTGCATAACAGTATCCCATCTAGATTTCTGATACCTAGCTACATAAGCCATATAATTTGCTTGCCCGAGTCCCAGAGGCTGCCATATACTGTTTTTTTGCCATGGCATCAATCTTCCTGGAATCCTGTCAGGAGGATGTAGTCAAGGAATATTAGCTTTATCACAGGCAGCAGCCTGAACTACCCAACATGACTGCATTGCTGAGAAAGGAATTCTGTATCAGGGCCTGACAATGTATACCTTCTGTCCATCTTTTATCTACAGGAGGCACAGAATTAGGAGCTTTTAAAATTTTAATTGTTTGTTTCCTAAAAGACTTATGTAAAGGAATAGACAATCTCCTAGACTCTGGAATATCCATCATTTCTACAAAATCAGGCTCCTCTTGCTCATTCACAGCCTCTTCTAAAGGAAGCTGGAGGGTTTCAGCAACTTTTATAAAACATAAAATGAGATGGGACTCAGACAGCATAGGGGAGATTCTAAAGGTCTGTCTGGGGAGATGTCCGTTCAATGGACACACCCAGACCTTCCCAGCTACATTCATACTGTTCATAATCCTCCTCCCCTCTCTGGTTCATAAAATTCCTCAATATCATAATCCTGAACCACTGGGACTGGACGAACCGACCTTTTACCAGATAATGGTGGTTCGGACGGACCCTGAGACAGTGACTGGACAATTTGTATGGCTTTGTTATCTCTGCAGCAGTTGGAGAAGGAATTTTGACCCATACCTGCTGATTTTCTTGTTTTCTTTACTGGAATTGGTTCCTCAGAACCAGCTTTTCTTTGCCAGAGGAAGTCTGGCCCTGGTTAGGGCACTCCCTCTGGTTCAGCTGGCACCGAACCGGCTGGCCATCCGGTCAGCGGACTTTTGGCCTCTCGCCCCTAAGCCTGCCCAATCTTTTTTCCAGGGTGGCTGCACGGAAATTTTACATACCTGGCAGTCTGACTGGAGGTGGTCAAACCTCAGACAATAAACACATGTGGTGGGTCAGCCTTGGCAAAGACTTCCCCACAACCATCACAGTGTTGAAACCCAGTGGGCCCAGTTTTTCTTTTGGGTTTCAGACATAATGCCAGCCTAACCAAAAACTTGCCTTTTAACGGCAGTGCCAGGCAAGACATGTATCGGTTCCTAACGTGTCACGGGTATTGGAAAACCGTAATAAATCCATTTTTTAGAACCGATAAGAACCGGGAACCGACTCAAAATAGTAACTTTTAGTTTTAAATGAGTTTTAACTCACTGATCGGTTCAAAACCGAACCGATAACTTACAAGTTCCAACAGACAAAACCTTCATTTACTTACGGTTACCACAGATAGAGCTTGAAACCAAACGGTTGGTGGTTAAATAAAACTATTCTCGGTTAAATCCAACCAGAAAACACTTTTAAACCGAGAAATGAACCGAGCAGAAGGAGAAATCTCGGAGCGACTGTTCACTGAGGCGGAGTAAAGAATCTGACAGTTCAAGTTTGAAAATGACACAGATAGAGCTGTTCTCGTGCTAAAATTTATTTTGGAATGGTTTTAACCATTTCACTCCGGGGCAGTTCTAGAGCTGGAACAAACTGCTAATGTCTATAATATAGCAAGACTTCATGTTGTTTGAACAAAACAGAGGAAGTTGATGATTGTCCGGTGCTGCAAAGAGATCTATCTCTGGAATGCCCCATCTGGAGAAGATGAGCTTCAGGATGTGAGGATCCAAGGACCATTTATGATGCCCCTGAGAAATTCTGCTCAGGGCATCTGCTAGTACATTGTCCTTTCCTGGAAGGTGAACTGCTACCAGGGAAGTCTGAAAAGAATAGGCCAGAGACCACAGCTTCATGGCTTCTGTGCACAAGGCCATGGACCGAGAGCCTCCCTGCTTGTTGATGTACCACATTGTGGTGGTGTTGTCTGTTCTGACTTGGACCACCTTGCCCTTGACTGAATCTGAAAGCTCTGAAGGGCTAGGAAAACTGCCTTGAGTTCCAGGAGATTGTTATGAAGGAGAGACTCCTGCGGAGACCAGACCCCTTGAGCTGTCAGGGCTCCCAGGTGGGCTCCCCAACCTAGGAGAGAAGCATCCGTAGTTAGAACTACTGATGGGACTTGAGGGAGAAATGGAACTCCTTGTCTGAGGTTGTCCTGGTCCAGCCACCACTGGAGAGCTTGGACCAGAGTCTGAGTCACTGGAATCAGTTTGGTGAGAGTGTCCTTTCTTTGTGACCAAAAAGACCTTAGGTGGAACTGACTGTCCCTCATCTGAAATCTGGCTCTCTGTACCACTGAAGTGGAGGCTGCCATGTGGCCCAGGAGTGTGAGGAACTGTCTCACTAGACGAGAAACCTGAGGTCGAAAAGAGGGAAGCAAGATCTACTAGGGCCTTCACCCTTGCCAGGGGAAGGAAAGCTTTTGCTTGGATAGTATTCAATTCTATCCCTATGAAGGTGAGAAGTTGTACCGGTTCGAGGACAGATTTTGGAAGATTGAGAAGAAACCCCAGAGAACTGAGCAAGTCCTGGGTGGTTTGCAGAGCTGACCTGACCTGGTCTGATGACTGACCTATGACTAGCCAGTAGTCCAGATATGGAAAAATGGTGATACCCTGTCTTCTGAGGTAAGCCACCACTACTGCAAGGCACTTTGTGAACACCTTTGGAGCTGATGTTAGGCCGAATGCCATGGCCCTAAACTGATAATGGCATGAAGGCAACTCAAACCTGAGGTATTTTCTGTGGGAGCACCTGATAGGAATATGGAAGTAGGCATCCTTGAGGCCAAGGGATGCTAGCCAATCCCATGGCCTTAAAGAGGGAAGGATTATTCCCAGAGTTTCCATTTTGAATTTGGGGTTTGAAATGTGTTTGTTGAGATACCTTAGGTCCAGGATGGGTCACCACTCCCCTGTTTTCTTTGGGGTAAGGAAGTACCTGGAGTACAGGCCTTTCCCCTGTGTTGAGTAGGCACCTTCTCTACGGCTCTGAGAGCCAGGAGAGAGGAAACCTCTGTCTCTAGGGCGAGAGTTTCTGAGATTGATGCAGGTGAAAAAGACCTGGCCTCCTTTTTGGGAACCTTTTGAAGCTGAGGGCCAGTCCCTGGCTTACTACTTCCAGGACCCACTTGTCTGAAGTCAAAGACTTACAGGCCTGAAAGTAGTAAGCCAGCCTGCCTCCTACTGGGATTGGGGGAGTCGAACCGGGCTGACACCTCAGGGTGTCTGCTTGGCAGAAGCCTAAGACTGGGAGGAGGAAGCAGCCCTGCTCATCCCCCTCCTGCCCCTCCCTCGGGGAAAAAACCCTCTGTAGGAAGGGAGAGGAGGCCTGGGTTTGTTAAAAAGGCCTGTGAAAGGGCCTGCCCCTGCCCCCTGGACTGCTGCTTTTGTGGAGCGGCTTGCCTTTCCTTGGCCGGTGGACTCCTGTAAGTGGTCCTGTATTCATTCATTTTCTTCATGTAAGCCTCTGTCTGCTCCCCAAACAGAGAGTTACCAACTATAGGAAAATCCATAGCCTTAGTCTGGGTATACTGTGATAGGCTAGTACATCTGAGCCAAGCATGCCTTCTGAGAGACACAGATTTAGCCATGACTCTTGATGCCACATCACTGGAGTCCACAGCAGTGTGAAATTGTATTTCAGATGCCTCAATTCCATCCGTAGCCACCTCCTCCAGCTCCTTGACTAGCTGGGGGGAGGCCTGTTTAGCCAGTTCCAGAACAGTATCCCACCTGGACTTCTAGTACTTGGCTGTGTAGGTCATATAGTTTACCTGCCTGAGTCCCAAAGAGGATGCCAAATATTGTTTTTTGGCAATGGCATCAACTTTCCTTGAGTCCTTGTCTGGGGGTGTGAAGCCAAAGGAATGTTAGCCCTGTCACAGGCTGCAGCCTGCACTACCCCAACATGGCTGCTATGAGTAAAAAGGAACTTCGTACCTGAGCCTGATAACATACACCTCCTGTCCATTCTTTTATCCACAGGAGGTAATGAGTTAAGAGTTTGTAAAATCTTTTGTGTCTGTTTCCCCAAAGACTTATGAAGAGGGATAGACAATCTTTTGGACTCTGGGATGTCCATTTCCACAAAATCAGGCTCTTCTTCCTCCTCAGCAGCTTCAACCATAGGGAGCTGGAGGGTTTCGGCCACCTTCTTGTAGAACAAGAAGTGTGAAGGGGACTCGAAAGCCTAGGAGGGGAGACATTAGAGGTTGTGTCTGGGGAGATGTCTGGTTCAATGGGCACATCCAGACCCCCCAGGTCGTCATCTTCGTCTTCATCATCGGGATAGTCTTTGTCTCCCTCCCACTCCTCATAAAAAGCATCTGGATCTTAATCTGAAAGAGACGGATCCGATCGAACCAACTGCCTAACTGGCTATAAACGTTCAGACGGAACCGGGTGAAGCGACTGAACAATGCTAATCGCGTTGGCTATCTCGTCGGCAGTTGGAGTATGTGGTACTGGATCTGAACCAGCAGACTTTCATTTCCTTTGTGACAGAACCGGACCCTCAGAGTCAGCTCTCCTTTTTCCAGAGGAGGTATCGCCTAGGTCAGTAGGCACCTTCTCAGGTTTGGCCGCAACCGAACCAGGCTGGCCATCTGGATCTACGAACTTCTTGGCCTCCTTTTCATTAAGCATACTCAGTCTTTTTTCTAGAGTGGCTTTGGGAAAATTTTTGCAAATTTGGCAGTCTGACTTGAGGTGGTCAAACCCCAGACAATAAACACAAATGAGGTGGGGGTTGGCCTTTGGCAAAGGCCTCCCCACACTCAGTACAGTGTTGAAACCCAGTGGGACTGGTTTTCTTCTTGGGTTTCTCAGACAGGGCCAACCTACTAAATTACCCTATAGCAGCTTTCAAGCCAGGTAATAAATAACCAATCGGTTACAAACCGTGTCACGGGTTCTGAAAAAGAACCAGAAAAGGCCCAGTTCTTTTGAAACCGATCAGTACCGGAACACCACTCTAATCCCAGAAAATTTAAATTTTAAACAAGGTAGAAATAAGGTTGGTTCTTAACTGGACCGAATGATAAGAAACCGAAGAAAAGAACAATTTCCACACTTTTACCAAAATAAAACACAGTCACTACCTATCTACTACACTACCTGTACCGTAGACAGAGGCTGGAAATCCGAAAAAATAACAAATAGAACGGTTTAAAATGAACGCTTTTTAAAACTTTTTCCCGAACCGAGTAGAGGAATCTCCAGAGCGACTTCACTGTTAGGCGGAGTAAAGAATCTGACGGTTACACTGTGAAGTACCACAGACAGAGGGTTGAAAACCGAGCTCAACGTTCTATGCTTCTGCACAGAATTAACTCTTTCCTCTCAGGGGCAGTTCAAGTGCTGGGGCTAACTGCATTATGTCAGAATACAGCAAGACTTCATGTTGTTTAAATGCCTTCTACATACAGGACCTGCGATTTGTAAAAGCCAAAACTGAAAAATTTGAGAACAACCAGCGGCAAGCTAATATTAGAATCATGGGCTTCCCATCCCATTTTGCTGGCAATGCAGATATCCTTACCTCAGTGAGCAACATGATTTCTGAAGATCTTTTAACTATTGCCAAGGGACATGGGGGTCAAAGTCCTGAAAGTTTTTGCCATCCCACAAAGGCCCAGACCATGAGGTGATCCTGTACAGAAACCATTAATGGCCATTGTCACAGTTTCATCTGCTGAGGCATGGATTCCTCTCCTTCAGATGGCACGATCCAGAGAGAATACTGTTTGGGAGGGGAACAACTGGCTTACTTGCCAGACTCATCAGCCCAAGCCAGGAAAAAAGAACTTCAGAAAATCAAAAAGGAACTATTGCAGAATGGTACTGTGGCACAACGCAACTTTCCAAAACAGCTGCAAATACAACATCATTATAAGACTCATATCTTTGTGGACTCTGTCTTGGCCGCCGACTTTGCAGAAAAACTAATGGGGCAACTGAATCCACCAGAGGCTGTTTCAGATGAAGAAGGGTGAATCAATATATTACCTCAGAATCTTGATTTGTAAGTTTTAAGTTATGAGTTTGCTCCAGCTACTGTTGTACTATTGCTATTACGTCTGATAATACCAGGTGTATACTGTTCTATATGTTTGCCATGTTTGCCGTTCCAATATTACATTTTTATTTATTTTATTTTATTTATTGAAATCTTGGATGACACCTGTGAGAGGATGCTCACTGAGAGGTTCCAAGTCAGATACATTAACACAAGAAGACACAATATAGTTACAGTAAATTATACATACAGAGTACAAAAAAATTCAACAGTACATGGTTGCAGTAACAAACAGTTATACAAATTGTGCTAAGGCACAGTACATGGTATGCCAGCCCTCTTGAGGAAGAGAGGGAGAATTAATGTTATTATATGTATGATTTATTTATGATAGAGAATGATATTCACTGGGAATTAATGTATGGTTTTGGGGATTGGACCTCCCAGCCATTCATTAATCCCCAGTAGACCCACGCTCTGGAGTGGGTTAATTCACTTGTAACATGGTGAAGAGAAAGGGTTCGGCGCTCTTTTTATATGTTTCTCTTCCCCATGTTACATTTTCGTAAAAGTAATTTTAAAGTGCAATATTACAAAGGTTCCGGGAGGATATTAAGGTTCCTACCATGGGGAAGAGAAAGGGGGTTGCACCTGACTGGAGAAACTACAGGCTGAATTTTTTTTTTTTTTAACCCTTGTATTTATCCCCCTGCTACCTCTTCTCTCCACTCTCTCAGACATCCACTAGATGCACTGCCCCCTGGTCTGCCAGTAGATTACCTATGGATCCACTAGCCCAGGTACCCGGATAACCCCCCGGGTGGGGTGAGAAGGGACCCTCTATGCTTACCTCCCCAGAACCAGCATACTGAGTCGTGGATCCCCTTGTACTGTGGGGTCTGCCGCTACGAATCCCTGAAAGATGTGCACGGTGGTGTCATCGCCTAGGAGAGACAGAGGATTTTTTCCCATGTTCTCCTTAGACATCAGCATGCAATGGGGCCAATGAGCAAGGAGGCGAGCTGAGATGAGCCAAGCTGAGATGAGCCTCCCACTCCACACCCTACCGATATCTACCCAATATCCTTGCTGCTGCTCCAATCTGTCGCACCTACCACCCAGCTTCCCCAGATGGTGGTATTAGCAGTAGCCTGCAGAAGAGAGAACCCCGGAGAAGGAGAGCAGCCGACCGAGCCTTATCCTTCTTTTCCCCAGCCGCACCCCGGCTCGCTCCAACTCCGGTCGCTGGCATGGTGCGAGTGTGGTGTCCAGCACCTCAACCCTCAGTGCCACCGGCCGCTCAGGCTGAATTTTTTTATATTGTGACTGCAATGGTGAACAATTACGGATTACATGCAGATGTGATCGACCAGCCCGGTGGCGCTGAGGGTTGAGGCACTGGATGCCACACCTCGCTCCACGCTGGCGACCTGGGTTCGGACACAAGCCTGGGGCGCCATGGGGAGGATAGGATTGAGCGTCCGATAGACTGCTCTCCTATCCTCTGGGAGGGAGCCATCGCTCTGCAGCAGCTCCTGGTGACGATCGTGGGCACTGCTAGAGCGGGCACAGACACATGGTGATGTGGGGGTGCCAGCACATACGTGCCTAGACGTCATTGCATGCTCGCACCCCCCGGGGCCAGAAAATGGAAAATGAGCAGTACTGGCCGAGGCAGCTTGATAGCTGCTCTCCACTGGCCGAAGATGCCTGGATGGCACGCGCCAGTAATGGGATCCTGTCCGCCGGGGCAAAGGGGTGCCCTTCAAAGGCAGAGCTGCATATGCCAGCTGGGCATGCAGACTCCAGGGTAGGAGGTGGAACTGGAGTGGTGGCTGGAGTATAGGCAGGTCAGTGACAACTCGGGGGAGAAAAGTATTACATGATAAAAAAACATGCAGATGTGATCAACATATCAGAATATGTACTCATTTTGGCTGATTAGTTTTGTAAACTGTGGAATCAATCATCTCTGTTTCTCTGCTATATCTGATGTTTGGGATTTTGCTGCTGTGCATTATGGAGAATGCATATACAGTATTTTAGTGCAGAGGACATTTGATATTTGGTAGTTGTTGCTGCAATTCCCTTGGCCTGCCAACAGACGGTACACTGAGGCTAACATCCATTTTATCTGTGAATTTTACAGCCAGCATTGCACATAATAACTCTGCCCCCTTTCAACTGATTTACATGAAATTTAGAAAGCACAGCTTCTGTGTCAGGAACTCTCTATTCTGTAAAATTCCACGTAGATCGGTTCAGGGGAGGCAAGTTACAGAGGTGCAAAAAAATGCAAAAGTCTCAGGTTTTGAAAATGTTAAGCCTCATTTTGCCACCCGATAACTAAAAAAAATAGAATACTTGCAAACTTGAAACTTACAGGTTTGATAGAGATTGGTCCACGGTGTGTGCTTTTGTGGTTTTTAGTTCCCTGTGTTAAAGTAGTTTTTTAAATATTTAATAAAAGACATGGAGGCAATCTGGAAAATCATATGTGGCATACATTACTGAGAGGGTATGTGTTTCTGAGCCAACAGACCAAGTTAAAAAAAAAAAAAACATTACATAGGCATATACTGTAGATTTTTTCAAGCTACTTATGACGGAACTACCAGAAATTTCAGTTAAGCATATCCAATCTTGCTTGACAGCCATCTGTTGGCCAGCCATGAATTGCAGGCTAAGACTGTTTTAACCATTATATACTAACAGTCTTAGCCTGCAATTCACAGCCAGCCAACAGATGGCTGAACAGCAGGGACAGGAAACTAACATGGGGAACAGAATCTGGGTGCACTTTACCATTGATTAATTCTCGGGCAACCATGGATTACTTGAGAATTAATCAACGGTCACCTGATGCTGCTGGACCAATCCCTCCCAACCCTTTCTCTTCCCCATGTTACAAGAGACATTAGGCTAAGGTTGGAGTAATTTCAGTTTGTGAACGTTCAACAAATCCTTAGCGTTGGAATCCCATTACCCTGTAGGGCAGATTTTCTAGCCTTATAATGTGGGGATGTTCTGCAACTTAACTGAGCTCAGGCTCTCGTGTTAAAGACCTGACTCCATACATTGTGCCTACCAGCCCTCCCACAAAACAGTAGTCCTGTAAGGGACCCAATATATGCTAGTGTATTAGTTTAGCAAAAATGTTTAAAGTGAGAGTGTCATTCATCTACAGCATAATCAGTTCAAACTTTACTCTTGAGGAAGTAAATAATTGGCAGCCCCCTTGCTACCAGGACTTGCTGACCTAATGTCTTTGATCAAATTACTGAATGCCTGTACATCCAGCAAGTGGGTCTGCGAACCCTGCCCTTATATTTTATGTATTATGGTACCTGCTGTAATCTCATAAAACATATAAATACAAAGTTAAAAAAATATTATGTTAAGAGATGCAGTCATTGCTTTCTAAGGAGTGTGCCCCCATGCTCTCCAAACAATGACCTAACAAAACAGAAGAGCACGAGGGCGAATCGCTCATACCAGCAAGGGGAAGGGATGGTGCGTCAGGACTCCTCTGCAGTAATTTACAATCCCTTTCCCTACTTACAGGCCAGCAAATTAAAATGTAAGAATATGCATATTCGTCTACTGTGGGATAAGTCTACCACTGGGGTTTGAGAGCAAATGACTGAAGAAGCTGCTCTTTAATACTGCCCTTAAATGTGGGCTACTGTGGCTGGTCTCCATTTACTTGACAGACAATAATTCAGAGCAATTTCCTCATAACCTACTCAGCTTCTTTTGTCTTCAAATAGCCTCTTGCTGCAATTGCTGTAACCAATATAAGCATTCGCTTTTTGTACAACATGCTAATAACTGCATGACAACTAGTGGTCTGAAAGGGTTCAAAAATGTGAACTCTGCTTAATCCATTCCTGGGTCTGAACCAATCTGAGCCCCAACATTACAAGTTTCACACCTCCGTCTCCAGTACTGGTTCCTAATGTTACTCAGTAGCTGTAACTCCCTCTTCAGTGAATGCAGTGTTTGTCTGTCTCTGATTTGCGCCCTCATTGGGATGGTCACATACTGCAGTTCCACAATGGACCTTTAATATGCTATAAAATCTTTTGTGGCATTTGGGTTCCTATTCCAAGCATTCATAAACTAAAATGTATCAAAAACACCTGTTTACAGGTAGGATGCTGTTCCCCCACCAGCACAGTGACACTACTCTCACAGCTTTGGCTCCATCACATAAAAATATAATGCAAGGGTCAAATGGACTGCATGAGTGGACCTCTGTGGGGATACCCACTTCAACAAGTTACAATATCTTACTGGTCTCCAAGGCATTTCCTGAAGACATGCAGGACAGCTGAAGTGATGAACCCTTTTTGCATTTTTTTTGTTCTGTTTTTGCTCCTTGCTCCTTGCTCCCTTCGGCACTTGCCCCCACTCAAACCCCCACCGCACCCCAACCCCATCACCTCACCCTCTCCAGGAACTTACCTTGCTTCCATATCCCCCTCCCCCCAACCCCGTAGTTTGCTCTCTATGGCTGAGCCCTCGGGATGGGGCTAGTTCCCTTGGGTGCACATTATCCAGCCATCAGGACAGTGCCCAGGTTGGTGAGCCTGCGGATACAGTGGGGCCATGATGCTGCGGAAGGGGGGTTCATTTCTTTCTTCCATTCTATCCCTCACGAGCAGCATGCACATGAATGTACAGAGCGTGGCACCAGCCTGCATCTTTCCTTCCTGTGGTCACTCAGGTGGCAGTACAGCAATGGAGGTGGCTGCCTTCCCTCCCTAGAGGAAGAGAAGTCCTCTGGGATGTGCAGTCCTCCTCCCCTGGCTTGGCCTTGACAATCTACGCTCGTTCCCAAACATGGGTTGCCAGCATTGCAAGCAGTAGCGCTACCACTGCAGAGAAAGGCTGGGACCTATTCTGCATTTGTAAATGAGTGGCAGTAGTTTTATATATTTTTTATTTATAATGCATTCTACCTAAAGTAAGAAATACAACTGTGAAGCAAAAAAGATGGATAACAGCATGCCACACATATCAAATGAAATTAACAAACAACCCACTCAGAATGAACTACACGTGGCACGAAAATAACATTTTAAAAATCACATATTTTACAAGGAGACAAGAGAAAAGAATGAACCTACCCAGCAAAGGGGACTTTGGTGGACAGTAATGCGGAACATCTCTGTAGGAGTTCACTGTGAAGAAGCTCAGGTTGGAATACACATCATGTGTTTTGGAGTAATCCCAGGTCGGTTGATGCGATTCTTCTAGAAAGCTTGAAAATACGTTCATGATGCTGCGGTGGTACAGTGCCACCACTAAAACCAACTGAAAAAAGGCCAAAAACAGGAGAAAGCAAGACTTGTCACGACAGCGTGAAATGTACATTTCCAGATGCCAGGCAGGTGTAGTAGCCAAACAGAAGTTTGCACTGAAGCCTTAGCAGATGGACAGCTCAGCTGAACTGGAGTAGCCAAAATTCACAGATTGCTAAAGTATTTATAAATATCTGTGATATCACAGTGTGCAGCAAAAGAGAGAAAAGCTACGAAACAAAGTTTGGCTGGAATTGTCTAATCTTCATGCAGGAAAATAAATTTGATATGTACATTACTTGAAGAAAACATTTGGGAAGTCTAGAACTGATCCAGCTGTCCTCAGAAGAGTAACTGTTTGTCTGTGACCTCATTCCATGGTGAATAAAGTTGTAACTTTGCTCCCTCCAGTTTATGTCAACATTTAGCAGCCTTATGACATTACTCGATTAAATCCTTCTCTGTAGGCAGAACCTGCAAAGTTCAGAACAATGCACCAAAGTAAGTATATGTCAGAAACATTAACCAGGGGTATTCTATAGCTGAAATAAAAATACATGGCACCAGATTATAGCCACGTCTACACATGGTAAACACCAATGCCTTGTTCGCTGAGCAGTGGCTTTGCTGGTAAGCAAACAGCACTCTGGAGTCTAAAGTATAAAAAACAAGCATTTGTCAATGCTGAATGTTTGCTTGCTGGCATTAGCAGTGGAAGTGCAGGAGTTAGACAGATGCAGTATAGGAATGGCAATGATGTACTGAACTGACGCCAACTCCACCCCCACCCTGAAGAGATGGACAGGCATTGGGGTGTGCCTTTGGGTCATCATCCAAAACGGTCACAACATTTCACCTCACCCTACCCTGCAGACACTGATAAGTGTCAAGGTGTGCCTTGGGGTGTTTGGGGCTTTAGACTCACCTCATTCCATAAGGAAATACGCTGAAATGGGTGCAGTATAGAAGAATGGTGTGAACTCAGGGGCCAAACAGTCTAAGGTGCACCTCAATGCCTGTCACTGGCTGCAGGGGTGTGTGTGTGGGGGGTGGAATAGCATGAGCATTACTGTCGACAATCCCAAGTTACACCCCTGACACCTGTCAGTCCCTACAGGGTAGGACAGACGCCTGTCAGACCCTACAGGGTAGGGCGTTATGGTCAGAAACCCTAAGGCCCTGGGCATGTCTTGGTATTTTTACTCTAAGTTTTCAACATGGGCTTTTTGTGACCCCACCGCATGAACAGTGACACTATCAGTTTGTTAGCTGAAAGGTGATTTTGCACAGTGACTACGCCATTAATGCCACATGTGCAAAAACACATTTCCAACATGATGTGAAAAATGGCAGCTGTACTGTTCATGAGGAGGTGTAAAAAAATGGCAATGCTGAAAATCTGGAGCAAAAATATAAAAAAACTGAAGTCACAAGCGTACACAGAAACTGCGCAACGCACACCCATAATGCAATTATTTGGGGAATTTTTTTCACCAGATTTTCAATATAGGCATTTTGGGACCTCCATCCATGAACAGTGTTACTGTGATTTTCTTAACATGTCCCGAACACTGATTTCCCACAGCAACTGCACTATTCTGCGCTGGAAGTGCGAAAACACATTTCGGCCAGGATATGAAAATGACAGTGGTACTGTTCATAAGAATGTGTGTAAAAATGCCAATGTTGAAAATCTGGAGTAAAAATATTACAAATGTGTGAAATTACGAGGGTGCGTAGAAACTGCGCAATGCACGCTCGTAACACAGTCATTTTATGGACTTTTATGACCAAATTTTCAACATAGGCATTTCTGGACCTCTGTTCATGGACAGTGTCACTGTGATTTCTTAATCTGTCCCGAATGATGATTTCTTACAGTGATGGTGCTATTCTGCGCTGGAAGTGCGAAAACACATTTCGGCCAGGATGTGAAAAATGACAGCTGTACTGTTCATAAGGAGGTGTGAAAAAATGGCAATGTTGAAAATCTGGAGTGAAAATATTAAAAATTCACGAATTTGCGAGTGTGCGTGGAAACTGCGCAATGCACGCTCGTAACAGTCATTTTGGGGAATTTTTTCACCAAATTTACAACATAGCTATGAGAGCCCATCTCATGAACAGAGAGCAGCTGTTGTTTCATTAATTGGTCCCGAAAGGTGATTCCACACAGTGACAGCGAAATCACCTTTCGGGACTGAATAACCACATGACAGTCACTGAATTCACGAGATGGGGCTCCACGAACCCCATGTTGAAAACTTGGTGCAAAAATTCAAAAAAATTACTGAGATATGCACCAAAGTTAAAAAAAATTCTATTGCCTTACCGGCATTTCTTCAGTTCGCGGTCAGCTTTGAAGGGTGCAGACGTGTTCCCGTTCCACGAATCGCTGCACGGGCTCGAATAAAGTATGGGGTGAGGTGTGTGTGTGGGGAGAAGTCCGCAGAGGGTGGGGCGGGTTGCGGGAGGGGCAAGAGAGAGTCAACGAGGGACCGTTTTCTTTTGTTACAGGTTTTTTTTGTATTTTACATGGACAACGGACTTTTGCCATGCTGGGGTGGGCTTCAGCATGCCACTCAGAATATTTGGGGGGCAGTGGACAACAGGGGATTATTAGGCACCCGTTGTATACAGTGGGGACACACATGAGGGCGCTGGACTTCTGCCACGCTGGGGTGGGCTCCAGCATGGCACCTGGAAGTTTGTTTTGGGGAGGGGCACTGGAGCTGACGGGGATTGGGCACCTGTCGGACTATACAATGTGCTTGGGGGGGTGTGCATGAGCCAAGGGGTTAGGCACCTTTGGCACTACAACAATTGGGAGACGCACAACCACCGCTACAACTGGCGGTGGTAACGTGGAGGCAATTTGCATACTGCTGACAGCAAGGCAGTAGGAAAATGCCAACACATTACCACCGCTGATTATAACGATCGTTTGCTTTCAACTGTATGCCACTGCAATCTGAACTGCTGTCATAGACAGCTGGGACATTCACTGGTGCAGTGCGGCTGCGCCTGCAAAAACGCTGAGGGCATTGGAAGCGGGAGTGCCACATCTACAAAAACTCATATGGTGGCACTATGTTTCCTGTACATGCGTGCAAGCAAACATAAAAATACACCCATTCACTTCAATGGAGAACACTGCAACATCCTCCAAATACTTTCATCACACAGTGTTGCAGTATAGAGCCCTGTTAGTAAAGTTCACCAGACGATAAGAGCACTGCCACATTGCCTGTGGGTTTTTGTCTGGAAGGAAGCAGCAGCTTCTGCTTATTGTCATCATGCTTATTATTTTGTGCAGATCTTAAAGGTAACATTTAGTGTGTGAGTTCAAGTTTACTCACAGCAAAGCTCCATTAAGCACGCTTATTTACAGGGAGGTCCTGTCAGGTCAGTGGTAAAACAGCAGATACAATACAATGATACACAAACAACACAAGATTCAAACACAAGTTACAATTAGTTACAGTTGTTTACAGTTAGTTATAGGTGTGTGTGTGTCAGCTGTGCATAGGTGTGAGAGTACCATGTCAAAAAGAATGTAGCACCAGTTGATAATTTTCTAGTTAGCTTACCCCACCATACACAGATTTGTGTAACCATGATGCATTGTGCTGGGTCGAGGCTTTTGACTGTATGTGAGTGCCCCCTAGGTGGTGCCATCTCTAGGGTTACTAGCCCTGCCTGACTTCCTAACAACAGGTTGAGGGGCCTGAGTTCAATATTATGGTGCCTCCACTCACAGTAACAATAGTAGGGGTATCTACCTAGCCTGGTATAGCCCTCTGGGAAGCTATAACCACCCACAATCCCACCTACTGACCAATTACCCAGATACAGACAGTGACCCTTAGCAGCTAATAAACAGTTTGCAACTTGCATTAATAATATGCTCATGGCTGTCCCACTTACCAGCAGGGTGTCTGGTCCTGGTGTGTGTGTGCCCTGCAACCCCCTGTAAAAGACAGTCTGGCAAAACAGCATGCAGTTTTAATGCATTCAGTTTCACGTCTATCACTTTAAACCCAGTAATAATATGTTCACAAGCTAGTTTCAAAGTAACACAACAAGTCAGATTTATTGAGGGGACGTGAACAAGGAGAGGGCGTAAATCTGGATGAATGATTACTTTACTGATGAGCTTCAAGTTACTATGCAAGTACTTTTAGTCCCAAATAATTAGTCCTACAACACTGGGTACCCAGGATCTATGCTGGCTGGTCAGAATTGTTGCCCGGGGGTGGCTGGCATTGTAGCTGTTGTTGGGCCCCTGATGGGAAGAAAGGCAGTCAGCATGCATAAACAAAATGCGGCTATTTGTAATCCTGGCTGGTTGGCCCGGCTGCTTGAAATCATTAAATTTACACAGGAAAACAATTAAGATGATACCACATGAAGATTTAGATGTTTGTTGCATGGCGCTACCCTGGATTTATTCACTGTACAAGTTGAATAGAGACGCTGTCCGGTCACAATGAAGACCTGAGGCTGGAAGCTGATGCACATGGGGAAGCTGGACCGACACAATTCACCTCCACTTCATGACCTTTCCCTGAAGGTGGCTGCAACCTGCGATGGCTTTCTGCGCAACGGGCTGGATCCCCGAAGCTGGTCTTTCACCGATGACACTGGAGCTGGCACAATATCAGACAGCATGGGTCAGTTTGGACAAGGGCCCAAGGCTAGATCAACACCTCTGGCAAAGTTCAGTTTAATTGCTGGTGACCCTTCCCAACTGGCAGACAGTTCGAACAAGTACACGTGGGCTCCTTTCTGGCAATCAGAAGTTCCTGAGCAGCAGACGTTGATCCACAAGAAAAAATTACACACCTTAGTAATTATGTTTCTTCTAGTGGAGTCTTGCTGTATTCTAACAAGTGCAGTTAGCCCCAGCCTTTAAACTGCCCCGGAGAACAATGGGTTAATTTTTCTATGCAGGGCATAGAATGTTGCTCTCGAGCTCAGCTGACATCTCTGTCTGTTGTATTTTGAACTGCAACCGTCGGATCTTTTCGAACAAAACTCACTAGGTGTTCTATGTGGAAATTGTAAAAATTCTACTAGCCAACTGGCAGAAAAATATTCTTTTAGGTTCCCAAGGAAAGACTCAAGTCAGGAAACCCAAAACACAAAAAACAATTAAAACTGAAACAACATATCACCCCATGAATAACAGAGGGTGTAAGGAGGCACCGCTGAGGTGCCAACACTGCGCCTACCTACCACATAACAAAAAATCCAGGTTCTGAGAGGGGAGGTGGGGAGAGGTCAGAATACAGCAAGACTCCACTAGAAGAAACATAATTACTAAGGTGAGTAATTTTTTTCTTCAAACAACATGAAGTCTTGCTGTATTCTGACAAGTGCAGACTACCAAGCAGTACCTCCATGGAGGAGGGACAGAACCTACTTTGGGAATAGGCTCTGAAGTACTGCTGTGCCAAAATGAGCATCACTCCTAGCCTGGATATCCAGAGAGTAATGCCAGGCAAAAATATATACCATTTTCCAGGCGGCTGCTTGACACATTTCTAATAGAGGGGTATCCCTGGCAGCCGCCAGGGAAGCAGCTGTACCTCTTGTAGAGTGAGCCCTCAGGCCTGAGTGTGGAATCTTTCCCAGTTTCTCATAGCAGAATTGTATACAAGACACAATCCACCTGGCAATAGTTCTCTTGGTGGCAGGTTTGCCCTTTCCTACCTCTCCATAAGTGAGGAACAACTGGAGGGAATCAAACCTGTGACCTCTGGTATGCTCTATGTAGTAGCTAAGGGCTCTTTTAACATCAAAACTGTGTAGCCTCCTCTCCCCTGATGAAGAACGATCAGTGAAGAAAACAGGGAGAGACAGACTGATTCAGGTGGAAATCTGAAACCACTTTGGGCAAGAACTTTCTGTTAGCTCAAAGGATCACTTTATCTCTGTGAAAAGAGATGAATCAGGTTCCACTGACAGGGTTTGCAATTCACTGATGCATCTAGCAGATGTAATGGCTACCAAAAACACAGTTTTCCAAGTCAAGTACTTAAGCTCTGCTGAGGACAAAGGCTCAAAAGGTGGTTGCATAAGCTGAGCAATGCAAACATTAAGATCCCAAGCAGGAGTAGGATCCTTAAAGGGGGGATTGGTTTGAAGCAATCCCTTGAAAAACTTACAGGATACAGGGTGAGATGACAGTGAGGAAGGCTTACCTACTGACAGGAAAGCAGATACAGCAGACAAATGTACAATGAGAGTAGCTGTTCTGAGGCCTAGGCTATTAAGATGGACCATATAATCCAGAACTGTAGGCAATTCAGCAGTATCTGGGAAGATATGCCTCTTGGAACACCAAATGCTTAATCTCTTCCATTTGGAGTTATAAGTCTTTATGGTGGAAGGCTTTCGAGAGGCTGTGAGAATATCCAGAACCCCCTGAGACAGATGCAAATCTGCAAACTAACTCTTCAAGAGCCATGCCTTGAGGTTGAGAGACTGAAGATTGGGATACCAAATCCTCCCCTGAGAGGAGGTTAACAGGTTGTAATTCCTGGGAAGACAGAGAGAGGAAGATGGACTTTTAGGGACAGCAACAAGGGGCACCATGGCTGCTTGGCCCAATCTGGAGCAATCAGAATCACTTTGCAAGGTTGTGACCTTACCTTTACTAGAACTTTGAACAGGAGAGGGAAAGGGGGAAAAACATACAGAAATTTCCCTTCCCAGTTCAGAGTCAGAGCATCCAGAGGGACTGAGCCCAAGACTGGGGGTCTGCAACAAAAGAGAGGAAGTTGTTGATTGTCTGGGCTGCAAAAAGATCTATCTCTGGAGTGCCCCATCTTGAAAAAATCACCTTCAATACCAGAGGATCCAGGGCCCATTTGTGATGGCCCTGAGATATTCTGCTCAGTGCATCTGCTAGGATGTTGTCCTTCCCTGGAAGGTGAACTGCTATCAGAAAGGTTTACAGGGAATAAGCCAGAGACCACAGCTTCATTACTTCTGTGCACAAGGCCGTAGACCGAGTGCCTCCTTGCTTGTTGATGTACCACATGGTAGTGGTGTTGTCTGTTCTGACCTGAACCACCTTGTTCTGTACCGACTGGGAAAAAGCTTGCAGTGCCAGAAACACTGCCCTGAGTTCCAGGAGATTGATGTGTAGAAGTGATTCCTGAGGAGACCACAGTCCTTGGGTGGTGAGATTCCCCCAAATGGGCTCCCCAGCCCAGCAAGGAAGCATCCGTGGGAAAGACCACTGAATGAGACTGAATGGCAAATGGAACCCCTTGCCTCAAACTGTCCTGATCCTGTAACCATTGCAGGGCATGGATCAGAGTTCAAGTCACTGGGATTAATTTGGTAAGGGCATCCTTTCTTTGGGACCAAAAAGCACTCAGGTGGAACTGAATGTCCCTCATCTGGAATCTTGCCCCTTGGACCACTGCAGTAGAAGCTGCCATATGGCCCAAAAGCTGAAGAAAATGCCTTTCTGGTCGAGACACCTGAAGGCTGAATGAAGAAGCCAGCTCCATGAGAGCTCTTGCCCTTTCAAGGGGAAGAAAGGCTCTTGCTTTAACCGTATCCAGCTCTGCCCCTATGAAGGTGAGGAGCTGCACTGGTTCGAGAATTGACTTTGGTAGGTTGAGAAGAAATCCTAAAGAAGTGAGCACTTGCAGGTCTGACTTGACTTGGTCTGGAGACTGGCCCACTATGAGCCAGTCATCCAAATATGGAAAAATGGAAATCTTTTGTCTTCTTAGGAAGGCAACAACTGTTGCCAGGCACTTTGTGGAAACCCTTGGAGCTGAGGTAAGGCCAAAGGGCATTGCTTTGAACAGATAGTGGCCTGAGAGCACTTGAACCTGAGGTACTTTCTGTGGGAGCACCTGATGGGAATGTGAAAGTAGGCATCTTTGAAGTCCAGGGAGGCTAGCCAGTCCCCTGGCCTTAGAGAGGGAAGGATAATTCTCAGAGTTATCATCTTGAACTTTGGCTTTAAAAGATGTTTGTTCAGATATCTTAAGTCCAGGATGGGTCGCCACTCTCCTGTCTTTTTGGGGGTCAGGAAGTACCTGGAGTACAGTCCTTTGCCCCAGTATAGGGTAGGTACTCTCTCTCTCTATGGCTCTTAAAGCTAGGAGAGAAGAAACCTCTGCCTCTAGGGCAAAGGTTTCCGAAAGATTTGCAGGTGAAAAAGATCTGGCTCTCATCTTTGGAAATTTTTTGAAGATGAGAACCAGTCCCTGGCTTACTACTTCCAGGACCCACTTGTCTGATATAACATACATCCAGTCCTGGACAAAGTAAGCCAGCCTGCCCCCTACTGGGATAGGAGAGTCAACCCGGGCAGATCCATCAGGGTGTCTTCTTGGCTGGGGCTTTAGGCTGAGGGGTGGATGCAGGCCTGCTCATCCCCCTTCTGCCTCTCCCTCTGAAGGAACCCCCTCTGCGAAAAGGAAGAAGAGGCCTGTGCTTGGTAAAAAGGCCTTTGAAAAGGCCTGCCCCTACCTCTAGACTGCAGCCTTTGAGGAGTTGCCTGCCTTTCCTTGGCCTGGGCACTCCTGTAAGTGGTCCTGTACTTGTCCATTTTCTTCGTACTTCTCTGTCTGCTCCCCAAACAGAAAATAACCCACTACAGGAAAATCCATGGCCTTAGCCTGGGTATCCTGTGACAGGCTAGTACATCTGAGCTAAGCCATTCTCCGAAGAGCCACAGATGTAGCCATGACTCTTGATGACACATGTTTGGAGTCCACAGCAACATGAAACTGAACTTTTGATGCCTCAATCCCATCTGCAGCCACCTCCTCCAGCTCCTCGGCAAGTTGGCGGGGGAAGCCTGTTTAGCCAGTGCCAGTACAGTGTCCCACCTGGACTTCTGGTATCTGGCTGTATAGGCTATATAATTAGCCTGCCTGAGTCCCAAGGAAGATGCCATGTACTGCTTTTTTGCCATGGCATCAATCTTCCTGGAGTCCTTATCTGGGGGTGATGCCAAGGGAATGTTTGCCTTATCGCAGGCAGCAGCCTGTACAGCCCAAACATGGCTGCATTGCTGATAAAGGAACTCCGTATCTGAGCCTGAAAGTGAATACCTATTGTCCATTCTTCTATCTACAGAAGGTATGGAATTGGGAGACTTCAGAATTTTTTGTGTCTGTCTCTCAAAAGATTTGTGGAGGGGAACAGACAGTCTCCTGGACTCTGGGATGTCCATCATCTCCACATAGCCAGGCTCCTCCTGATCCTCCAGTGTCTCCTCCATAGGAAGCTGGAGGGTCTCAGCCACCTTTCTGTAAAACATAAAGTGGGAAGGGGACTCAGAAAGCCTAGGAGGAGAAACACCTGAAGGTCTGTCTGGGGAGATGTCCGATCAACAGGCACATCCAGACTTTCACCATCACCATATTCATCTTCCAACTCTCCTTCCTCCTCAAACTCCGGTACATAAAATTCTTCCAGGGTATAATCGTGAACCAGGGGAACCGACTGAACCGAGCCCCTGCCAAAAGGTGCCGGATCAGTCGGAACCAGGAGAAGTGATTCCAAAATGCAAATCTCTTTGGCTATTTCTTCGGCGGTTGGAATATGAGATTCTGGATCTGAACTGGACAATTTTTCTTTGCGTTTCTTTTGTGCCGGAACAAACCCCTCAGGATCAGATCTCCTTTTGCCTGAAGAAGTATTGCCCTGGTCAGAGGGCAATCCTTCTGGTTCGGTCGGAACCGAACTGGACTGGCCATCCGGGTCAGCGGACGTCTCGGCCTCCCTTTCCCTCAGTCTACTTAATCTCTTTTCTAGGGTAGATTTGGGAAATGTTTTACAAATTTGGCAGTCTGAATCGAGGTGGTCAAACCCCAGACAATAAACACAGGTGGTGTGGGGATCGACCTTAGCAAAGACCTTCCCACACTCACTGCAGTGTTGAAACCCAGTGGGCCGGTTTTTTTCTTGGGTTTCTCAGACATGGCCAACCTAACTAAACTTACCCTTTTCGGCAACCGCCAGGCAAGACTCCCTATTGGTTCCTGACCATGTCACGGGTCTTGGAAAAAACCTAATAAACCTCTTTTAAGAACCGACACGACCGGTAACCACACACTAAAGTAAGATACAAAAATTACCTGAACGATCGGTTTAGCCGAACCAATCCACACTTTTTTCAAGTTCCACACAGAAAACAGAACAAAACCTATCTAGTACTCACGGTACCACAGACAGAGACTTGAACCGACTATGTGGAAACTAAATTTCAGTAGAAAATGGACGGAAAACAGACACTTCAACCAACTTCGAACCGAGCTGCAGGAGAACTCTCCGGAGTGACTGTTCAGTGAGGCGGAGTAAAGAATCTGACGGTTACAGTTCAAAATACAACAGGCAGAGACATCAACCGAGCTCGAGAGCAACATTCTATGCCCTGCATAGAAAAGTTAACCCATTGTTCTCCGGGGCAGTCTAAAGGCTGGGGCTAACTGCACTTGTCAGAATACAGCAAGACTTTATGTTGTTTGAATAAACATTTAGCACACTTGAAAGAAATAGCATTTAAGTAGTGGAATTGTAGTATAAAGTGGGGAGTGGTGCAATGCAGTGGCTGTGGGGCAGCCATATTCAGGCAGACCTTCTGGACACTGAGGTGCTGCCCTATCTGCATGCATCTATCTGGACTGCAGGATGAGGTAGCCAGACTCAGAGCGGAAGTAAACTGGATCAGGAGTACCATCACCCCTATCCAGGGACCACCCAGTCCAATGCAACTGCCTCAAAGGATGCCGAGAACGAGGAGCACTTGGATGACAGTGGGCTCAGGGAGGGTTAGAGTAGTCAGGCAGAGGCACATCCCAGATCCTATTCCACTCAAGAACTCATATGCCACACTGGCAAGCGAGGACAACCAAATACAGGTACCCAGAGAAGTGGAAGGAAAGGATGTGGAGGTTAGCCAAGGAGGTGACCTCAGCGGGAAAGCAGTGGACCCCAGAGAAGGAGGAAGGAATCCTGGTGGGGACTCCATCATAAGAGGGATCCAGCTAGGAACACAGGAGGGGAGGACAGGAGGTGAGGTGCTACCAGGTGCCACGGCATGGAGGGATGGAAGGAAGATCCTGGGGATCACTGGGAAGGCAAGGCGGGAGGGTGAGCTGGATGTCATTATCCACCTAGGTACTAATGACCTGGCAAATGGGGAGCCAAAGGAAGTTCAGGAAGAGTTTAGGAAACAGGGAGGGTCTCAAGCAAGTAGCTACTTCTGTCACTTTCTCAGAAGTACTACCTGTGAGAGGCAAGGAGCATAGAGTGCATGCACCAGTAACTTTAACTCATGGTTGAAGAACTGGTGCTGTGAGGAAGGGTTTGATTCATTGGTGGCTGGGGACCCACCTGGAGGGATGGAGGTTTGTTCAAGCCTGGCGGCCTGCATCCATCCTAGAGGGGAATCCAAGCACTCAATGATAAGTTTAAGTGCTACATTGACAAGCATTTAAACTAGCAAAGGGGGGTGGCAGGCCAGCAAGGAGGGTACCTACTTGCTCACCCCCCACAGCTAGCAGTGGAACCAGTGAACCAGAGGAGTGGCTATCTCTGCAAAGCAGTGTGCAAAAGATGGAGATTAGTGCCCAAGAGGTGGATAAGCAGAAAAGGGGCAAAATTCAGCAGACGGGTAGACAGCAAGGAGAACCAGGGATAAATGACAACCAAGGAAGGGGCTGGAGTAGAACAGTGATACAGTCTAAGGAGGTCAAATCATGGAAAGCCATGTGTGCAAATGCCAGGAGCCTTAGCAACAAGATGGAAGATCTGGAGGCTGTCATGGTGCAGTCAGACCTGGACATTGTGGCCATCACTGAAACCTGGTATAATGATAACCACGACTGGGAGATGGCCATACTAGCTACAACATATTACAGAAGAGACAGAGCAGGCAGGAAGGAGGAGGAGGGCACTCTATGTGAAAAATGACATAAGGGCCACAGAGATCCAGGAGGAACAAATGGGGAGAGATACTGTGGGTTAAGCTGGAAAGGAAAATGGGGACAGCCATCCGCACAGGTGTGGTCTATAGACCACCAGCCCAGGAGGAAGAAACAGATAGGGAGCTGATGCTAGCCATCCAAAGGATGGCAGTCAAGGGTGAGGTAGTACTGGTTGGAGACTTCAATATTCCAGACGTGGACTGGAGCATCCCAGCAGCAGCAGCATCAACTAGGAGCAGATTTATCCTGGACTCTCTTCAGGGTGCCTTCAAGCAACTGGTCATGGAACCAACTCGGTAGAAGGCAATACTGGACCTTGTGCTCACAAACAGGGACAGTGTGATGGGGGTAACAGTGGGGTAGCACCTGGGAAACAGTGACCACCAGTCATTGTGGTTTGAAATCACCGAAAGAGCAGAATCAAACCACACAAAACATATCCTGGATTTTAGGGGGCAGACTTTGGGAAAATGGGAGATACTTGAAGAGGCATTAAGGGAATGGGACAGGAATCAGGGGTTGAGGAACAGTGGGCAGTATTTAAAATGGGGATTACAAGAACAACAGAATTATGTATTAAGCAGGTTAGCAAGAGGAAAAGAAGAGGAGACCATTATGGTTTCAAAGAGGTAGCAAAGAAAGTGAAAGCCAAAAAGATTGCACTCAGGCAATACAAAAGACACAGGCAGAAGGGGATAGGAGAGTACCAGGAGGAAGCAAGGGAGGCAGGGAGGTCAGTAAGGGAAGCCAAAGCTCAGACAGAAGAACACATTACAAAATCAGTGGGTAGAGGACAAAACCTTTTACAGGTACATAAGTGAAAAAAGAAAGACAAAGGAGGATAGTGAGACTGAAGGGAGGATGGGGATGCGTGGAGGATGACAACAGTAAAGCTGACATACTGAGCAGGTATTTCTGCTCAGTCTTTACTGAGGAAGAGGAGGGTAATGGGTCTGAAGGAGTACAAGGGTGAGAATGGTGCAGAAATGGACACAAGTCCCTTTACGAGAAAGGGTCCTGAAGGAACTGGAAGTAATAAGAGTTGATAAAGTAATGGGGCCAGATGGGGTGCACCCCAGGGTCCTTAAAGAACTGGGAGAGGTGGTGGCTGAACTTGGCTATCCTGTTTAGCCGATCACTGGAAACAGGGAGGTACCCAAAGACTGAAGGACAGCAGATGTAGTCCCTTATATAAAAGTGGGAACAAAGAGGAAGCAGGGAACTACAGACCAGTCAGCCTCACCTCGGTAGTGGGGAAGATCATGGAAGCACTACTGAAGGAGAGATTGGTGGAACATCTGGTTGTCAATGGACTACAGGACCCAAGGCAGCATGGTTTCACCAGGGGGAGGTCATGTCAGACCAACCTTGTTGAATTTTTTGACTGGGTGACTAGGGAGGTGGATCAGGGGAGGGCAGTGGATATGGCCTATTTGGACTTCAGCAAGGCCTTTGACACTGTGCCACATAGAAGACTATTACCCAAACTAGGGAATAATGGTGTGGGCAGGACAGTAGTGTGGTGGGTAGGTAACTGGCTGGGTGGCAGGACACAGAGGGTGGTGGTAAATGGCTGTCACTCCACAGAGGGAAGAGTGACCAGTGGGGTACCACAGGGATCAGTGCTGGGACCGGTCCTATTCAACATCTTCATCAGTGACATGGCGCAGGACCTAGAAGGCAGAATTTCACTGTTCGCTGATGACACAAAGCTCTGTAACAGAGTAGACACACCAGAGGGTGTAGACAGAATGAGAAGGACCTGCAGAAACTTGAAGAATGGTCAGGGGTTTGGCAGTTGAAATTCAATGCAAAGAAGTGCAAGATGATGCATAGGGCACAAAAAGCCTGGCACAATATATCAGTTGGGGGTGAGGATATAGCATGCACCAAGCAGGAAAGGAATCGTGGGGTTATCATCTCTGATGACCTCAAGGTAGGAAACAGTGTGACAAGGCAGCAGGTAAAGCAAATAGGGTGCTGGGATGTGAGGCAGGGGCATTACCAGCAGGAAAAGGAGGTCATAATTCCGCTATACAAGACACTAGTGAGGCCCCACCTGGAGTACAGTGTACAGTTCTGGAGACCATACCACGTAAGGACATAGACAGGGTAGAGAAGGTTCAGAGGAGGGCAACAAAGATGGTGCATGGATTGCATCACAAGTCCTATGAAGACAGGTTGAAGGAACTGAACATGTACTCCTGGAGGAGAGGAGGGAGAGAGGGATATGATAGAGACATACAAGTATCTTACAGGAGGAACAGGGTGCAGGAAAACACTATTTTTAAGTGAAAAGATGTTCCAGGACTAGAGGCATGGGATGAAGTTGGAGGAGGACGATTCAGAGGAAACATGAGAAAGAATTTCTTCACAGAACGGGTGGTGGACAAGTGGAACACCCTGCCAGAGGAAGTGGTGGGGGCTGAAACAATCACGGGATTTAAGAATGCATGGGATAGACATAAAGGAATTCTGGAGGTCAGGGGTAAGGTGCAACAGACTTCTAGGAAAGCAAACTGAACTTACAAGCTCAAATGGGCAGACTGGGTGGGCCATAGGCCCTTATCTGCCGACACTATGTATCTATGTATCTATGCAAGTCTCTACCACTCAGTTCAGTTTCAGGCTGGTACGTAACTTCAGTCGATTCACTAAGCAAAACCTCCAGAACTGAAGACAGGCAGTTCCTGGCAATTAATATTCATTTTCCGACCACCAGAAACACACAGGAAGCAACTACGTCTCTTGCAGGCCCGATCTCCACAGAGCCTGCTTGGCAGTTCAAGCTGGAGTCCCAACACAGGCCTCCCTTGAACTGCAGGCTGCTCTCTGCAGCCCCACTCAGTCTGGTCTCCCTGCAGAACTCCCTCAAATTCAAACTGACCCTCTTAAATAAAGGCAGAAGTCCTTGGATTCTGACTGGTTGTTTAGGCTGCCTACAACAATTTAAGTCTTTTAATTGGCTGCAATTTGTGGGCCCAAACCTTGTCCCTGAAGATCTCCCACAAGTCCATATTTCATTCCCATGAGTCTCTGGATAAAATCTCAGTTCATGATTGGCTGATGCACTTCCAGAAGGGTGGCTGCTGTAAAAGTTTATATCCAGTTTATGTAGTCCCAAATGTTTCACAGTCTGGTGCAGCCAGGAGAAAGATTATTTAAACTTCTTGGGGGGAGGCAGCGGGTGTGCAGGCCCACAGACTCAAGAGAGGAGGTGGTCAGTGAACCTCCCTCCCTACAGTGATGGAAGAGGTCTGGAGAGAGGAGGTGAAAGGGGCAAGGACACTGTTAGCAAAGGGTGGAGGGGGTGAGGAACACAAAACAAGGGTACGTGGAGGAGTGCGCACAGAGGGGATAAATGTGCATAGAAGAATAAAGGGAAGAGAAGGAAGGTCAGATTCTAGGTGGAGGGTCATGTCTCTGAATGCACGGAGTCTTGGAAACAAGATGGGCAACATGCAGGCACAATTAGCAGACAGAAGTGTGGACATAGCTGCAGTAACCGAGACTTGGGCAACATCGCACCATGACTGGGACCTTGCGATCCCTGGATATAAAATATACAAGAGGGACAGGGTTAGTCGGGAAGGGAGGAGGGGTGGCAGTTTATATCAGGGAGGGAATAACTTGCACAAGGGAGGAGTCGGAGGAAGGGGAGGTGGAGGCATTTTGGGTTCAATTAAGGTCCAATAGAGGGAGAAAGGTGAGGTTGGGGGTGGTTTACAGACCACCCAATCAGGATGAGGAGAGGGACAGGGAACTGAGCTCACAAATACTGGAAGCTACGAGGAAAGGAGAGCTGGTAATTGTGAGGGACTTCAACCTGCCCAGTGTTGACTGGAACATAGCATCCACGACATGTGCTAGGAGTCAGGTGATCCTGGAAGGACTGTAGTGTAGGTTCCTGACTCTGTGTCACAGAACCAACAAGAGCTGAGGCAATTCCTGACCTGGTGCTCACAAATGGGGAGCATGTACAGGAAATAATGGTCAGGGAGCCAGTGGGTGGAAGTGACCATTGCACAGTGTAGTTCCAGTTGGATAGGGGCAGGGAAAGCATCCCAACTAAGACCAAAATCTTGGATTTCAGGAGGGCAGACTTCAGGAAAATGGACAAAGTGCTAAGGAGCCAGCAGGCAGGCATCACAGCAGATATGGGGGTGGACCAAAGGTGGTCCATTATTAAGGAAGGAATACTGGTTGCCACAGATGAGTGCATTAGGCTCAGGGGGAAGAATACAAGGGCCAGAGCACCCAGCTGGTTCAGTTCTGGGGTTGCCCAGGCAGTACGAGACAAGAAGTTGGCCTATAGAAAGTCATGAAGACCAAGAGAGAGGTGGATAGGTAAAATTACTTATGGTTGGCTAGTGGAGCGAGTAAGGAAGGCTGGTGAGCAAAGGCACAAAAGGAGCTGCAGATAGCTGAAGGAATTAAGAAGGGGAGAAGGCTTTCTTTTGCTATGTAAGTGAGAAAAGGGACAAGAAGGAAGGAATTGTTAGGCTTAAGAAAGGTGAGGAGTGGGTGGAGGATAATAGGGGAAAAGCAGAGATACTAAATCAATACTTCTGTTCTGTCTTCACCATGGAGAATGATGGACCAGTGCCTTCAGGAGGGAAAAGAGGAGCGGGGGGGGAGGGGAACACAGATGTAGTGATAGAGGAAGATAGAGTGAGGGAGGGGCTGCCGGCACTGAAGGTGGACAAATCACCAGGCCCAGATAGAGTACATCCAAGGGTACTAAAGGAACTGGCTGAGGAGCTGGCAGGGCCACTGGCAGACCTATTTAATAGTTCACTAGAGTCAGGCGTGATAATGCAAGACTGGAGAACAGCACACGTAGTGCCTCTCCACAAAAGCGGTCTCAAGGATGACCCAGGGATTTACAGACCAGTCAGTCTGACCTCCATTGTGGGCAAGCTCATGGTGACCATACTAAAGGAAAGGTTGGTGGAATATCTAGAGGAGCATGGTCTCCAGGATGCAAGGCAGCATGGGTTTATGGGGGGGGGGATCGTGTCAAACGAATCTGACTGACTTCTTTGACTCTGTCACTAAGACAGTAGACAGGGGCCAGACGGTAAATATCCTCTATCTTGATTTCAACAAGGTCTTTGACTCTGTGCCCCATAAAAGGTTGATCAGAAAGTTGGTGGATCTTGGGGTTGGGGAAAAGATGGTTAAATGGGTGGAAAACTGGATGAAGGACAGAACCCAGAGGATGGGTGTGGGGGGAAAGAGTTATCTGGCACCAGAAAGGTAACGAGTGGGGTCCCGCAGGGCTTGGTGCTGGGGCCAGTGTTGTTCAGTATCTTCATCAATGACATTGGGGATGGCATTAAGGGCAAATGTGCCTATTCGCATGTAACCCCTAGATGGCGCTATCCCAGGGGCTACTACCCCTGCCTGATTTGCCACTAACAGGTTGAGGGGCCTGGATCCAATGGCGGGTGCCTCCACCCAGAGGTCAGGGTTTGCAATAGTTAAACTAACTTGGTCACAGCCTTCTGGGACACTGCAACCCCCCTTTCTTCCCACTAGTGGCCCACACAATATATCAGAATTACCTTCACAGTATACACTTACCCCAGGTCTGGTTCCGCACTGGGACCTCCTGTGAAATGAGATACAGTGCAACAATCACAGTACAGTACTTTAACATAGACAAATACCTCAGGCAGTATAACTTTGCTGAAACAAGCAGCTCTGATTTATTTGGGGGATATAACAAGGACAGGAAATCAGGTTAATTAGCTTATCACTCTAATAATCTACCTATGGCTCTGTGCACAGGCCTATCCCTATCAGTTACTGTCCCTGGGTACCCAAGCCCTAGTGGCTAGTCCAAACCGGTGGGCAGCTGGTAGGGGCCCTTTCACACAGAGAAAAGGAGAATTAAACAGTCAGCAGTACAGTAATTCCATTTGGATTTAATGTGGCAATTCAACAGGGAGCGACCCTGAATTAGTACTCACGACCTCCAAATAAGATAGGGTCCTTCAATGTCAGCAGGGCTCACTTGAGGTACACAAACCTCTTCACACATCCATATAAAAGAAAGCACTATACCAGGCAGGCTGCATCTGTATCCCGATCGCAATTACTGCACAATACCGGGAGAACACACAGCAGATTCAGTTCCTGACAGACCGAGTGCAATTTTCAGCAATTCCTCCAGTCTCAGGTGAGCCTGGTTTCTACTCTTCAGAGATCCTTGATTCTTTTCACAGGACTTGATTCAGTCCTAACAAGCTGCAGACCGGAACCTGGGCCTTACACACGCTTTTGGACTAAAACTGCACACCAAAAGCACAGGGCTCCTTCCTTCTTCACTGCCAAAGCTCAACTGAAACTCCAACCGACAAAACCGGCACTTCCTTTGAGTTCCTCCCAGTTCTTGACTGGATTGGCTGTCACTCACAATAGACTGCTGCTGTTGGTCTAAAAAGGCACTGAAGTCTAAACTACATCTCCCAGAGTCACTGCCCATACAATCCTCTTGTGGCTGGCTCAGATTATGAGTCCAAGTTCTGATTCGGCCAAAGGCACCATTTTAGAGCTAGCTTACCCCACACTGATTGGTCCAGTTCAGCAGTTCAAAACTAGAATGGGGAACTAGCAGACACAGTTCTGACTGCAAAGAAAGCAGGTTAGACAAACTGTAATTTCATTATTACTCTAAATAATTTCTGGCAAACAGTTACATCTTTCAGATAGGTTCCTTTGCACTCCTAGTGACTGCAAAAATGAAGTGAATTGGCAGCAGCTCGAGTGGTACTCAATCAAAGAAACACACAGTCCCCCCATATAAACTAATTATGTCTGCAAGCAGACAGCTCTTAAAGAGACAGTACCAGAGGTTCTAAAAACACTCACTGATAAATGGCTTAAACGCCAAACACCATTCAGGCTTGGAGCATTCAAGCAAGCTCCTGGAAGTCTTTTGGGAACCCCCATTTGCAGAGGGGTTACACGCAGATGACACCAAGCTCTATGGGAGAGTGGACACAGCTGAAGGGATATACGACCTACAGGATGGTCTGGAAAAGCTGGGGAGGTGGTCCAGGATCTGGCGGCTTGGCTTCAATGCCAAGAAATGCAAAGTTATGCACACTGGAACCAAGAATCCCAGGACAGAGTACTACCTGTGCGGAGTCTGAATATCTGCACCAGAGGAAGAGAAGGACCTGGGAGTGATGATCTCTAGTGACCTGAAGCACTCCGCGCAGTGCAAGAATGCAGCAGAAAAGGCAAACAAGATGCTGGGATGCATATCTAGGGGGATCAGTAGTTGGAGAGAGGAGGTTATACTACCCTTGTACAGGTCCCTGGTAAGGCCTCATTTAGAGTATGGGGTTCAGTACTGGTGCCCACACCTCAAAAAGGACATTAACCCTTTGAGAACTGAATATGTGTGAACGTATATAGATTCTGGATGTATAAATACGTCCACAGTCTTCTATTAATATGCTGGAGAAGGTCCGGGGGGGGGGTGCTACAAAGACGGCAGCAGGTCAGCAAGGTAAGGCATATGCGGAAAGGTTGAGGGCACTGAACATGTACTCCCTGGAAGACACGAGAGTGACAGAGAGAGAGAGGGAGAGAGGGGACATGACTGGGACCTTCAAGTACTTGAAAGGGCTAAATAAGGTGGATAAGGAGAGTCTCTTTAAACTGAGTGGCAACCATAACACAAGGGGGCACAGTCTTAAGCTGGAGGGTGGAAGATTTATGAGGGAGGTCAGGAAGCACTTTTTCACAGAGAAGGTGGTGGAAACTTGGAATGCACTGGCGGAAGAGGTGATCTCGTTGAAGACGGTGGGCAGCTTTAAGAGAGGCTGGGATAGGCATAGGGATAAGGTAAGGATCATGGGTAGGGAGGATGGGAGGTGTGGGGAGGGAGGGCAGGGACAGTAGCTCAAGCTGTGTACCATACAATATAAGCAGACTAGATAGACCAAATGGCCTTCTTCTTCTGCTGGCTTCTTCATATGTTCATATTATATCATTACACTTTCCTCACACACCTGTAGCCCCAACAATTGGCTCTAAAATGCCCACATTCAATTTAGTACCCCCTGTACTTTTACTGTCGCTGCCGCCGATACACTGTCCCCCTAGGCAGCAGGCAGCCATTCATAAATATTCATATGAGCTCATGAATATTAATGAGCCAAGAGATTCAGCCTCATTTTAAAAATCTATTTAAAATTACTTAAGCGACTCCTATGATGCATTGCCAAGGTCACTGGCCCCTACTTAGCTTGCCAGGGTGACAGGACCAATGAAGACTCCCTGGTTCGACCACAAACCGAGTGCTGGGTACTTCAAAAGCACTGCTTGCACCTGCGTAATACCCACTTGCACCTTGGTGCATCTGCCACAGCGAGAGATCACGTTTTAAAGCAGGGGCCCAAACTGGGCCAAAATTATCAAAAGGGCTGCACTGGGGATTCTTGGGGAACACCAAGAGTTCAGGGGATGCCAGCAGCAGCGGGAGGAAACCGGGAGATAACGGTCAAAAAAGGTAAGCCCCCAAGGGTGGTGTTACATGTGTGTTTACAGAAACCACACAAATTGGAAAGTATATGTTTTCTGTACCTGTCATGCATCCACTACGTACTGTTGATGTTCTTCCTTATAACAATATAAATCTCTTCATCTCATTTTACTCACTACAACAATAAAAAGAGGAATTCAAATGTACTTGATCACAGAAAGTTAACCGCTCATAACTCCAGGCTTACAGCCATTCCCTCACCTCCTCATTTGAGGTTGGAAACGAGCTACAGCATTAGGCCACAGAAACAGAGGTAAGAGTCAGTATACGACATCACTTAAGCCCACACAACAAAATGACAAGAATGTAGTCCCTGCCCCAAACAGATCAACCAAAACGGTATCCTAAAAGGAAGTTTATAGACCATACGTCCCCCCATATATGTCTGGTTACTGTTCCCACCTCAGACCTACTGACCAAGAAACAGGGCACCATCACAGCTCTATCCCTCCCCTCTTCACAGTAAAATAGAAAGGTGCGTGCCTGAGTATTGCAGTGACAACATAATGCCATACAGGGTATCCTGAAGACCTTCTGCCAGATTAGCTACATGTTAGTACATACACGGCTTTACACCACAGACCCCACTATTCATTTCTGTAACACAGTGTTACAGAGCCAAAAGGACTTTACCATTTCAGAACCTGAATTAAAATAGGAAGGCCTTACAAATATGAGGCAATGTATCAGATAATACATATGAAACATACAGAACTCACACTACACAATGCTGCTATCTAATTTTATGAGGGGGGATTTAAATGGGCACATTTCTTCAGTTATGACTGTAACCCCCCCGGTCAGGGGGCTTACAGTAAGCCCCCAAAAAGGCTTGTTTCCCAGGGTTTTGGTCCCACCCCATTCTTTTTTGGGTCTCCTGGCTACTGCCCCCCATTTTCTTGGTCTCTCCTGCTGGTCCACGCAAGGGGTTTTTAGAGACAGCGGGCCTGGAGGAGCTGTTTTGTGGAGCCGCCAGGTTTAGAAATGGCACTTCAGTGCCGGCAAGCTCTGCGCATGTGCATTTTTCAATCGGCCGTTTCGGTGGTTGTCTGGCTCTCTCCCCAGTGGTCCCAGTTCCAGAGTTAATAAAGAAAGGACCGGGATCGTTAGCAGGACCAGGGAGACAGCAGGGGAAGGGGAAAAAAACATTTCTGTAAGCGCCAATCACGCTCGAGCTACCAATAGCCACCTCATGAATATTAATGAGGTGGCTTTTGAGTAAAGATGAGCTGGGAACCTGTCTAGTGCTGGGGCATAAAGTCAGTGCTAGCGACAGACTGGAAAGGGGGAAAGTTTATTAAATAAAGAGAGGGGTCAGTAGAGGAAAGGTGTGGCTGCCCTTCTAAGGGAAGCTGAATAAATAAGAAGGTTCAGAAGAAGTGTAGCAGAGAAATGAAATGGGACACTGTTGGGCTGCACTGGGACTGTGTACAGGCTGCCTAGGGGTTTAAGGAAACAGCAGCAGCAACTGAATGAGGGATGAATGGACAAGTTAATGAGTGCAATCGCTTACCAGGGTACAGGGGTGGCTCTAGCTGTGTGGGAAAAATGTATAACAAAAGTAAATGTTTTGACTGCAGGAACCATTACATCTTGGAGACACTATATAAACTGAGTGACACTGATCAAATCAGCCACCATGTTTAGCAGCCATGTGATACCAGCCAGCCAACCACCAAGCCACGATTCTTGCTAGGGACTCTGGGACTATGTGAACAGACTTTTGACGGAAAAATACCAAGGAAAGTTTAGGCACCTTTTTCTGCACCAATGAGGCATTAAGGGAGCCTCATGCATATTAATGTTGCTTAAGGACAGTGGCTCCAGCCAATGGAGATCGAGAAAAGGGCTCCCAAAAGCAAAGGACAGTTAGAGTTCGAGTCAGTTCGAAGGGAGCTCCTTCAGGAGGAGGGGGGCTCTTACCCTTGGAGAGAATGGGGCTGCCGGATGGGTCTGCCTGGGGGCTGCCAGCAATTTGCTCCCCAGGGCAGGGAGTGCCTGCCACATCAGGAAAAAGGGAAAGAATCAGCAGCTTGGAAGAGAAAATGGAAAGCCGCAGGTTGCTGAATGTTCTGCGTCATTCTGGAACTGCACCACAGCGTTGAGAAAAAGGCAGCTCAAATGGAAAGGGGAAAGCTGCAAGTTACAAGAATCTGTGTTAAACTGAAGATGCACCCAAGCAGTGGGAAGAGGAGAAAAGAGGTTGTGTCCTGAAACTGGAAAAAGATGAAGGTTGTGTCCTGAGCCTGGTAAAAGGACAAAGGCTGCATCTGGGAAAAGACAGAATACAGAGAAATGATGAGGAACAAGAGAATATGAATGTGCTGAGAGAAGAAAAAGGAAGCTTGAGCTTCTTCACTTAGAGAATTGCTATATACCGGAACAGTGAGAAAAAGGAACTTTGGGTGCAGGAAATATGTGTGAGCCAGAGTAAGAATGTGGCTGTATTGAAGTTGAGAGACCATGAAAGCAGAAGGATAGCAGTGCTCCCAGATCTACAGGGATTCCTGTATTTTAACGGATTTTTACTACAAAAACGGTATACAGGTAGGAAATCTTTAATTTTTAAAATATCAGGGGAAATGGACAAACACTACGGGAAAATGCCCACTATGAATCTCATGGCTTCTTCAATTTGTGCTCAGTTTGCTGACTTTGCTACACTAGGCAATTCTGTTAGTCCATTTGCAGCCTGTGTTTCTCTGGGGTAGTAAGGAAATATGCTGGCAGTGCACCTTTTTGAGGATGAATTTAGATCTTCTGATCAGGAACCAGTGAGCTGCTGCATGATCCAAACACCTGCCATGTGGCCCCACTCAAAACAGCAACACCGTTGAGTCAGCCGAGCTGCATCTCAAATGCCACTGTTCTGGACTAGCAGAGCCTAAGCCATACCTTTCAACTGTCACACATTATGAGGTATGTCACTCATTTACCTCTCAGAAACCCTTTGTCCATCATGGGAAGGTGATATTCCACATTCCTCAATGAGCCTTTAAAGCAGAAATTCATATAATCTATTATGCTCAGTTATACAAAACATTATGAGCACTAGTGCACTGATAGCTATAGTGTTCTGAGCTTGCAGTGCCATGTTAGATGATATGTCACACATTTTGCTCATTTGTCACACATCGTGTCACACATTTTGGTGAAGAAAGGTTGAGAGGTATACTAAGCCACTGAAGGTAAGCAAGCCTTCTTGTAGGTAGCCTCAGGTTAATCTATTTTAAACTCATTTTAAGTGCAAAATGAGTCAGACAAAGGACTGACCACTTGATGATATGCTTTGGGGGGGAGGTGCAAAAAAGAGTGCTCAAGTGTTGCTTGGGGAAGCAGCGCCCTGAATCACCAAGGCAAACGAACCTTCTGTTTTGCAAATTTGTGTATTTTAAACACATGAAGTGCAAAAAGCGAGCCAGACAAAAGAGACTCAATGATGGTGGGCTTTAAAGGGTGACGGGGACACAAAGAGTGCTTAAGTGCTACTTGGCTTGTTTGGTGCACAGAGCAGAGTTGTGTTTTTAAAAGATCACTAAGGCAGCACTTCTTCTGACCAACCTAGAGGCTGAGGTTATTTGAAAAAAATTAGACAATGTTTCTATCTAATTGTGAGCCTAGGAAAGGTATGGGGGTGTCTTCATCAAGATAAGCAGGAGTTATGAATTATATGTGTGAGATCAGAATGGACCCATAGACTCTGGTCTGGCCTAAGGTTAGTAAAATAAATGATAAAAAAGGGAATATTTGTTTTTACCTCAGAATTTGGTGCACAAAGCTGTGTGTGTGTGGATGCTTAAGCGTGCTAATGAAAAACACAACAATACACTGAAACAATGTTTATTAATGGAGCACTACAGGTACACAGAGCTGTAGGCCAAATGCATGACTGGTGTGGAGTGGCTATGCATGCGTATCTGGGGTGAGTAGCTACTCCACACCCCCTGTGCCCCATGCATGGCATGCACGAAGAGAGCATATGCAGACCCACTGCACTTGATCCCCATGTCTGCAGACTGCTCGCAATGGGGACATTCAGGGCGTGCCAGCACTCACGTGTATTCACTAACCCGCGAGTGCTGGCCGCATGGGTGCAGAGGTGCAGGGTACACTAGGGAGATCCTGCCATAACCCACAGCATGCCCCCATGAACACAGGCATTCGGTCACTGGGGGACAAGGACAGGGCACACTGTGCTGCTCCCGACTGCTGGCAGCAGGAGGTGGCAGGGGCAGCTGGATGGGCGAGCACTCAGAAAGTTTATGTGAGGCAGCACTGGGACTGGAGGGTGCTGCGTTGGTCTGGGTGCGTGCTATCAGCATGCACAGCCCCAGGCCCATGCCACCCTATGTGTGGGATCCACTATGGGTCCTGGCGGCATCCCATTGGATGTCTGACTGGGACGACTCCTCCCCCCGGCCACCCTGCAGAGTCCTGTGCATTGAGGGAGGAGCCATGGATAGGTGATCAGCATTGGTCAATACCGGTATGGGCACACCTGTCCATGGGCTTCAGGGGCGAGGGTTGGGTATGCGCATTTTGTGCATCCCTATGCCCCTTTCATGCATTGTGAGCAGAACACAAAATGTACCAGTCTGTGATTAAGGGATAAATTTGAAGTTAAGGCATTTCATACTATAAATAAAATACTGTATAAGGGACTGCTTTATTACAAAGTTATAATACCTTCAGGAGGTTCTGGAGACATTGGAACCTTGAGAACTGAGCTTTATAGGTTTCAGCATTTCCCCAGACCCTCAAGATGGTATTATATTATTACATATAAAGTTCTTATAGTTGTAGAGTAGTTATGTGATATTTTGTAGGTGATTTTTTATATTTAAAATAAATAAGAATGCATAAAACAGCCTGAACATTTGTCCTAGTGATTTTATTGACTGGCACAATGACACCAATTGCGTACTTACATTGATTTGTGCATACAGGAAAATCTACAGGAATTTCATCCCAGTTTTACAGTGAAAATTAGGGTGCACTACAGGAAAATGCTTTGCCTAATCTGGGAGCACTGGGATAGACAGGAGCCTTTCAGGGTCAGGTACCAGTTGTCTGCTCCTAAGATACAGCGAGGAAAAGAGAGAAACAGATTGCTGTGGCTACACACCATGGCAGGAAAAGAGAAAGAAAGAGAAGCAGAAGGGAATGTGTTGAATGTTTCTGCTGACACCCAGGGCGAGGTGGGGAACTCACTAACCCCCATCAAGTGGGGTCTGCCATTGCAGGGGATCATGGGTCTTATACCAGAGTGCTAGGGCACTCTGATCGGAGGGAACCAGGCCATGGGGCTACTCCCAGGTCTGGGTGCTCTGTAGTTGGCAGGCCTTGCGCACATGCCCCGTAATGGGCCTGTAATGGGCTGAAGGGGACAAGCTGCAAGATCTGCAAGCAAGATGAAGAAAGAGCAAGCTGCAGCCTCTGTGCCCCGTTTCCTGCATCGAGCCCAGTTCTGCCAGTGTTGCTATCAATCTCCAGGACTTCAATGGAATGTGGCATCCACGGACTGATTCTGCAGAACCGTGAGAAAACTGCAGGAACTGCCCTGCACCTGGAGACTGTAAATAGTTCACATGCCCACCAGGGCAGGATACTGAACCAAGGGTTGAAAGAGGAATGTAAAAGTTAATTAGTTCAAGTAAGCATGCCAACACCAGCCACACCTCAGGCCTGTATCATTAAATTTGAGTACCCAGTACAGAACTTTGGGGTTTTGAATGGACTGGGACCTGTGTGTTTGGGTTTGAGTACACCTGGAGCAGATAGCTAGTTAGATGGTGGCTGCAATGGTTGAAATACGGGACCTGGAGTACTGTATGCAGTTCTGGAGGCCACACCTGTGCAAGGACATAAATAAGGTGGAGACTATCCAGAGAAGGGCAACAAAGATGGTGCAGGGCTTGCATCACAAAACATATGAGACGAGACTAAGGGACCTCAATATGTACACAGTGGAGGAGAGAGCGGGGGGGGGGACATGATTGAAACTTTCAAGTACCTCAAGGGCATAAACAAGGTGCAGGTGGGGGACCTTTTCCAATGCAGAAAGTATTAGAACAAGGAGGCACAATATGAAATTGGGAGGGGGTAGATTAAGAGGTAATGTGAGGAAGTTTTTCTACACAGAAAGGGTAGTCAAAGCTTGGACAACTCTGCCGCAGGAGGTAGTGGGGGCAAGCACAGTGGAGGGGTTTAAGCGTGCCTGTGACAGGCACAAGGGAAGTTTGAGAGGAGACAGTGATGAAAAGCCACTGATCACATAGGGTCAGTGGCCACATACAATGTATAGGGCCTACGGGCAGACTGAATGGACCTAGCGGTTCTTATCTGCCAACAGTTTCTATGGATTAGAATGCTCCGGGTAATAG